>CM050648.1:49301199-49926199 GCA_027574665.1 Rhynochetos jubatus
CTGTACCTCGTCACGCCACCAAGCGTGGTAGGAGGCCTGGGAGTTACTGCGGTAATCACTTCTCCTCTGCCTCTTGAACTAGAGCAATTTAGAGCCTAAGAAAGTAGAATCGGTGTCACGCAGAATAAAGAGAGCTCAAGTAGAGATTTTAGGAGCTTGCTGCTTTATTTACAACATCTTAGACAAGGCTTAAAGCTCTCCACAGGATGGGTTTATGCAGCGTAATATCTATAGCCGTTCTTTTTATAGAAGTTCCCTTTCTTAGAAGTTCCCCAAATCTGATGACAGCAGGTAATGTTAATTTACATACAAAATTTAAATAATGTATGCATGAAATGCCATTTTTATGTGGGCTGGGGAGGGGGAAATTAATTCTATGCCATTATGATGAGGATTGAAAAAACATCAATTTAAAATGACATACTTTTGAAATAGATTGTGGCTTAGATTTCAGCTTTGTTCTAAACTAATAAGGAATGCCATCAGTTAGCCCTGTTGCAGGACTTATTAAAAATGCACTTGAGCCTCACACTGCTTAATTTTTAATTGAAATTTAAATTAATTAAGTCAGGGCTAATTAATGAATTTATAATTGAATAGTAAATTACAGCGCTCCCAAGAAAAAAAATGGTGAAGGGGAAGTGCAGCATTTGCAAATCCCTGTGTAAAAATAAACTATACTTCTGCAGTCTAACTTTGAAGTTCTGGTTGGATGTTACTGTTGAGCCTTCTGTTCTCAGTCCAGCAGTAATTTTCCATGGCTTCCAAAATAAAATTTAAAAAATTAAAATAAAAAAATAATTTTTTAAAAGGGGGAAAAAAGTGTGTGTGGGGGGAATGTGTATCTCTAAATTTCATTATTGTCTTTCACTGTGTACTATTTAGAAAAACCTTTAATTGAAATACAATTAATGTATGTGTTGTCTTTCTCATTTACAAAATCACCTTTGTTTCATCTCCGGTGTTTCTCTCCCTTCTTCCAGGTACATGGGGATCTTTCTGCCGGCCATGGACTCCTGGTGGAGTTGATAATTACATTCCAGCTGGTTTTTACTATTTTTGCCAGCTGTGATTCAAAACGAAGTGATGTCACTGGTTCAGTAGCTTTAGCAATTGGATTTTCTGTTGCAATTGGACATTTATTTGCTGTAAGTTAATGACTTCTCTTTAAAAAATAGACCCCTTGTCCCTTTATGACTACTTCAGAAATAAATGGAAACTTCTGTGTCCTTTATAGCTACTATAGCTATATAGCTGCTATATTCTTAATGGATCCATGCCAAAACCCTTTGGAGTAGCAGAGGGTCCCCTTGGGTAGGATGTTGCATCAGAGGTTTTCTGCCTGTTTATGTGATGACTATGTTAAGACAGGAGAGTGACGATCCTTGCTGTCAAGATTAGGCACCATGCAAAACCAGGGTGCCCTCACAGGACAAGGACTAGTAGAAACTGAATATCTATCTGCAAGACTTTAATGACAGTTAACATTTTGTCTCTGCTTTAGATTAATTACACCGGTGCCAGTATGAACCCTGCTCGATCATTTGGACCTGCTGTCATCATGGGGAGATGGGAAAACCAATGGGTAACTCAGCTTTCATGCTTCCTTCACCGTAGTGACAAACGGCTATCAGGATTTTTCATACATCATTCGCTCTTAGTTATCTATCCCAGTACGTCCCGTAGAGACCATCACCGAGGAAGACAGGTGCTGACCTGACACAAGCCTTGGTGTAATTTGCTCCTCACCTAGGGCTGCGGTACGGTCTGCAGCGCGCTGGAATAGCACCTTGTTATTCAGGGACCCGTCTGTGGAGGTAGAAAGGAAATCATACAAAAAGTTCAAAACTAAAAGAGCAACCCAGCGAGACTGAAAGAAAAATCCTCTGAG
Organism: Rhynochetos jubatus; assembly: GCA_027574665.1. Lineage (NCBI taxonomy): Eukaryota > Metazoa > Chordata > Aves > Eurypygiformes > Rhynochetidae > Rhynochetos > Rhynochetos jubatus. Next base: position 49,303,091 of record CM050648.1, read on the forward strand.
GCAGATTGCAACCCCCCCCAGACACACTGATGAGAAGTTATGGAAGTAATTCTGTCGGCTTCACGTTTCACCTGGTTCTGCGGCAAATTGGGGCAGACATATAAAATGAGAGCAGGGACCCTCTGTGATCTGATTCCCAGGGGAGAACCTGCCGCAGCAAATGCCCGCGGTGAGAGATGAAGGGGTTGCAGTCTGGTCTTTGCAGACCAGATGTTACCTGCTTCAGTTTGAAAGCGTCAGCTTAACTAGGAGGATTTGCACAGGAAACAATTTGATAAACAGATTCGGAATGACGCAGTCATTTTCTTTAGCGTCTCGTTATTAAACTTATTAAAAAACAATTCACGTTTTACAAGGGAGAGATGGGTTGCAGCTCAGCCTCTCCTAATTAAAGACAGAGAAAGCACTTCTAGGGACACTTTCAAAGCTAACTGTAAGAGCTGCATATTACAGTGCATATAAGGATTTTCTTGATTTTTAGAGTATGAAGCCCACATTGCTCCCACCACAGCTAATAACAGGAATAGCATTGTCTTCAGGCCCTAAGGCTCCAATTCTGCAAACACGATACCGTGTGTAACTTTGTTCCCAAGAGTTATCCTATTGAGGCAGATTTACCCAGTTATCAGTGAACGGTTTGTTCATATGAAAAACTGCTGTAGTTTTTCACAAGATTAATTATCCATACTCTGAGGGAGCCTGTAATTTATAACTAAAGCTGTAAACAGTAAACAAATGTACCATGGAGAAACTTGTAGGAGAAGCGTAGCTCCTGTCCTGGTCACTTGGAAAGACGGCCTTTTCTCCTTCTCCAGAGCAGTGACATTGGCATGCCATTGACAGAAGCCAGTGGGCTTCTGCGCCTACTCATGTTACAGAACTGCTGCCTGTCATGCCGAACTAGATAAGGTACCCTGTCAAAGTTGTGTGTGTCACTTTTATTTGCATATTCAGATTAGATAATCAGGTAGCTGACTGCCTGTTGGATTCTGTGCGATCAGAAGCCAAATTTAGATTTTTTTGGAAATGTGAGTCTGTAATAAGTAATATATAATAAGTAGAGCTAATACTCTAATAATAAATAATAAGTAGAGCTGTTTGTTTATACACGAGGAAAGGTTTTGTTTCCTTGCAAGTTCATTGCCACCTTGTGTGAAAATGCAGAAAGAAAGTCAGTTTTCTACATTTGTGTTTATTTTGTGTGTCATCTTGCAACAGTCTGTGTATGTTGTCTACAGCTGGCAATGTGTGATGAAAATTTAGAGGAGGCCTCTTGGAAAGAAAAGGATCAATAAAACAAAAAGACTGTTTCTTTTTCAAGATGTAGGCCTGTTTCTCAATCATCTTACCCCTGCTAGTTTAAAAGCAAAGCTATGCCAGAGCAACTATATGTTGCATGTGACTACAGAGCTGTATTTGACAAGTCATACATGACTCCACCAGGATCTGTGGCCTTTTCTGTCTCAAGAAATGTTATAGCTATGGCTGATTCAAATAAGGATGATAAAGAACCTGTACTTTTGTCTTATTGGACAAAGTTTAAAAAAGTTAGGTTACATCTCCTGTGAAGAGAGGAAAAAAAACTGCTTCCTATTAACAGGGAAGATAGGGCATCCAGAGAGGATGTCTGTGTGTCTGTCCATAGGAGATGTCCGTAGCTTCACTGCTGCTCAGCCAATCTGCCCCAGAACATTGGTAATCAGACATGTAGACTGAAAACTTTTTCAGGCACCAGGGAAGTAGTAACTGTACCTCACTGACATGTCGGCATAGGTCCCTCTTCTCCTCTGCTCCCTTGGGTCCACTGTCTGGTGATTCCTTAATCAATGGCACGAGAGAGGTTTTTAGGGAAGAGCCACACACACAATGCAAGGTGGTTTAGGTAACTGGATTCAAGGTGACTAAGGAGTATTTCTGAAGGGGGGGAGAGAGAGAGAGACTGTAAGGAGGCAGAAAGAAAAAAAAAATTGACCTAGGACTAATGCCATTAATTGCCTAAGAGACTGCCTTTTGACCAACTGCATACGTGGTTTTAGAGCTGTCAGTTGCTGAGCTCCAGATCACCACTGGTGAAACCTATTGTAGTTACACTTCTCTGCCTCATAAACTGGTATGATGGCAGATTTCACCCCACTTCATGAAAGCTAGGGACCTATGTGACCATGCATTTCTGGAGAGTTGGTTTTAGCATTTAGGTCAGGGCATTTTTCAGAAACTTTCCTGTGTGAAGTCTGCAGTGACACACTTTTCTCTGAGACCCTGGCTTCTTTGTTTGATCTAGAGCTTAGTGCCCGCCTTTTTTCCATCTCTTTTTGCAGGTATATTGGGTGGGACCAATAATAGGAGCAGTCCTTGCTGGTGCTCTTTATGAGTATGTCTACTGCCCAGATGTTGAACTCAAGCGCCGCTTTAAAGATGTCTTTAGTAAGGCTACCCAGCCATCCAAAGGGAAATACATCGAGGTGGATGATAACAGGAGCCATGTAGAGACCGATGACCTGATCCTGAAGCCTGGCATAGTTCATGTGATTGATATCGACAGGAGCGAGGACAAGAAGGGAAGAGATCCATCCAGCGAGGTGTTGTCTTCTGTATGACTAGCAAGAAGCACTGAAAACAGAGAGCAGCCTGCTAGCCTGTCCACAGATATCCTTCCACCTATTAAAGAAACAGATCTCCTCTAGACTGAGCATCTACTAAAGAGGTACAGTGCAGGTAGCTGCGTGGTTATGGTTTCACCAAACCATACACCTCCTCATCTGGAAGATTAGGACTTTGCTATAATTAGGATTTCCCATCTATTATTCCAAATTAAGAGTTGTTCCTACTGTTTTCCTTTCCTTCTTTATGGAATGACCCCAAAGTCAAAAAACGAGATGAAAGCATTCTCCTTTAATAAATCAGTCAATAATGAGATGAAGATAGAGATGTTTAACATTCAGATTGACAGTTAAGACGTATCAGGAAATGCCGATAGACATGAAGACCTACTTATCAGATTGTTCTTCTGACACTTAATTGGCTGTTGTCAGCTCCGATTAGAACATCTTATCCATTAAGCATTCTCTGCGAGTCTCAGGGACAGCACCAACAGTATTTAAGAGTTTTATCCACAGTCAAGCAAAAGAGTATTGTTTCCAGTCATGTACATCACTATTGCCTTGCAAACTACCTCTGAAAAAATGATATTTTAATAGGGTTGTTTTTTTTTTAAATCTATCAACCCATCAGATTTCACTCATGTGATTTGCAGTATAAATATATTACCTTCATCCCTTCCTGGGAGTAAAAACACTGAAATTGAGTATTAAAGTCTACTGTAAAAATGCTACAAAGCATTTGACTGTACTTCATGCTCCCTCTTGTCATTGTCTATCTGGTGAAACATTCTCCTGGGGATTGACTATTGACCATTTAGTGTTAGCAGATTCTCAAGGTCATGCAAAGAATATAAAGGCTTTCCTGTTACTTAATAACTCAAATAAGAGATATCAGAAGAAAAGAGGGCATATCTGTTTTCAGTGCACTTGTTCAAATACACGTTTCTGTGCTAATTTATGTAAACTAAAGGTTTAAATTACTTACCTACTTTCTTACAAGATGGTTGGAGATATGGGGGGTTTAATTTATAAGTAATGTAGAGGGTTTTTAACCTTTAACTGTATTGAAACACTGATTGAGAATTACTTTTTATAACAGATGATAAAAATATGACTGCTTCTGACTTTCTGTTGTGACTGAAGCCTAACTATTGGAACAGGTTCCATGTTTGTTCCAGTGTTCATATAGTCTTAATTACACCTCTGGCAAAGGGTTCTTCATCTGTTGTTAGGAAAACATTTGCAGGGTTTTTGTTAAGGGGAAAGGGAAATGAAATATGCTCAGTAATCAATCTTTCCCTTTTAGAAGTATTTTGACAGACATAATCACCCCAGCAGAACATTTCTGTAAAGCTGTTACTGAGTTACTGCTTTTGTTTCTGATCAGTGGCTTTGAGTTTTACAATATGCAGCTGCAGAGCAGTCAGGAGCATGGTGTTATTACTGCAATTGGATAGTTTTTATTTTGAAACTGAAAAGCTACTCCTGCCTATTTAGCAATAAGAGCAGGGGGAAAAGCGTTAGTCCTGACTGTGGGCTGTAATAGCTTTGTCTGTTCTTTGACATACTCTACATGCAATTTTTATTACAGGGAATTAGGTGTTTCTAATGAGATAATAAGCCACTGCTGCCCTCGAATCGGTGCACTGTGATCCAAAGGCAGTACTACCATCCCAACTTGCAGCAGTGTACATCCACAGCACATCCTGCCATATTCATTTTCCTAGTTTCCCATTTTTTTTATCTTACACCCTGTTAGAGCATAATACAAGCTCCCTGCACTGAGCATGAGATTCATGGATCCTTCATGCATTTGTAGTTGGGTCATGATCTCACCCCTGCACCCCCAAGGCACAGCACGTGGCCCATGCAGGCACAGGACAGGGCTTCATTGGGTGACCCAGCACCAGCCCCACTGCTGGTGTGTGAGCCCTCCTACTAGCCTCGCTCCCCGTCACGTACCTTTTGCAGCATCACAGCAGCATCTGCCTGGTAAAACAGCTGATATTTGTCCTTAGCTGTGCCCCGACATGGTGTTCCGGGGTTCAAGGGCATGAACATGGTTAGAGACATTCAAGGGACAATGTCAGTCACAGATAAGAGCTCCTTCTCACAGCAAGGACTAAGTCTCCTGGAGAAGGGCAATGCAGGTGTGGTGTTTAGACCCACACATGTCTCTCCTCAGATGGATAAATACCATGCTAAATAGGTTCAGTGAGAAACATCAAAACTTGTGGGGGATTTTCTGTCTAGGCATTTGTTCTGGCGCTTTTTTTTCCCCCTTTTTCCCCTTTTTCTTCAAATGCTGTATTTCTTAAAGGGACATGATGATTAAACCTTTTGCATGGCTTAAACAGGTAAAGAGTAATACACTGTTGGGTTTTTAAGCAAAGGTTTGCATTTTTTTAATTTAAAGACACTCCTTAGAAGCTTTTAATTTGTGAATTTTGCATGGTACTGTGTTATTTAAATAAGAAACTGTGATTTGTTTTATGCTTAAGGGTCCTTTACACAAATGGCTTGATGCGTATTTTCCTCAGCCAGCCTGGTGAGTATAACCAGCCACCTCAGTTAGGAAGATTTTTTCCTTGAAACACCAGTAATGAAGTGTGGCAAACACTCAGAACTAGTCCCAGAAAAACTCCTCGCTCAAAGAGAATATTTGAGAAAAAATACAGAGGCTCCTGAAAAGATTAGGGGAAAGGAGAGAAGCTAAAATAAAGAGACTGCTAGACAGCAATGCATGTTACCATGATATTGGACATTAGCAGGAAAGCCAGACATGGCTGGTCCACTCCTGCTCCCACAGAACAAGGCTCATGGAGGAGTCTGTCACTGACTACAGTAGAAGTGATCCTGAGCTGCTTTTGGGCCCAGTGCCTTCTCTCATGCACTTCACTGTATTTTTTCCAAAATCAGAGTCTTTCAGCAAGATAGTTACTTCTGGAAGGAGATGAGTTCAACTTGAGGTTTGTGACCACCCTGAAGCAAATCCTTAGGAGTGGCCATCATCACAGATGGTTCTGCTCCACTGCAAGAGATGACCATTCCTGTAAGGGAAGGACACTCTTCAGCATCCCTCAGGACTTGATTTAGCTTTGTCCTGCAGGGGTATGTGCTTCTTTAAGTTGTCTTGCAGTGGTATCACCACTGTGCAATAGGCACATTTGGTTAAATAATAGACTAGTGCGACCTTTTTATGGATTGGAAACATTTCTGCTGTAATATGATTTTTAAAACATGTACTTTAATACCCTTTGAGTGAGATTTATTTTCTAAAGACCTTCAGGTCTAAATTGCACATCATAACACAACTTGGTGATCTTTTAAAGTATTTCTTAGTTGGAGTGGGAAATGGTGAATGTCTTGTTTAGGATAGTGGATGGATATCACGGGAAGTCTGCCAGGCATGTCATTGTTTTGGGGTCTAAAAACTCATGGATGAGTCTCTCATTCCTCCACCGTGGCATAATGGTTTCCAATGCTGTGTTTCCACTGTAACCAACACATTTAAAATATCTGATCACTGGATTTCAGAAAAGAAAGAACGGAAGTTAAGGGTGGTTACACTGAGGCACACCAATACCTTTCGAGTTGCACAAACTTTGAGAAGTTTATCATCAGCCCAATTCTAACTATTCTGAGTTAAAAAAAAAAAAAAAAAATCATGCAACGTTTGAGCTGTTATAGCCCTTCTCTTGTTAAAGTATTTGGGAGCTGTATCAGTCATTCAGTGGAAGCAAGAACAAGGCTTGTCTCATGCCGTTTAGGCTTGTCACGTGTATTTGCATATGAGCTTTTCAAATTGTGTTTTAGTGCCGATTATTAGTAATTGCCACAGTATCTGCTTAGAAAGCTAGATGGCCTTCAAATTTCCACCTTTCTAGTGCTTGGTGGCAGAGCAGTTGCCACTGTGCTCTGCAACATTTTATCTGCAGTCTGTGTAACACATTCAGGATATTATACACCATCCAATATTTTTTAATCTATATAAAGTATGTGAGAATTTACATAATGAACCTTTCTTTCCAAGGTGAGAGATGAAAACACCATCCACAATTTTTTTGTATCTCAAATCAAGAGATTTTGTGTATCTGAATTTCTTAAAGACTTACTAAATAGACAAGATACAAATATAGACTGAATTATTTGTTACCCACTTACATGATCTAAATCATACCGCTGCAGTCTGTAATGTAGGACAAATGAGGTAAAGCGAACTATGTACATGGATTTTTCCACAAGACTGATTATTGTTGAAATGCTTAGTCACCATGATATCAGAACTAATGTTATAGGACTTAAAATTTCCATATGTAACATTTGGAATAATCTACTGAAAAATTACACTATAAAATAATACATTATTATCTGGTTCCCAATTGTATTCTACTGTATCTCACACTACTGTTGGAAATAAACTTCCTGTTAAAAAAAAAAAAAAATGCACCATGTGGTCACTGGAAACATTTAATGATCCTAAAGCTCAGGACAGAAGTATAAGGAAAAAACGCAATCCAGCCAATAGGACATGTCTAAGAGGAGTCTGGAAGTGTGTGCAACTGAAAATGTATGATGTACTGTGGAAAAATATTCAAGATTGAAGAGAGGTGATTGAGAAAGAGCTCTAATATCTTAATGAAAATGACCTAACCAATTACAGCAAAAATTATGCTGATATATGTACATCTCCAGTTTTGCTAGATGGTCTTAAAATTCATCGGACTAGTGGTGAGCTAAGGTTTTGGAAAGTGGTAGGAATGGCGCTGGCACTTCAGGGGTCATTTGCTAAAGCTCCCATGAGGAACTTCAGCAATGGAAATCGAGTCCTGTAGCAATCACATTTGTGATTGTCTGGCTCTTTGCTTGGAATGAAGAGTTTACCTCCTAAGACACATATGACATTCATGGAAGTAAATTAGGATCCTGAAAATTATTAATATGAAAACCCATCAGCTGGAATAGCATCTAATCAGCAGGAAGAGCTGAAAGCAGACTCGTACCTGAAACTCACCAGTTGCAGAGGTTTGGCTTTTGCCTTCAGGTTCTTCATATCCAAGCTGCAGAAGCACCTCTCAAGAGGCTTGGGGATGGTTGGTGTCTGAGTGTGGCATACATCTTACTACACACACTATCTCTACCTTGCTAAAAGAGGTTCCCAAGGGAATTTAGGCAGAGCTACTAAAATTATTTTGGGCTCCCCACCACATAAGGTAGGAAACACTGACATTTTGGGAGACTCACAAACAGGAATTTAGGTGTCTGGAGAGTTAGAAAGGCAAACAAATAGTGTTGTAGCTGTTACCAAGTTAAGATGCAGCAGGGTCCTGGGAGGAATAGGAGAGCAACAGTGTGTCAAGGGAGAGCTTTGTATTGTACCTATTAGCCAGTGTTTGCAGGCACTGTGGTATCATTTACAGGATAAAAATGTTGTTCCTGTTGTATGCTCGTGGGATCGCATCTGAGACACCAAATGGGAGAGGCTGAGCCATGGCAGGTGAGTGATGTCCTTACTCTGAGCTTCAGTGGCAGCATTAACGTCAGCAGCAACAACTGCAAACAGCAACCGTGGCCCAGTCATCTGCTTAAAAAGAGAACTTAGAGTGTAGATATTCCTAATATCAGCTTCCTTTTGAACCCTCCTTTGACTTTAGACTCCTTTATCTGTTTTGGATTGTGGTGTATTGCAAGTGTTATAAGCTGCTTTATTTGTATCAGGCTGATAACTCTTATCTTGGCTATTAATTTCTTTTGACCTTTCTTGCCTCATTAGAAAAGCAATCCTTTCAAATACAAAGACTGTGGAATAATCTAGCTAAAAAAGCAATCACAAGGTTCTTTTGAAAGGTGAAAGGAGTTTATATTACTTGTCTCTCACTTTGCCATGTGTGAGAGGCAGAGGCTTTCTGCAGGTATGCCTGGCAAACGGAGTTCCCAACCTCTCTTCTCCACTCACCCACAGCTATGACCTTCCTATGATGTTTCATCTCTACTTCCCTTTTGATAGAAGTCTTTGTAAAAAACTCTGAAATTCACAATATGTCTATAAGTTTGTATTAATAGACTATGTGTGCACACGTGTGTGTGCAAGAGGCACAGAGATGCACAATTTTGTGCAGTCATTGGATTTACTCCTTCCCAGCAGTGGATAACACCAGTGGGTAAAACCATGGGATATCAGCTGCCATTTGAGATTGCTGCATGCCCCACTCGGATCCTAATGACAGCTATTTCTGAGTCATACGGCTTTCAGCTTGAAGAGGGGTCACTGCTGTCTCCTACTACCATGGAGCTAGTTGGGTTCTGCAGCTTTTCCTCCCAGGATTAATTTGCTATAAAGCTTTTTTTTTCCACACTTGAACCATTTAAAAATTGATTATTTTATGCAGTTGTAACCTTGTAGCATGAGAAATATTTTACCATTATCCCACTCTGCCTTGCAATTAGCCCCATTTATTCTGTGAGGATTTTTGTTTTACAACAAATCTCAGGGCATTGGAGATTTATTCATTTTTCCTCAAAAAATTCTTTTGATAATTCCAGTGATGTCTCCACTATCCTGTTATAGTGCTTAATTATTTCCATTGCATGGTATCTCAATGCCTAGCTGCCTAGTGGTCCCATCTTCAGACTGGAACGCATGTTCATTTTGGTTTGGTTTGCTTTATGCCCTGCCGTTCCAGCTGAATGAGTTCATCAGAGCTGGAATGAGTTGGTTTAGTCTCTAGAGCCTCCTTCTCTGAGCTTCTTCAAGCTGCTACTACCACTTTGGACTTGGGGCCTCTTTCTCGAGGCAGCGGTAGAGTTAGGGGGTAGAGGGGGGCATTTCATCTGCCTAGACTTGCCAGCACTGTACGGTACACAGGCTAAATCCTGCCTCAGCTTCACAGAAGAGACGAAGTCGGTTTACACCAGCCAAACCCAGCCTCAGACAATTGCAGTAGAGTAAACAGTGTCCCAGCAAAGAAATAATCAGTTCTGAAAAGATGGGATTTGGGCTTGTGGCAAGTCCCTGGGCTCTGATTTGCAAGAAAGACATCAATAGGAAAACTGGAACAATGGTCTATTTGCCCTGTAAGTTCTGAACATATGTGCATGAATATCCAGTAAGAAAAAGCCTAATGCTTCATGATTAAAGATGACAGAGTAGGGACAAAATGAACTCTTGATATCAGGAAGATGTACATAGATGCTGGACTCCGCTGCTGTTTGCCCACAGGTATTGCTTCAGAGAAACAGCTGCACAACATCTTCTCAGAGCTGAGTCAGACCAGCTGTACAAGGTAGGATGCACACAAACACAAATGCTTCAGACACAAGGCTTTTTTGGTTTTCTGCCTCGTTCCACAACTGCCCAGCATACTTCAGATTTACTTGAGGCAAACCTTGCTAGGGCATAAATGCAGAATCTCTTGCCTCAAGACTAAAATGTGAGAATAAAGCTTTGTGTCTTCTTACCTTTTAGCTTTTAAAAAGCCCAACAAATACCATGGAGGGAGCTTTAACAAAGGAGGTCAAAAAGTCCATCTGGATCTTTCTGGATTTTAGTCATTCCTAGAGGTACCCTTAGAGAAGTGATCCATGGGTTAATTTATCACTGTGTAAATAAAATATCCCCCTGAATTCCTTTACCACTAGCCTTTCAGAGTTAAAATAAATATCCTTTGGTTGAGCACAGCTGAAGAGCATCTAAGGTTTATATATAGCAGCTATTGCTATTGTGTCTGAGTGGTGAGGAAAAGGTCAAAGCCAAATTATTTTATTCTCTCCCCAGTTAGAAAAATTGCTTTGTGTGTTTGGTGGCGGGAGAGGGGGGAGGTTTGGGGTGTGTGGTGGTCTTTTTTCCTCTTACAGAGCTCTGTTTCTTTCAGATTGTCCACACTTTATCTTTTCTGCAGGCTGAATCCTCAAACATTTTATGGAATTAAATAGAACAACTCATTTTCTCATCTAGCAAAATTTTTCACTATCCTTTTTTTTTTTTCCTTTGTCAAAGAATGTCACTTGAGGATGCTTTAACTTTTCTGGCTGCTTTGATGTCTTTTCTCTGCAGGATCTAATGTCACCCTTCATCGCATGGTCTCCAATTGTCTGTATTTCCTGCATAGACATCTGTCCCTTCAATGAATTTGGGACCCTATGGAAACTGCTGAGGTTTTTACAATGAAGTTCCAAGCATCTGACTTATTAATTCAGATTCTTCATTTTCACTTCAGATGGTATTTTTTTGTAATAAAACAAATGCCATCCCTGAACTTTATTTCATGAGGGACCTAAAGTTTTCTTCTGAGTCCATCCCTTTTTTATCCATTTTCTCGACATATTGCTATTTATTTAAAATTTGTCATTAAAACCTCCATATTTGAGACAATTGCCTGTTTGTGTTTCTTATGTTCCCTTCCATTTGTTTCTCATTTTCAGGCTCTGAGGGACCAGCAGTTTTTGTGCTAACAACATATAAATATCGCATAGAGGGAGAAACCCCACATTCTGGCAGTTGTGTATGACACAGCTGGAGACCAAGGTGCTGGAGGGAACCTGAAAACTTGCCAATTTGTATCACTGCAAAACAAACTTTGGTCCACGGTGAAACACCTCAGGTTTCAGGGCTAACTCTGAAATATATAATGCTAAAAACATGAGATCAAAACCTAGATACTAATTTCCAGTTTTGCAGTCAGAAGGTAGGAAGCCCATATCATATCCCTAAGCCCTGGAAAGGGGTCCCAAGGGTTTTGTCATGTACAATTTTTGCCTTGTACAGTTTTGGGCCAAATCAGCTTAGAGGATACGTCTGCCTAAATATTTGAAGGTTCCTTTGCCATCACCAAAAACAGAGGTACTGTCTCTTCAGAGTGTCTGCATGGGCAGTTTCAGAGCAAGCAGGACTTGACGTGTCTAAACTCATTTGTGGGTCTATTGCAGCAGTGGAAAAATGGATACAGGGTCATGCATGGCCAGAGTCAATGGGGAGGGAAGTTGAGGGCAGGCAGAGAATGGGATGAACACCTGACAAATCAAGAAATTACCTGTATTGCTCGGGGCTACTCCCAAGGCATCTCCTGAAGTGCCATGCAAACAGAGTCCTTACCTCCACCTCCAAGAAAAGATGTGGTAGAAGGACCTAAATAATAATAAACTTTCTAGTTCTCAGAAGGAAATCCTATAGCTAAAGCAGCTATCAAATACTGAGTTCTGCACTTCTAGGAAATGGTTAAAACTATTTTTACTGTTACATTTATATATGCTTAGACATAATTTTAATATTTACATGTATATAATAACGATTATATTTATACATTCTTTCACATGTATATATGCATATATGTGTACACATAAATAATTTGTATGCATACATTAGAAATGGTTAAGGAGTCTCAAAGTGCTCTGGTTACCCAACAGATTTAATAGTAAACTTTAACAGTAAAGATAGCACAGACACCCTGACTCCCATTCTTCTTTTCTGAACGTCGGTATTTTCTCTCTTGTGAGTGTTAACATTTCTCCAGCCAACATACCTGTTTATTTTGCAAATAAATCTGAAAAGTGGAAGCCGTCATGATTACATGGACAGCATTTTCCTTGCGGTTTGATCTAACATGAAGTTACAAATGCTCTACTTATGTATCAAATCATTATACCTGCACTGAGTAAATGTAGTACCACTTACGTTTGCTGAAACATGATGGTTTTCTCTTGCCTGCTTTGTAGCTTCTTGAAGGCAAACCAGGTCAGGAAGTCCTGAAGATCATCCACTTGGTTTTCAGCATGGCTATAGGCCTTACCAGATCCTTTCCTTCAGAACATCAACAGGACTATCTGATACAGACAATTCGGGTTGGGTTTTGTTTGGTTTGGTTTGGGGGGTGTGTGTGTATCCTTCTGTCTGCTTGGAGCACCTCTGGTGGTGATAACCCATTGACAAAGATAACCACAGGGCTATTCTAAATTCCTGGTTTTTACAAAACTCTACTAGTGAGGTTTGTGCTTAAGAACCTTCTATATAACCCAGGCATGGTGATATCTGTAGGTCAACTATTTTTCTTCTACAGGTTTACATATGAACCTAAAAGAAGGGCAGTGCCAAAAGTACAGTCTTGATCATATACATTTACATTGTGGCCGTGCCTCTCCTGTCCCTCCTTAATGTCAGCAGCAGGGCTGTAAAAACCTGCTCTGTTGGAGGCATGATTTTTTGGTTGATGAGACAAAGCTCCCTTCCCCTTACTCACTACTGTCAGCACCCCTGATCAAAGAGGCTGCAGTGGGTGATCTGATATTATTGGGCTGCTCCAGACCCACAAATTTGAGCCTGGGGATGAAGGAGATGATTGTTAATGAGTACTTCAGGACACATAACTGCTGTTAAATAGGAGGGAGATTAGTTTTGTCTCTGTTTGGTTTATGCTGTCTGTTTGGTGAAAACAGACAAGAAGATTTGCAGTAACATTAGGAAAACTGTATAATAACTGGTGTGCCAAATCTGTAACATTACCAGTCGTGCAGTAGGAGTCAGAATCACAATATTCTTTTTTTAAAGTAAGATGGGTTTTAAAATTAAAAAAGCTTTTTTTTTTTTTTTTTTTTTTTTTGTCTGTTATTTTAAACCTCATGTGATCATCTTTTACAACTGTGAGAGCTGGAAACATCATGACCTGAGACTCCAGGGTTTAAAGAACACACCTGGGCTGATAATGAAAGGATTTATTGGCAGCAATGATGTTACCCACTTGCATTAGCCCTTTCTAATGATGCTGTAGCTCTGCAACAAATGAAGCAGGCAAGGTATCTCCACAGGGAATGACTCCGGGATTAAATGCTGTCAGGGGGTTAAGGTGGTCATTCCTCTCACAGCAGCCCAGGGGAGCTTGAAAAACCTCTGGATGGGGCTAGATCTGTTGATACCAGAGGTCTTGGACTGCATAATGGGAGGTGGCCTCAGGTGGCTTGGAAGCTGTCTCAGACAGTGGTTAACATAAATTGCCAGAGATGCTGCAGTGGTGGTGTGCTCTGTGCAGTGCGACCCTGCTAACATAAATTCAAAGAGACTATGGGAAAAATGTTTGTGTTAAGAATAAAATTTGTTTTAAAAATAGATGGTGAAATAAAGAGCAAAGAAGTAGGCACTTCAAAAGACATTTCACAGCAAGCAGTGTCTCACATTAAGTGTTTCACATTAGGACTTGCACTGTGTTTTAGTACTTTTTCTTCAGTTTATCATCCCGAGGAGTCACTCAGAACACTCCTTACGTAATGCTCAGAGCTTTTGTCAAAATCCAGTTGCAAACCAATCTCATAGGCAAAGCAGGAGTTTATGTTGCTAATTAGTAAGGCCAACTCGAAGATGAGTTCACAGTCCCAGAGGCCACAATAAGTTGTTCTAATCTCTGTTAAAAAATGAGACCTCTTTTTTCTTCTGGATGTCACCTACTCAGTCAAACTGATGCATGGAAACAAAGCTGCAATGTTGTGCTGCGAGGATAAGTCAATAACCTGCCCAGTGACAGCAAAAATAAATTATTCCAATGGCAAGATGATGTGCTCTAAGTCCTTGTTACCAGAACCAGGGTTAGCTAGTCGAAGTGTGCTCTGTAAAGCAGCTGAGCTCCTTGGAAGAAGCAAATCTCTTGAATCTAGATGTCAGGGCTTGGGACCCGAAAGTCTGTAAGTCCTTCCCCCTGTCATTTACATAGGCAAAGGCTGTGGGATCTTGAGAAGAAATTGTCAACATGCATGTTTTCAATGACTGACCTTCTCGGAGGCACAGTCTATGATCACCTGCATGGGTTTCTAGCAACTGGTTTTAAGCCATTTCTCATTGTGTAGGCACTTTTTGTGCCAAAGATCGAAATAGTTCCAGTGTTCATAGGAGCAGCAATTGCTGCTAAGCAACTTCAGCATACAGTTTGACATATTTGCAGAGATCTAGTGGGAGTAGATTTGGGTATTGCTCTCCTGTTCCCTCACTGTGCTCCAGATTACCCATCTCCCACAGAACCTGGAAAAGAGCAAGTGAGTGCTCCTCACTGGAAAACAACCTTGGTTAAGCGGTCTATGACAATTATTTTTACTAAGCTGTCAGAGTTTGCACTGATACTGACCATTCATGCAATCAGTCCTAGGAGCTCAGGAGGTAGCAAAGGGTCAACATGCAAGTGATGTCCAATAACACAGACTCTTCCTGAAGAGGATATCTGACCATCCCCGTAGTCAGATGGATAGAAAAGCAATATGCAGTGTGTGCTAAGAGCATTCGATGTCTGCAAGCACCAAGTTTTATCCAAGTATTTTTAGGGGACTCCTGATACAGAACACTAGTGCCATAATACTTGGAAGGGATGGTTTCATCTTTGTGACAATGGCCAGGCTGACAACAATCTGATTGTTGATTGTGGTGTTTCTAGCAATCAGAGATGTGGTAATAGCCTTGCCAACTTATTTAGGAAGTCTGTGAATTTTGCTCCTTGACATAGATGTTTACCCCTTTTATGACATGCAATTCTGTACCGGCAGGTCACATTATCCCTATTAGGAGTTAACCATAGTACGATAACCTGGAGGTCAGGGCTTCACTGGGCTGGAAAGTGTGGAGGTATAACCAAGAGTGATGCCTGTCCCAGAAGTTTGGCACTCAAACTGGAGGGCTATTGGCTAGAAAGGTGATAAAACAAAAACAGCCCTGGGGAGCAGAGGGAACATGAAACAGTGCAGAGGCAGACAGGACAACAAGGATCACATCATACCAGGTATGAGCTGCAGGAGATTCTCTTCAAGTTTCTGAAATGCCTCACTGATACAAGAAATCTTCCAACAGATTGAACTTTTACTGTAAGTTCCATGTGTATGTTATGGACACACATAAGTATTTGGTATGTTTTCAGTATTTTTAAAAAAGGAAACAGAATGACACAGAATGTGTGTGGGTTTGGTTGCAAAAAATGACATCCTTTCTCATTACACTAAGTTCCATTTGAAAACAAAGGTAATTCATCCTTAATTTCTTCCCTGTATACTTATCAAAGTCACTACATAGGGAAAAAAACACCAAGTACATGCAACGTACCCTTCTGTCAGAGACAGATGGTTTCCCACAGTCCCTGTATTAATGTTTTTCCACTCTACCTGCAAAAGGACTTCGTTTTTCTTGCACTGAAAGTCAGGATTCCATTTGCACTAGCCTCTGCTTATTTCTATTTTGCTCTACCCTGTTTCTACTTAGGTATGCGGTTTGTCTCTATCCAGTAAGCTTGTCACCTTCAAATATTGTGGATTCTTGTTAATACAATTTTAACCAAAGAACTCTTGCTGTTCTTGATTTACTCATCGATCATTTTTCTTATTTTTGTCCATACTCCTGACACTGATATTTTGAATCTTTTAGCAATATAAGGCCTGGGACTCATTGAAAAAATGTTGCTGATGTAGCTCCTGTGATAGACCCTGAGAGGTCTATATATCTCTTCATTGCAAGTTAGGATGTCTTTGTACACACCTGCTCTCTTCTGTTCACTTGCTACAGTACAAACTCTCCCAAGAAGCACCGTGAGTTCCCTGACTGCAATACACTAAGCCTGAGAAATTACAGATTCATGAAACCTGTGGCCAGAAATACCACCTTGAAGCACAGCAGTCCTGCAAGCTTTGAAACTCACTTAAAAGCAACACAAAGGAAGGCTGCAAGGGTGAGAGGCAGGGTGGGGAGGGACAACCAGCAGGCAAACAAACATTCAGGAAACTCAATAGAAGGCCTCCTGCACTTTCTTTAGTACACAAACACTGCACACTTTTCACAGGGGAAGCAACTGGCGCTTCTCATTCCTGGGAGAGTTTTGCTGGGCTGTGTTGAAGCTACAGCTGCAGTGTGCCCTCTTATGGCAACACCAGTTGCTTTCTCCGTTTCTTGCAATGGTGTTGCAAAGGGAGGTAAGGGTTGCTTTGATTTTTTTTGTTCTTCTCTTTTTCTTTTCCCTGAAAAAGCTACATGGGAAGAAAATAATAACTCTGCATGCTGTGGTATGTTTAGAAAACAGTTTTGAAGCTGCATGCCCAGAGCATCAAGCAGTGCCCCATCTGCAAAAGAGGATGAAATAGTGAACAAAATTAAAAGAGATGCTAAATTTCATCAGGTTTAGCGCTTGCTAATGACATGTATGGCTTTCATGCCAAGGAATATGAAAAGTGAAGGAGGATTGTTGGTTAAAGGCACTGTATTTAACATGTAACCAAGTTAGGTGATTGAGTGCTTCCGTGCTGGCTCCATTGCAAGCCAGGCTGTGCACATGTTCCTCTTTATTGCTACAACATTTCAATTAAGAGAATGTCTAAGTATTGTTATTATTTTGTAAATATTCTGTCATTAGTCCTGGTTTGAATATTGTATTCCCACGGTTTCCTCTCCCTCTGCTTCTGGTACCTTGTTTTCCTCTGATGTTTTGCCTTGTTGCTTCTGAAACCTCTGCCCTCCACCGTCTTGGAGCCCCCCGTTTCCAGTGCAGCACTCCCACAGCTCCCCTGCATTCCCAGCAGAACTCTTGTCCTTTGCTCATTGAGAGTGCTCCCAGTCTCATGGTATTTTCCAACCCACAGAATCATAGTTGGAGTACTCTGGGACTTACACAGCTCATCCTTCCACATCTTTCATAACAGAATGGCCACATCATTCTTGCTTATTTGATATTGCCCCTCTGCTTACTGAATGTTTAAAAGCACACAGAAATCCCTGAGAGCTCAAGGCAAGAGTTGCGACTACGGGATTAATTACTTCTACTGCATTGGCTTGGCACTGGCAAATAGAAGAGGTATGGGGCAAACTCCATCTTTCCACAATTTCCTGGGCAGCCTTGGAGATCCAATATATTCTGACCACTACAACTTTCCAGTTCCAAAACTTTTCTAACCTCATATGCATGAGGAAAATAAATGCATTACCCTACCAGGCTCCTGGCTTCTCCATCAGAATAAAACCTGGCACCACATGGCAGTACGCATGAGTCCTCGCCGATGACACTGCATGCTCCAAGCACAAACTAATCCTGGGATGACCTGTCGTCCTGAGGTGCAGGTTCATAATGGTGCCCAGGAGCTATGCATGCACACCCTGGTATTTCTGACTGCAATGTATTTGTGTTTCTACTTTCCCTCTGGCTCATTGCCTTTTATATTTACTTCAGCATGCCCATTCACCTTAACATTAAAAAAAAATTAAAAAAAAAAGTCAAAATGCTTTTTCTGTCACTCAGGCAGCTTCGTCTGCAGCTCATCTGCTGCAGTTCATCCTCCTACAATCTGTCCTTCGTTATGATAATATAATAATCAAGAAGTTCTAATACCTCTGATTATTGATGCTAAGACTGATGATAGTTACTACCAAAAGGTGAAATTATCTTTAGAAACTAGAAACCAACCTGCAGGCTCACTTAGGATTTCAACTGT
This sequence comes from Rhynochetos jubatus, assembly GCA_027574665.1. NCBI lineage: Eukaryota > Metazoa > Chordata > Aves > Eurypygiformes > Rhynochetidae > Rhynochetos > Rhynochetos jubatus. The sequence continues at coordinate 49,321,123 of CM050648.1, forward strand.
ATCAAAACCCACTGGAATGGTGCTAAAGCTGTCCGAAATGTGACAATTATCTTGACATTTCTTACTTTATAAATGAGTGGAAGGTGATGCTGTCTAGAGCTACACCTCTTCTGCCCAGCCCTTGGGAACACAGTTCAATGACCCTTAAGTGTTTCTTTTGTATTTTCTGTTTGATGATTTGACAGGAATTTTGTAATTAGTTCAGCTTCCATCACCAAGTTACAATTTTCTGTGTCATAGGAAATGCTTTTTCTGGTAGACAGGGAGCGAGGATGTCAGGATCTTATCCTTCTTATTAACCTGCACAGAAGCAGTTGAGAGTCTCACTGTTTAGCATCATTCCCCCTGGCACGTGCTTGTTCACTCTTCAATCCTTGCATTTATTTTACTGTTTACAGCAAGGTTTGTGCTGTGGAGGTGACTGCTGGTGGGGAAGCTCTAGGAGGAACACAAAGGTTTCTGTGCCTTTGAGTTGTTCGTTCACATACCCCTAGCTTGATACACAGCAAACATGCTTCACTTAATTAGAACACAGACCGGGAAAGGATCTTGTGGGCTACAGGGCCCAGTTCTTTACTGTCTCCGGTAACCATAAAACACTGCTTTCTGCCTAACACATTGAACTTTCTTAACATTATGGTAAGTGGCGTTTCTATAGGTGCTCTAACTGGGAGGTTGCTCCAGAGCTTACAGCTCTTAAAGTGAGAAAACTTCTCTTATATTCCAGCCTGAATTTATTCATGGCTAGCTTACATTCACCTGTTCTTTACCAACAGATCTTGTTTTACAATACCTCTTACTCCTTCTGTTTCATCATACCCTTCCCATCTTTCTGAAAGAAACTCATTCTTCATCCTTGGTCATCCTCGGGTCATCCTCTTGGTTGCCTTCCCCTGCCCACCGCCCGCATTGCCTGTGGGTGCCATCCTTCATGCTGAGAGCATGAAGCCACTTTCCACTCCTCTCCTTCTCTGGGATGGGACCTGTGTGACAAGAAGAAAGGGGCTGTGTCTCAGTCAGGAGGCTCATCACGCTGCTCTTGCCTCTGCTGCCAGTAGCAATCCATGAGCATTGACTAGTTTCCCTAATGGCATTTCCCTGCCTTCATTCTTCCCTTCTTGTTCTCACACACGTCGAAAATGAAGGTGTGAACACTCTTACTTGAGTCATTACCTTAAGGCTTCTGGTTTTCTTCCTCAGCTTTCCCTCCAGCGGTCCCCAAAATAAAAGAAGGAATTCTAAAAGGATTAAAATAATATAGACCTGTGCAAGAAACAGGAAAAACTCTCACCCAAATGAGTGCCAATAGCTGTCAATTCTAGTCTCTTGATTTTTGCTTTCAAGGCTGGGAAACTCTCCATATATCTGCAGGGATATAAACGAGCTGATACTGGATAACACTCAAATGAATATGTTCTATGGGAGTTGAAGTATATTTTGCAGAATATGAATACATAGTCTACTGAAGCACTGTATTCAAAATTGGAACCAAACACCTATCTCTTCTTAACAAAATCACAGACAAAACAATCCTTTGCAATTTTCCACAGCTTAAGGAGAAGAAAGCAGGGGAAACTTGGGGGGAAAAGATATTTGAAAATATACCACAGGTTCTGGCGCATTGCAGTTGTGCTGGAGCACAGCGTTGGCTCCACTTCCTCAACCATTCACACCACTGACAAGTTCCCAGGAGCTCCTTGTTTGTGTCAATATTCACAGAGCATCCTTCTTTCTAGAAAACATCACAGTTATTCAGAGTCCCAGCCTGGAGAGATGATGTCTCCTGTAATCAATCCTCTGCGATGCCTCACAAACTTCACCCAATTTTGAAGAATAATTTATTTATTTTTACATGAAGCAGTCTATGTGTTTTCACGACCAATGAAGACTGGAGCCTCTCTCTGTGTGTTCCCATTGTATATGCTCATTTCAAGCAAGGATCTGCTTTCCTCCAAAGGCGTTTTGACGTGAAGATTTTATTATAATGGATTTGTGTTCATTCATGATGCTGACTGTGATAATTCATCTGAGGATACCTACAAATTTCCTTTCTTTTAGTAACAAAGGGTATGCATTTGGGTACACCTAGAAAGCAAAATGTCATCTGCAATGACATGTTAATGAAACATGGAAATCCAAAAGTTTCTTTCAGTAGAGGAAAGTATTTCTTAATTTTGTAGAGGAGAGGGAGGGAGGCAGGGAGGCAGGCAAGCAGGCAGGCAGGTAGGAAGGATACTGTCTTTCAGAAGTATTTTGAACTGTATTGAGAATTTTCAACTTGTCTAAATTGGCTCAACATGAAGATTTCTCAGATAAGAGGAAAATAACTTGCTATATTGGACATACAAATCTGATTATGTGCACTGTTCAAAGCTGTGGAATGTATAGTAACCCATCTTATTAAAGTGGGGGTGGGGGGGTGGGGTGGGCAGGTCAGACAAGAGTGAATCGTATCATTTAAGTTCTGGAGCCATCACTCCAAGAACTAGGAGAACACACCACCAGCTAGGAATGATATCATAATCTATGAGCCATCACAACAGCAGTTTTAAAGAGGTTTAAAGCACACTACCTGCATTGGTTCAGCAGTTAAAAGCAAGAATAGACCAAAATTTTAAGAAAATATGTGGGACAGATTTTCTGTGGGTAAGTAAGGGAGTGTGGAGGCTTCACAGTGTCCCATTAGCACTGTCTGGTGTAACTGTCCTCCTTGAAGAGGCAGACATGAGGCTACATGCAGTCCCTCCACCTCTCCTCCATCCCGGTCCTGGCTGCTCCAGTGGAGGGGCATGGAAATGAGCTAGCTCAGGTGATGGGAACAGTCTGACAGCAGCACTATGGTGAATTTATTCCACTGCAAACAGTTGATCCTGATGCCTCAACAAAGTTACTTATTTAAAGCTCACTCATATATCTTTACACAATGTTTTCAAGGCACGCTGTTTGCGTTAGCTATGTGAAGGGGCAGATGGAGCGTGTGGTGTGCTAACAGTGACGACTGGCCACACACCCCCCAGCTAGCTGTTCGTTAGGGTGTGTGGATCCTGCCATGCAGTTGCCCTCCTTTGAATGCAGTCCTGGACAAGGAAAGCCATCCTCCCGCTGTTTTCAGATGTGACCTGGTGTCTACCTGTCACCAAGCACACCTTTCTCAGTGGCTTTGAGCAGCAGATGTCCACAGTGGTGTGGTGGTGGGCACTGTGGGTGTGCTCTCTGGAGACACAGACTGTGGAGCAGGCGCTGTGTCTGCGTAACCTTTCACAGAGCATGAATGCAATGGAGATACAACTATAGGTATTTACCAGCGGTAGAAAGGAACCAGAAAGGTATCTGGTTGCAGAGTATAAGTTATTGGACAGAGGAGAGAATAGGGTGGGTGGGATTTCAGCGTGTCTGTGACCGTGCCTCTAATGGCTCTGAACCTGCCTTTCAATTGCCTGTGACACCGTGAGGCAGATGTAGAAAATAGTGACAGTTAAGAAGGGGTACACAAAGGGAGACTGGAAGCTTAGGCTTGGAAGGACTTGCACATGTCCCTGTTCTTCCCACCACCTTGAGATCATAAGAAAGCTTCAGCTGACTTCTGCCAATCATTTAGTAAGGTTAAAGAGCGGTGCAGAGGCAGGTGGAGTTTAAGGGAGTGTGAGCCCCATGGGGTGACCTGTGTGGAGTCATTCTGTACCCACCCCACAGCTGGCAGAGTGGCCTCTCTCCTGGCCTTCTCCCTGTAGTCTGGTTACGCAGTGCCCAGTGTGTTTCTCCAGTAGCTGCGTGGAGAACCCCAAGAACTTATGTGGAGGTTCCAGGGGAACTGGGGTCCCCAGTCCCATGCCATCCTGCATGACTGGGGAGGATGAAAAGCCATTTCTTCCCCCTCCTGACATCCTGAATTATTGTCTGTGCCATCCTTTTGCTTTCTCACAGGGGATAAAGACCACCAGGAAACACATTTAAAAATCATCTGTGGCACACAGAAGGAGAAGAAAGTTGTTGGTACATTTCAGCAAGCCTCGTTAAAAACATCTCTAGGCACTACAAAGTGCATGTTATCAATATGCATATGTGATGTCTCTGAGGCAGAGTTGCCTTTAAGGTACATATTCAGCAGGACAACATTTTCCCATGTGAGGCAAGGAACAACAGTGAATCATATGTGTGGGAGGGAAAGGCCTTCCGGCTATGTACAGTATTTATTCCCTTTTGTGTCTTGCTTCCCCCCCTCCCCTCTTTTATTAATGGCTTTTGCAATTACTGGTAACAGGGTATTGCTAGCTGGCAGAAAGCGGTGACTTCTGCAGTCGATTGTTTGCAGGAGGCTGGATGTATAGGGGAAGGAAACGATGCTTGTATGCTGGCTCTGCTCACCCCTCTGAGCCCCAAGCAAGAGCCAGCTGACACACTATTTGTGTTCAGCACTTGACTCCCCAGATGAATGTCACATTACTTGACCTCATAAATACACATACAGATGTAGAAATACAGAAGGTGAGGCCTGCAGTGCCCACATTAAAAATTCCTACTGAAGATGTCAGCAGGGTGCCCAGAGAAGCTGATTTAGATTTAGAAAGAATCTGAAGGAAAAGTATGGCACCCTGCTCCAACTGCAACTATGGAGGCTGGGCATAGGACTTGGGGTTTTATTTCTCACCCTACTAGCTCTGGATAGTGTTGCAAAAAGCAGGCCAATGCACCAGCACAGGTGATGAATACTACGGTATTTTGGGATGTTAGTTGAGTTCATGGAGGGGTGACAGGAGAGCACTGAAGTTCAGCATCTCCCTAAAAGTGATGGATGTGAATGGTGACAGGTAGTCAGTAGGCAGCAGGTTGCCCATGGTTTTGACAAGAAATTGCAGCCAAGCGAGAAGGAGCACCCAGGAGGGTGTGGCTGTGATGGAAGAAACCCAATGTCCCAGAGTGGGTATGTTCTGGCAGTGAGTGGTTATCCAGGACCCACACCTCTAACAGGTTGGAGGGGGCTGGCAACATGCTTCCCAGGGAGCATGGCAGAGGTAAAGGGCAGGCCAGTTCAGAAGAATGGCAGTTAGGCTGCTTTCAACAGAATTATGTCATCTAAGAGCAGCGAGATCCAGTACCAATGCACGTTGATGGTGAGCTTGTGCAGCTGTGACTGTGTAAGCCCTGTGAACACATCTACTGCTGGGGTGGAAGTGGTGGAGGGCTACAGCTTCCTTACGGTTCCCTCTTCTCATTGCCTTCCGTCCCTGGTTTCCCTCTATGCAGCTATATGTGGATTTAGAGACTCCTGCGGAAGCTGAAGTGTCAAAATGCAAGACGCTGTGTAAATATGGGCGTATAAGTGGCCTAGCAAATTTAAACTCTGAAAGGAGCAAAAGAATTAGGAAAAAAATCATGAAAGCTGGGATCACTGAGCTGGCAGGGCTGTCATTTGCAAACACTAATACCAAGATACCCCTACTTGCTGAGTTCTGCTGTTTGATTTCTTTTTTCTCTTGTGGGAGAAGTGGAGGGGCTCTGGCGAGAGGGGAAAGGGTATCAAAGAAAATGGGCAGGCAGAGCGACCAGGGTGAGGCTCATGGGTGAGGCTCATAGGAGAGGCTGTGTGAGGGGTCGCAAGAGGGAATCAGAGCCAACAGCTCTTAGATGGGAAAAGAACATCTGGAAAAGAACTGGAAGGTTTTGAGGCACCTTTGAGCGAGTAAAAATGGTTGACAGTTTCCTGTCAGGAAGGAAAGGATGTCATTCTTTCCAGTGGAAAATGCCCTTTTAATAACTGACCAACAGATAATATTTCTTTGAAAATTTCCAATTTTACCTGACTCTCATTTTAAATTTGTGCTGGGGAGGAATTGTCACGCAGCTGGGAACTGACATTTCTGGCAGGCTCTTATCATTCACGTTTTCTACCTAGAGGCAAAGAGCGTGAGATCCTTCCAATCTGGGAGCTACAGCTGGGGAGGCGCTGAGCCTGGCGCTTGCTTCCAGCCATCTGCCTGGAAGCCTCACACCATGGCAATTCTCTCCCCTTAGGCAAAAGTCAGGCTGACAAGAGCCTTTCAAGACGGCAACCAGCAAATCAAATGAAGTCTTTGTTCCTTCAGATTGGAATGTTTCCCTTTTCTGCCCAAATGAGACATGGATGTACAAACAATTTTGTGAGAAAAGTCTGACTCTACCGATGACCTTAGAGAGTACAAAGGTCTTTTGGTAGCTGCTTGCCTGCTCTTCCACTGGCTAAATTTCTTGACAGACCAGTTATTTTGTCCCTGAATTTCACATGGTTATAAGCAGAACCAGCTGCCCTGAGGAAAAAGCTCCCCTCTACAGCGTTCTGTCACCGGGAGGGCTCAGAAACAAGGAATATGCTTGGGTCCCCCTCTCCTCTGCCTCCTCAGTGTGCCCATCATGGGCATTCGCTGTGCTCTTTCTATGATGGCTCTCTAGCTAACGCAATCACGCAGGGCACTGTAAAATGAGTATAGCCTGGCATCAGTGCTGATATCTGTAAGAGATTGCTAATTTAACTGGCGACGTTAGGGACCATTAGCCAGCCTACATGGTTCCTGCAGGGTCTGATAGTTTCTGCAGAGGGCCCCACAGACCAAGCTCTGTAAGTGGATTGACCCTGCAGACAGCTTCCCACTGGAGTCCAGCTGGAGCATCCTCTAGGAAAAAATTATTTTAAGCAGCTAGGACAAATCTTCTTCATGATACCCTTGAAAAATAAAACTTCATGGAGACTTGTTTTTCCGTTCTACTCAGAGTATTATGAGGTTTGGGCACTGAACTTCAAGAAGGAGGTAGGCCACGTGGAGATAGTCCACAGGAGAGCAACAAGAATGATCAGAGGTCTAGAAAACTGGATGCTGGGAAGACTGACCTGATAGCTGACTGACCTAAATAATTCTAATCTCCAGAAGAAAGGCCTGGAAGAGGACACTGACAGCTATGTAAAACAGGATCCTCTATGATGGAAAGGTTAGGAAATAAGGGATTTCTTTTCAACAAAAAAATAGATATGAAATGCCAGAAAAAGTCTGGGAATTAAGAATAAAGTATTGATTGGAGAGTTTTCCAAGTATATATCCTTGGAGATCTTCAGTAACAACTTAGAGGAAGATCTGTTAGAATGGCAGTTGATCTTGTCGTGGATAGGGGAAAGGACCAGACAACTTTTCAATGTCCTTTACAACATCACGCTTTTCTGTTCTATGCTCTCTGATAAAAAACATGCGTTGGGTTTGCATGCTTTTTCTAGGTGCTTAAGTTGGTCAGACATGTAGAGGGATTCCGAATATATAGGAAAAAAAAATGGGTAGAGGAAGTCTGGGTAGCTTCAGAGAAACTAAACAGACTGACTGAATCCTTAGCAGGGGAGACTCCAGGCAGCTACTTGCTGGTTATGCTAAGGACCCGGGTGTATGCCCAAGAGTGGTGTGAAAAATGTTCTGCAGGTGGGATTGATGTATCTGCTGTTTTGGCTTTGCCTGCACTACATTTACCTGTGTTAAATAAACAAAGAAACTGCTCTAAGTATTGCTCTAAGATTGAATAATAAGCGCAACATTTCTTCTTTTGTTAGTAGCTTGTGTCCTTGCTTATTAAGTCTCAGGCTGAGCAGCCAAAGGGAGTGTTTGAGACATAAATGCCGGAGGGGACTCCCACTGCTGAAAGCAACCAGCAAGCAGCTTGAAATTTGCTACTTCTATTCCTGGAAGACCATGATGATCAGAAATACCAGCTCTGTGTCCTTTACTCCCTACCCTCTCTTTTCCCCCTGCTCCTCCTCTATCCCTTTGAATATCATTCAGGAATTTGAAAACTCATTCTTAATTGTAATACAGTGACCAATAAAGCAAAATTGTTCTTTTGCCTTTTGATAACTAAATTAGCAGAGATCAGTTTTGGACAAATTCTTCATTTTAATTAGTGGTGAGATGAGTACTAAGATTTGTCCTGCTTCTCTGTCTCTTTGTCTTTAAATTCAGTTTTTAAATCACCTCAACAAGGCTTCTAGTCATTGGAAAATCTACAAAATGAGAACATAAGAGAAGTATCAGGTCTACCAAGAATTTATTTACCCTTGCAAAACCAAACCTATTTCTCATAAAAAAGAAGAGGCATGTTTATTCAATACTCTGAAAAGTAACAAGTGCTTACACCAGACCATCGTGTGTCTTTTAAGTAATTTCCTCATGAAAGCTTCCTATGCTTTACCAGATTTGAATCCCAGACAAAGCCAAGTTTTGTTAGTCCTAGCAAGAAACATGACTTCCAGTGCTAAGGACAACACAGGAACAATTTCCTCGTTTTCATGTCTGTTAAGATTTTTAGCCCTAGCCTAGCTGCTAATCACAAGTCTTGCTATCACCCAGAGAGCAAGACACAGTCTTTCTATCTATACCTGACACTTCCCAAGAAACTAATTAGAGCCAGTGCAGATACTGTAAAGAGCTCCCTTTGCAAACCGACTGCATGACAGAGAGCTGGTCTAGTGTGGAACGAGCAGTGCTGTGCTTTACTTTATAACAACTCACTCCTGCAATTATTGCCAGATGTTTGCAAATGTTCTGTAAGTCTCCCATCTAACGTTAACAGCTCTTTCCAAATTTTTTACAGCATTCAAAGACTGAGGGTGTTTTTTGGCTAGTGCTGGCAAGAAATAAAAGGGGAGTTAAATAGCCCTTTTCCCTTTGTTCTTTCTGCTAATAGTAACAGGGATGAAATCACCTGAGTGATAGGGAAGTCCACAGTGCTACTGAAACAGATGATAAGAATTTGATTTTCAAGTCTCTTATCTAAACGATATGCCTCAGCCACAGTAATGTGAGCTACACTTCCATTTAGTCATGTAATTGAAAAGACTGATATTTCATTGCTGATGTATGTCATAATTTTGCAAAGAAAGAGCACCTACGTACTCAGATAATGTTTATTAATATACAGATTAAGTGGTTCAGATAAAAGTCTGTTGACACCATTCCCTAATATACTCCTATTTGCAGGCTGCAGAATGAAATGTATTGACCACTTCATCCTGCTTTGGAACAGCTGCTGGAGGATTTACCTGTAATTACCTACTGAAAATGAAATAAAAGATTAGTAGAAATAAGATGTCACTTCAGACTTACAGCTCCTGTTGCTAGGGAAACCTTAGAGTTAGCATCCTGATTAGGGCAAAAATTGCTGTAACCCAGCTGAACCTTTGTCAGCATCAGTGTTCAGCAGAGCTGCAGATAGCCTGTTTGTCTGGCCAGGGACAGTGATTGCCCACTGTGGTTTCCTGCTTGACCAAATAGCCCTTTCAGATGGTGTCTCACCCAGACACCAGCTTACAAAGATACATAGCAGGGACTGTGTAACTGAATTACACAAATACACCACCAGTGCAATTAGATGGGTAAAAGGGAAAGGCTGATGGAGGAAGGGAGATTAATTACATTTAATACCCACTACCTCCAGTATCAAACAATTCAAAGCTATCCAGGCACCCATTGCCTGCCAACCACTCCTACAAGAACACGTTTCATACAGGAAGAACAGTGATAGACAGCAGTCAAGTCAGAGCTTGGCAATAAACCTGCAAAAGGACTTGAAGCAGTGGAGCAAGGCCAAAGAAAATGAAAAGCGTCATTATATGCTTGTGCCTGGGTCTCTGGAGAGGAAAACCAGGTAATTATGCAGAAAGCAATGGAGGTGGGAAGGGAAAAGGGTGTTACACCCTCCTTACAGATGAAGATGTCACCTCCTTGCACCATCCGGAGGAAGAGAATCTTGCACTTCTGGAGTGTCAAGTGAACTAGTTTCAGGAAATCCTGACTCTCCCACTTTTCCCTGTATTTAGGAAGCTCCAGAATGGGGAAACCTCTCTAAAGTTCTCAGTGCTTGCAGCTTCACTTAGGAGACAAAGGTAGGTCCAACACAGCATTCCTGACACTGTAAGGCATTGGGCAGGGCCCTCACTTTGGTAAGGGCAAGAGAACAGGTTTCAGACTGTTCAGAGGTTTCAGAAGCCAAGTGAATGTCTTTTATTTGTGGAGTTCAAGAGCTGTCAGGGCTCAGTCTGTCAGCATAACTGAATTAACTGCAATCGGTACTTGGCTGGATTCAATGAAATAGATGCTGTTGTGGTTTTGTACTTAGAGATAACTTCTGCTTCAGCTTTATTAGAGGTATGACTTTTAAAAATGCCCTAGTTCTCAAAAACACTATAACAGAGTGTATAAAATGAGAAAGATGGTGGGCCATTTTGTTTTTCAAAGTTTTTGCTAATATAGTGCATTACCCATCATTTCAGCCAACACAAACACTGAACTTGAGCTACATGTAAATTAGAGTATAAATCTATAAAATTATCTCATATTTAAATGATCAGATTACTCTGTCTCTACCCTTTGTAAAAGAATCACCATCCTTATGAAGAGAAATGCAAACACTGCATGATTAGTTCAAGACCAGAAACACTCAAACGAAACCACTTCGTTAGTTTTTCTTCTTTAATGTCACCTAAGTGCTGGCTTCAGAAAACAATCTGGGATTAATATCTTAAATATGCACAGACCTTCTTGCATTCTTTTGTCCACAATTTCAGTACCAAAGGAAACATTATAAATGCCAGAACTGTAGGAGTGTTGAAAGGAAAACTACATTAAGAGTTCAGGAAATACTGCTTGTCTGTGTGCTTATGACACTTGTTTCTTAGAGATTTGCAAACTTTAAGACTAAAATTTAATGGGTGTTAATAGTTGGTCTCAGCTCTTTTTAGCTGCAGTGACTTAACTACTGCTTCCATGGCTGAGACAGGGATCCAACACCAAACTCCACCACATCTTTCTCTAGTAGATTACACCACGTTGTGTAAGGTGTGGCAAAAAGAAGGGTGAGCCTGTTCCTTAGCCATCACAGGTCACAGCTAAATGAGTCATTACACTGAAATTCTTTCAGAGTGTCTCAGGTTGTAAACAGTGAAGTGCAGTTTAGCACCTGCAGTTATGGGACTGTTGTGTTTGTAAAGAGAGAACTTAAATATTCAGCTCTTTGCTCAGGTGGAGAACTCCTTTCTGGTCTCAGTAATTCTAAGAAAACTGTCACTTATTTTCTTTTTTTCTTTTTCTTTTTTCCCCATCAGCTGCAGGGAAGAGACCTTCCATTAGAAAAAATGTGTGTGTGTATGTATATAATTTCATATATATATAAAAAATATATATAATTTTATATATATATATGAAGTTATTTCAGTCTCATAGTGATTTAACAGGAGAAACTTTGTAATCTTTGAGCATACCAGAACATTTCATAGAAGTAAGGAATCAAAGTACTCTGGTTTGTAATATATTATTGCATATTCTACTCACAGCTGTGTATCTCTTCTGTCCTAAGAATTAAAGGTTTAGTAATAACAAAATAAGTGAATCTTATTATGTATGGAAACACAGCTGAAGGGTTGCTGTTCCAGATATAGTAAGAGGATTCCCTTTGTTCTTTTTCCCCATGAGTTTTTGCAATTCATTATAAGTTCAGTCAGAAGACAGTCCAAGGCATAAAAACTTCTCCTTAACTCAAACAAATGAAAACATAAAGTGTTTTTTATTACTTGTACATCATACAATAGCACCAAGGTGTTATTCACACCACCATTTTGGTGTGTTGACCCCGCCAACAGTCAAACACCCACACAGCCGCTAGCTCAGTCCCCTCTTCAATTGAATCTCTCCCCTGATATTGTACTCTAAGAAATTTCTTCTCTGAGTGGCCTTTCTGCTGTGCTCCTGCCCATCACTCCAGTAAGGACACATCAACAGAGGTCCTCTCAGATCCGGAGAGTGTATACAGCAGTCAAGGTCTGCTGCATACTTACTGCCTTGAACTGGCACCCAGCCAGAACCTGCTCACTCTCCTCTCCCACAGGACCGGAAGACAATAGGAGGAATCCAAGAAAACTCATGAGAGAAGACCATCTGTTTCTCTGATGGTGCTGCACATGCTGTCCCAGAGGAGAAAAGGAAGGTGGGCCATGGGGACACCATGACTGAGACAGAGACCCAACTCTCAACTCCAGTGATGGCCCCAGTATGCAGAAGCAACACTGGAAGCAGAGGTCAACAGGTCCATACCAACATTCCTAATTGAAAGAGAAAGGGAAGGTTTGTGGCTGCATTTTTCACTTCTGGAGTAGTCAAGTGCCTTTTTGATGGCAAAATTTCACTGTCAAAAAGCTGAGAAATAGTGCCAGTCTTACTAACATGTGTAGTGTGTGGATGGAGCTATAAAAACCATCAGCAGAAGACCAACATAAACCATGTTTAACTCCAGACATAGAGCAAGTTCAGCATTCAGTGCCTCTCCATCCATGGTGCCTCATGGCATTCAGAGCCACAACCCAAGTTGGGCCAGGGTCTTAAATAGAAGGGCACCATGTTACCCGTGGTTTTCATGATACTTCCTGTCAGCACCATGTTACCCGTGGTTTTCGTGATACTTCCTGTCATCTACAACAATAAGAAGTTCTGGAATTTCTGCTTCTGGGGTGGCCTGAAACCCCAGGCTGCTCATATTAGCTGCTGATATTAGAGGAATCTTCACTGTAAGAACAGTAAGAAAATTCTGAAGCAGTGCTAAAACAAAGTATCTGCAAAGCTAGGAAAAGAGAAGGAACTCACAGCAAGGCACAGAAGAGACTATGTATGTCTAGTGAACAAAATGCTTCAGTATGTGCACCTTAGTAAGGGGTAATCAAAACAGGAGTGTGATTCAACTAGAGTATTTTAGCAACAGGATGTTTTCTTTTCTGGATTAAGTTTATGGATTACTAGAACTCTTCAAAAAATAATGATCAGAGACAGGTGCTGTCTGAATTAAATGAACAACCATTGCACACAGAAGCAGCAACCTTGAGGAAAAACACATTTGAAAATATTCCTTGCAAGCATTCATCAAGTTAGAGTTTTGCAGTTCTTTTCATGTTCCTTCTGTCCAGAGGATAGCTCCTGGTAACGTGTGTCCTGGTGATGAAGGTAAAAGTAAAATTTATGCTGTGCAACAGAGAGGAAAAAGACATCTTCAGACTACTTTGAGATTTTGTAGCCTTGCACTGAAGGCAAAGCAAAAACTAGAAGTGAAAACCTGATTCCATTGAAATCGATGGCAAAAATTAATTTAATTCAGTTATTTTAGGATTTTATACCAGAAGAGCATTAAGAGACTGAGGATACGGAATATGGGTATCAGTAGCCATCCCACCACAACAATCCTAAATTTAATATATGGGCTGTAATATGGGTGGATGACCCTGTTCAGATCCTACTGTGACTGATGTAATTAGTTCAGGAACAGCACAATGAGTGCAAGTGTAAACTTAACCTGAGACACACACAGCAACAATTAATATGAATTAAATAATTTTTTCCAGGTAAAGACATTGTGCTGTGTCAAAGACTACTTCAGAAAGAAAGCAAAGTAAAAGCTTAAAAAGTTCCACTTCTCTATGGAAAGACTCCTTAAAATTTGCTCTTTTTCTAATAGACTCTGTCTTCCAAACAGTGGAATTTGAAGCTGAACATCTGTGAAATGAATGTTTTCAGTACATGCTAATTCAGAATGTGCTGCAGGCAAAAAAGGTGCAGCAGCTGTGAGCACCACAGGTTCTGGTTGGGTGCCAGTACAAGGCAGTAAGTATGCAGCAGACCTTGACTGCTGTATATACTCTCCGGATCTGAGAGGACCTCTGTTGATCCGTCCTTAATGGAGTGATGGGCAGGAGGAGAAAGGCCACTCAGAACAAAAGCGACTGCAAGTTTCACAGAGTGTATCAGGGGAGAGATCCAATTAAAGAATCAGAACTAGAAAATGTAAGTTTGTGATGATTAACCCAATGACTTGAAAGACATACTGAAAAAGAATAAGTTTAAGAAGCATCCACAAATGTCAAGAATAAGCTCTGACCACTAGCAGGATTGATTTTCTACTCAGGAAGTAGGCTGTATCTGGAAAAAAGTTTGGCCCTGGTTCCCTCTCTCTCTCTCTCTCCGTATATATATGTGTCTATATATATAAATACAAGGGATGGGGAAAAATGTTGATAAAACTATTCCAGTGTCAAAAGTGCTTAATAATGATTAAATTCTTAATTATATTAAACAGACTGCAACACGTCACATCTTATTTTGAGGATCCATTGCGTTAGATGTTCTGTGTGGGTTAGAACTAACGGTACGTGTTATACATAATGTGCAGCAGCCTTCTTTGAAAAGATTACAGCAGTTGAAAGGTAAACAAATACTAGACAAAAGGAAATGCTGTCTTCATTTCTGTATGTATACAGCTAACTATACTTTGGAGAGGAACTGTAGAAGAGGAGGGGATGGAGTGTGGAAAGGGAGGGCTGGGAACAGAAGAAAAGGAGAGGGGGACAGCAAGGACGTACTTGCTGGAGTACCTGATGAACAAGGCCAGCTGGGGTCAACAAGGAAGAAGCAACAGCCAAGGAGCAGTGGAAGAGAGAAAAAACCAAGTCTGACTTGATTAAATCTAAGTGAGGCAGGAGCTGTTCTCACCCCTGCAGCAGGACGCAAGGTGGCACAGGTCACCACCAGCCTGAGAGCTGGAAAGCCTGCTGATCACATCCAGTGCAAGCATGAGCAGGGTATCCCACAGAGCCTGTCTCAGCACACAGTAAAATGGGCCAGATATACCTGAGTCCTGGCTATTAGTGCTGCCTGGGCCCTGGAATAAGCCCGGGGCAGATAGAGGAGAGCATGAAACAAGGTACCACAAATGCCAAATATCCAGTGAATTAAAACCTTCCTGAAAAAGTGATAATGAAGAGTAGGAGCCAGGACTCCTTTCTTGTCTGTTATCAGTCCAGGAAGGACTCCTAGGCTTGTGAGCTTAAGAAATAAACTCTAATGATTTTAAGTTCTTTTGGCCTTGTTCCTGATTCCTTGGGGATGGAGAAACAGTCCTTTACCTTTCCAGCCCCCTGTAGTTCTGATGCTGTATCATTGTGATGCTATTTGAGCATAAGATAGTTGTAAAGGGCTGATAAAAACAGCCTGAGAGCCTACCACATGACCGTGAGGCTAGGACTCTTCCATGCTTTCTCCCAAAGCTGTGGTGCCATCTCCCATCTCAGTGCTACCTGTGGTGACCACTCCTGCAGGGAGCCGGGTGTGCAGGAACTCTCCTTTCTGCTGCTCTCCTAAAAACATCCTGGTGCAGAGAGACTGCAGTTCGGCTGCTACATACCTTGTACTTCAGTCGCCCCACTGACAGTGGCCACCTGTCTCCACTGTCCTTGAGAACATTTAGTTAGAGGAGTTTATGTGGGAATTGAGATGCTCTAGTGGAGCTGCTGAAAACAGTGCTCATCTCCTGGGATTAAAAGCACCAGGTGCAGAGGAGGCACGCTGGTAACTGACCCTACAAGAGGTACATACACAGGGTAGGTACGTACATTCTCCCTCTTTTTCTTATAGTTCTTTAGGTCATACCCGCCAAATAAAGTCTAGGGTGTTTACATTAAAATTTAGGTTTTACTTTCTTACAATAAATAGTGGGAGGACCAACAGAGAGAAGAAGGAGAATGTTTTTTCTTGACCAAGTTAAAACCACTCCTATGCAAACCTGAGTAAAATGGATGAATATGCATATGCTAGTTTGAATATGTGGTTTGTCAGCTATTTGCCTACATGTATTTAACACCCACAGAAGGCCTAAGGCAGCAGCCATAGACTTTCTTCCTCTTGCTTTTTGCAGAGATCTTACAGAAACCCTAAAGGAGCTAAATTACTGCCATTATGATGCTATGAATGACTGATAGAAGTATATTACTCTCCAAATTGTTGATGGGTTTAATGTAAGCAAAAATGCAGCTAGTGCTTGGGATTAATCCTGCTAGATCCTCAGCTGCAGCCTTTAGCAGCTCAGGAAAGTTGGTTTGTGTTTGTTATGTAGCCATTTTCTTCTCTGTTATGTGCTTCAAAGAGTGTTATAAGTTGGGTCTTGAGGCTAACTATGGTATTTCAGTACGTATATGCCGGCGCAGATAACCAACAAATTAGGGAAGATAATTCTTTCTGATTCCTCCATCTTCTTGCCCAACGTGGTTAAGCTTGGTGGAAAATGCGTTTATTTTGGATTTAGTTACTCAACAATAGTAGAGTGTACATTTGTAAGCTGAAGCATCCCCTAATAAAGGTATTTATTTCTAGGACACCGTGTTCTACTATTTTAAAATAAAGTCAGTTCACCCTGGCTTCAGTGAAACCATTTAGTGAATCGTTTATTGTAAGTAAGTAGCAATTTGAATAAAATCTTGATTCTGTCGAAATTTAGGGTAAAAGCAACTTTCATATGAAATTAGTTTTAAGAGAAAGAGAGCATGAAATCCCATTGGTAGACACCATTTCAATCTGGGTTACAGTAAATTTATAAAGTTGTAATGAAGAGATGCATGGGTAGCAAAACAATTCTTAGAAATATGAAGGAACCTTTTTCAAAGGCATGCATCTCAGCAAAATCTTTGTCCCCCTTCCACCACCCACCTTAGGACACAGCATGTATCTGCATGACTTTGTGAGAGGGATCTATTCACTTATAGCTCTGGAGATCATTTGGAGAGCTGAGAATTACTGAGAATCTCGTGTTTCTATCTCACTGGCCTATCCCATCTCCCTTTGAAATTTCTGAGTATAGATGGGTGTTGACTTTATGTCTATCTTGACATGACTGTTTCCTAACAGACATTCAGTATCGTGGTATTTTGATGTCCAGCGTCAACGATGGCGCCCTTTCTTTTGAGTGCAGAGTGGCAAGCCGGTGAGCACCCTAAGAAAAGAGAGGGAAATAAGGAGGTTAAACTCTGCTTGCCTACAAGTTTCATTCTGAGGCCCACCGGGAAAGAAATTTAACACATGGAAAATTTGCAAAGTAATAGGTAAGAGCGCCAGATGAACAGCTTTCAGCTGAAAGAGTTTGGGGGCAGGATATTGCTGAAGAAGGAGAAGGAGGGAAATGGGGATGATGCAGCACCACAGTGCTGTGCAAAGGAGTGAAGAGATCTGAGTTCTGCTGTGTGCCATGACAGGGAGAAGTGGCAGGCTGTTCTGACAGACCCTAAAGCATGAGCGACTCCTGTTGATTAAAAAGAAATATTGTCTTCACGTCAGTATTTTAGAGGAAATTTAAAAGCATTCTAGAAACTTACACAATGATGAGATGTTCCTATTCAGTAAATAGCACAGTTCCTCTGTCATTGGGGAAAAACTGATATTTTACAAGACTCTTAATGGCATGTTACAGACAGGAGCAAAGCCTCTTTGTTACCTGAATTCTTAGACATTGCAACATTTTAATGGACAGTTGGTTTATAAACTAATATTATAAATCAAATTACTTTTTATAAAATCTTTTCAGTTCTACAGTTTTGAACGTTGCATCATTACCTCAGACTTTTTCAGCTAAGATGACAATTTGAATGGTGACTTTTCTTCCTTCCATACTTTCAATAAAATGACGATATATCCTCATAATCAGCTACAGTATTTAGAGTACCTCACTCAGTACTGTATACTTTAGTGCATTTGGGGCCTGTTTTTCACTTTTGGAGTAGAATGAAACTGGCTTTGCATGCTGTTTGGGTTCATTTGGTTTCTTTAATTGAAATAACATCTTTTCAACTCCTGTCATTCCAATGTGCCAACTCTCAACCCAGGAGGATGATGAAACATCTGCAGAAACCCAAATATTGGCCAGATTGATCCCCTCTGTACAAGGCAAATGAGCATTCTGTAAATACAGACTGTTGATTTCCAGCTTCAGACTTCTTTCTTCTTTGTACTGGAAATAACTTTAAGAAAATTTCACTCCACTGTGCATAATCACAAGCCTTGCCCTGAGGCCTGCAGAAACATAACTGTAATGCACAACAAAGAGAAAGTGCTATAGGTGAGGACAGACAACAAAATGACTTGCAGATGCAAAGTTTTGGGAGCAGTTTCTTCCAAGATCCTTGTTAACATCCTGCAGTCAGTGTCCCTTTCCTTCCTCCTTCCATGCGTCTCTCACAGAGCATCACAAGTGGGAATCATGTCCAGAATTCCTGTTACGCAGCTGCTTTTCATTCTGCTTTTTTTCATCAAGGCCAGCTGGAGACCAGGGTATTCTTTGACTTGTTCTTCCCTTCATTAAACTACTCAAAAAGCTTGTTTTATACTTTTAAATCCAGGTTCTTGTCTGTTTTCAGGCACTTCTGAGACCATCTTTAAACTCCCTGTAAGTTGTATGCTTAAATTATCTGTAAAGTTGTATAACCCCAGTTATGGCTATCCCCTCCCTTTATGTGTATAAAGAAGGCTGTTTCTACATTTAAGATGTGACAACAGATGCAAAGACTTAGATATAATTGCAGTATTGTCACCCTTGGTTGATGAAACATTTAGAGTAATTAAGAAGCAGTAATGTAACAGATTAGGGCACACGTTGGCTTTATTACGTACAGCTATTACACTTGTATCTTGACTTAATTTTTGCTGAGTTCTGTATTTTGGGAGCTTAACGCAAAATTATATGTCAAGGCGGCTGTTTGTAAAATCCTGGTGAGTGGGTGTTAATATCTTTGTTATCTATATTATCTGTATCTTCTATATCTTCTATACCATGTGTATCTATAACATGGTTGTTACTATAACCCACTAAGGCTATGAAAAAAAAGCACATAGTGTTGTAGCACTATGCTGTAAACAAGCATTTAACTTACACAGAGGTCTTTTTTTTTTTCCCCATAAAAGTCCTAAGGGAGTAACTCTGGGATTAGTTTTGCAAGACACACTCCGCTGAGGTCTATCAGCTAGAGTGCAGAACCCGGGGAAGTCTGCCCCCGGCGAAATGCCACAGCTTCGGTAGCAGCTGCCGAGCTCTGCACTACATTCCCAGGCCCTCCTGCCCAGCAGCTCCCGGTCTCTCGTGTTTCAGATGAAGTATCAAATGGAGCATGCAGAATAGAAAAGCTGGGCTTTGCTGTGCATCTGATCTCCAGATGGGACCTTCCAGTCTGTTTCCTGGAAACGTTTTCAGGAAGTGAGGAGTTGAAAGAAGCAGGGAAGCATCTGTACCAAGGCTTGGGGATGAGGCATGGAGATAAAGTTGTTTTAGCAGCACTGCTGTTCCTCCATCTTCTGACACTGTTCTTTGATCAGTGGTAGAAGAAAGCAGCTCTCCATGTGCTTATTTGATGCTGCCTTTGTCCTGAAGCTTTGCTGCCCTACTTTGAAAAAAACCCACATCTTGGCAACAAAAGAAGAGATGAAGATGCCACAGCCTGCAGCAACCACTGCAACCATTTCCTGAGTCAGCTTCTCTTTGGCTGCCACTAGATTTCCACCTGAAGAGCTCTGAGGTCCAGCTTTATTAGTGGTAGCACCAGTAAAGTGTGGCATTGGCTTGGTGAAGTACACATGGATATTATTATATCCTGAATCTTGATGCATCATGAGGCAGTGATTGGGCACATTGTATATTAACTGCAAGCAAACCACTTACTGCTATCATCTTCGGTCTCCACTTAAATATTTCTGCTCTGAGATAGTCACACAAAGTCTTACCTGTGCCTCTGTCCTACTGCACACCTATTTCTTCATGCAGGAGAAAGGAAACTAGATTAAAGATATCATTTACCTCACAAAAAATGTGTGCTTTCTGAGCTACTCTAGATAATTTGGACATTGATTAGCTGGGAATAAGCAACTAGAAACCTTAGAGATCTGCTAATGAAATATCAATACTGCTTGCAGGTTGAAAACTCAGATTATCCACGCAAAGAATCCTGTGGGATCATTGTACTTTCTTTTGAAATCTCATTATATTTTGACCTAGATTATTTTTTGACTCCTGCATTACCCTTTTCTGATGGGGAAAATTTTCAATAAAATCCACCAGAAACAGAATGAAGAGATTCTCTGATTCCTGATGGAGGCCTGGGGTGTTTTCCTTGTTTGGACACTGCCCCCTAACACTGTTGAGATCAAGCTGTTTCATATTACCTCTGACTCCAGTCCTACCAAACTCCATCTTCTCTACTACCTTCACACTAGCAAGGCAAGTTATAAAATGTGACAAAGCACAGGGCCTCCTTGTCATGGTTACCACTGCTGGCCTCCAGGAGCTGAAGGGGAATGGATACAACCTTCCACTTTGACACCACATCTAGCATCCTTCTGCCCTGTGTAGTACAAAGAGAGCTGGTAGTAGTTTGAGCACTGCTGTCTTGACTGATGGTGATGAACAGCAACATCTAGTGGCTCAAGCATTGTTTTAAATCAAGAAGATCTTGATCTGAAATCTTCAGACACAAAGAATTTGTTTGCACACTGCAATGAAGTGTAATTTCTCCACATCACGACAACGCTAGGGGAAGCATTCCATTTGGCAACTGAGAGGGTTGCCAGAGGGGTTTTACAGCTGGATGAGCAGCTTGAATGTATCACCTCTTTTGTGCAGACCTGATGGCCTCCGTGGAATGACTCGGGGTCAAATTGATAGTGAGCATCTGAATACTGAGAGATGAGAAGAACAAAAGATGGAAGAAGTTGAACAATATGGCAGTGAAGCAGAGCACATGATAGCCTTGCTTGTAGAACCAGAGTGATGATGAGTAGCTTCCTCCGGTGCTGCCTGCCCATCAGTTGCAGGCTTGCCTGGGAACAGAGCCACACAGGGGTCACTGGTTATGTATGCCACTGGTGAGCATCTCTGTTCAGTGTGCAAACCCAGCAGGTTAGCCCACAAACCACATACTAGTCTAATCAGAAAAATAAATACTAAAACTAAATGCTAATTTCCACACAGGCCACACAGAAAATTTTTTCATGGTTTTGGAGAAGGAGTCTGAATATTGGACTCTATATACCTTGTCTCTAAGTGGACTTTCTGCCCCTATCTTTCAACAGTTACTAAATGAAATGGTTGCAGATACTATGGAGGCTTTTCCCATTCCCTGGACCTAAGAAACTATCTGAAGAGTTGCGTGTTAATTCTGTGCCTACGTTTCTTCTGGGGAAAACTGGAGAAAAGTAGGACCAGATTTCTTCCTTATACTCTTCCAGTAACATGGACAGTATATATGTTCTGCAGTCGTTTATGAGAACATTGCTGTTTTGGAGAGAGGGAAGTTTCTGCACGCTGTTTACATTCGTCTGCTGTTCAAATGGTGGCAAAGTTAAGAATTTGAAAAGAACAGCCAACAGCTTGGGAGGTTCTGGTGCCTGCCACCACTAGGCTGAAAGTGGAGGTCTTTTTGAAAACTGAATGACTGACTCTTAAGCACTGGCTGTTTACTGTAAACAAGGATCAGTGTAGTTTGGCAGATAATCAGTCTCCTGATAAGCCTATTTACCTGTAGCCCACCCCATTCTGCTACCATCTAATTTCTGGCTCTACCCTGTTAAGTAAGTCCACACACATATTTAAATCATTTATGTTGGTTTTCTATACATAACTGTTTCCAGTCAGCAATGGGTTATAATCCCTGCTTCATACTTACTCAGACTAGGTTTGTGTATGTGAATGCCTGGCTTGCTTTGGTTTAATCTGAATTTCTTCCCTGGTATATAGCAGTTAGGCCCTCTGAGTCAGAAGGATAAAGTGTTTGCTACTAGTGCTTTGTCTTACATAAGAGTGTGGGCTTAAGTATAACTATTTTACATGGTATTTGTCACCTGGCAGTGAGTTACTGTGATAACAGGGTCTGTGTAATTACCAGCATGTTACAGGACTTCATCTAAACACACCTCTTCAAGCAGATTTGAGTGTCCTTTTATACTATTGGCAAGATGGCTGATGTTTGGGTTGGTTTGGGGTTTTTTTTAATTTGAACCAAATATTTGCCATAATACTCTGGAGGTGCCTGTCCCTGAATGGGTGTTGCCTTTTTTGAACACCCCTTTTCCCGGCTGTCAGGTTGCTACGGGACAAGGAGCAAGGCTCCTTTCAACCGCTTCCCAGAACAGAGTGGCTCAAAATGACCAGAAACCGCGCAAAGAGGAGATTAGACCAATTTAAACTAATACTGTGTTTGAAACGAAGCCACGGGACAGAGCCAGAATTCAAACTGATCACAGCATATGGAGGGAATAGTCTGTATGTAGCTTTTGCAACATTTTACAGTGCAAGGAGAAGAGGGAGCGCAGCAGACAGGTTTAGCACGGAAGGCATCTCTGACAAAGTGCAGCAGTTCATGAACGCTGGATTAACAGATACAAACCTGTATTGCATCAAGTTATCAAATTTGTCTCTCAGTGCTCGGCTCCTTGCCTTGGTCACAGCTTCTGTAAATTACCTGGGAGCTTTTGAAGGCATTAATGCCTTTCTCTGTTGTGTCTGTAACAACATTAAGGCTGAAATGACTTTCTTATAGGTTTAAAAATAATATCCCAGTGCCTGCTTCAAATCTGGCTGAAGTTAATAGGAACTGGCTTAAGTGAGTTTCAGTCAAGGTCTGGGGATTTCAAAAAGGTGCTCGGAATTACCTGTGTTTCTTACATTATTACGTGGTTGTTTGAGCTATAGCAGGTGAGGGTCCCCTAGCCAAGATGGTTTTGCGAAATAGCAGCTACCACCACCACTGGCCCCCAGGCACAGAAAGCACGGCTGCAATTGCAGGCACGATTTTGACACAACCAGACCACCTCCTCCATCATGAGGTGTGAACTCCCCAGGCACAACACATCGCAGCATGGCAGCAGTAAATACCTCAACCCCATCCCTTGTTTTCCCCTCAGCCATCAGAGAGGGTTGGTGAGTGGACAGGTGGCATTAGCCTGTCCCAAACCCTGGACTGGCCCAGGGACTTCTCACTGTTCCAGACTGTGGTTCTATCCGTGCATACCCACAGCCTCCTTGCTGGTGCTGTAAAGGGTGTCTCAGAAAACATTCCCCACATCCTCAGTCTCCTCCTCAGCCAACGGGATTGAGACGAGCACTTTCTAGGAGCAGGAGCGTTATGGTCTAGTGCCTTCCAAGCAGTTATTGCTTTACTAGAAGATCCCAGTGGAGAATCAGCTCTATCCTGGGCCGGTCGCCAGACGTACATATAGCACTGATAGTGTCTCTGCCCTCAGGAAACTCACTGTCAGGAATTTAAGCCAGGACTACTTAATACATTTTTACTAGTTTCTGCTGTTTAATTTCATGATTAGGAAGGGGGCATGGCATTTTCTGCTTTGCCAGGATAGTTTTTCACATCATACCGCCTTCAGAGGGAAAACTACAGCCTCTGCCTGGAACACAGGAAGGATAACCAAAAAAGCAAATAATTTTGGGGGAATATGGAGAGATCTGGAAGGTACCTATACTCTGAGTAGTCTATATTAGCCAAAAAAGAGGCAGTTACCAGAACCAAAGTTCATAAGATTTTATGGCAGTTCCCTGACAAAGCTCCATGCCTTTTGGAGCTTGTCCAGTCTGCAAGAGGTGAAGGAGCATGTAAGAACTGAAGCAGCTGCTTTTGCACAGCTTAGTGCTCATGTTGGTGTCTATTCATCTTTACAACTGTCAGTCTGAGGAGCACTGTATTATGGGAAGTCCTGTCTGCAAACTTCTAACTTAGAAATTCCACACATAAGCTTCCTAACACTGCACTTGTAATGTTTTTCAGTCAGCCCTTCTCCCAAGCCTGGAGGTTGCTTACAACACTTTTACTTCAAAACATCCTAATACTTACACCTCTCTCCAGTTCCTGAGTTTCTGGTGTGCTGAAGTGGTTTTTGTGCTCTTATTTTTGGAAATGTGGTGTAAGGGAAAAATACCTTGCACATTAAAGCTACAGTTGACCCTTTGAGACTGACTTCTTGCCATATTCTCCTTCAAAGAGGTGCTCTCCTAAAGTAAGACACTCAGGAGGAAGGAGGGAGCAGCAGATCCAACCGTGAAGCCTTGTGTTCAGGAGAGAATTGTTCCTGCCAGAATGTGAAATAATTCCTGTATCCCTGCCAGAACAATTGCTTGATGTGTGCTCCCTAATAGCTCATAATGAACCGCAAACAAGCTTTTAAAGTAGGGATAAGGACACACATGCTTATAATGTTGGTAGACTGAACATCCAGAGAATTGGACAAAGCCAGAGAATAGCTCAGCTAAAGAGGGATGCAGCGGTGCTCTTCAGCACCTTGCTAATTAAAACAATGGGTCTCTGAATTACTGTATTCCAGGCTTTTGGAATATTTAAACACTCATTTTTTTCCAAAGAGGCATTCCTCCAATCAGTGTGTCTGAAGGAAAATAGAGCTTTGAGCCTGAAAAGAGATGCACACCGGTGGTTCCGTCTTTCCATTAATTTAGTGAAGATTTGAAGGAAAAAGACTCAGTGAAGCCATGTGTTTGGGACCTCAGATAAGTCCTACAGTAATGTGGACTGTGGGTATTGTGATATAGAATGTTTGACCTACAGCAGCCAAGTTTATTAAACACTTGGCATTGATAGCTTGCTTCGAACATGTTGAAGTCTGGGGGCACCTCCCTGCTGACTTGGGTGGCCTTCAGTTTCTTCCTTTCTTTTTCTTTAATCTCTTCTTACATGTTTTTAAAATAAAGCCTCTTTATTCCTGTAATAAACCAGATTTATAAAAGGAAATCAGTGGACACCCAAAGCACTAGCCTAATGGTTTCCATCCACATATCTCAATCATATGAAAAGTTGAATACGTGTGGGTTTTATAACCACTTTTGACCATTAGGATAATAGAAGCACACGATGTCCAGATGACTCACCCAAGGTCAAAGCAAGTCAATGGCTTAAAAAGAAATTGAAGGCTCCTTAATTTCCCAGGTCTTATCCACAAGAGAATATTGCCTTTTACATGAAAGGAGCAAAAAAAGATTTTATTCATTTACGGGAAAGAAAAACATAAGTATCCCTGAGGATGACAATAAATTATTAGTCCAAACTTCACAGAAGGTTTTTATGTTGTATGATTTGCAACTTCCAGTAAAATTCAACAGTTACAGCATTAAATAATAGGAAGAAATTAAAAGTGATAAACAAAGGAAAAAATGTGGGAAGGAATAAAGAATCAGAGGACAGGAAGCTGCAGGCAAAAGTATCACAAGGGACCGGAAGGGTAAAGTCTCTTGCACCAAGAGGGTGAGTTTATATTTATTTACAGCAACAAGAGTTACACAAGGTGAAAGGTATACATTGCAAACGTATACAACCAGAGGGAGCAACATGTTAAAATACAGCTTTAGGTTGACCTATTGCCTTAATGCATGCAAAGGGTTCCAGAGCAGTTGTTGGTACTATCTGTGTGACTAAAAAGGGAAAGGTCTCTGGGGCCCGGGTCATCTTTTAACTTGGCCAAACGCTAGAAAGCTGGAATATATTTTTAAATGTAATTTTTTTCTGACTACTATTTCCAAGGGCATTCTCAATTAAATTCTATTCTGTTTGTTCTATTACTTTTAAAAGTTCAGGCTTCAGCAAAAGCAATAAAATGGTAGTGGAGAATAGGAACTGCTGGAAGAAGAAAACCTGCGGTGGTTGATGCACAACCTGACATCCACAGTACTCTACCCTTTCTGAAGCCAGGAGCCCTGTTTGTCCTACTCTTGCTATTCTTCTTACTCTTCACGCTAATGACAGGGCATGTCCATGCCCTTGTTCTCTATATGTTTCCGTAGCATAAAATGCAGCATAAATGCAAGTACTAATTACCCGTACAGCCACAGATGCTGTATTGACATATGGGTGAAGCTGTTTAGGGCACATCCCAATGTACATCAGGTGTAGAAGTGTGTGAATGGAGGACTAAGTTATATCAGGCATAGGACTCTAGCAAAAAACCTGCATGGAAAGAAAATACTATGTGGAGTCAAACCCAGAGGACACAAAGTTCTCACTGAAGCAATGAGAAACACCCTCTTTGGTAGGGCACTGAAGCCAAGGGAGTCAGGTTCAATTTTCCAGAAGTTTGGCCTCAGATTTGTCTGATTCTGAACTGGTGAGATAGATACATCAAAACACAGGTGCAGACAAATCCAAGCCCATGAAAATAATCTCCCTTCTCCTTATACAAGATATCTTCAATGCCAGCATTACTCAGAAACCAGTAGCTGCTTCAGGCATCCCCAGAAACTCCAGATAAGTTCATCTCTCCGATCAGTTGCTTGGTGATGAGAGGGCTTTAAATTGGACTAAGGGCACTGGGAATTTTCCCCAAGAGCCACATGCTTCTGTATTACTAATACTAGGTACTATTTAATTCACTGTGATATTACTGTGATATCACTCTGGGGTCTGAGCTGCTTGTCCCTGTGTTAATAGAAGTTTTCCCAGTGCCTTCACTGAATGTACAGCTGGGCCTGGTGCACAAGTAGCCAAGGCATGTTTTTTTTGCTACTGTGGCTATTTTTCATCCTCTTATGCTTATGTTGTTTTCACAACAAAATTCAAAAGGTGAATATGTAGAATATCGTTTGGGCATATGTCTCTGGAGGCACATGGGAAAAAAACTCACTAATGGAGTCATATCCTGGCATCACTGACTGCCTTCCCCCTTAAAAAAAAATTAACTAATAGAATTTTAAGTACATTTCCAACCACTTTTGACCCTGCTGATCCCAGAGGGAGAAGAGCTATGGAAAACAATGGCATTTCTAGGAAGGGCTGGTTTTGAGCTGTACCAATACATTTGGAGGAAAGACGACCAGGCCAGAACATGCAGTTACATTTTATCTAGAAGGGAGGTTTCCTTGCTAATGCGTGCAGGCAATTATAATTAGTAGAAATAGCTTGAGAATTCCAGCCTAATCTAAGATCGTTGTTGGACATTTTTGTAAATACATGTGGCACTCAGATTGTTCTGTGCATGTTTACTTCTTCAAGCCCTTCATCTAGGACCTCACTTAAAACATTACACATGTTAGAAAAGCACAGTGAGAATAGCTCCACCATATAAAGATGTTTTATATATAAAAAGGTTGGCAGCTTAAAAGGTCAAGTTGAGTGAAATATAACTATTGGTTTTTTCTATCCAGAAGTCCCATATTTGGGTTTATATACCCTAGAAGGTTGGCCAAATGTCCTTTATTGTCCTGTTTCACTTAAACATTTAAACATGTTTATTCTTATGAAACCTCACATGGATAACTAGCTGAAGCAGGGTGGGAGACTATGTTTGGGATGGGTTTTTTTAATGTGCCAAATTTTTTATTAAATACTTCTTTTTTCTTTGGAAAAGGGACAATAACTAATCAGTTGTACTGAGAGGAGAAAGCTAATAGCCATTAAAATAATCAACTAATCCTACCAGGATTTAAAACTTGCTGCTTCCATGGTATGATGCAGATTGGCAAAGAGGTCCGGAGCAGCTAGAATCTGTAACTCCCGTTGCCTTGCAATTTCTCTCAAAGCATGCAATAATTTCTCTTCCTTCTAGGCTGTGTTGACTTTTATACAGTTGAGTCTCATTTGATGGTACAAGGATTTCAGAAAAGACTGAGCTGGGCTGTCAGTTCATCAGTAGAAGGAAGACAATAAGGTATTTGTACAAGGAAGGTATGTTAACTGTCCAGATTGCATAGTTGCACAAGTTTTCATATTCTCTAAAATAAAGACTCAGTATCACATATTTACTTGTACCTGAATACAATATGGAAACCTAAGAATTTTTTCCCCCTCAGTCTTACAGACTTATTTTTCTCAGGTTTGTGTATACTGAACAGAAGGTTCCAGCAACTCAGTGAACCTTCACGAGCTAGGAATTAAGAATTAGAATTACTTATACTTGCTGTAACAACAGCACTTTCCAATCCACTAGTCTCATCCAAAACAAAATGAAAATCTTTGTTGGTACCCTACTCCAAAAGCCATTCAGTTACTCACAGTGTGGATAAGTGTTTGGAATGGAGAAATACCAGGATCTAATGCCTGTGAGCCTCTTGGTGTCTCTGTGGCACTGCATCGTGGCACTCTGACCCTGCATACTACCACCATGCTGAGACTCGAGACAGTCTTTCCCATGACAGTCATGGGCTTCTTCAGCCGTTGCGTCTCTCCAGAGATCAAGGAGACCCAGGGAGTTGGCCAGGACGCTACAGGGTATAAGTTTACTAGATATAGTGCTAAAACAGCTTGAAAGATATATTGGTTGGGACATTCCCTCACCAAGAGTTCAAATAAACTGAGCTAAGAAAAAATTCCATTTATCCTGGCATGGACACATAACTGGCTGAAAAATAAGGGGAAAAGAGCAAGGATATAAAATGAGCTTGTATGGTGGATAGATGTTACCAGGGGAATACCACAAGGTCTGATCTGGGACATGTGCATTTCAAAATTTTCAACTGTAATCTGGACAAGAAAGTTAAAAATGAGACGAGGAATACTGCAGAAGACACAGAATGATTTGGGATAGTGAAATGTGCAATTGACTGCAAGCAGCTATGGAAAGATCTCACAATACTGAGCGAGGAAGCAATAAAATCACCGATGAAATTCAATGAAAATCACACATGAAATGTCAATAAATGCAAGTAAGGTGCACGAAGGAGAAAAAACAACTATCTATAAGACTACATACACAGTGATGAATTCTAAATTAGCTAGGGGAATTAGCTATTACCAATCTAGCAAGAGATCTGGGAGTCATTATGGGTAGTGTTTTGAAAAGTCAGCTCCATGGCACTGAAGTGGCAAATAGTGTGTTGGGAATTATTAGGGAAGGAACGGAAAATAAAACAGATAGCATCCTTGTAACATTATATAAATGCATGGGGTGTCTGTATCTTGAGTATTACTGGTAATTTTAGTTATCTCTTTTGCAAAAGGATGTGCTAACATTAGGAAAGATATTGAGAAAAATCACAGAGAAATGAGGGATAGTAAATATGTCAGGACATTTCTACATGGAAAAAAGGATGATGGAGCAGGTATATGAGAAATCAAACAGTAGGAATGGGCCTCTCTAATGGGAGGAGGAGAGGGAATTAATAAATATTTCCTAGGAGTTGACAGAAACTGTAGGAAAACTCTATAACTTTTGTCTCTCTCCACTTCTCTTGTCCACAGTAGGATATTTTTTTTTCCCTTTGTGGTAGCTGTTTGAGGCATATAACATTTGCCTTGTACCACTGTGGAGACGAGAAGCAAGGAGGACCAAAGGATCAAGCTCAGGCTGGGGTCGGTCCAAGGGGTGAGCACAGAAATGAACACCTACCTCTCACCAGAACCCAGGCTGGGTAGGGTAGCTGCAGTGCTGGGCTGCTGGGAGCCAGAATGCTAGGGTGGTGTGGGATGAAAGTTATCCTTCTCACTGCAGTGCAAGCAGCAAGTAGGAATGGGAGATCCTGGTCTGAAGAGAAGTTCAGATGTTATTCAAGAAGATCGTTAAAAGTTCTGGGAGCAAGCTGGGCAAATGGGGAGTTATTTATGGAAGTTGGTATAAGCCCAGGACTGACTTTGTTGGGCACTGGCATGAAAGGACTTGGTAAAGGGACAGCAAGTTACACTTCAAAGAATGATGGGAGGAGCTGCCAGATGGGCGTTATTTGGGAAAGGTCAAAGAGTAATGTTACGTGGGCATATAGGATAGGAAAAGATAAAAGCAAAGGAAAAAAAGGGGAATAAATGATCCAGTCCAAATACCCTGACAATCAGTTTAATTATGATGTAGAAAATTGTGGCTGGCACAGAGAGGGCAAACAGGAAAGGATTAGTCAATATTTTCTATAAAACACCCTGAGTAATGATCAGATAGCATATTTAAAGTAAATTTATGGAAATACTTCTTACCCCCAAGTCATAATGATGCTGTGGAAATCACTGTGAGATACTGTGGAGGCCAGTGGGGTTCAGAAAGAAGCGAAAAAACAGGCAATGACTGACCTGGAAAAGACTGTGTTGTCAATTCATCACTTTAACTAGTACCACCTGTACCTTTCTCTGCCTTCAAAGCAGAAGTCACTAAGGACCACCTTGGAGCCTAGTATGTCCGTCACTGTGCATTAACATCCCCATGTGAAAAAGCACCGAGTGTTGAGTGGGTATAATTTGTACACCACAAAGCAGAAGAAAAAGCAATGTCTCTATACTATAAATTAGCCCTTTCTGATTTCTTCTACAAAAAGTTGTAGGAACACCTGATGTAGCTCTTAAAGTATGTTTAATGGAAAAAATACTGCTCCACATGAACCCTCTCCATTTCAATCTTTGACCTGGATTTCTTACTGTAAAGTGTATGCTAATTTTGATGCTGACACCAAGGACAGAAAACTCAGGCTGTTACATGGCAGCTTAAGAAGTATTTAATTGAACCTGAGCATGGTTTGGTTGAAAGTCAAAGACAAAACTCTTTTTAGTCTCAATAGGACTCTCACTGAGCTATTTTTCTTAAAGGAGGATTAGGACAGGTTTTGTCACTAAAGTGGTACCATACTTCCTATTGAAACATTGAACAGGAATTGAAAAGAAAAAACCAACTGTAGCCCCCTACATTCAGATTGTTCTACCTAACTAGCTAGTCATCTGTCTGTCCATCTTGTCAGTTATAGGAAACCACACTGAAATTTCTTGGTTTACTTTGCCAATTTGCTATGTCTGCCTGGATATCACCATAGAAATTGATTCATGGCACCTATTCTTACAAGATCCTGACAAATGTGTCAATTTAATGAAAAATGAAATCACTTTTGTGACTCAATTAGCCCATTCAGATAAGGAAGGGAAGAGAATCATCATCTTCCTTGGTGGTGCAGAACTAATGAATTTACAAGAGAAGTCTTCTTGAAATAGCACGTGGAATCTATACATTTGCCAATGCAATTTCCAGGGGAAACAAGCCTGATTTATTTCCACAGTGTAGCTGTGACTTGTTTTCTCTTGAAAATCTTAAAAATACACTGGTAAGCTATTACCATGTAAGAGAAAACTAGAATATATAGTTAATGTCAAGATATATTCTTGCTGTACAAACATAACTTTTACCTTAATCCACAGTTAATCTACCTGTGTATTCACTATTTCTTGGATGGAATTTGCTTGAGTTGCACAAAGCCTTGCCTTTTGTGTCTCTGTCTCTCCCTCCCTTTTCTCACAATAGTGTGGTTATAAAGTAGGAGGTATATTACAACAAAAGAGCCCCAGACAGCGGTTCTGCTCCAAAGATCAATTACAGCAATACTCCAGGAGAGCAAGCTGCCAATAACTGAGTAGGAGGACTTTGTGATAGGCCATATTACTCAAAACGTGGCATGACAGAGGGAAAGCCAAAGCATGAATTCTCTGCTGTTGGAGGGTGCAGCTGAGCAAACAACCAGTGAGTGGAAAGCTGCTCTGATTGCCCTCTGCCAGGCAGCAGTAGGGAAGCTGCTGGAAATGCTAACACTGCTTTGGTTTTTCCTAGCAGGAAGCTTTTCCACAGAAGGGTAAGGTTTGCACCTGCTTTAAGATAGGTTGTTAGAAACGTGAATGATTCAAATGAATTCTCTTGTGTTAGATAATTCAGAGACAATGGAGAAAAATCCACATTTTTCAACTGCAATACCTTTTCATGAACTGGTAGAAAAGCACCTATTCATTGGCTCCACCAATAATCTGAATCTCATTTGAACAAATGTTTCTCCCACCTGCAAAAAAGCCACAGATAAATCTAGTGAATAAATGTTTTTTATGAAGCTCTTTCCTTTCATAAAAAGCAGATGGATCATATAAAGTTATTGCAGTTTTGCTCCTAAAAGCAATGTGACCCATTAAGGATGTTAGGATAGTTAGGAGAGAGTATCTGGCACATGCCCAGGAGACTGGGATTTAACTGCTCTCCATTCTAGATTTCCTGAATGTTTCGTTGCTGTCACTACTCCTCAGTTCTTCCTCCATATAGTAAAGGTAACACTCTCTCACCTCCTGGGATATCAGGAAGCATAAATATATTAAACAAGTTTTGTTGCTATGGCACAGAGTAGGAATTTGCAAGTAAGATGGATAGTCTATTCTTCACTGTAACACACACAACTCAGCTCCCACAAGCACTTCCACCAAGGAGCAATGATACATATTTGGCAGATGGGAGCAGAGCGAGCAGACCGAACACCTTCCAGAACAAGATCTATGATACATGGCAAAGTATCAATCAATGCAACGTCCTTTTGCCCACCTTAGACTCCATGTGTAGTCTTATCAAAAGTATAGTGCTGATGGATTTATCTCAAAGATGACTGGGCAATGCATTAAAGACTTCACTAGTATCAACCATTGTAGCCTTAGTGAAAGTATACTGAATTATAACACGTAAAGATCAGGTCTAAAGTTTAATTGAATGCATACTTCATATCTAAACAGTCAAGAGAATGGTCATGTCTCTGACTGTATAAACTTTTAAGAAGGTGAAATATTTCTGCCCAAGCAAAATCCAAGACTAAACCCTGGATGGTTTGAAATCCTTGAAATAATATGTATTTCCCTAGTTGGGGTACAGGTGAGTTAAGAAAATTCACTTTAACATATTTTAGCCAGAATGTTAAAAGAGTTAAGGAAGGAAAAACACAGAGAGAACAATTATACAATTTGGTTTAGTAAACTGATTTTTTCTGGAGTTGATATTCTGGTCTAGATGAGTGACTTTTGCAGTGCAATCAGTCCAAATCAGGAACTAGGTTTATTCACAAACATATATTTCTTTCTTAAGCACTTTCTCTGATTGATTCATATTTTCTCTTTCTTGGCTGAACAGTGACAAAATACCCAAAACAATGTCTATCAATTTCTAACCATTTCTATTTACTAAAATGTTTTTGTGGGAGGGTGACCAAGTGAAAAATCTTCCCCTCAAAACCAAACCATCCCTCAGTGGTACCGATGTCCAGGTTCCCCTGGGCAGGGTTTGCTGCTCTAGCTGGAGAGAAGTGGTACTGCAAACTGATTCCATGGGTGGTATTTCTCCATTTCATTGGAAAGCTCCTGTTACAACACGTAGTCTTCCTGACATGCGTTGCTATGGTATGACAGTTTTCACTAGCTGAGTGAGGTATTTATTTCAGTATTGTGTGCCCCAGAGTTCAGAGCCAAGTGCAGAGATCTAACTTGTGGCTGGTTCCACTTCTCTCACAACCTCTGATGAGGCGACAGAGATGGAAGGGCTACAGATGTCACAATGATCTGTACCACCCACTGTCTGCCAAAGTAGACCTTCCATATAAATGGACAAGAGGAAAGCAAGTGAAGAACTGTGTCATGGACCAAAGCTTTGCCTTGGAGGGGTAATGCTTGCTTAGCTTTTACACATCTTTCAGCAAATCTGTGGATCCAAAATCTTAGTTAGCACATGGTTTATTCACTTCTCCATACAAGTAAAGTTGTCTCTTCTCTTGGGCCAAAGAAAAGGAACCGCCATTTTTCCTTGTAGAGGAAATGTTCTTCCAGAGCTGACTAGAGCATCATCAAAAAAGTGTCAGCAATTTCATACTCTGAAAGGAGTATATTTCCTCTCAGGAGTGAAACTGGGATGCTTACTCATTCAAACAAGTGGGTCCCATAGAAGTATCTAATTCTAGTGAGGCTGAACACATGAGCAGAATTTACCGTTCAGGTCTTTCTGGTACTCTATGTCTTCTGAAAATCTGCAACAGATGAATAGGTCTTGTCTGCTAGATGAAACACTGAGCATTACAGTTGCTCTGTCAAGGGAAATGAGCATCAGGAAATCTTTTATGCCAGGTGCCTGGACTTCTGAAGAGGATGGTGCTGGTGGTGGTTGCTTTGGATGTATGAACTGCCCTCCGCAAAACAGGTGTGAAGGTGTCCCTTTCCACGGACAGATCTAGATTCCCACCACTGTCCTGCAATGCCTTAAGTACTTATGGTACCCTAAGAGGCTGTCAGTGCATCCTCTGGTGTGCCAGGGACACAGTCATGAGATGTTACCTATCTGTTAAAGCCTCTGTGTAGAAAATTCTTTAAAACAGTAAAACAGGATTTTGTTGACCTGGCTAATTTAGTGGTTTACGGGAGCCCAGGAATCCCTGTGAACGTCTGAAGCATGGTCAGAGGCATAACCTGAATCCCAGATAGACCCACGCCTTACAGGGAACTATGTCCTATTATACATTTTGTTGACTATTAAAAATCAATTGTAAATGGAAGGAAGAGGAGGCAATCAGATTCAGCTTAGTCCATTTGTTAAACACAAAAGATCATTACTAAATAGCACAACAAAGTTACCAGATTCTCATGTCTGGTTTCAATACAAGTGTCACACCAGCAGAGAAAGGGACAAGTTCACTCAACAGAAGGATTGTTTGCCAAAATGCATCACTCATTTATTGATTGGAAAAAAATCCTAAATGGCTTCCTTATTTTATAAGCAGAAGGGGAAGAGTAACACAATAGCACTCATGACAACAAGTTGTAGGGCAATCTTCTTCGATTTTCCTTAAAGTAACAAGTAAATATATAAACTGGGAAAATATACACCAAGAATGGTTATTCATACCATAGAACAAGAAAGCTTTCTGTCAGTGACACGGGAAATATGAAAAGGAGTTAACTAGGCTACAGGTCATTGAGAGTTCAGCTGACATAAATGGCAGAGAGGTAGAAGTTTGCCTCAGAGTTTAGAGCAGCAATAGTAAACTTTAATAACAGCAAAGTGTTTAATACAAATACTGCCTTAACTAGACCTTCAGTTACAGGCCTGTGCTATTGATCGCATAGTATTATATTGATGCATTATAGCTGCAGGGGACAGGAACACCTTATTATAGGGAATGGCCAGCATGCTGCCATGTTGATTTAGCCTTTTCCTAACTGCTATTATTTCAATATGTGCAGTTCAAAATGCAGAAAAAAACATGTATTCTCCATTTATTTCTTCTCTAAACTATCATACCTTCTCTGAGTGAGTTTGCAGTGTCAGCAACAACTCACAGTTATACACCCTTTGATGATAATTTTTGGACTGTGCTCCTGTTTTTCATGTTTTTTGCCAACTTCACTTCTCACAAAAACAATGGCATCGTACAAATTAATTAGGAATTCAAAAAGAAAGAACAACTGTTGTAGTAATAGGTAAAGAGAAGTAAAAGCAGTGACATCACTTCTGTATCTCACAGCTTCACTAGTTCACTCAGCTTTTAGCTAATGTGAAATGTTGAGACCTGACTATTCCATAAGAATATTTTCCCTCTTTCTTTCAAACCTGTTTTAAAGGACTTTAAATAAATTCACAACCACCCACCCTGCTCATCTGTGTTACCACAGCGTACCGTGCACACTGTGTTGTGCAGAAGTGATGCAAACGGAGTGTTTAAGGCAAAAATGCTCAAATAACCTGGTGTTCCGCAACACCCCCACACCTGGGGCTCTGAGATCAGAGACATCGTCCTCCCCAGGCACTCTGCCCCTCAGATAGGCCGCCTCTCCCACCATTGTGTGAGACTCCCCTGGAATGCAGGGGCGAATTCCTTGGACATGTCATCTCTTGAGTTCCCTTTCATCCCATCGAGGATGGAGACAGGTGTTAAATCAGTGTTAGCACCCACCATACTGCAGATGCTAGCAGGGAAAAATGGGGAAAAAAAAGACAATGTCCCTTTTGTCCAGACTGTAATTTCTCTGTTAAGACAGAACCTGTGTTACTTCTTCACGTTCAGCCAAGTTCTTTGCCACAAACTTCTTGTGCTACATCCCCTGTTTTGGGTGTCTCTAGGGACTAAGAGGAACCGATCTTGCCACAGTCACCACAAATAGGTTATTTTTTAGCTGCAGAGAGTAACAAAAACACACAAACAAAACCAAAGCGAATTAAAAAAATACAATTTTGAGTATGGTTGAGAGGGATTTTATTCCCTCTACCAGAAGACTCAGGTCCCCATCAGTCATTATCCCCAAACATTAAGAAAAAGAGGAGATTTCTGAGCATCTTGCCCAGACACAATTTTAACCTTGAAAGTGTTTGCTTCTCTGCACTGTGTAGATTAAAATAAAAGCAATCATGTTGAAATCTTTAGCATAAAGCTGATAGAGTTTTCAACTTTGGCTTATTATTTCTTTTTCATATTTCCTACTGCTCACAACATTTAGTTTTATTTATAGTTAAAACAGCTTTGAAAACATCTTTACTATTATGGTTCCACATCCTAAGCAGTTCATTAACACACCACCCTTTAGTGTAGTAAAATCCCTGGCAAAGTAAACTAAAATCCCTACACAAACTGTAATAGGTGCACTGCTGAACTCACATATAAAGAATATGTATAACAGATTTAGGATTAAAGCCAAAACCAAAGGAACGTGCATAGTTTTCAGTCATCATCAATTGTAATGCAGCAGCACAATGCAGCCACGGCTGCACGCTCTGAGCAGTGGGGGCTTTTTATGGAAGCCTTCTTTCTAATTGCTGAGCACCTCCTCCAGTTTTGCTTCCCAGACACACAGAAAGTCTCCCTCCTTAGCTTTCCAAAGCTCTGCAAAGCACAATAAACCATTGCAATGAGACGCATCTACTTTTTTCCATCCATCAGTTTTAATATCAAACTCCTCAGTATGTCCTTCAGTCCTCCAGGTACCAGTGAGCATGGCAAAATCTCCTTGCTTCTAGCCAAATACTCTGTGAGAAGTCTTTACCCAGACAGTAAGATAGTCCTCTTCAAAAAGCTGAAGTAACAGATACACTGTGAGTTTATGACAAGTCTCCAGGCAAGAATGGCCATGTGCATCTGGCATATGGATCGAAGTCCAGGATGGCTGCTCCATCATTGTGGCCATGAGGGTCAGCAACAGCATCCCGCCCCAAGAGAGCAGTAGCTTGACTTGGCTTTGAGGATGGGGCTCCCCAGAAAAAAAATCCCAGTGGAACCTCTGCTTGATTTCAGGCATTGCCAGAGGTGTCCTGAGCCACGAAGTTACAGCCTGAGGGCAGTTATGCTAACCTATGACTGTCTGTACTCATTGCCACGAGGACCACAACATTCAACAGCGTCTCCTCCGTGCTGCCACTTGGAAAACGGCATTGGCTGTGACATAAGAAGTAGATGTATGGTGGGATGAAACTGGGAGAATGCTGAGAGACATATAGCTCAGTCCCCAGCTTGTGTTGTCTCCCTTGAAAGCCATCATGGAGCAGCAGAACAATGCACGGTGGGACGCCCAACCAGATTTCCTTGGCACGTATGTCGAAACACGGCAGTGTGGCATGGCAGCAGCTTAGTCAGCAGTTGCTAATACTTGTGTGCACATTACTCAGGAAATAGGGGGTGCAGATCAGTTATTGCAGGATATGCAGAAACCACAGTAAGTGCCAGGTGCGAACGTGCCTCAAGTTGCACTGGTCGAGCCCTTCGCCTGCCCCAGGCCCTTGAGTAGGTGCAGAAGGATGACTCCACGCCCTTCCTCCCCCACAGCTTCTCCTGGGCCAAGCCCTGGACTGGCACAGGGAAGCACGAAATCTTTTGTTCAGAGCTGGACTCCAAGACCTGAACTTGCAGGGAATTAGCAACCTGAATGTACAACTGAATCCAAATTTCCAGAGTGTGGGCTGAACCAAAAAATAAGGGATTGAATTAGAACCTACTCTAAATAGTCCCAAAAATTAGGGTTCAAATTCTGAGCAGCTCCAATGTTATAGCTAAGCTAAGCCTACAGGTTGAGGCGACAGGGATTCAGCTTGCCTGACATTGAGTGACATTTCTGAGTCTTGGCCTTTTGCCCTGCCCTGCTCTCTGTCTTGTAAAGACTATTTCTCATTCCCTCCCCTTTCTCTTTCCTTCCTCATCCTTTTAACTTACCACTAACACATTTTGCATGTTTTAAATCTTTATACATAAAATTTTTTGAAAAAAGATTCCTAGGCTGACAGTCTCTCATTGTGTCTGTCATCTCCTATCACTCTCTGTGACATGACAGACCCTCATATGAATATGATGCATTATGACACAGCACATGACACCAGTTACCCAACATTGTACCTCATTAGAGGAAACTGTAAAGGCATAAACCAGGGGTGAGCCCTTTCTATTAATCCCTTGTTCCTTTTACTACTGTCATTAGGAATTCATGTGGTTGTTTCAGATTTCTTTTTCCCTCATGGCCAGTTTCTTAATTGTTTTTAAGTATAGATAAGAAGCAAAAAAAAAAAAAAAAAAAAGAAAAAAAGAAAACCTGAAAGATTAAAACCCATCACACTCTTTTCTCTATGAGCACAGAAAGAAAAACTTTTGAGATAGGTTTGGATTGTCCCTTCTTAATATCTGGAAGGAAAATAAGAATTTGTATATCCCTGACAGCACATCCTGGATTTAATTATTTCCTGACCACAGAATGAGTTGATCAGAATTATTGGTGAACAGTCAGGAAAGAATCATCATGAAAGACGTTGGGTTCACTTTTAGCTACAGTTTGGCCCGAAAAAAAAAGTAATTCTCAGATCACAGTGACGTGTTTTCTGTCAAAATCTGCTGGAGAGAAAAAATGCAAAGGCTGTTGTAAGAGAGAATGTTTATTGTTGATGTTGCTTCTGGATTCTTCCTTATGCTTGATAAATGGCATCTCTGATTTTTTCTTCTTAATTTTTACCTACCAGACATCGGCTCCTAACACAGCAGAATGAGCCTTGCACCACTGTCGTGCAAAACTGTGTGTGAAAAGAAATTGAGGCCAGTTTCTGTGGAACTAGTAAGTTCCAAGAATAGGAAGAAGCTGTTATGAAGGTGGATAGCAGATATTCGTTAGCCACAGCAGATAAGCCTTAGCCTAATTTTCAGTTATCCCAGCTGACACTGCCTCTTTGTGTTCAGCATGGACAGTCTCTGGGTTGGACTAACACTCCAGGCGAGGCTAAAATTCCTGCTCTGTGTGTGGTGACTACAACTCATGAAACACCACAGCTGTCTTCCTGTGTTTTATAAAATTCTAGTAGCAGAGAAGGTGAATGAGAAATGGATGTTTATAAAACTGTAGGAAGTAGCAGTAGGCTAATCAATCAATACCAACAGCAGATTATGCATCTGGAGACAAGTTGTGAGCTCCTGCAGTTACATCAAAGTCAGGGGATACAGCTGCAAACTATAATATGGCCGGTATATCCCACTGAATAGAAGAGCCTATGCATATAGCTCAGGTGACTGAAGATATTTCAGGAGGATGTCCTTTGGGTATTTTCATTACATTTGGTATCATGAAGAGATCTTGGGTGTTAAGAAGAATAAAACATTTCCCTAGTGTTCACTGGATTGGACGAGTTATGACTAACAGTCACCACCCACCTAATGAAGGCAGATGTTTCCAACCCCACAACACCCAGATGGCACCTTTAATGTCCATCTCATTGGACAAGTTAAAGATTGAGTAATAATGGGAAAAGTGATACTAAAACTGGCTCAGTCAGGCTGGAAAGACCTTCTACTGGCTCTGCAGATGTGGGGTGATGTTATTTTACTGTCACATCTGAAGGTGAATAAATGTCCTTGCTCTTTTACATTGACATTCCCTAATCTTTCACAAGATTTAAATTCACTTTAAGAGAAGAGGAGAGTATTTTTAGGATTGGATTTACAGTTGGACCTCATGACCTTGTTACTGGGCTTGCTATTTCTAGACAAATACACTCTACAGAGCAGAAAGCTAATTTCTGTTTGTTACTAAATGCCAGATATTGTGCTGCACCTCAGCAGAAGAAATCTGAGACATTCACTTTGACTAATTGGTACAACCGGGTTTGGGACTTGTTAACGTTGAAAAGATTAGTGATATCCTCAAAATCATCAATCAAAATTATTTCTGTACATTTGGTTCCATATTTCTGACTTCTGATGGGGAAAAAAAAAACAAACCAAAGCCCTGTAGAAAAGCTGCTAACCTTCTTTTTCAATCTGCTGAGCTTTTTCTCTTTATTGGCTATGTTTGCCACAAAGCTTCTGACAACTTTGACAATCCATTATAAGGAATGAATTCTCTCTGGTTTTTTTTTTTCTTTTTCATCTCTAAGTGCTCCAAATAAGTAATGAGTTAGCTATATAAAAAGCTTTTTCACTGCTAAATGCATATGCTCCATTTATAATGGTTTTCTTTTGACATTGCAGGTGTTAAGAGCTGTCTAACACAGCAGACACTTCCCTAGTGAGGTGCCAGTAAATTCTAGGTTATAGGAGGCCTCTTTCTGCAAAAAGATGTGTGCATGGGCAGCCACTGGCTGCCAAATAATCCATCTGTATGTTCTGTTTCCAACACCACAGACCTCCTTCATGCAGACAATCTATTTTGACTGAGGGAATGATCCTGGATAGCTACTCTATCTAGCAGACCCATAATATCTTGTGACATAATACATTTTTGGATCTGTGGCTTTGAGCTGTTTGAACAAGGAGGTAGTTTTGCATCTTTAAATAACTAAAGGCATTGTGTACTTTCTTAAAATCTCTTCCACTGCAACCTAACCCTACTAAGGACTGAAGTGTCTAGAAGACAAAACTCACCAAGAGGATTTACACTTAGAATTGCACTCTGTTATTCTCAGGTGCCCCATTACACCTTCAATCCCTTGGTAGGTGCTCAGGCTCCCCATGAAAGGAACAGTTCCTGGTAAACAGGACAAGCTCAGCTAACTGAATAGCAAGCACCAGAGACAAAAACAGGGCTTAAAGGATCAGAGATGAGTGTGGCTAATTCCAGATTAAACAAACAAACAAACAAACAAACAACATTTCTTTTCATCAGGTTTTATGGCCCTGAACTGCTTCTGAAAGCAGGCTAGGTCAGAAGAGGTTCTGAGGGGAAATGAGTGGTGACAGCAAGGGATATAGTGTTAGACAATAGGTTAGCACTTGAGCAACCGGACACCTAGATATCAGGGGACTATTCTAGTGGAGTCATGAAAAAATTACCAAAAAGGAACATTTTTCTCAACATGTTTCCATTCACTTTGGAGCCAATGAAAAATTTGTAGGGTTCTGTAAGTCAAAAAATGAAGAAAACACTCTACTGAAGTCTTGCATTTTTTTCAGCACTGGAAAGAGCAGATACAGGTGTCTTAAGCAGCTAACCCCACACCCAGCTCCAAGACAGAGCTCATGTTTTACGATCAAAGCAAAAAATGTACATACTGCCCAAAAGAAGTGATTTCTAGTGAGTCCAGTCTGTGCATTTTGCTTCCACCTAGTTTAGGCTGATTTAGAGTGGTAGGCATGCTGCTAGACTGTTTTCTGCTGATTTGTATCCTAAATTACCAGCTACACCTCCACACAACGTTTGTCTAGCTCAGCACTAAGGTCATAATTCTGCTTCCTAGAAGGCTACGTAAGGATTAGCTGTTGCAGTGGTGTCTGAAGCACAATGCTTTTGATCAGACAAATATTGTAACAAGACCCTAATCAATGGCATACTGAAGTCGCTCCAAATATTTCCATTAATACAAATGGATTGAATTAGGATTTGCAGATCTTTGAGGTAGCTATTGCTTTTCAAGTATAGTTCCTTTATTAGTGATAACAATATATATCTGTTTAAAAACAAAAGCAAAATAACAGCCAAGTGCAAGGGCCTGCACAGTGGTTGGGGCAGTCCCAAACACAAGTACAGTCTCGGTGGAGAATGGATTGAGAACAGCCCTGAGCAGAAGGACTTGGGGTTACTGGTGGATGAAAAACTGGACATGAGCCAGAAGTGTGTGCTGGAAGTCCAGAAAGCCAACCGTATCCTGGGCTGCATACAGAGAAGTGTGGTCAGCAGGTCGAGGGAGGGGATTCTCCCTCTCTAGAGGTGGGCTCTTGGGAGACCCCACCTGCAGTACTGCATCCAGCTCTGGGGCCCCCAGCATAAGGATATCGACCAGTTGGAGTGAGTCCAAAGGAGGCCCCAGAGATGCTCAGAGGGCTGGAGCACCTCTCCTATGGGGACAGGCTGAGAGAGTTGGGCTTGTCCAGCCTGGAGAAGAGAAGGCTCCGGGGAGAACTTATAGCACCTTCCAGTACCTAAAGGGGCCTACAGAAAGTTGGGGGGGAACCTTTTACAAGGACAAAGGATAACATTTAATTTGAAAGCAGGAAGAATAAGATTAGATATCAGGAAGGAATTCTTCCCGGAGAGGGTGGTGAGGCACTGGCACAGGTTGCCCAGAGAAGCTGTGGCTGCCCCATCCCTGGCAGTGTTCAAGGCCAGGCTGGATGAGGCTTTGAGCAACCCGGTCTAGTGGAGGGTGTCCCTGCTCATGGCAGGGGGGTTGGAACTAGATGGTCTTTAAAGTCCCTTCCAACCCAAACCATCCTATGATACTGTGATTCTATGACCTTTGAAAACTGAGTCCTCAAGTTTTAAATTGGTTGACACCATATGTTCTTCCCCACAGGTTGATGCACAAGTAGAACATAGGGTATGAGAGATCAAGATATTTTTTGTATGGTTAAGGTCTATATACTTCTCCTAAAATTTATATTAAGAAGTTTTATTCTCTCTTTATGCATTACCTCACTGTTCTTTCTGAACCCTCAGAAGCTTGATATGCTGACTACCAATCCATGGCTCACATGCCAGTTTCAGATCTTTTTTATTTCAAAAATTAATGTGCTGTTTTTAGTCATGCTACAAAATGAGTAGCTCCCTCTAAAAAACATTATTGTTAATGATACTTTTGCAAAAAGGTAACGCTTAGCATCACTTGAGTAACATCAAAACTGAGGAACACTGAAGCACAGCTACCTTTAATGACAGACTTCCATATCTTTACTCAAAAATGGACATGTGCTTTACCCTGTGAGTAGTCCCAGAGGTGGATTTATACAAAAGAAGGTGGGTGGGAATGAAGAACAAGAGGACTATGGTATTGATCAACATGGCACAAGTTCTTGATCATGTAAGGACAGGCTGCAGAGCCCACATCTAACTCATGGTAGGTCTAGCCTTGAATAATACTGGTATAAGGGGACTTGTCGTGGGGAAGAACGGATGTTGCAGCAGCATCTAGTCAGTGGGGCTGGAAAACCCAAAGGATAGCTGAGTTTCTGTCCAAAGAGCAATTTAAAATTGCTACCTCTGTCCCTGTGTTTTCTACCAACCTGGACCCTCCCCAAAACCTTTTTCTCACCCCTTTCTTAATCATAACCCCTCTGCTTCCATCTGCTTGATGGTGGGATGGAAGGAGGTGAAAGGCAGCTGGGTAGGTACAAGGGCCTCTAAGTTCTGCCTCCTGCCAGCTGAAACCACTCATTTCACTTTAAATACTCCTTTGAAGGAAAGACAATCTTTTTTTCTTTGTTCTCAGTAAGGGCTGGGCTGTGACACAGGTGTCATGCAGCTCTGGCACAGGCTAAACTTGAGACCCCTAAAAGCAAATCCCGAGGGAGGGACCCTGGGGAGCCAGCTGAAATCCTAAAGGCAGAGGGAGTAAGTCCCAGGCCCTAAATTATTTTCAATTTTAAAGTGTCCTTTGCCACTGCAAATGACCAGTGGAAGGTCATATCAGAGCTGTTTTAACCCTTACATGAGGATCTACAGCATATGGACAAGGCAGCACAGGGTCAACTAGGTTACCAGAGAAGCAAAAAATTCATTGCTTATTGAGGTGGTCTCTCTGCCAGCTTGATTTATCTACCAGGGTACCAAGGATGCTGAAAAATCCTAAAAGGAAAAACTGAAACTGAGTTTTAGAAGTGTGTGATATGTTTGTATAATCCCTACAGATTACCCACTATTCCTACATACCATAGCAATTTCTGTTGCTGTAATTCCCTATATGTCAGCCAGATAGCATATTGTGGGCAAGGGAAAACTTAGGAAGAATTAGGGTGTGGTACAAAAGACAAGCACAAGCACAAGCACAAGCCTCATGTATCAGACTGTATGCGAGGATGAGCAGCACAAAGTTTCTTTGGGCGAGGGACCTGATAGCATCTCACAGGGACACTTGCCTGGAGTTCCGCCTCCTTGTATGTGCAGGCATGTTGCTAGAAAACCATGTTCGGGCCTTGATTGAGCTGCGCCGCAACCTGAGGGTGGGAGGAAGGGAAGCTGCACAGTCAGACAGCTGTCCCCACCTCTCCTGTGCCTGCTAGGTGCTGACCGTGGGGAGGAACGTCCCATTAGCCCCATCCTCCATAAACCTGTTCTGGCAGGTGCTGATCAGCACACGGAGACTTCACTACCTCCACGCAAAGCACAATCCATGTTGCCAGGTGGCTGTCACTGCCAACCTTGCTAGAAAATGCTTGCCTGGGTTTTCCCAGGAGTGGGCAGGCAGGTGGGGAGCAGAGTGGAGCCATGGTGCATCCCCTGATGCACCCCAGCCGGGTCTCCAGGCCACATGATGGAGGACCAGGACCTCAGGGGACTGCAGCTGAACAAGGAACAGGCTGAAACCTGAAACATCCTCCTGTCTCCTTGTTCTGACTTCAGCTGTGCTCTGGAACAGCAAAGCCTTTCCTGTAGGATGCTGCCTACCTAAAATGGACCAAAACCTAGATAAGAGTTATGTTGCTGTTCGTGCCCTGGGTTACTCCCACAATGCTTTCTCGAAACCCCTCTGAACATACAGTATGACTGTTTCCTCTTGTGAGAAAGATGGTGAAGACTCAATTAAATGGATTTCTTTTCCGTACAGTCTTCTTCTCTAACTGGCTCTAGTCCTATTGTAGTAAGGTCTCAAATACTACTGAAGAAAGTACATTGATGTAAAAATATTCATCATCCTTGCCTTTTACAGAATATCTTGGAAACATATATTTAGAGGTAGTTTTAATAAAAGCTTGTGTTCGATTC
The DNA here is from genome assembly GCA_027574665.1 of Rhynochetos jubatus. Lineage (NCBI taxonomy): Eukaryota > Metazoa > Chordata > Aves > Eurypygiformes > Rhynochetidae > Rhynochetos > Rhynochetos jubatus. The sequence goes on from CM050648.1 coordinate 49,365,827, forward strand.
ACTTAAACCTTGAACCAAGCAAAGCCAACAAAATCTTTTGAATACCAGCAGAGAGACAGCTGGATACAAGGCAGAAAAAGGAATTAAAAAAGGAAACACTAAACTTATTGTAGTGCTGTAGTACATGCAATGTAATCTGTTCCCTCTGACATCAATAGTGCTTAAGCATGTTTAGCGCAGTAGGATCCTTCTAACGCTTTTGTATATGTTAAGGCAGAATTTACATTGGTTCCAATAGCTGAGCTTTATTAAGTTTAAAGTTTTTAAAAACCTAAGTAGAAACAATAGAGTTGTTACAGTACTGGGGAAAGAGTCTAACTGTAATCATGTCCAGAAGCATTTGAACTGAAGGATAAATTTAAAAAAATGTGGAAAACAATAGCCCACTACAATGGCAAAATCCATCAGCTGAAGAAAGCAGGGCAGACGTGGTCAAGGCATTGTGCTTAAAGGATATCCATAAGATACACATATACAGTAACAGAGAGTGACATTCTTCATGTTGTATCAGTTTAAAAATCCAGATAGATCTAGATATAGATGTCAGCTACTAGGACAACCAGGCTTCATCGCCCATGGACATCAGCTCAGCCAGCACCTGTCTGCTCAGCAGGTTGTGTGCCTCGTGGTGAAGGGATAAACATGATCCGCTCCTCCGAGCCCCCGCCGCCCCCGTGCACAGGCCGTGGCACCAGCAGCTCGCAGCCCACACTGCGCCTCCCACCAGGCTGTGCCAGCACATGGAGGGCAGTCAGGGGAGGCAACTGATAATTATTTGGTGCAGATTGCAGATGGTCACTTCATTAGCATCCACGCAGAGCCACCCCTTAAAAGGTGTGGGGTCGCCTTTGTCCCTTCACAGAGGGGGCTGGCTCGCTTGTCCTAGTCCTTTAACGCCTCTCTCAGAACTTGATCCAGGGAGGTGCTGAGTGAAGGCTCTTACATTAAAGAAATAGAAAAGACCAAATTAACAGCCCTTTGGGATGAAGGCTTGAAAAGGAAATGAGAGAATAGGATTTCTGCATCATAAAATATTAGGGACAGACTGTATTAAATTGCTCCTAAATGGTGACAAAGGAGATCTGTTTCACTGTCTGTTTTATTAATTGTTTTAACTAAAGGATGTGTCTCTCATGTGGGGTATTGACTGCTAATTCCAAAAGTACAAATATTGCTGATGTGCAACAATTAGGCTACTACACTAATTTTTAATTAAATAATAATCAAGCTATGTATGTTGTGCTTCCAACATTTATTTACTTGTTAAAACCAGGCCTTTTATTGAGAGTGGTTTCATGCATTCTTTCACCAGTCAAGTCAACATTACTGTCTTTTTAAAACAGCTGTAAATCTCTTTGATTGGGACTTGAGGCTGGAATCATTCGTGCTGTGTTAAACTAAACTGTCTTATCTCCTTGAGTGCTATGCAGCCTCTAGCATGTCCAGAGCTGCATCTGCCCATGGCCTAAGGAGGCCAATATTTGAAAGCTATTAATAAAGACATTCGGGGAGGAGACGGAGACACTCCTTTAACCCTCAGTGCAATGCTTCAAAAGAGATGACAGAGGAAGAGAGGCATACTTTTTCATTTTCAAGGATAGGAGTTATTTTTTTTTAAATGGGGACAATCAGTGCCCTGCAAATAACCCATTATTTTCAAAAGAATGCAGGCTGCTGAACATCTGCACCACAGGACCGAAGGCTAACCCAGATAAAGTTTTCAAACTGAATATAGGAAGAAAAAATAAAATTGCCATGAAGCTGACCTCTGTCAGCAACACAGTGAGGAGACCCACACCTCTCGTGGCTCCTCCTTCCCTTTCAGCCCCAAACTGCTGAACTCCAGACAGAGGGGAGACCCTTCTATGGGCCTGCAGAGCCCTGGAAGTTTCCATAGGGCTGAGTCAAGTAAGAATGTCATAAAGCACCTTTGCATGGACTCCCTTTGCGTGGGGAACTCCAGTCTTCCCACTCAGGCAGAAGCTGCTCTTTTGATGTCAAAGTGGCCCAAAGAGTTTCAAACTGGTCCCATCATACCTTGGTATCAGCCAGGAACTCAAGTACTACTGTAATGTGGAACACAGAGCTCCCCTAAAGACATCAAATTACAAAAGACAGGTCAAACGTCCAGTTGTTTTTCTGTTTGCCCCATCTCAACGTGCGTGATGAGAAGTGAGCCTTTGGTGAAATCCAAACCTTTGAAGGAAGCAGTATTACAAATCTCCAGGCTGCTGGGAACACATGGCAACAATTTCCTCAGCTATCCTGAAGTCAGGCATCTAAGTCTCTGCATAGCCAACATCAAGAACCGGGTCACATCCAGAGCAGAGTTACCGCATCCATTGTGGAAACCTATCCTGAGGGTGGCTTAGTTCCTTCCAGTATGACAAGTGGACCAGGCACTGGAGACACAGCCCCCCTCTGACTTGAGGTGAGTTTCACCCAGAGCAGCATCTGGGCCTTTGTCATGGCAAAGCTACTGGCATCGCTCTCAAATGTACCTCATAAAACCAGGGCAGCAGTGGGAATGGGAAGCTGGGAGATCACTCTAGAAATCACCATGACTCCTGGTTTTTGTCTGAATCAGTTCTGCTGGGGATGCTACCTTTCTGGTGCTGAAGGTGTTGGTGACACATACCAAGTAAGTTGTACACTCCTGTCCTCACACTCCCTACACCTCTGCTCCCAGAAGCTGCCGGTTCCTCACAACTCACCAAGTTGATCCTCACATTTCTCCTAGAGTTATGTCCAGAGCTGTCTGCTGTGCTTCCTTCCAGGCTGGGCCATCTGCATTTAGCATCAGGCAGTCAGGAAGGACCGCACTCATGGCCAGGGGAAAGGCAAACAAGTTATCACATTGCAAGGCAGGGCATGCCTCTGCAGCTGTCATTGCTTGTTACAGTAGGAGAGGGAAATGTCCCTCTTTCTTTGAAACTTAGATTTGGCCTCAGCTTTCCTTCCTGTTGGGTCCTCCTCTGCAGCAGTGAAAACTCAGCAATCTCACTTCTCTGCTGCCTCAACTGTCTTACCGATCTCCACGATACCCACCATCATACAAAGAAAATCCGAGTACTACATCTTACAAACATGCCTGGGGAGCACAGCACTGGTGAGATACAAAAGGCCAACTTTGCCCCTGAGAAGGGCAGCACCTATCTCAAAAGAAAGGGTCAAGTATGGCCTGTAAATTCTTTCAGAGCCAAATCTGGTGGTTTTCTCACTTCAGAGCCAAATATAACAGTTTTCTCACTTAGACAAACTCTACCCTACACCTGGTATTTGATGTCTTTTAAAATTAAGAATTTCTAGGTGTTCTTGCGTCATTTATCTATGTGACAAGGACAAAACATATGACAAAGTCAAGTCACACAAAACCCACAGTATCTACTTTAACACATCAAATTGCTACTGTGCAAAAAGCTCGAAGTGATGGGACCTGCTTCTTCAATCCCAAGACTGGAAAGTCCCAGTGAAATCACCGCTCCCTGCATAGCACATAAATGGGCTGACTCAACAGGCCTTCAAGCTCTGCCCTCACCCAAAATTGCAGAAGGGTTTCACTGTAGTTCCTTTTCTTGGCCTCCAAAACTGCCCTCAGCTTTTTCTCCCAGAACGTTCTCTTTTGTTCAATTTTTCTTTCCCACCACAAAAAAAAAAAAAAAAAAACAAAAAAAACCACAAAAAACCCCAAACACCAACTTCATGAATCTATGCTGCAGTTATAATAGGTCTAACAATTCACTCAAAGCAAATATGTCATGAATTTCTTGCAATTGTATTTGTCATTTATTTAATACAGGATTCCAATGTTTTTGTCCAAAAAACCAAATGTTTTCATTTAAACTGAAAATTGATGAAGATAGGAAATCGCAGCTGAGGGAGAAGGGGGCTGTGGAGAGTCCTTCCACAAAATACATGCTGTTTTCTGACTACCACTTTCTCTTATTTCTAAAGTTTCCATCACTGCAGTAACTGAGCAGCCTGAAGTCCAGATCACATTTAGTTTCATTTCAGAAGTGCTAAAGAGATTAAACAGCTTGCAGATTGGATGATATTGCATGATATGTCCTATACATAATCATACAGAGACTGGAGTTCAGGTTCCCATTAATTGTGCATTGATTCACTTTAAACAGGCTCTGGATACAGGCTGAGATGTATTAATAATATTTTATTGTATTTTAACTCAATTCTGCTCTTATTAACTTGTTAATTTGTTTTAATGAATTATTTAGTTTTTCTCATAAGATTTATTAATGTGTCAGACCATCCTTTCACCTGTAGTTTTATATTATATCTAGGGTTGAGAGGAATACCAAGGGAAAAAAAAAGAAGAAAGGATTATTGTAGAGTATCTTTCTTCCAGTTGTACTATATTTTGTAATTTATTTTTACTATTTTGTTGCCTTACTCCGCACAAGTAAATTAACCAATGAGTGCCTAAGGACATGTAGCACATGTTCAGGGTTTGTGGCAGAGAAGTGGATAAACAAAGATGGTAATATCAGCTAATAGAACATCACATCCCACAAGGGGCTTTCATTTCTTTTCTTTGTACAGTTCCAATACGCAACACTAACCCTTTAAATGAAGAAAGGCATTTGTCCCTGTGAGGTTTAGGCTAGCAGGACACAGGCTGTTGTATGGCAACTATTTTCTTCCCAATCCACTTGCAGTTGGGTGCAAAATCATGCTGTTTTGCAGTTCTCCTACTTTCATCTGACCTTCAAGATCATCTGCAGTGTTATCTCTTTAGAATCAAAAATCACAACAGACTTGGGCAGAATCGGCACAAGAAATCTGCTAGAAACCACAGCAGCTCAAAAGAGGGTAAGGAAATTGGTGAAGCAGTGATTATTCCCCTGCAATTGAAATAGATCCTTTCCTCCAACAGAAAGCTTTCAGTGCCCCACATTTTGCAGAACTGGAGAGATACCTGCAAACATTAAAAGTGTTAGCAGCATTACCTTTATAATGGAGAATTATAATCTGTTATTGCCTTTACACTCAGAATATTTTAATCAGTGTTATTCTTGTAATATATAGGTTTTGAGCATCTTATATCCTAGGTCTTTTAACTGCCTTTTTCCCACTACAATATCAAAATCTGTATGCATCTACTTGGAGCAACACAGAGCCTGAGCCCTTGATAAACTGTCTTTCCAAGTCAGCACAAACCAGCACATAACCTTATGCTCACAAGTTGTGATGATTCATCTAGGATCAAAGATTTATCATATTAAAGTCAAGAAAAAGTATATTCGTTCAAGTCATTCATTCCCCAATTTGTCCTGATTTAAAGATACCAAGAAACAAAAACCCCACCAATTCCCTGGCTACTTTACTTCACATTTAGTCATCCTCTGTACTAAGAACCCGCAATTAACTTGTGTGAATTTGTGCAATTTCAACTTTCAGACACCAGTACTAGTGCAGGAGCCCTTTAGTAGCCAGAATTTTTTCCCTTTCAAGGCCCTAGTACTCGTACACCACCGTTCAATTTCTGTGACTCTCTTCACTGCTGTTTTCAGTTGCTGTCACCTCCCCTTTACCATGGGAACACCAGGACTGCAGGCAGCACACGGCTAACGGTCCCATCAAGGCTTTCACAAAAGGACTGTTCCTTCCCTGCTCCTACCTGTTTAGACCTACAGAGTCCCACTGGGAGTTCATTTTCAGCTCCTTTTCTGAGCGCTCTCCGCCGACCCTGCCCTGCCCTATGGACCATATCCCATGCCCTTCAGGTACAGCTTGTCTTCTTAGCACATAAATGCTTTTTGTTTAAATGGGCCCATCCTTCCAAGGAATTTTGGTAACTGTGTAATTGTCCCCACTGCTATTTATCACTTAGACTTGTCTGCAAATTTTGCTGGCATTGATGTTGCAATTCCAGACCACAGAAGAAAATGCTGAAGAACATCATCTTTAACGTCTCCTTGTTTTCTTTCCCCTGTTGGTCACAAACCACTGATTTACTGTGTTTATACCCTCCTCTTTTGTAATCTCTGTGCTACAGCTTTTCTGGGGTGATGTGACATCCAATTTGTATTTCCAGTTGTGCACCTTCTCCATGGGCCTTTGGGCTCTGATCCAGGAACCTTTTCTGTCCTCTGGCAAAAAAATGCACATACAGCAGGTCCAGAAGCTGTTCTTTCTGCTATGTGGCATTTCCTTCCACATAGGTAGAAATAACCAGCCTTAAAATCTCCCTCAAAACTTCTGTTCACCCACTCAGAGTGTCAGTGAGGAGGTCTCCTTACCCAGCTGTACCACTGAGAGAGGATCGATCTGTTGGAGGTATACATCTTTGGTTTGATCGAGGGTTCAAGCCCTGGCTTCTTCATTGGAAGCTGCATAGCTGGAGGCACACGAGACATGCAGCGGGGTAACACTTGTGTGTGGCTTTTGGTTGATCTCAGAGAACAGGAGAAGCAAGCCCACATCTGCCTGATGGAGGCCGTGTAGACATAACCCCAGGGCACAAACAGCAGAGCTGTTTCATGTGGCCTCCCCTTCCCCCCACACACAGCACACACTGAGACAGTCAAGTAGCAATCCAGAATTTATGCACTTAGGCAGATGGGGAAAAAATTAAGCAAAGAGATGTGCCCAGTAGCTCTTTAACTGCAGCAAAGGTTTATATGGCAGCATTTTTCTGTAGGGAGTGAAGAGGGCAGGGACGTGGAGGAGGAATGTCCTGACTCAGGTTCCAGCGCATGGGAGCTGCAGCATTCCGGGCAGGTAGGCAGTTCGAGAGATGGGTTGGAGATAGTGCTGCATCCCAGGAACCCTATCATGGCTTTGCTTACTGCGCCCACACCTTGCAGCCCTGGGCAGTGGCCAACTGCTTGGCTGAGGTAGCTAGAAGACTGCTTCCTCCTTCCTCTACCCTTTTCCCTCTACCCTTGTTAAAGCCAATGAGGAATTCTTCATGTTGCTTTTTAAGCAAAGAAAAAACAGAGTTGGATGGCATTTGCCTACCCCCAGCCAAATTTCAGACAGAAGTTTATGCATTCAAAGAAAGATAGCAATCTTGACTTTTTTGTTTGTTGTTTGGATTGCAAAAGTTTCAGGAAGCAAAGGTGCCCTGGAACTAATTTCTATTGTATTCTCTAGACAGCTTGTTGAGTAGCATAAATCCTATTAATAGATGACCTCGGATGTTGCCTTTTGAGCAGTGGTGAGTTTTTGAAGAGCGTGAGCAATGTTTGTCTGTGGCTCTATAATTTCCCTGCTGAATAAACAATCCTTTTTCCTCCCCTTCCCCCAAATGTGACTGCTTCATCAGCACTTCCCTGGCTGTGCCTGAAACATGGGCATGCTAAACAATAAACCCTCTCTTTTCCACAGCTGTACTTCAGCCAGGAAAACTCTTTGTACCACTCTTAGACAAAATGCTCCCACCCCTCTCCCCATTCTCCTTGTGTGCATGCCACAACCCTTCAGAGAAAAACCTGGCTTGTTCAGGTACTTCATTAGCCCTTTAATTGATGAGAAGAAAGTCACTGGAATATGTGCCATAGCTGCCATCCTGGAGACTGCTGCTGAGCCCAGCTTCCAAAAGGGAGGCATGTAGCTGAGGCTGGAGATAGTACATGATGCTACTAATACCATCTGCTGAGCGCTCAAAAGTGGACCTCTCGCCTGCTGAGAAAAAGTCCCTTGCAGCCTCATTAACTGTGGCCAATGCAGTGGAAACTCCTGTGTATGTCTGTCTCAGAAAGACCTGATCAAGAGGGAAAATATTATCTCTGAACTTATTTTCTCTAGCTCTTCCTCTCTCCATCCCTCTTGTTATCCTTTCCAAGTTCATGGATCTCAGACCTGCTGATGGTAAGGTGAAGATGCTGTAAAACGGGAGAGCTGAAACCGGGAAGATCAACACTTCAGCTCTTACAAAGGATTTTAACACGACCATACGCAAAATTCAATGCTAAAGCCATCTTTCCTTTTGTTTTGCTTACCTATCTGAAGTGGGCTCTTACCAAAATCCCTTTTGCATCATTTCTCCCAAGTATGACAAAACCAGGACTCACCTCTGGGAAGAAGGGCCAGAAAGGAAAGGAAAAATCACTGCTGAACTTTCCCAAGCAAACTTCCCCTCAGAAAAAAAGGTGTTGTGACTTCTTTTTTTAAGACCTGTCACGAAAGACCCACAAATTCTGTCAACTCCCAACTCTTCAGCCCTTTCACCTTGAAAAACCATGGGGCAAAGCCAGCCCTGTTGGGTTGTGAGCTGCATGCGGGGTTAGTGTCTACATTAGTGCTCTGCATCTGTCACCTTGTGTAACTGTACTTCCCTACTGCTGTTTGCACTGTGTGAGACCACCATGCAGAGCTACAGCTCTCCCTTTATTAAAGTACTTGGATTTAATCAAGGTTACAGTAGCTTGGGGATGACACAGGCTGCCCACAGAACACACAGCATCCCAAACTAGATTAACTAACTGAATAAAATAGATACAGAGGAGAGAAAGGAAGCAGTGCTTTTGTTCCTTTCACTTTGCACTTCTGCATTCCAGTTGCCAGGGCTGAGGGCCAGCACTTTCTTTTGCAGGCAGCCAAAACTGCAGGCTGTGTGTGTGCTTTCTTTCATATCAGAGCTGCTGAGCTCTGCTGCTGGACAGACCATGCCGGATGCCAGCATGGGGGGAGTACATTCCTTGGGTCACCCCTCCAGCTGACCCTGCCTCTGAGAGAGGCTGGAAGGCAGAAGTGGGAAGAGGCTGGAGGAGGGAGATGTGAGCCAGGAGTCCTGCAACCCTGTGGGCTGCCACAGTACCATGTGCCATAGCCTTCTGATGCCTAAAAGCCTGGCTAGATTTTTCCGATCTCTAAATATTATGCTTGCCACTGTCTAGCTAATTTTCCAGCAACACTTGAAGTTTTCATACTAGGTCATAGATTCTGCAAACAGCTGTGCCTGTCAAAGACTATCATTCTTAACTAGGGGTTACCATGCCCATACCAGAAAGCATTGTCACCTCAGTTCTGCCAAGAAAAGGGCACACAAGCCCTTCCTCATCTGCTTCAAGCCAGACAGTTAGCAAAACTGCTTTCCTCTGCTGTGTAACCTCACCCAGCTGCCTTGCCCAGGAGCTATCACTGCATCATGTCTTCTGGCAGGAGTAGTAACTTCCAGCAACTAGAACAGGGACATCTTCAACCTGTGCTGTTCAATGCAGAAAGAACCTGCACCTATAGCAGCACCAGCAGCAGGTACAAGGCCATCCTTGCATGTGCATTCTCTTTCCCGATCATATCTACCTACCTGTGCTTCTGACGCAAACCTCTGTCCCTGCGTCCCCTCGACATCTCAGAAATTCCGTAGCTACAACAAGAATGGAGAGGTCTAGTTTTGGCATTCACTTCAGCTGTTTCTACTTTTATAGCTGTGGAAAAGGGATGCCAAGCACACAAAGTGGAAGGGCACAGAAGTTGTGCAATCATTTTTCTCATAGTCATAATGTTTTGAATTTGGATTTTGTCATTTTTCCCAGCTAGGTCAAATGGAGCCTGATCATCTGGAGTAGAATCCCCCACTGAAATGACAGTCATCGGTGGGCACAGACATGGGTCCCTCTTGCAGTTTGGTTTGCCTGAAAGCTGTGTTTGTGTTACTGCAGCACCATGCTGAGCTTTTCAGCTTTGCAATACCAGCATATCAAGTACCACACTTCTCTGTCAGTGCTGAACCAATTTCTTAACATGTGGGCTGGTTCAAGCTTGACATCTAGAGACACAAAAGATGTCTTGAATTTCTTCTGGCAGCATGATGCTATTTTGCTAGTGGCTAACTTCCGAGTGCCCAATCACTGCAAAAGTTTGTGTCAAAACACACTATACAGTGCTTGACAAAAGCTAGACACCTCATAACAGAAGCCAAAACAGTCAATACGCTTTGCAATGTAACTGCAGCCTCTTCAGGCTTAGCACAATGTGGCAGGAAACTCCAGGCAAACAGGTATATCCTCAGGTTTGCCTCTTTTGGGGGCTGAGGTATTTCATCTGTTAAGGATTCACTGCCTAGAACCCTGTCCCAAATGAATCATGGCAGTCCTTGTTTTTTTAACAGCTAGTCAGAAAAGGAGCAGGTCATTTCCCTATCAGGGGCTGTCCACTTAGAAGCAAAGGTCCCTGAACGGTCCCTGCATAATTGTAAGCTATATAAATGTTCTTCTTTATCTTTTTTTTTTTTTTTAATGTGAATGTCCAAGCTCTGTGTGCCTATCCTCACTTACCCAGAGCTTACTGGGACACAAAGCCTGAGGAATTTTAAGTACTACTGCAAAGTACTGTTCCTCATTAAATTCTGTCCTTCCACACCTATGTCCCCTTGCCTCACAGTATTAGATGCCGCTGCTACCTTGCAGCACAAAGCCATCAGCCCAGAGAAGTGATGATAGCCTATTTCAGGACTGCAGCTCTGCTGTGAACAAGGTGCTCAAGTATGATACATTATCCCTCCGAGGCTGAAAGTATCACCTCTGCGATGCTCCTAAACTCCGAGCTAGGTGAGGTTAACATCACAGCCCAGGTTTTTCATGTGATAGAACATTATACACCTAACCAAAAAATCAAGACTGTTTACACATACAGGACACTGGAGCTTATTACCCTTTGCAATGCTCTGTGCGTGATTTATGTGATATACCATTTGTGCAGAACGGTCTGGAGCTCAGAATACCATTCCAATAAGCTTTTACACATGTGACAGAATGTGGTTAATTAGCACTAGCTAGTGGAAGCCCCACTATGAATTACTGAAGTTTGCAAATTAACAATTGTGAGGCTAAAGACTATCAAATAAGCTGCAAAGGATACTTCACCAGACAGTAGATTTATTTCCTTGACAGGTGTAGTATATTTTTAATATACTTACTGCAGTGATTCTCAGTGTAGACTTATACTTAAAGTAGTTCTATATAAGGACAAAACAAATTCTGTAATAAAACCCAAACTGGTCTACTGAAATAGAACTCTGCTACGGTGGTCCCCTGTACTGCCAAATTACAAAATAAAGGGATGCCTGCCTCCGACTGGGCAATAAAGGGCAGATTTATTTTAAAGCAGGTTTTTCTGCCCTGCCACATTAATGACCTGTACCATAGCTCATGCCATTCACACGTTTAAATAAAGGGGTAAGTAGGTCCTTCCATGACAGCAACCACTTCTCTCTGACTCTGTGTTTATAAAATTGTAGGTATATGAAATATGATTCTTCTAAGGCTTCATTTGAACTCAAAATTCCCCCCAACACACACAGCCGAAATGAATCTTCCTCCAAGCAAAATGCACTTGCTAGTCCTATCATAGTGCAACACCACACAAAACTGCTGGGAACAAACTGAAGAGTGCTTTATCCAATCGCAACTGCCTGGGGTCAATGAAGAAGATATTAGTTTTATTTTTAGCTTGCTTTTATAGCCTGATTGCGTTTTCCATAAGATAATCCAGTAGATGTTCTCCTTTCTGTTGCTTTGGGTTTCTTTTTAATAATCAGGTTGGGCGCTTTATTAATTAACATGTTCTTAATAAATCATTGACTCTTTAATGTGAATCAGAAGAAGCAAACACTGGCATCCCTGGACTAAATTTTTTCATTGTTTGTTAATAGAAACTCTAGGATGTTCATCATTAAAGTATCCCAGTGCCTCTCAAACAGTAAAGAATTTGGTCTCATGATGCCATTGAGAAGTAGAAGAGTGATGTAAAAAGAGGCTAACAATCAGAAAGCAGAGCAAAGACCAATTAAAATACTCACTTGCAGTCTCGAAAGAAACCAGTAGCATCAATGACAAGGGACAGTAGACTGTTTATCAGTCGGTCCCACCCAACGACTGTTTTACAGTCATTCAACAGTCCTGGGTTTAGTTTTCAGTTTAGATTGGAAAACTACAGGAAGAAGAACAAGCTGCAGATCAAAAGCAACAGCCAAACTTGCTCATATCAGATACCAAACTTGTAATTTCTTTTATGTGAAGCTGGAATCCCTGCTTGGAGAAACGTATGCTATGATAATATTAGTAATGCTAGTAGTAAGGGTTCAGAAATCATGAATCAGATTTTCAGAAATCATGAGGTTAGTGTAAAAATTATAGGAATGTTTTTTAAGAAATACTCTTGTTTTCATGTTTTTCTTTATTCACACTTGCTCTTAAAAGAGTCTTGAAATATGTATGCAAAAATGCCTTCAGGAGCTGGGTTTTTAAGACAAATCTTCAGTGTTTTAAAACTCATGGAAAAATTTGCTAGAGTTGTTACTGTATTTATTCAATAGCATTGATTATGCAGGGGGATTAATTGCAGCAGCTTAAAGGGTTATGCCTTATAGAGCCCAGTAGCAGGCAAACATGAAGGCTTCAGACAGAATTTCAATAATATCGAGTTGTCAGCTTTTGAGCCAAGACAGAGGGTTGGATTCCAAAGCCATCTTATTGGCCTTGTCAGGTCTTTAGCTGTGAACCCAATGCCCAGAATTAGAGGAGAAGATGATCAGGATTTACTGGTTCTGTGGGCAAGCACACAGATGGTAACATCTCTGTGTTTTGCTCACTGTTGCTAACACCAAAGTCGGGTGAGAGAGGAGTTGCTGAGGCAATGTCGAGATGCAGTTGCCTGCACAGAGTGGGGTGATGCCCTGGAGATGCCAATGGGTTAGGCAAGGCTGGGGCAACCAGGTAGTATGGCTGGCAGGAACCTGGAGCAGCAGCCCTGTGATGCCCTCCATGCTTCCCATGGCACAAGACCGTGATGCTCAAACAAACGTGTTAATCCCCGTGTTATCTGCCCATACCATGGCACAACTGTTGTTCAGTCCCATGTAACTGGGACAGCTGAATGAGTATGAAACAAATCAATATCTGACCAAGTGAAAATATACTCAGACATTTTTTCCTAACAAAAATTTTTAAAATCACTTGTTACAACAGATGATCTTTCCATCTTTCTCTATCAACCTCCACCTGCCACTGATTCCATCTCTAGTGAGACTCATTTGGCAAATCAGTCACCTAATACGCATTTTGTTTCCCTGATACTAACAGCATCGAGTTATTGGTTTTGTGTGACCAATGGTCAAAGCACTGTGAAAATCACAAGGAAGGAGAAAACCCTCATTGGGAAATTCTATATGGTTTTGCAATAATATTTCATCCATGCACTTACCTGTCTTTTCAGTGTGTAAAACACATCTAGTCTTGCTCTTAAAATGGTAGTTTTGTCTCTGTTAGCTTCCTCTTACATAGGAGTCTGTGATTGGGAACTTTTAATTCCTCTTTTCAGCAACTTTTTTACGCTTAAAATAAGTGTTTTGATCAGAGGCTAGAACACTGGAGCCAGCCGAGAGCATATGCAAATTCATCCAAAGCCTTTTGCCCAGTCGATTCAATCTTCCCTTTAATCCCCACAATGATCCACAGTAATGGATAAAAATTCTGAGTAGGAGAAAGAAGAAAAAAAAAAAACAACCCTCAGGAAGCAATTTTGATTGCTGTGAGGAAGCACTAGAGGCTCTTAGCCCTAGGGAACTCTCCCCAGTTCATTGGAGGCTTTCAGATACCATGGTGATGGGGGACTTTATGAATAACTAGATAGATAAATGGTAAGTGCTTTTGATCCCTGCTAGCCTGTATTTCATTTTGTCAGCTGGAGAGGAGGCTATTCAAATCTGTCGGCTGTAGGAGGTCAGCCAGGAGAGAGAAAATGTCTTCATTACAGCCTTCTGTTCAGCCAGGCCTCCCAGCTGACCTCGGCGCCCAGGCTTGTCAGTCAGACCAAGCAAATTTTCCGACTGAGGGAAGACATCGCTGCGCCAGATTTAACCCTGGTAGAAGAGCTCGGAGGCAGCAGCATGAGGCCAAGGAAGACGCTGCTTGCATTGGGATGTCTCCCCCAAAACAGCCATGGGATTCATGGGCACCCTCCCCAGCCAGGAACCTCTTCCCAGCCGGGAACCTGAGCCTGTTTTCCTCCCTGCTGTTTTCAGTGCTGCTGGGATGGGAGGCTCCAAAGAGAGCCTTACTCTGTACTTAGAAATGCCTAAATATTAATTACACGTTCTGCACTGAGCCTTTTCAATCAGCTAGTCCCCTCTCACGGATCAGATATACGTTTCAGGCGATGGAGTTGGAGTTCAGTTTAGTTAACATTTCAGGCTGAAAGTGAATATCTCGTGTTTAAAGATCATGCTCTGGCTCTGTGGGCACAGCCCCACTGAGGTTTGTGAGAATCCTCAGGAAGGAAAGCAGGGCAGGTTATCACAACGCAGAGCCCCGTCTAACGGAAAAGGAAAATCTCAGCTTTCAGGAGGGAGTATGAGGGCACATTTTTGCAAGACGGTGCATAAAAATTGAAATAGGAATTCCAACACCATTATTTGGTAATGGGATTTGTAAACCTCATGTTCACAGCCTGAGATAAACAATATATGCTTCCCAAATTCCTTTTGGAAGAAGAGCTCCTTGCAGCACAGCTAAATTACACAGTAAGTTATCATTTACAAAGAAGAAAAATAAGAAAAGGAGTTAGCAAAATTAATTTATGTCGGATTTCTCAGTTTCTGGATTGAAGGGTGGCGAAGCAGATTCTCCTCCAAAACCACACTCTTAATAGAGATGGTTTTACTGTGTTAGATCATTTCCAGAAAGCATTATAAAAATGTTTCTTTTACTCAAGCCAGCCAGGTTTTAATAGTATCAAAGCAAAATATAGTCTGCTATTAGCATGAAATAACATTAGCATAAAGGGAAAAGAGTCAGGACGCTTGAAAAAAATTCCACATAAGTGGCCTGTTCATTTCACTAGACATCACTGTAGCTGAAACTGTGAAATTTCCATAATAATCGAGAGCAGAGAAAAACAAACAACAATTTTATTGATAGGGAAATTACATCCTGTTGCAGAATATAAAACCACAGCTCTGTTCAATGGCCCTTTAACAGCATTGAAAGTGTATATTAATTTGTAAGTGTAAATGAAATGTAAATCAAATATTCAGTTCAGTCTGGCCACAGAAACCTCCTGATAGTATTTCAGTGCAGGAACCCAGGAGATAAATATTTGGATTCCATATCCTAGACCTTGAGCTAGCGGCATCGGATACCTCTGTGGAATAGATTTACTCAGCTGCTATGTGGTGAAATACTTGTGGCACGAAGCACAGTACCAACTGGTCTATGAGAGGCACTGATTTTGGGGGAGAAGGGCTCCTTGGGGCTTTTTGCTTCCTTTCTTTTGAAAAGAGGATCTTTCAATACTTCGTAGCAATAATCCCAGATATTGCGGCTTGAAGTTATACTGCTGCACTGCTTAGAACTGTTACAGCAGTGCTTTTCTTTGCAATAGGATTGTACTTCCAAGAGGAAGCAAACTGCTTTTTTTTTTAACCAACTGGGGAGCAGTAGGGAAAGCAGCTATGGAAAATGAGTCCAGTCGGGAGGAACCATGCCGGTTGCTACCACACAGACTCAGTTCTGAGCTCTGGCAGTGTGGAACCCTCCACCCATCACCACAGTCCTGGCAGGAGCAGGTTTCTTCCTGCTGCCTGCAAACATGCCTAGGCACTGAAGGAGGTTTGCCCCATCACCTCCTGCAGCCACAAACACTCCTGCAAAGTAGGTCTGAAGCGCTACCCAGTCAGCACTAGGGTGCTTGTGCAGCAAATGGTTTCCCCCAGGGCAGCACAAGGGAGAAAAGGGCCCCAAAATTGTGCCTTCAGCCATGCTCCTGCCAGGCAAGCCCCACAAAGCCCTCCCTGGATGGCTTGTCCTCAAAATGGTGTTTGGGGGAGAAAGGTTTGGGGGATGGGTGCGATTGTGTGGCTGCACAAAGCCAGTTGAACAGTTAATGCTTTAACCTTGCGTATAATTTATACAATAAACAAAGTCACATGTTTCTCTAATAATTTAGATGTAAGCAAATGTTGATTTATTCAGGAAGGCTACTGCCAGCAGCAAAGCCTGCAGCACTGAAATTTGAATTAAACTAGGACAGAAGCAGGCTAGTCTATAATAACATTTGTATAATTTTATTTTTGCCCTTGGCTCAGTTCATTTCCTTCTACAGTAGATGCATGAAATTGGTTCTTCAGCCACCTTTAGCTGATGTTCATTGATATCGGGGGTAGGCAGAGAAGCAAGAGAATGTAACCTTTTTAGACTTTGTGTTTGCAATCGTAAGGCCATGAATTCTTAGGTCATTTATGACAATAATTTTCTTCTCTGCTTTTCCTTCCCACAGTACTCTCTGAAAAGCTCCATTTAACCTAGAGTGATGGGGCTTTTCCCCCCATATTTTTTCCTGCATGGAGACTTCTAGAACAGAGCCTGTTAAACAGATGCAAATGTTGTGTTGTTTTTATTCTTTTATTCAGGCCTGAGGGCATGAAATTGGAGTTCTCTTACTCGGTTTTCAACATGAAGGAAAGGGACTGTATGATGCTTTAAAAATGATGGCGAAAAAAATAAGCACTAGTACAGATATCTGGAATTGATCCCTTGGCTTGGCTTCTCTTCCAACTTTGCCTTCGAGGAGGAGAAAATGTGCTGGATACTGGGGAAGATGCAGAGCAGTGCAGGGCAGTGGTTCTGTCAGGGTTTTCTGGTGGCAGCAAAAGCCCTGCTCCCAAGCCTCAAGAGGAATCACAGCTCCAGAACACAAACATAAATGCTTTGCTTTTGTCCAAGGAACCTGCAATAGGCTTCCAAGCAAAGTCGGAGCATCCCACTCCGTGACTGAGATATTCTGTTCCCAGGCTGGCAGGCGCTGGGTGCTGAGTGGGGCCAATCGCCGTCCCACTGTGGAGGGGAAGTCTTGTCTTGCCTGAGCTGACATGCCCTGGAAAGCCTGCTTGAAAAGCTCCTAAGGGCATGGTGTTCACTTTTGCTGACCCAAGGGGGACACTCTTAGACTGAGGGGACTTTAGGGACCTATTGCAAACTGAGGTAATGGTGCTCTTGCATATAACACCCATGTATGTGGTGATTTCATGTGTGTGGTATTTGCTAAAGAGTAACTTAGTTATGCAGTCCTATAGGTTGCAAAGAAAAGCATCTTAATGTGACTCAAAATTAAACCAAGTCCTGTGAGCCCAGGACAGTTTTTGGGACTCACGAGCTGTCCCCAGTCATGCACAGACCCTGAAACTTGGCAGTGACACTTTCAAAGACCAGGGCGATAAAAGTTTGAGCAGCAACAACCACCTGATGCATTTCAGCAGAGGGCTGTTTCTCACTGCCAGGATGGGAAATGCCAGCTTCTGGCTCCTCCATTGAAAAACTCCCTCCCCTCACCACACAGTGACCATGAAAATGGTACCAGCCCACACCCCTCCAAAGGCCCTATTGCCTCAGGAGTATAAAAACTGAAACAGGACAGTTTTCTAGTCCTAAATCCTAGCAGCACGTGACCAATGGTTGCCTTGTATCTTATGGCCCCACTTGACACCTCTTGCACTGTCTCACCTGGAAACTAAGTGCCGTGACGTATTCCCCTTCAAGCAGCTTCCCCTGTCTGCAGGGCACAGTGAAGGGAGGAGAGCCACCTCTGTGTGACTGGTGTGTTCATACAGCTTGTCCATGAAAATACTTGCAGACCTTTGTTCCAGCCCCTGCTCCTCTTCCTCTCCCCAAGTGCTGGTTATAGCAAGCAAGGGAAGGACAAGTCAGGGGTATTTCCTTTGCCAAAGGAGTGGGAAGCAGGCGCAGGCTGCATCACCAACCAGCCACAACCTCCTAGGCTGCTCCTTGGGTAGCGCAGCCATGTGCTGCCCCTAACCTGGGGCAAAGTCATCACTGAGCCCTCAGTTCCTTTATTATTAATTAAAATATTGGAGGACATCCTCAGCTGGAGTAAATATTCATTGCTCCTGGCCCTCACCCACTGGTTTCTGAAAGCACACAGAAGTAGCCACATTTATGCTGTTAACGCTGAACTTGGATCACACTTCTGCGGTCAAATAAATAAATATCACTGCATCCCATTTAGCTCTGTTAATGCCACATTAAGTGTGGCATGTGTTTTGACATAACCACCCTTTCTCCCTTTTTTTAAAATGCCATAAATGAAGCATTAAAAGTCCCAATCCATCACAGTGACATCAGATCAGTGGACTGTGACTTTTATGACATCAGAGCAATTGATTATATGACTCTTTTATGTGTAGCTTGCTATGCAATGATTGCTCTTCTCTCCATATATTACATCCTAACATCCTGGAATAATCTCAGGAGATAAAAAGGAATCACTGTGAAGCAGTGAAGTACAGTGGTTACAGAATTGCCATAAAACTGTCATAAAAAATGTAGAAACAAAAAATGCCTTTAAAGACGGCAGTGTTCCATTATGGGTCCCTAGCTAATGGTCTGTAGTTGCCCTATGCATATCTTACTATATTTACTGCTTCTGGATATTTCTGTACCTTTCTCCCAGAGGCTTATATGGTTACCAAGACATGCAGGGCTGTTACCCTGCATACTGTAAGTCCCTTTATCCCATTATATCACCTCTAACAAGTCAAGTGCAGTTTGTGCCAGGCTGAATTCAGGGCTTCTTTTCAAATAGCCCAAATAAAGGAAAGAACAAAACAAAAGCTGACAAGAAAAGAGAGGTATAAGCTGTTTGTTGCCATACAATTGCTCAAAGAAGCCAGATACTCTGTAGTGTTTATAAAGAAAGGTGCTGTTAAAATTAGATTGAAGGCAAAGGATAAGTAGCTCTTTCCTGCTGAGAAGTGACATGGAAAGCTCTGCCCAGAAGACAGAGCTCCAACAGGATTTCTTACTATAAAACCACGTGTGCCTGAGCCCAGTTTTTGTGCAAGGTGCTGTGCCACACAGCTATGTGTTTTCTTGTGCTGTCCAGGTTGTCCACAGTTTGTCTCCAGGTTGTCCACACAAAGTGAGCAAGCCAGTGTTTCTCTTTCTCACATACAAATGTGGCCTCTGTTGCTCTGTGGGAGGATAAGCCCCACAGGCAAAGCTAAATGCTATTTCTTTTTAATTCTTTTTTTAGTCTCAAGGCAATTTAATGTAAGCAAAAAAGGTGCTACATTCATAAGGAAGGTGTAAGCCATCACAGAAGTTTATGCCTTGGGGTCCTGAAAGATGAGGTCTGGCAAATCTCATCCCTGCCACTGCAGATGTCCGTGTCCCCGGCTCTCCACTCGTGCTCCCTGTCCCAGCCTCCAAGCAGGGGCACAGAAAGCACCATGTTCAGCACCCTCCCTGCTCCATTTCCCCAGGCTTCCCTGGGGACAAGAATGGATGTGCACCATTGCACCAGCCCCCACAGGAGTCGTGGACAGGCTTCTGTTCCCTACCTCCGCTCCTTCAATGGATGACTTCTGGCAGAGGAGAGGGGCCAGTGATGAGAGAAAGGGCTGTTATCTCTTGAGCTACTGCAGCTGTTGCTGATATACATGTGAGTGGGCACCTACAGTTCCTTCACCAGGCTGTCTGCCCCACTACAGCGAGACAGCAGCTTCATGAAATACATCTTTAAAATACTTTGGGATCCTTACACAGAAGGCACTGGAGAAAAAATATGTTTGTAATAAAAATTCGACGGGTAGCCTGGTGTGCCAGCGTCCTCTGGTCACCCTCAGAAATGATGCAGTGGAAGAAAGGCAGCACCTCTCTGGCCAGCTTTCTCCAGCCCCTCTGGCATTCATATGCACACAGAGATGCAGGCCTGGGAGCTCCAAACCCTGGCTGGACAGGAGAAGAAGCCCACTAGGTTGGCTCTTAAGCCAAAATTGCCAAGCAGGGGAAGTTGCAGTGAGTTCAGCAGCCTAAAAACCAGCCCCTGCTCATGGTGGCACCTCCATGAAAAATTGTGGTGCTGAGGTGGGAGCTGAGATTCTCCAGATGTTCCCAACCTGGCTTGGTACTTGCATGGACTGGGGACCTGGAGGTGAAATACTCCATGCCCTCTTTCTTCTTACTCTGTCCCTCTCAAAGAGGCATACTTTGGCAGGCTGAGAGACAATCTAAGCTATCTAAGATGATGAATGATCGGTACTTATCCCTCTTTCAAGGATCTGTGCTCTGTTTTATTAGCACAAAGAGGGAAGAGGTGTGTGACTGGGACATTTACAAGTGCCCTTCGCAGACTCCAGGGTGATTTCAAGGGCAGCTTATGGCATAGGATATTGACAACAACAGAGCCCAGCTTGAACACCCACCCTTAACTCACTCTAATTTATATGCAGACCAAGCAGCAACATTATTGTTCAGCTGGGGGCATATTTAATTGCTGAATGTTCTGCAGATGTCTTGCAGGCTGTATAGATAAAGGCATTTTAAGTTGCTGACTTATAACAGCACATCTTTCTTCTTTTAACATAAAAATTCCTACCTTCTTTGATGGATGCAGAATTTTTAGGTCTAAAATCCTGTGCTAGCCCTTTAGAATATTTTAGCAAATGTTAAACTCCCCAACACTGCAAGGGAGCAGCTAAACCCTGATGCCTTTTCATCGGGGGAAAAAAATGAGTTTCATTACTGTAAAAGCAGTGCTTTCCCATCGTATGAAATCGAGGAAGGTCCATTATTGTTTCTTTAAACCCAGCAGTATGACTTGTCAGGCTCTAGCCAGACACCAAAGCGATAGCAGTTTATTTAAGTGCAAGCAGTCTGCTCAGTGCTGAATAAGACGTACAAGGAGTCGGGAGCCTTGCCCCAAGGAGACTGCAACCTAGGGCGCAGTCGTGCAAAGCATTGCTGGTGCCAGGGTCCAGCACAGCTCCCCTTCACGGCATCGCTGGGAGGTGGCAAGCACTACAGGATCAGGCCCATGGACTTAAAGCTCTTGTCTATTGCTAGTTCATATCTTATATTTAAGAACAAAATACTGCACATATTGTCTCTTTTTTTCACTTTTTTTTTTTTAATCCCTCCCAACTTTCAAGAACAATCAGATTTACAAAAGGATGGCCCATATATTTTTTTTAATGACACCTACAATGTCCTTTCTGGCTTGTGCCGCACCGGGACACCTCCATCCTAGTGACATAGGTGTCTGACAATTTGTCAGGGAGATAGTCATAAGTTAGGCAGAAAACCGGACTCCATTAAAAAAACATAAAAGCTGGGAGGAGGCAACTTGATGTGGCATGGCTCCTGGCGATGAGGAAGCATGAGTGCATACTGAAGCTTAGAAATAGAAAGTGATGTCCTCATAAAAATATGGCTTTAGGCTGGTGTGCCACTAGAAATTCTTCTGTCAGTTTAGAATATTTAGCTCTAAGGGATCTCTACTTTCAAACGGATCTTTTGATGCAAAATAGGCTGCACAGACGGCGATAGTGTTGAAGAAGGGAGTCTCATTCGCTCTCAGTTTTGCTTGGTAAACTGAAGATTTTTAGATCGGCTTTTTGATCCCAAAGTATTTCATGGGCAGGTAGGTTACCTTGCTGGTGCGTTAGGTCTCCCGGCCCTTCTAACTGAAAATCGTTACTGATGCCTGGGCAGCTAAATAATACTGAAAGCTTCAACACTGCTGGTTATCAGGGGAACCTCTTTAGCCTAATTTGAAAGCTCAAAGCTCCAGGCAACTGAATTTTTTTCGTTACAGACTCTTTTGTGTGATGTTCCAATGCAGTATATCCAATCAATGATGCGATATCACGCACGGTACCATCATGTGGATGTTTATTCCCCTCGTGTTTTGTATTTGACTTGTTAAACTGCAAGAAGAGTTTGGGGAACAAACAAACAAACAAACAAAAAAATAAAAAGCAAACTCCTCAGCTCCCCTGCTGCAGAAATTTAAAACTAGCGAATACGCAAGCCTCACTGCTCCAAGAGAAATGAAAAAGAGCGGAAAGTGAAAATATATACATATGTATACACATGAACTAAACATGAGCCACAGTCATGGCAATCTGGGCTCCAATGTGCCAAACAAAAGGGGTTATTCCTCCAAGCAATCTTCGTGCCGTAAAATTTAGGACACAACAAGGCTGGTTTATGATCACACTGTAGACTCCACTATAAAACTATACAGTCGCAATACAGTAAATTCCACTGGACGATTAGGGCAGGCTGGTTGGGGGGGATTTTTAATATTGCATCTTCTAAGAGCAGTTAAGGGCAGTCTGGATGGGGGGAGGGGGACAAGCCTAATTATCAAGATGCTCATTCTTCCTTTCTTCTGAAATTCCTCTCACACACACCCTTCATAATTTAAGGTCATTTGGGGAAATTACAAGCATTGTGGGGATTCTTTCCACATTCATTTTTTTAACACAAGTAATAATGGGCCAGATCTCTAGATGAAATAAATCAGCCCAGACCATTTCATTTACAGTGTGCCTGTATAAATAATGTTAGATTGATTTTATTTACTAGCATGCCAAAAATAAAAATAAGAGCAAGCTCTATTTACAGAGGATGCCTGATGCCTCTCAAGGTTTTGGCCCAAAAGAGCAGGAGCAGCTTATGGAAAATCCATCATTTTATAACACTTTTGATTTAATTTGTTGTGAGCTATTTCATCAAGTCCAGTGCTAAAAACATAAAAGACGGTTCAGGACTAAGAATTCAAGCAGGACTAGATTAAAAGGCTTAAAAACTTTGGAATGAAGATTTCAGCTCAACTCAAACCAATTCTTACATTAACTGCATTTTTCTGTGTTCACAAGATTTTACTTCCAGTCTGTTTTCTCTTGCTACTCTGTTCTGAAGCAAGCCAATTTCTGATGCCATCGTCCCTGGTCAGTGAGATAACCGTGACATGGGAGTTCCCGCTTGCCATTTCACATGGTCACTCTCAAATGAGAACTCATCTTTGAACTTTGGTATGTGTGACAATGAGGAAAATGGGCAATTAAAAGTAGCAAGCATCTGACAGGGGCAACCTTCCATAATGTGCACTGAGCTGTTTTCTTACACAGGCAGAAGAATCCCTTCTTTTTTGACTTGATCATGCCGGTGCTGAGTGACAGCTGATGGCGCTGATAACCTTGTGCTGTCATTGACATGAGCCAGACGTGAAGCTATTCCGTTCCTGCAGGACTGCATCCTGTACTTGCTATTACCCTGGAGCATTTGCCAGGTTGCTAGACCTTACTTTTATTTTTGGTATCCTGAAAAATAAAATCATCTTACCATTATTTATACATTTACATGGAAGCAAAGTGTCTGGGGACGTACATTGGCCTTGAGCTCCACTAATGCTGCCATCCCTTCCACTGTGTTAGCTCTCTGCCATGTGAATCTTCACAGTGAGTTCACAATGATTTTGCTGATTCCTGGAAGATGTCATCAGTGCAGTTGCTGCAGTGAGGGAGTGAGGAACGAAACAGCACAGTCACAGTGGGTGTATTAATCTCATTTACAAGGGAAACGTTATCCAAAATTAAAAGTATTGTTGACTTAGTAAACAAATCACTGCTGAAGTCAGCTGGGCGTAATCAGATGACACCTCCTTTCTCTCTCAAAGGCTTTGGCATCATGGTAACAAATCAAAAGGAGCACCAAAAGTTGTTGATCAAATTCATCCAAAATTTTCCTTCTTAAGACTACCTGTCTTTACTCTCTGCATCCACATGGTTCAGATCTATTCGTCCACCTTTTAGCTCTTTTCAGCTCATGTCATTTGTAAGCAGGGGGAAGGTAAACATAAGGAGGCAACGTCTGTCTCTCAGGACAGTCAGTTGAATAATGAAAAAAAAGCATTCTTCACATAGGGAGCAGAGCAGAAAAGCAAAGAATTACATGATTAGGAAACGAGGTGAGCCAGCTAACCTCCATCCCAGTGAGGTGGAAAGGATCAAAAGGCCTGCCCAGGTCTGCAGGGGATCTGCAGTCCCTGGGAGTCTGGAAATTGTGCCAACACCTGCCACAATGTGCCTGGGGCCACAGAGCATCACCTACCTTTTGGATTCCTCTCAAATCTGAAATGAAGCTCCGCAGAACCAGAACGAAATAAAACTGGAGGGTTTAGACATTCTCCCTGTGAATGCACAGGGTATAACCAGGCAGGAAGAAACCGGGAAAAAAAAAAAAAAATAGGGGCTGTGTTTATTTAAACACCATAGGTAAGTGATATATGTGTGTTAAAAACCCCACACTCAAACGATGTACCAAGTGACATTAGGAGGAATGCTTTCTGTACAGTCAAACATAATTTGGTACAGATTTACCTACAAAATTCAATACAGCAGTGACAGCAACTATTTTACTTATTTCTAACTGATTTTGCCCGTTCATACATGACTGGTTTGAAGAGATATTCTTCCAAAACCTTGTGATCCAGACATTCTGGAAACACCAGCATCCCCACAAGCAAGAGTTTTCCCTTTTGCTGCTGTTTATTTTCTCTTTATGCTGGGGGAACATAACATGCATTTCTGTCAAGTCATATGGTAGCAAGTATGCTTAAATGAATGCTCATCCTAACAATAATGTCAGAAATAACTCATTTTTCCAAATGGCAAATTTTAATTGCCGGCTTAATCTAGTGTAATAACAATATGGAGGCTTTAGGCCTCAGTTCATCAAGGCATTTAAACACGTGCTTAAGTATCACTGTATTTAATGAGACTTAAGTCTGCCTCAGTGTTTAGCTAGTTCAGTGACTTGATACAGGAACTGAGGAGTAAAGGTTCACTGGTTGAAAGACCACTGATAACATGATTTCAGGAAATAGTGTCTGCATGAAAACTTTTGAGTGTAAAGTTTAAGGGTACAGGGGAATTAGCAGGCTGAAGGGCAAAATAAAACTCTTTAAATTGGTGAATGAACTTGTCGCTATTATGAGCAGTCTCTCAAGGGAGGAGTCGGCTGGCATACTCCCATAAAAAACAGCTACAGTAAAAAGCAATCAAATACCATTACACAGCAGAATCCAGCAAGTCAAACTAAGAAAATACTCTTTTAGAAGATGAATTCTTCTCCAAATGGTAGTCAGGAAGCAGGTCAACTCCCATCACCGGAGATCCCATTACATACAGGGATGGCTGCATCTGGAGGCACCCAGAAACACCTGATAGCTGAGCAGGGGGACAGGCACCTGGACCTCAAGAGAGCCTTTGGGCAGTCTGTGATCCAACCCAGAACTTTAAGAGTATGGTATTTACATATTTTCCTGCAATTCTTTCCTCAGTCTGCCCAGCAGTATTTCTGATTTTCCCATTTTTCTCTAAAAAATTATTTTCAGAAACTCAGTAGGGGAAAGCCACTCTGAATAGAACAATGATTGTATAGCTCATCATCTGCCATAGATGAACCTGCCTTGAGAGGGGGGTTGGACTAGATGATCTCCAGAGGTCACTTCCAACCCTGACCATTTTGTGATTCTGTGATATGAAAATTAGGAAATGAAGAAGTAAGGAGTTTGTGCATAGCTTTGACTCCGTTGCTCACAGATGGAGATATATATGTGTATATACACACAAACAAACAGATATATGTAGAAGAGCCTTCAGCGCTACTACTCCTGTAGAGGAGTTCCCGTAAAGCCAGGTAATGTTTAAAACCTGAAAAATTTGTAATGCAACATATTTGTTACCAGTACTAAGAGTAACATGGAATTGCAATATGTTTGTTTCAAGAAGCTTACACTTTGGATCTGTGATACGATCCTCACAGTAAAATTAATTTTGTGTTCAAAATAGAAATGAGAAGTACAGACCTGCCATATCCAAAGGTACAGGAACTTTGCTATTGACTAGGAGTAGAGCTGGCATGAAAATGATTCTTCCTTGGGACATACAAATCACTAAAGTGCACCAAACTACCCGCTGAGAAATCCAGGAGAGAGGTGTGCGGCACACATTTATTTGGAAGTTCCTCATTCCCTTAAGTGCTATGGTCAAAAAAGCCCAGCATTCATTACAAGGAAGTTTGCAACTTAAATTTTCCAGTTAGTAAGGTTTTGCAACTAAATTAGTTAAGAGCAGAAGATTTAAAACACATATGTGAATAAATCCTGTAGCTGTATAGCTAAGACCACAGAGTGAAGTTGTTGCATTAACTTTACTTAGGAAAGAAATTTTGCCTTTGTGTTCTCACAACATCATTTCTCACTGGAAGCTGGCAAGTGTGCAAGTTCCTCTCACAAACGTAAGTCATCTGCACTGGTATAGGATAGTTAAGATGACTTATTTGGATTTCCTTCAAGCTTTTGACAAGATCCCTTACTAAAAAAATCCTGTAAAAGCTGTACAGTAGAAAAGTAGTCTTGTTCTCTGCTGTAAAAAGTGCACTGGGAGACAGGAACTCCCGAATTCTCATTGTATTTCCTTTGATCTATATGCCCTGTTCATAATAAGCCTGACACTTATTCCTTCTGTGGCTTTGGGTGAGTCATATAATCTCTCTGCCTTGTTTTCCTGTCTTGGGGGGTATTGCATGGATTAGTTAGTCAATGTTAGTAAAGCAGCTGAAAGAATATTGACCCGATTCTCCCAGGGAAACAGGGACACTCAGCTTCTTGGAAAGTCATGACCAATAAATTTTAAGGCGTGCTACAGAAACTAAATACCAGCAGAACAATGAACCCAGCCTTGACACGGACTACACCTGGTTTAGTTCAGCTTGTTCCTGAAAAAGGCTGCACACACCAACTCCCGCAGCTCTCAAAGGAGCCCAGGACCTCCCCAGGGGTGTTTGGCATCCTTCAGGGTTTGGGCTGTAGCTGTTGGTGAGAAAGGAGAGAGAATGGAGCACTCCCAAAGGGGGCACCAAAGCTTCTCTTGATGAGTGTTTGCACTAGTAAGCTGGCAGAGGAAAATAAACAGTGAGTGAGTGACAATTGCTGATGGTACTCATTGTCCCATGCAGTTGAACAGGATTGTGAGAAGCCCAAGATGAATTAAAAAGCAATGGTGTATCCTGAATCTGGGGACAACTGATGAACAAATGAAATTTATCTTGGACAAGTATAAGGTAATAAACATTGGCAAGGTGCCCTCTGTGACCTCATTGATTTTACTTTAAGTATGACTTGAAACTGCTGCACAGTCACAACCCGTATGCCTCCATGTCTATGTGCATGATAGCACAGAGAAATAACAGAGAGCATCATTCCTGTGCTAGCCACCAGTGTGGATGGTTTAGCTGACCGTTGAGTTAAAAAGGCAAATTGAGAATATCAGTCTTTAAAACTAAGAGAGAAATCAAGAGAGACGCTATCATGGCCAAGCCATCCATAAGTTGCAGCAAATCCCCAGGCAAAGGCAAAGGAATATTGTCTCTGTCTTTGTGACCTTTCCTGATTATTTTGAAAACTGCTTTTCTCTGTTGGCTGATGTCAGGAGAGCAAAGGCGGCTGGTGCTGCGTTAGCAAAGCTCTGCATTTTATGCTGCAGAAGAGAAGTGCAGGACAGAAAGGGATAAGCCAGTTTTGCCAGTGCGAGTGCAGAGCTGTTTTTCACTTTGGACTAGCTATTTGTGTGCACAGGTAGTGTAGTTGCAGAGGGAGGAGAAGGCAGTCAATTGCCTTGGCACAAAGCTCTATTCCTTTCTTTGCACCAGCAACTACGCCAGCTATGTCAAGCCACTGACTCTTCGCCAGCACTGTTTGCTGTTGTATCTGTCAGGGCAGTGTTCCTAGCATAGACATGGCCTTAGCAGCAACGCTCCCTTGCCAATGTGTACCTGAGAGATGCCTCTTGCATGTCACCTTCCTTGAAGTGTCTTTCAACTTATATTTGGTGATCATCATGTCCTTTCTTTTCTAGGGACTCCCCTTCAGCATGTACATTGCGTGGTTCAGTCGCTCACAAGTAAACTGAAGACTGGAAGAAATACAACAGCAAAGCCCAAAGCAGGCTAGCAGGAGGTTGGCTGACAAGGTAGGACTTCTCTCAACATCTGCCTTATGCTGGTCAGGATGAAGAAAGATTGCCTGGAGCTGTATACGGGAGTACTGCCTTTGCATGAACTAGCACAGCAATTTTCAGTGGTTGTGGTATGAGAGGGAGAGTTTTGCCAGATGGGCGTTTTTCCCTGGCAGACATTTTCAGCCTCTGCCTTAGGAGATGACTGTGTCTATTTTCACAGGCAGTCAACTAAAATCCTCTTTAAACTTGTAGGTCTCTTCATGTCCCCATAGCAGCTGCGACGGGACCAGCAGGGCATGGATTAAAATATCGATGAGCTTCTGGCAAGCCATTTTCAACCAGGAAATGAGCAAATAACAACAGTGACGTGACTGCGAGGTTCATATGCCTCCTGACTGCTATCGCTGCCCAAAATGCCACTGCTCTGTATTACTGCTCAGTGTTCACCATCTTCTTGTATGAAACAAGGTCCTGGGACATTACTAAAACAT
The DNA here is from genome assembly GCA_027574665.1 of Rhynochetos jubatus. Lineage (NCBI taxonomy): Eukaryota > Metazoa > Chordata > Aves > Eurypygiformes > Rhynochetidae > Rhynochetos > Rhynochetos jubatus. The sequence goes on from CM050648.1 coordinate 49,394,105, forward strand.
GAAAGTTACCCTTATAACTGCAGCTGTGATATATACACTACCTGTAAAACCAAGAACGAAGCACAGAGTAGCTTAACATTTATGTACCTTTCCTGCTGTGCATAAAATCATCCTTCGACTATGGCCAGAGTAGCCCAGTTCCTATAGTTCCTTGCAAACCTGGGAAATGACAATGATTTGAAAGCAGCATGAGGTGAAAAACTGCTGCTTTGCAGGAAATGGGTAGGAGAAAAACATTGTTGATTTAAAAGTGGATTTCTCCAAATTACTCCAAACACAAAAGTACAGCTGCTTTCCACGGATTCCTGTTTCTACAGAGAGAGAGCAAAGAGATGTTACTGGCATCAGTTTTTCACAGCTCATGCATAGCATTGAGTACTTAGAGTAATTTCTGTCACACCGAAATATAACAGAAACTATAATACACTTCTGTTTTGGTAGAGGAATGTTCCAGGCAGTTGCTGCTACTTTAGCAGAAAGTTATTATGTCTTTAAAATATAAGTTTTAAAAGATACACTTGCTCTATAATGAGTTTAGAAAGTAGTGTGATTCCAAAATCTACAAATCACTCACCACAATCATTATTTATAGGTCTAAAATCTTGAAATGGACTGTTTCTGATGGGTGGATGTAATAACAGCCCTGTTCAAATTCTACAATTTGCCCCTTTCTTTATCCAGGTCAGGTGCTGAGCAACCCCCATCCAACATACACACTCTCAGGCTTTCGGCTATTGTTGTGGTTTAACTCCAACCAGCAAAATATCACAAAGCCACTAACACACCTCCTCTCCCCCTGCCCCCAGTGGAGGTGGAGAATTGAAGGAAAAAGACAAGGAAGCTCATAAAACTGAGATAAGAACTATTTACTAATTGAATATAAATGAATAATAAACACAGGTAAAAATCGAGATTTAACAGCTTGAGTTTCTCTTGAAGCTGTATTTCATATCCCTCTGAAATATTTCCTCAGCTGAATAGGAAGGTTTATTGGGTAGAAATTCATACTTCAAATAACTATCTCAATGTATTTCCATATTATGCTAGTATCTCACATTTTCTGGAAGAGTGTGTTTAGAAATATGGCTATATTGAGAGAGGCTACTGTACCATCAATGTCAATTTTCTCCCTGAAAACTCATGGTACAGTTGAGTAACGTTTCTGAGAACGGTGGTTTAAATGTTAAAAATCCATGAGAGAAGGTTGTTTGTTTATTTTGTTATTTAAAACACCAAATACCTCTCCTTATTGTCTCTATGTATATAGGTGTGCTTAGGGAATAATTTTTATAGATAGAAAAGCCAAGAGATTCTGACACCCAAAGGATGTGGAAAGAGATACACTAACATAAATTTCTATGATGCCCTGAAGGTACTTCCATTGTATTATAGGGCTTCTTGTGAGCAGTTTTGGCTCAGGCAATAGGACCGTGACACAAACCTGAGTGGTTCTGGACTAGATGAATTGAGAATGAGACAGATTATGCTACCTCCAAAACTGTGGGTTTTGTTATCAGGCACTGGAATATAAAATAGCAAAAACAAGTGAATCAAATGCTTATTTTTACCCTTACTAATTTCCCTCCCCTCACAACACACACACACACCAGGCGCATACACACTTTACCCTCTTTTCCTCAGCGTAGTCTTTAATTAGAATGAGTTGAGCAGTTAAATTGGAACGATCTTAGAGCAATTTGTACAATCTCATGAGATACATTATCAGTTATGCCCTGAATTCGGCATGCTTTATCTGAACGCTTAGACCAACTGAAGTTTCTTCTGCGTTCAACCCTGCTGGTATTTCACATGATCCAGCCTAGAAAAGCTTACAGTGACCATAAGGCTGCGTTGTTCTTCTGCAAAGCATACTGACTGATCTGAATAAAGCATCTGCCTTGCAATGGGAGGGGAGTTTTCAAACGTGCATAAGGGAAACTGAGACAAAGTAAAAGAAAGCAGAAGGAGAGGTGAACTCTGATTCACGCTCGGCCTTCACAGGTTGTGCAGAAATGCTCCTCTGCCACCTATTTTAGAGCAAGGACAGACCGACTGTTCTGTGCAACGAATGTCTGAAGGCAGGAAACAAAACCAGTGCGGTACTATCTCATTGTGCCCCTCAGAAGGTCTCTGCAATCACCGAGCAAGCCAAAAAGCTGCTTCTCAGGGGAGGAAAAAGGGAAGCAGAGAACATCAGAGAAATACAGAGAATTTCCCAAAGTTCATTATAAATGCATATACACGTGGGAGTCAATGACACCAGGGTTCACATTTTCAATCCTGCATGCTCAAAGGCAATCTTCTAAACCCTTTTTTTACCTATCCACAAGTCTCATGATTTGCTGGTGGTCTTAGTATCTCCAGCTCCCATTTGCTGGCAGAGGCACTTGGAGACGCTGAAGGCTTCTTAATGACATCCATGGAAGAGCCCCCAAATCCTGAGGAGAGTTTTTCCGTGAAACTACTCTGTGCTCTCTTGATTATCCATACAGTCTATAAGCTTATCCATATCTTCATAAGGAACTCAGAAACTCCCAGGAGATTTTGGTACACTAAAAATTGATGTTTCTGGAGAAGAACCTTGTTCAGTCTAGGAGTTTTCATACTGATGATAAAATTACATAAATGAGCTTCATGTCCTATCCTAGTGATGCTGTTTCTCCTTAAAACAGCTACCTACAGACTCTGGCCTTATTCTCTGAAGCAGACAACTGAGTGAGCTCAGAGTTCGTGACGTTTTGGTGTTGTGATGTGGAGAGAGTCATCACCTTCTGTTACAGTGACCAGCAGGCAGAGCTCTCACATCTGGGCAGCTGAGGGCAGAGCTCAGGGATCCACTTGGAAACCCATCACTACTTCTGCTTCTGCACCATTGGCATTGCCTGACACAGAGACAACCTCACAACCAAGAATTGTAGCAGGATATGGAAACACTTTTATTCAGCATCTGCTTTTTTAATGAAGGGCTAAAGGGTGTAAGTGGTGTAAGTGCAAGCGGTACAGAAGGACTACATAGAAACAGGGTAGAAGTACTTGTTGCTGCCTTAGTTCAGCCACCTTCCTGTAGCAGACCTGTGGCTTGATTCCTTGTTATACTCACAAATGCAGAAGGGATGATATTGCCTATGCTACTTCACTGTTGGGTGTGGTTTACACTGTTCTATCCACTTAACAGCTACAAGACAAAAATCTGTTTATTCAAATACAGCATCAAATTGTTACTGGTAATAAAGAAAAAATACAGTATTTTAAACACTCTTTGGGGAAAACAAATCTGGAGAAACTGTGTTCATAAATCTCCCCCTTCAAATGCAATTTAAAATCCTTTTTATTTTTTTAAAAACTAAAAAGAGCCATTGACAAAATATCAGACATGGGCAACTGTTGCTGGCTTCTTTCCACACTTAGCACCTCTTCATAACATTTTTGAAACAAGATTGCAGTACACATGAAGCCTATGGAACTGCAGGGGGGTACTTGCAAAAGACGGTGAAGCTGACATGAGGGCCTTCCTGAGAAGAGCCCCTGTACTTGTTTCCAGACAGGATTACAGCTAAATCAGAAATAATGCCCTTTAGCAAGCGGACACATATGATCTGCAGCCGTTGGAAAACCTGCTTCTTCAAAAGCTGCAATTTTCCAAACTGTTAACATTGACAATGATACGGCAAAACTACTACAGTTTTCCAGAGGCTAATTATGAACAGGTGATGATTTGAGGAAAAAAATTCAGAAATCAAATATTGAGCTCAGTTTGAGCTCATTAAGGTTGCTATTCAGCATCAGTAAAATATTCATAATGCACAAACACAATGTAGTTTTATGTAAACCTGTTTAAAAAGAGATAACTCCAAGTAAAACAGAACAGAATTTGGTTTAATGTGTTCTCCTTTGTATGCGAATTACCTCCGAGCAGCTAATAAAGGTAAACCTTCCTAACTTTAGATAGATGTGACAGCCCTTTTGGGTTATACTGATCTGCAAACTCTCCCGATGACACAATTTCATCCCCAGGTCAGTGTATGACCACCCCAGTACCAAATTCAGGCCTGAGTTAAGGCAAGAAGGCTTCGGATACTGAAGCTGTGAGAAGGAAAAATAAGCAAAGCCAGGGTGTTTTCTCTCCTCTCCTGGGAAAGTGCTATGGAAATGTTTAGTTTGCATGTGAAGAGAGATGCAGATAGGACTTCAGAGTAGCAGTTAACCTTGACTTCTTTGAGAATACTTCCATTTTACTCCTGTGCATTTATATTTTTCACCACTGTGTAGAGGGAAGGACCGGGCTGCAGTCCCATCACGATGGGACTGACAGTGGACAAATGGAGGCAACAGTATCTACCCAAAACCCGGGTGGGCATTTGCCCTATCCCACAAATGTGATGCGAGACTTAAGCCCATGATTTTCTGGCTCGTAGATGAAAGTTTTGCCAAATGAGCCTTCTTGAGGTAATGAATACGTTTTCTTACTTTATAAGAAAACATACCTCTTCTTATCTATTGCTGACATCATTTGATAAACTCTTTGCTGCAGGAAAAATAACAGCACAAGGATATTTTTCACATTTTTAAAGGATGCTACATTGCTATTTTTCTTCACTTTTCTCCACAATAGCCACTTGCAAGCTTGAAATTAAAATTTGTTCCTTTACTGATTATTTTTTTCTCTGTATTATGCAGGTCGCTAATGAGTGCCAGGCTGCTGGCATTGCTTTACTTATTTATTAGAAAAAGAAGAGCAGTGAAGCATTTAAAACAGTGACATCCAAAGAGGCATGAATATTTTTTGTTGTGACACACTGTAAGACAGAAATAGTCAGGTCAAGACAACAGGTCTACTGAACTTGTAACTGTTTCATCTGGATTGAAAGCTGAAAATTTTCTTTTCTGCATTTTAATTGACAAACCATGAGAATCTTTAAGTTATTGAACCAGCTTAAAGTACTTAAAAACTACTCTGCTGCGAAAACTGTGTAATATTGGTAAGGGTTGAAATGACCCTGTCCCACACAAACCCAGCTGGAGAAGGCATAAATAGTTGAGGGGAGTTTCTCCTCTTGTGTGCCACTAGCTTCTGGAAGAATATCAGTAATAAAATTTGAAGATGAAGCTACGTTGAGTGTTTCTTTGGGGCATGTAAGTGTGTGGTTACTTAAAGTTTTTCCTGTTAATTTCTATCAGCCATACCTAGTTAATTAAGCTAATATATTTCTGCTCGTTATATCGCAATGATAAGGCATTCACAAATGGTGTGGTTCCTACCTGAGAAGTCCTACCACTTTGTTATGTTTATCATTTCAAGAGAAGAGGAAGGACAAAAAGAATGTATTAGGTTGGATGTATGTTTAAGCAAAAGAATTAGTCATTCCTTAGGCTGCAGAAACTGCCGTAGGAGAAAAAGGCGATCGTTATATTTTGCATTACTTCCCTTAAAATACCAAAAATATGTAGCAAAAAAAGCTTATTGTGGGTATTTACTGGACAGGTCTGGTTCCATTCAGGGTCTTTATGGGGTAGTTTTGGCCTCACAGCCTGGTCTTTTTTCTCATAAGAAATGTCAGCAAAGTCCCTGAATTAATGGACTGTGAAGAGCTTAGAAACATATCGTTTCACAAAAGTATACCGCGTGGATGTGACACTAATGGGAGGTGACCCATGGGTTTGTGACAAAATATCCCACTCTAACAACAACAACAACCAATTAATACAGCTCCTCCACACAGGAGCTTTGCACAGAGCAACATTGAGTGGAGTGGGAGGTGAAGAAGCATAGAATAAGGGAACCCTGATGAAGAATAAGATTTGTAAATTATTTGGTTATCTGCAAATTATGTTTTTTCTTCGGGAGAAGGGAGCTGCAAACTCCTGGCTGAAGGAAAGGAAAAAGGCAAGGCTCCATTTCAATTGGATAATTGGAGAACAAAAGTTAGTAGCATTTGTGAGCGATGCCACATGAACCTAAGTGGTAAATTTCTGTATTTGCTTACATGGATTTGTTTCCTTTGAATTTTGCTGCTTTAAAAAAAAAAAATAAAAATTTAAAAAATGCAGTGCAACTCCTTCAATCTTTCTGCAATTCTGCATGGTTGAACATTTGAAATGAGTTTGTGTATCACCCCCAGGCATTGATTCAGACTTGATTGGGGCAAAGCAGACTCCATGTGCTTATTTTTATACACGTCATTTGGGAAGTTATATAGCCAAGGGAACAGAAAATGTGTTGCTCCACTGCCAAATTATCACATATCCCTCCATCAAAACGGGAGGTGATCCTAATCAACAAGTTGTGCGACCTTAGTGCAATGGCAATGTCAGGTCAACTCGGGAAAGTGAAGAGACTGATCTAAATACAAATAAAAAGAAAGAGAGAGAGAGAGACAGAAAGAAAGAAAGAAACAACAATCCTTATAATTATCATCATCTGCTGCTTTTCCCTCTTCTGGCAAAGAAACACTCCATCCATTTGCAGAAATCGCCCGCGGAAACGTTACATCAAAACTAATCACAACGATTAAAATCAGCTTTTCTGTGCAAGAGGAGAGTAAAAAGCAAGTTGGAGGCTGGAATGAGAGTGTTTTTTCCACCAAAAAAATCCGGGGGGAAAAAAAAAAAAACCACCACGCGATATATATATATATCTATCTATCTATATGCACGTTTCGAAGGAGATCAATTTTATGCCCGTGTGATCAGTTAATTTAATTTAACTTTTATTTCGGAGATTGATTCAGACTGGAGGTAGAGACATGAGCTAATTGTATCCTGATCCTTGCCTTGAGGGGTTTCAAAGCCCTGGAGCAACTATTCTCTGTATTTTGCTCTGTCTACCTTAGCCAAGCTATTGCATTTCTCTCTGGTGTAGCGAGGAGAGCAGACCGCTGCCGGGAGAGAGAAATATCGGAAGTGAGAGTTGGGGAGGGGGGGAAAGGGGAAAAAAAGGGGGGGGGGGGGGGGGAAAAAGAGAGGGGGGAAAAAAAAAAAGAGGGACACTTTGGCGGCTCCGATGTTCCAGGTAAGGGCTGCTCGGGATTGTTGTTGTTTGCAGCGGAGGGTGCGGAGGGACTCGGGCGCCGCTCGCTTCCACGCATGTGCCGGGCGCTCGCACCCCGCGCGGGGACGCGGCGCGGCCGTCTCGCCCGCCGCGCTCCCCCGCGCAACCCGCGCCCCCGCGCAGCGCCGCGGGGAGGCGGGCAGGGAGGGAGGGAACGAGGGAGGGGGACCGCGCGGCGGGCGGGTTGGAAGGGAGAGGGGGGGGAGGTGGGGGTGCTCCTCCTTTCCCCACCGCCTCTCCGAGGGGGGGACTTAGGGGGTGGTGTGTGTGCGGGGGTGGGGTGGGGTGGGGTGGGGGGGGGTGTACTTAATTTAAGCGCGTGTATTTTCGCGCGGGGATGCGCGGCTGGCATTGTTCTCCGCCGGGCTGCAGGAGGGGGCCGCCATTGTCCCTATGCGTGTGCGAGCGAGCGGCCGGCAGGCACCGTGTGTCCCCTTCCTTCCCCCTCCGCTGCGCATCCCCTCCGGAGCCCCCCGCGGCGCTCCCTTTGTTGCCGGGGCGGCCCGGCGGCCCTTCCCCCACACGGCCCGCGGGGCGAGGCGGCGGGGCCGCGGGGTACCGGCCGCCCTTCCTCCGCGCCGCCCCGCCGGCTCTCCGCGGCCGCGGGGGCCGAGCCGCCGCCGCCCGCCCCCGGGACCAGCCGCGCTGCCCTGTCTCCCGCTGTCCGACGCCGTCCCGGAAGAGAGGGAGCCGCGTCTGTCGTCTCAAAAATCCAAAGATGGGGTGGGGAGGAGGAGGGGGAAGGCAAAAAGCCGTCCGCCGCCTGTTTCCAATCAGCGAGATACAAGTTTATCTGAGCATGCCCTGCGGGCACCGAGCGTACTCGGATTGTTCGGGCAAATTAAAAATGGGCGAAACGCTTCTCCCTTCTCGGCTGCCAGGAGCCCCTCCGGCTGCTCCCGCCGGCCGGCCGGCCGGCGAGGGAGGGAGGGAGGGAAGGGGCAGAACCGCCCGGCGCACCGCAAGCATCCCTCGGTGTGCGGGCGGGCGGGCGGACGGGGAGGGGGGTGGCACTAGGCGGGCGCTTTGGGGCTGGTGGCTTGACTTATTAATTGTATTCCCTGTCGCAAGCGCGGTGGAACGGCTGCGCCTAAAACGCAACTTTCCATCTTAAAATTCCCCCGGGGGGCGGCTTGGCGGAGGCGGCCGGGAACCGGGACCAGGGAACCGGATGCTTCGGAAAGGCGGAACCGGGAAAGTGAGGACCGATGCGTGGAAGTTGGTGCCTTGCGCACGCGGTTTTAATTGGTGCCGGTTGGGTTGAGCAGCGCCCGTGCGAGGATGCTCGCCCCGCAGGTCGGAGGCGCTCGGCGAAACTTCCCCACGGAGGTGATTCTGGTGTGTTAATTACGCCCGGAGCGCAACGCACAAATGCTCTAGCACCACGCTAGAGGTCCCTCTCGGAGCTGTCAGACGTTAGGGTGTTTTCAGGTTGGGTTGTTCTTTATTTAATTCTTTTCCCCCTCCTTCCCCGGTTTCAGTGTTTCAACATCATTGCTGCAAACATCGGCGCAGTACGTTATTCAAACAAGGGGGAAGGAAGCGTTGCGACGTTTCTGTTTGTGCTCTTGTTGTTTGGGGATCAGCGGGTCAGTTAGTAGGTTCCTCTGTGCTCCAAAAAAGCCCCAGATCCAAGCGGCATTAGTTGCACGCTGTGATTTGCGAGTTCTGTTCGAAGCATCCTCGCAGTTTGCTGTTGTTGGGGCCAAGTTCCAAATTTGGTACTCGCTTCTCTCGTGTGAATCCTGCCATGGAAGTAAACAGCGTAAAACTTCCATGAATAAGGATTCCGGGCTCATGCTTTTTAAAAGAGAAATATGCAAGCAAGCAAAAAGCCGACTGCTACGATTGTAAAGAGTCAATAAAGGTGATGGAGGCAACTAAAAGTGATTGATCCCCAGCAATTTTCATATCCAGAGCATGTTACAGAACCAACTAGTCCCCCCAGTCTTCAAGTATTACAAGCAGTATTATCACCATTTTACGGATGGAGAAACTGAGAAATAAAAAGAAGGTCACTGACTTGCCTAAAGCCATATAGCAAATAAAAGATAGATCTGGAATCAGCTGGGACAGATTTAGATCTCCTGCTGATATGCACTGCTGTAGCCATTGATTTCAGTGGAATTCTTCTGGATTTAAGTAAGATTCAGACCTTAGGTGTTGCTCTGTCCCTTAGAAACACTGCTTTCATCTCAATTCCATTTCGAACATGACTGAATTAGGTGTAAGATTTTGGGGGGAATATTTGTCATATCTAATTTTTAGAAGAAAATTGCTGTAAAACTTTAGGACTATGTTGGTTCTTGATTCTTCTTCTCCCCCCCCTTACAATTTCATCTGTCACATCAGTGTAGTTCTCTAGTTGGCTTTCAGTATTGTTTTTGTGGGGTTTTTTAATGAACAATTTCCTCATGTCTAATACAGCTTTTGTTACTGGTTTCCGAGAAGCGCTTCTTACTAGATGTCTCTGAATGAAGCCTTCAGTTTTAGGTTGGAACAACCTGAAAACAAATGATTTTGCATGAGGAAGACTTCCATTCATTGTGGATCTCGCTCAGCCAGAAATGAAAAATTTCATTATTACCATATACAAAAAAGCCTTTCCCCTGCATAGAGGAAAGGCTGCATGTAGGAGACTTGCTCACATGGGCTCTTTATTGGATTATGATAAGTTTATGTGAGGAGAAAACGCGATGTGAAAGGAAATATTCACTGATCATAACAAATGTGAGTACATTATTCAAAGTGAGGTCTCACATAATTAACAAAATATCAAATCTGCCAGTCACAGTCAGACAGCATTTCACATGAGCCCAGCTGGGAAGGAATGGCAATTTCTGCTTTCAGTATTCCAACTACTTTAGAAACATGTTCAGGATACCACAGAACAGCCACAGATGCACAGATTGTGATTATGGTGATTTACTGTTCATTTATTAATGTGTGCTGGTATATACAAACTGCCACCACTGAAGCATAATGTGAAGTTCCTGCTTTTGTGTAGCTAGTGATCAGCTGGATGGAGTAAGATGCTGATACTTTAGGGAGCTGATAGTCCCTAACACTAACACCCCTGCAATGAGGGTCCAACCCCCATCATAATATGTGGAGAAGCAGACATAGAACGTGGGTGTAATAAAGAATATTCCCACACTCACACACACACACACACACCCCAACTGGGACTTTTGTGTCTCTGAAGTAGAAAGCATTTAGGTGGGAATGGGCCCACAGGGTGTACGTAGTTCGTTGGAGACCATGCACTGACTCAGTGGCTGAGCTGAGTTTTGAATGACAGAGCTTTAGCCCCCTTTCTCATCCTCTGTGCAGTAAGCTACTGTGCCTCTCTTCCAATGTGTGTTCAACTCTTCTCTGGTACCGAAGGAAAAATGATGTCGGTCAGAAGCAAATTTTAGCGGAGATGCCTGCTGTTACTTATTTTGGATCCTTTTACACTGCTGCAGCAGAGCCAAGTTGGATCTCCTTTCAGGAAACAAATTTAGTTAGTTGCTGTTTTTTTCTGACAGAAACATAATTCTTACTTTAAATGGAATCTGTTCTGTTGGTCTGCATTGCACTTATGTTTTCTTTCTACAGCCTGGGTAAAATTCATCTCTGGTATAGTGCCATGGACTTCTGTGTTGCTTCACAAAGAATTAATTTCCCTTCCTGCGTTAAAATACAGACTTCTGTTGTCCTACTTTCCACAGAATACAATGTCTTTTTTTTTCAGTTCGAGGCAGAAAAATATAAACCACACATTTTTATTTTGTCCAACTTGCTGCTAGTGCAGGCAGGGGTACCTCTTCTTTCACTACTTCTCTGGTAAATGAAGTTGAATATGTTTATACATTTAGAGAATGTCTTTAGGTGGGAGGAGGGAGTAACTACTATCTTCCTAGCTGATAATACCTTCAAAAAAAAATTTAATGTATGTAAAAGGCATTAGCACATTCCATATTGATGATGTATGTTGTAGCTTTAATAAACTTGGGCTCTGCAATGTGTATTTTAATCATGCTTTTGATCCAGAAGTCAAATAAACAACATCCCGTATCCAACTGAACCAAAGTTGATGCTGTTGCATGTTCAGTTGTTGTAAGCCCGTGTTTACGAAATGAATGGTTCACCCGATAACCTTCTCCTGATAGCTCTTCCTCTGGCTGGCTAACCCCACCGGCAATGGAAGCTGCCGGTTTGATGTGGTTGGCAGGTTAGCGAACAGGCGGCTTTGCAGGTGGTTCCTATCTAGCCGAAGTCTACGGGCGAGGGATACAAACCTTAGAAGTGCTTGTTGGGGCAAAGGACAACTCATCCTGACAAATTATTTAGTGGCTTTTACTCAACTGGTTTTCCTTGCCCAACGCACTCCTGAATAAGGAGCAGCCTTTAAAAAAAAAAAAACAACAACAAAAAGAACAAAACAAAACAAACCAACCAACCAAACAAAAAAAACCAACAAAATGTAAGGCGGTGCAGCAGAGTTGCCCCAAGATGATAGGGATATTTGTTCTGTCTCACCCCAGTTAAGAGCTCTTTCTGCTTCTGGTTCTCACCAGAGACCTTTACAACTGTGGTTGTTCCCCCTCAAACCAGCATTTGTGACTCCGTTCTGCCTCAAACCTCAGGTTTGGTATAGGCGTCTATGGGTTTTCCTTAGTTTTCACTGGCATAATTCAGGATGATTTGCAGGACAGATAACATGCAGGACTGTAAGTGGTAGTTTGTAGGCTCAGACGGGTGCACCCCACTCCTGACTCTGTAACTGTGGTTGCCTCTATCAAACAGGCAGCTGGTGTGGGGGACAAAGCTGCCTTCTACTGCTGTAGTAGGTTGTGCCAGACCTCACTTGACATCATAGCTTTTAGTTCTCACAGAAAAATGGTGAAGCCACGCTGTGGTTTGGTCAGGCAGAAATGATGGGAGGTTGTCTCAGCCAAGAGACGTGTTCTGGCATACGTGAGGAAATGTTAATACTTCTGTGAAGGTGCAGCTTCATCTAGAGCACAGTGTGCAGCTCTGAGCATCCATCTTTGAGAAAGGTGAACTTAAACTGGAACCACGGTTAGAAGGATGATCGGGGAATGGAGTGTCTGTCTTGGAAAAGGAGATTAGAAGAGGCTTGAATGTTCGTGTTAGCTAAGTGTAATCTAGAAAGTGATATGACTGTACCCTATAAATACACACAGGTGGTGAATCCCAGAAAGAAGTAACTGTTCATGCTAAATGACAATAAACGTTGATAAGAACTGGCCCTGTTTGGGCAGCAGTTTCCAAGAACACTTTCTGATACAATATCTAGAAGATTTGTCATTGAAGGTGAGACCTTGAATTTGGTAATGCTTTGCTTTGGGCATGTCTTTAAAACCTGAGCTACTTGGAGAATATGCACAAAAAAAAGCACTGCCAACCCTTTACCTCAGTGATCTTTCCTACACAGTCCGAACAGGCTACGGTTGACTAAGCTTTCTCATCAACACTTCTGTCAGTGGAGAAAAGGTTTACTTTTGTTAAGGAAAAATACATTTTAATATATATATAAAAAAAATCTGTCAAAAAGCAACTTGAGAACCTTTTACAAAACTGAAACCAGACCTTTCTCACACCCGAAAACCACTATTTGTGTTGAAATTTCGTTAGATAGAAATTTGAAAAAGACCATCTGCCAGAAAAGGGGAAAAAAAAAAGAAAAGAAAAAAAAGAAAACCACACCACGAACAACCAAAACCCTTGCATTTTTCACAGATTAAAACCTCAGTCAATGTCTGCTTTTATGATCAGTGAAAATTTTGCATAAGCATTTGTCAGTGGGAGGAATTTCTGATTTGCACTTTAGATAGGATCCATCATCTTTACTCAGCTCCAGCTGCAAAACTGTTTCTCTTTCTGTAGTTGGTTTTGGGGGGGGAGGGGGGGGAGGGGCGGGGCGTCCAAGTTAGACCTTTAATGGTTACAGTTTTCCTCTCACTTACTGGCGTTCACTTTATTTTCACCATACTCTGTACCAAGGAGAGATTTAACAAAGACACATGATCAAAGAGCCCTTTTCTCTTTTCCTCACCTTCTTACAAATATTAACTTAAAACCATCCTCTCCATCATCCAATCACCCGGCAGACGTTCCGCACGACAGTTTACGCCCAGCTTACGAACCCTGTTGGGGAAGGACCGAGTCCCTGCTGCAGCAGAGCACTGCAGGTATTCAACAAGTAATTAATAATAGCTCCTGCTATCAGCGTTGCCAGAGGAGCAGGAGGAAGAGAGGGGCGGCAGACGTTGAGAACATATAAATAACCGTGGGGAAGCAGAGTATCCAGGGGCTGCTGAAGTAGCTCAAAGTTAAGGCAAGGTGCTGTTATGAAATAAAACCAGCTTCCTTTCCCTGTGTGAGCTGAACTTCGCGGTGGCATTAGATGGAAGGGGTGCTGTGCGTGCCCCGTCTTACAAGGGGAGTAGAGGCCCACCAGCGTGATCACGCAGCCAGGGGAGGAGGGAGGGAGGAAGGGAGGGAGGAATCCCCTGGTCGCCCAGACCCGGAGGAAGGAATGATACGGGTGTCTCTGACTAAACTACCGATGCCGGTCTCCCCAGGTTGTACTGCTTTCTAAATAAGCCAAGACTCACCTAGGGGGTTAGTTAAGACGTCCTAAGAGAGATTAATGGTCCATCCATTCAGCACCCGGGACCTGTGCTGAATAATTCAGAGCATCATTATCATTTCTGTAGCCCATTATGTACCCATTACACCAAACACTTTTCTGAACACTAAAGAGAGATAATCCACACGCTAAGGACCACTCACACAATGTAAACAGACCTTCCGAGCTTGTCAGTAACAGGCAAATTTGACACCGTTTATCTACAGGAGCCTGTTTTGCTGTAAGTGGTATGGCAAAAGGGGAAAGGGGTTAGAGGGGTTACCATCTGTATGGGAGGGGGGCTTAGGGGTCCAGATGGTGTCTGGCTGTAAGTGAAGGCATGAAGACCATTATAGGAGAAAATGAGAAAAGGGCAGATGCGATGGACAGAGGACAATTAACACCTTGATTATCAAAGGGAGCTCACAGATGCAGGGAGGTTAGGGAGAGCCTTGGAGACTGGTGAAAATGGGCAGATTTTTGACGGAGGGATTCAGAGAGTGTCTAAAGTTAGAGCTGGACAAGTAGGGCTCCATTCCGTGTAGGTAAACAAAAGGCTGATGGCTTTACCCTAGACATCCAAGAGATGGTCATTGATGAGATCCGGGCGGGGCGGGACGGGGGGGGGGGGCGGTGGTGGGGAGGTTGGCTCTTACATGGATCTGCAGCTTGGCTCTGCAGAAAGAGGGACAGAAGCAGTGGAGGTGGTTGCAGAGGTGAGCTGAAGGGAAAAAAATCTAGGTGGTGCAACCTTCCTTACCCTCCAGCTTTTCTTTACAGTGGCCTCTGTGGTACAAAGACAGCTTGGAATTCCTGGAGTTAAAATGAGGACATGATTTTTGCTATTAGCAGAAAACTGCATTTCTGAGCCTGTTGATGCTGTTCTGAGAAAGAAGCTTGCAGGCAGGAGTATTCCTGGTTTGGGCACATATGAGAAAGCAGCTGCAGTTTTTGCTGGGCTTCTACACTTGGGCAGGTGAGACTCAATCAGGAATAAAAAGTTAGCTCTTTCTCAGGGAAAGAGCTGGTTCCTTTAGGGGAAAACTGTAGCTTTGAAGAAGTATTTTCTTTAGCTCCAAAATCTTCTCTATATATTACTGGTTACATACAATCTTTTCTTTTTTTCTTTAATCTTTGTGAACAATTTACATCAATGTCCTGCAACTGAGAGTTCCACTGGTTGCTTAGAGATAAGCTGGAGAGTGCTATCCTTATCCATTTATAAGTTAATGCCTTTTAAAATTCCGTTAGGTGCCCTCTTGTTTTATGAAGGGCATCTGATTTCTCCTTCACACCATTCATTATTTTATATACCTCAATTCTATCATCTTTTACTGTTTTCCTTTCTAAATGAAATAGTTCTGGTCTTAATCTTTTTGTTTAGAAATACCCCCACATGTCTCTAATCATTTTTGTTGCCTCTGGCTATGTGGTGTAGCTATCTAACACTCCCATCATTGCGTCTAACTGGATCTTTTAAAGCTAGTTCCAAAGTCATCAGCGTGAAGGAGACTGAAGGATGGTCTTGTGGTTAAAGTACATGACCGAGAGTCCAAAGTTCTCCTTTCCGATCTCCTACCCTATGAGCTTGGGCTAATCACTCAACTACATAGATCCACAGTTTCCCTTTTAGTCCCAGGAAATGGTATGGGAAAATTTCAAGCAAAATATGTTAAGTGTTTCTCCACATCTGGGTGGAAATTATTATAGAAGCACAGCCATATTAAATGTAGTAGTTTCGATTGTTTTTTCCACAAGGCAGCTGCCTGTGTGTTGAAATTTGTAACTTCTCCCAAACCGTTTGATTGTATGGCACTTGACTGTTTTCTGTTTGTTACACTGCTCTGATACTGGGTTCCAAACAAATTCAATTAAGTAATTTCTCTTTGTTATTTTATGGTGAACTTCATACGGAAAGTATGAGTTACAAACGATTTGGGCCAAACAGACACATGGCTTTCATGCATCCTTAGGGACCTGGAAAGCCAGCGCAGTCCTGCTGAAAGTGAAAAACAGGATCAAATTCCAAACTTCTACATGTAGGACATGGCCCATTCCTGGGAGGCGCTGGGTACCCGTCACTCCCACTCATACTTTGAACATGTGGGATTAAGACTAAGGTATTGCTGGTTTGTCTCAGTCTAAATGAACTAATTATCCACAACCTGTCAGGACTCACAGGGAACATACCACTCGCCCATCTGGTTCCCTCCTCAGCTGTTTGCAGCTAAGTCTGGCTGTTATGTATTTCTAGCACCTCTACTGCTCTCCAAAAGCCCACTTCAGGTCTGGGGCATCTCACTGCCTTGGTGTGTCATTCAGTGCCTTCTCATTTTTGGCACAAAGGAGCCTGCAACACTGCAGCTGGCTGTGTGCTGCTGTCACGGCCAGTGCTCCAAGGGATCTAAAAAGCAAACGCATTCCCAAATGTCATTATTTGCAGCAAAACAATCATGTCTCAAGCACTGGGGTAGGAGATCTTTGAGGTGTCTGAACTATAAAACCTACTTTTTAAAAAACCATCTTGTGTCCCCAAAGGTGCTGAAAGAACACGCTTCATTGATAGGATGCTGCTTCAGCAGAATAGCAAAAGCAAGCTGCTTAGGTATTTGTAGCATAAACTAAGGGTAACTAAATTCTGGTTTAAACTGCATTTTTTTGTCTGCTTGTTATCCTCCTAGCCCTGTATCTCCTTTTTTTTTTTTTTTTTTTGCCTTGATGTCCCTCTTTCCTTTCCTAAGCAGATAGCCAGCTATTGTTCCCATGAATACCCCAGATGGCACTGCCAGCTCCTTTTGCTGGCTGGCTCAAGCCTCTGCACACATTCCTGCTCAAGCCCTGGGAAGTTCGGTGCTCTTCTGGTCTCTTTGAAAAGGGGCCAATCCTGTAAGACTCTCCTGATAACGGCAATCATGTCAATGGGCCTGTTTGTGTGATGAAGGAAAACACATAAGGATGCTCAGGGGGTTGGTGCATCACGAATCTTTGCAGCTGTAAAAGAGGAAAAGGATGGTTTGGCCTTTGGTGGGGCTTGGAGGGTTTTGTTTCCCTTATGCCTTATAGCTGGCATTTTGTCAGAGCCTTCTGCTCACTAGCATTCCCATGACATATGAACATGCTCAAAGAAAAATTTCCTGTGAGAAATCAGTGGGCTTCATTACATTTTCAAAGTTTAGAGCTGTGATCCTCTTTGCCCCTCTCCATGGGCAGCTGGCCCTGCCAGATTCTGATTGCTTATGTGAACATTTGATGAATCTCACTGCGGACTACATTTGCTCTTTCACCCAAGCAGTTATCACACACATTTCCCTAACACTTTAATAGCATGCCTGCCAAACATTTTCTGATGTAAAGTTAAAAGTCATCTATTACTGAAGTGATTTTTCAGCCCTTGTGGGCATGTTTTTCTTTTTTTTTTTTTTTTTTTGCTTGTGTAGTTCAGATAGTTTCAAGCTCTTTTAAACAGGCTGCCAAGGGTCAGTTTCAAAAAATACATATATATTTTTTAATGTTTTGTGCCCTAAAAATATGTTGGTGCTATTCTTCTCTTTTATCCATCTCCTTTTAAAGCCAAAGTGAACGTAATGTTGCCTAATGTGCCAAGGCCACAGAGAACTTAATATAAACCTGGAAGTTTCTTCTTCCTCTCACATGCAAGTCTCAATCCTGCACTTTTACACCAGGAAGGACATGTTACCCATTGACTTCCGTTAGCCACAGCCAAATAGACCCCGTGCCACTGCACTGAAGTGGATGACACTCTTTCTGAAGTGGCCTTGGCTGTGTGTAGTGGCACTCGGGACTGTTGTGCTCCTGGGACATCCTATCTGGGGATATGGCTTGAAGGGTGCACCAGCTCCCACCTGACAGCCTTGCCAGCTCACAGGCTAGGGAAGCAGGTTCTTGCCTGGAGCAGAGCTGGGATGGGACTAGATCAGACATCCAGATCTGACACATTCCCAGGTCCCCTGCTCTAAGTTGAACGTGTGTGGATTTGATTGCAGCTTTTGCAGTTCAGTGATTCGGATGCAAACTCTTTGTATTCAGAGCCTTGACTGACACTTTCCTCATTTTTCCCCTTCTTACCTCCTGTACAGATCATACTCCTGCTTTCAGTGTGTGAGCAGAAGGCAAGACGTTGCTTTTTTCCTCCCTGATCTTCTCGTTTCTCCCCTTCTCCGTCCTCCTGGCATTTTTCTTTAAATGCCTCTTTTTCTCCCTCTAGGTTCCAGAGCTGTGCATGGGTTTTGAAACTGATTAAAGCAGTTTGTCCTGTCATGGCAGCGAGATGCGAAAACAAAGCATGTGTGTCTTTTGGTTTCAAACCAGGATTTTTCTTACTCTTTTCCCAGTTTCTTGTTCAGCAAACATGATCGTGGTGTAAAAAAGCAAAGCAACTCCTCCCTTCCTGGAGAGCGCCAGCCTGATAACACGTCCAGCTTTTTCCCCAAAGCCTGCTAGTGTCCTTGAACTTACTGAAGCATGCTTCAGCATCAAATGGTCTGACCACCCTGAATTTGTCATTTCCCGTCAAAGTGCCTTGGCATGACTTTTATTTGAAATTGCGTTGGCCGCCTGCTGATGTCACAACCGCATTTCACGCAGTATCTAAAAGTGCAGGGGCTTGGGTCTGGGCCAGTCTTAAATAAAGAAGCTAATGCAAATACCCCGATAAAACACAAGAAACCAAAACGTCGTACAAAGCTTTCGAGGGTGGAGATAGAAATCTCATAGCTAGCTAAGACTTAAACTGCACTGCAATTAAAACATAATCCTTTAAATTTCTTGGATTTGGAGGGAGGAGAGGGTTGGAAAGAGGTACAGAGAAGGAAACGAGTCAGAAGTGAAGACATTACAATCCTTAGCCTCAACATGGAACTACTTAAGCATACCATAATTGCATCACAGAAGGTATGCATACCCTGAAACCAAAAAGGAAGCAGGAAGGCAAGCAAAAACAAACACAGTATGATGAACCAAACAGGTAACCTTCGGGAAAAGGAAATCTAGCCCTGTCTAACCCGAAAGAAAGGAACGTAAACTGGCAAGGAAAAATGAACGATTGGAAACAGGAGGACTGAGAGGAAATTTCAAGTGCAAACAGACTCATTTCTGTAAATAAATGAGAAATATAATTTTTTTGAAAGAGAATTAGTGGATTTGCTAGATCAAAGGGGAAATTAAAAAATGACAAGGGTATTGCAAAGACTACATTATATCTTCCCATCAGTCTTTACTTATTGGAAATACATTCACTCCCTACATATTTAATTGCTAAAGATGGGGGGCTGTCAAACATTGAAATATCAGAAGAGAAACTGTAGGATTGACGTGCTAAAGTAACAAACCTCCCAGAGCAGATGGCATCAATCAAGGCCGATAGCTGTTAACAAAATCACACAAGTTTGCCTTAAAAATAGACTATTCTGCTATACCAAACCAAGGGAACATGGGATGTATTTTACTTTAAATTCAGAATCATCTCAGCCACATGAAAAAGAAAGAAAAGCTGAAATATAAGGTAGCGAGTTATAAAATCTGCATGCGAGCTTAGTGCTAAGCATGACTGATCCAGTAACAGAAAAGCATGCCTTTTTTAACTTCCTAAAAAAAACCTCGAAGCATCTCAATGAAGGCATGGATTATGCAGAACCATTTAATATAAATTTTACAGGAAATTTCAGAAAGTCTTTGGTAACTTTTCTCACAAGGTGCTGTTAAGAAACTCTAGAAGTTGTGAGGTGAGATGCAAAATTCTGCTTTAGCGTCAGTCTTGCAAAGGAAAACAAGTATCAAAGGAACTAAGAGAGAAAGGTTAGCAGAGATGGCAGTAGAATGCCCACACATAGACCCTAGGTGTGATCTTTAAAACTCTGATGAATTATCAGAACAATAAACTGGTACATTTGGAGGTAACAACATTGTCAAAATTGTCTGGCCCCTTAGTCACCCGGGGCGAGACAAGGCTCTGAAAAAATTAGGGGCCTGAATACAGTTATGTGAAGAGGAAGATGACATTCATTTTTTACTTTGATAACACAGAAAGTGACAAAAGTGAGAAGAAATAGTTTGAGTTCTCTGCATACGCCATCAGGTGTTTTATGAAAAAACCCTTAAAGCCTTATTTTACGTGTCACATGAAGGCAGAGCAGGGCTGGAAGGGGCAAAGTCTGGTGTCGGGTGCTCTGAAGGCAGAGCTGCAGAGGCTCTCAGCAGCACCAGGGCCCAGAGAGCAAAGAGAGGGGCCTACCATAACGCAGCCAGGCTCCTCACCCGGTGCTGGGGGGGCTGCCCAGGACCAGGGGGTACAAAGCCTGACCTGTGAGGAAGGAGCCTGTGACCTGAGGGTGCAGCTCTGGTCCTGCAGTTGTCCAAAAGTTAAACACAGAGGAGACCCAAAATGGACAAAAATACAGCGATGTGGAAAGTCCCCACCTGGCTTTGTGAGAGCAGGTTTGTTTAGAGAGGAGACTGAGAATATGATAAAAGTAGACCATGTAACAAAGAGAGCCGAGAAAAGAAATTATGATGTGTTTCATTTTACTCTTTCGTAATATTAGGAAAGGGTTTGTGTGACACTCTTAGTTTGTACCAAAGAAACTGGTGTTATTCCTGGAGGACTGAGATTTTCTCCGTTTTTACCCAGAGCTGACAGCAGCATCACTCCTGCATATTTCCATGTGTGTTTCTCTACCTTTGCAAAGAGAAATAGACAGGGCAATGTTCTTACAAATGTCAGAAATACAATAAAGCATAAAGCCAGCAAGTGTAAAGCTGATAAGAGGAATTACATTGTGATACAAAGTGGGAACTCCCCACTGCAGTACATAACTGAGAGCAGATACCATTCAGCTCAGCGTGGGCTGGCACAGCAAGGTTCACCCGGGCTGGTCCCTGGGAGAGAGACAGGAGGGAAGGCTGTGTGAAGACAGGAATTAGTGCCCTACAATAAAGCTGTGATCCATTTTTAAGGAGAACTGTGCTGGACCCTTCATATTAAATTACTAAATCCTGTAATCCACAGGTTCCTTTCACAGTTCTTGTGTAGCTTCCTTCCCTTCCTCCTGCAGTGGTCATGTTCTGCTGCAAAACTGGTAGCAAAAAATGTTCAGCTTGGTATGGCTTATTTGATATTTTGTCAGTCCTGGGGTGGGCAAGAAAGAAATGGAGAGGTGCTTGAATAAGGAGCAATTCTAGTTTGTGGAAATTAATAGGACATGATTAAAGCACAGAATAAGCTCCTTTCATCTCTGCAAATACAGTATTTGCGGGATGTCAGGATTACAAGTTTCTTGAATGACTAGAGTTCAAAATACTCCTATTTGTAATTTTGTGGCTAGTGGCACTTCAGGGTCCAAGAGTCACTAAAGGAAATTACAGAGAGGGAAATAATTTAGAGAAGAAACTAAAATTTTATTATGACACAAATCACAGTGGAGAAACGCAAGATGGATTTTGCTCCCACATACGGTACATGCTTTAGTCTGCAAGCTAAGAAATAATAATACAAAACTTCTCTGCCTAACCTGATCTACAAATAAAATCCGTTGATTTCCTCAACCTTTCCCTGGTAGTAGACAGTGACAATATAACTAAGATGTAGGTGACTTCAGGGTGATATTACCAACACTGAAATTCTTTGATACTTAGCTAAATTAAAAAAAAAAAAAAAAAAGGAAGGTCACGTTTGTCCTTTTTAATCAGTGTCCCCAGTGGATGCTTCTGTTCTTGCTCTTACAGAGTATTTTATAAGAAATTGCATTTGAAAGTCCAGTATTTGACTTCTGCTTTTTGTCTAACGGAACTGATAATCTTACATGCAAAATCACTAACCCGCCGAGATTCCAGGCCTTAACGGGGTCACCAGAAGATAGGAAGCATTCAGTATGTGATGAACTTACCACAAACTCTTTTACAGAGACTCCTAGGGTAACACCTATTGCTATGTTTACGTGAGAAGGGGAGGGAAGAGAACAGCCACATCACAGTTTTCTGTTCTCAAGGGCAGATTGTGTAATCTCCATAGATAGGTGCACATCTTTAAATATACTCTGAGTATTAATGAATTTGGCATTCATGTCTGCCAGCCACAAAATAGCAATCTGTGAGCTGCTCTGAGCATCCCTCGCTGTGCCAGGGTCTCCGTGGAGGTGGTGAGAACCTCACAGGATTAGACCCACTGGACAAATTCTGCTATATTTAGCTGTGCATAGGGAGTTCCCCCATTTCCTTGGTTATCTATTGCATTTACGGACAATGCCTTCTACTGAAGGCACTAATAAGTGCTATCAACAACTCATTCAATCCATAAACTGATCACAGAGCAGGGTAAAACTGGTTGCTAGATAGAAAGTGCAACCATGTCCTGGTAGACAGGCAAACAGAACAGCAGGAGTCACTGTCTCAAGGCAAAGAATGTAATACCAGAGTCTGTCCAGAAGTTAAAACTGAGCAGGTGGAGCATTCCCTAATCACACATGGAGAACGGAAGGGTTGCTTGGAACACCATGCATTTATGAAAAGTTATGGGTAGGCAGTTAAGCAGAGCGAAGTGCTTTTGTGCTCTATTTTGAGAGAAATGAGAGAAACAGGCTCCCAGAAGACACAGATTTACCTGGAGAGGCAGACATGGAAATTGTGGATGTTTTCACTGTTCTCAGGAGAACCACTCCTTTCCTATGAGCAGATGGCACCAAAGGTTAAGTTAAATCAATGATTATTTGAATAGAATAACCACAAAGCAAGATAATGCCAGGAATTATAATGTCCACATCTTTCATAGCATTTTTTTATCAGCAGATTTCAAAGTTTGTATCAAAGAAAGTGTTTAACTTTGGATGAGTTTTACAGTGAGAGAAACTGCTGCGCAGAAGATTGAGCGACCTATCCAAACTCAGCCAGGAGGCATTTGGCTGAGTCAGGAATAGAAACCAGAGTGCCAGCCCAATGGGGAAGGCTTCCTAAAACAACATGGAACCAAGGAGAAACAAGAACAAAGTCCCCGCATTTCAGCAGTGAGAAGCACCAGCTGCCTTATTCACTATTTCTTTTAGAACATTAGTACACACATTTTGTTTTAAAGATGGGTATTTGGTTAATTACAGAGCTGTCTCTGCAGTTCCTCTGCAGGATGAAAACAAACACTTAAAGAAGCCTCTCCTGCCAACCCCACCCAACACCTACTCAGTTACAACAGATGGATGAGTGCCACAAGCCAGATGTCAAAATGATACCAAATTTGACACTGCCTGAGAAACTGTAGCACACTGCAGAAAAGAGCCGCTCCCACGGTAACATTATTTAAATGCCAGATTGCATCCATCCCTGTTAGAAGTGATGTGCACAGAATCCAGGCAGCAAAGTTGCTGCCACAACCTCCTGAAACCTTTCCATCTCTTTCGATAGTCTTCTCTAAATTTTGTTGTCCTCTAAGAGTGGGAAGCTTTGCTGAAAAAAAGGATATAGAAATACCTGGCTGCAGGCCAAGAGGGATGGAATGTCTGTCTCCTCTCCTCGGAACAGTTTGATAACACCTGCTTTAGTAGTGCCCTGTAAACAGGGCCACTCAAAGGGCTCCTGGCCGCCCTTGTACACTGGCCTTGAAGGACAGGTGATCTCTCTTCTGAGAGTCTGTCTGTTCCTGAAAGCCAAAGAGATTTAGATGTAGTGTGGACAGGGACATCTGTATCTGAAGGAGGTGTAAACCTTCGACATTTACATAGGTTGCAGCTTCATTCAAATTCTTTATATAATATTGTACTGATTGACTACTTTAAATCCAGAGTGGGGTACTCTTTTGAGCGAATCTGAAATCCTTGAAGGTTGGATAGATGTCCCACGGTTACTAGGCTTTCCAAGGAGACTGGTCACCCTTGGTAGCGTGGGATGATGACCTGAGCCAAGTGAGCGTCCCTGGAGCTCTGGAGCATCTGTAGTTGGTGCCACAGAGTTCAGATGAAGGAGGTGCCTTTGCAAGCTTAGTTTGACTTCACCCAAAGCAGCAACCTTTGGAAACAGAAACTTGTATGGTGGGATGGTGCACTCTTCCCAGAGGGTCTCAGCGGTCCAGACAGGAAACGTGTACAAAGCAGTTGTCTGGCTGGAAAAGTGTTATCAAAACTGAAGCTTTTTGCTGGAACCTATTGGTTTTGATGCAACCCTAACCATGAAAGGTTTCTCAGTTAAACTGAGTGTACAAATGACCTAGAAATGCCAAAAGTCTGCTGATTTGAACAACTGCATGGGATGACCTGAAAGCTGTATGAGAGGTTCTCCACTCAGAACTGTGAGTGGTGTTCTTTTTGTCCTAATTGGGATTTGAAACCTCAATATCTTACAAAAAGGAAATAGCATTTCCCAAAGACATAGTTATAACTGTCACACTGTCTCCATGATGGAAGAAGCACTTTGCATAAAGGAAAAAGTGGGGAGATCATGGCTGAAACTGTCTACTGATTGTAAATTTGAGCTGCTGAGTGTCCACCTTTTTTCAGAATATTTAGCATTTTTGTAGCATTCTGCTCCAGTTGCATGCAATGAGTGCTTAGCTCTTTCACAAATGAGATCTCAAGTGATTCTAGTCAGGTGCCCGCAGCATAAAAAAGAGGCTCTTGGTGCCCACTTTGGTTTGGTTTAACTGACTAGTCCAGTATCTTAGCATAGGAACTTTGTGGCAGAGCCAGGGATAGAATCAAAGGATGTATCTTCAGCTCCAGGCAAATCTGCAGACAAACTGTCAGACTACAGATGCCTATTCAATGAGTCCCATCCATCCTGGGCACTGAATGAAGCACAGGCCCTGTAGAAAAAAAGAGGATGTGATTAGATCACCAAGTGCAAAAGAAAATGTGGCAGTAGGAGAAGCAGCATAGCCATGCTGGCTTTAATCTAACTAGCGGGGAAACGGTTTTATTGTAGATCTGGCTGTACGGAAAACTCCAGTGTTGGGTGACTTGCATTAACGTCACACCCTTAGTTTGCTGAGCAAGCATACCGTATTCTCTTCAGTGCCCACAAGCTCTCAGCAACGTAAGAGTCAGGATCCGTCCTCAGATCAAAGCTTAATCATGTTTCTGCTGCCTTATCACATTCTCTTTATTTGCAGCATGTGCGTGGGATCACACAAGGCGGGCATGCCCTGAAATACCAAGGCACTGCATGTAAAATAATGGCTGATTCTTGGCAGCAGAGTCAGGAATTGTACACGTTTTTAACATTCTGCAAGATGTTTGCTTTTTACCGCTATACAGTCTTAAAGAACATCATCTATTTCAAAATCCCTACAGTATATCTGTGTATTCCTGCATTTCAGAGAAATCCTGATATTTTGTCCATAAAGCACAGGAGTTAATCTGTGTTAATCATTAACTGACTCCAGAACAATAGCAAGTGAATGCAAATTCTTTGTGGATATTGGACCTCATTACTGTGTTCTCGTTGGAGCAGTGACCTCACCGTTTTGGCTTGTATGGTGTTAGCGCTCTCTAACACTTTGGAAATGGAGGTACCAGAGGTTTTAAAACATTATTATTGTATTCTGTGTGCTTTAATAGAGGGGTTTTTATGTCACACGGTTTTGTAAGACAAAAGTTTGTAGCGTGTTACTCTAATTCCTCAGATGGAAGGCAGTGTCCGTGATGTATCCAAGATCAAAGAAGTGATACCCATTTGCAGCTGCACGGTGCTTGGGTGGTAGTGTTCTCATCAGAAAGGCTAGTGTAGGTCATCTTCGCAGCAATGCAACTGTGATAACAGCAGTGAGAATCTATCAGTACAACTGTTGGTCAAAATAAAATGAAAACTCTTCCATTAATCCGTCAAATGAGTAGAACTGTCAAGGATAGACAAGTCCTGAAATGGTACAGGAGGCCTAGTAACAGAGTACAAAAGGGACCTGGGAGGTCTTTTAGAGTTCTGTAGTGGGTCATTTTGTAGTAGTTGATTAGCAGATCATTGTAATGTCTTGTAGTAAATATTTTCTTTGTGACAAATATGTTTGATAGGGTGTTGGAGAGCACAAGGGAAAGTAAAGAAGAACACCAGGCAATACATATAAATTCTTCAGGCCAAGGTGATAAAAACTGGAAGGAGAGGGCAGAGAAGAATAAACAGGAGGAAGAAAAAACAGTGGAAGTATGAGACGGAAGAGAACAAATCAGGGAGTTACCTGTCAGCTGAGGTAGGTGAGAAGTGACAAATAGGTGTCTCTAGACTGTCCTGAGTTCCTGGTGGAGCCCTAAGTAAGGGTGCAAATCAGAGTTTCAGATGTTTTCCATAAATGCACTTTCCATCCCATAGTCTGTCCCCAGAGCCAGTTATCTACCCCGTTATCCAACAGACCTTCAGGAGCCCTCATAGGTGGCAAGGGGAAGAAGAATCTGAGGCCGTGGTTTCTGTGGCTGAGAAGACTAATTTCCATTCATTTAAGGATTTATCTTTTTCACAGTTCTAAGGATGACTGCTCAAACGTTCTTAATCGTGTGTGTGCTTGCCTGATGGGAAATGTGCAAGAGCATTTGGGGACTGTGGCTTTGGTACATGGCAAATGGCAATTAAAAGAACAAAATCTGCCTCTGGCAAATTAACCTTGCACAGAATTCTAGAGGGTTTTTTTCACTGGTTTTGTTTTCAAGTGACTTTATTTGCTGAAATGCAGGAAATTGAGGTTATAATTTCAAAGCGTTTGTGGGGATGGATTCTTTCTTCCTTGCGTCGTGCACTTATTTTTCAATCCCTCTTTCCCACTTCTATTTGCCTAGGCATTGGCCTGCATCCTTTCGTGTGTGTTGCCTCTGATGTCTGACTCATTATGGCAACAGAAGTGTTGATGCCAGGCCCAGAAGCAGTACTTAAAAACCTGCTATTCTCTCTCCTTCAAGCTCAAAGCTAACCCAGTTTGTGGCAAATGAAAGAAATGCAATCATTTGGCACCTTGTCCAGGCATCAGTTTGGAAACATAGGACCTTTCTCCTCCGCTTTTCTGAGTCTTTTGCTATTTGACTAGGCTATCATAAAGACCACTAACTCTAGGGTGTGGAGTTTAATGCTTTGGAAGGAAATGATGGGTTTTTATTGCATTCTTTCTTGGGTTGCCAATCCTCTTCCCTCCCCTCACCTCCCAGTATATTTCCCAGTGCTTCATATCCAGGAATTAAGAGATTCTCAGATTTGAAGGGAGAAACAATCATCCTTAGCCA
Source organism: Rhynochetos jubatus (assembly GCA_027574665.1). Lineage (NCBI taxonomy): Eukaryota > Metazoa > Chordata > Aves > Eurypygiformes > Rhynochetidae > Rhynochetos > Rhynochetos jubatus. Next base: position 49,420,989 of record CM050648.1, read on the forward strand.
TTGTGTTTGGGATGGAGGGTGAATGAATAGAGCGGTGGGAGAAGAGGAAGGCAGAATAGGACTTGAAAACCAAATAAATGCAATCTGAAAACTCAAATCCAAAAGTTAAGTGAATACCCCCAGATAAACTTTCTAAAAAATAATCAAGGCTTTTTCTCTTTCTTCATGCTTTGTTTGGGACCGTCTAGTGGTTATGAATATTTGAGATTAGCAAGGACTGGCCCTCTCATACCCAAAACAGTTGCAAGGACGCGTGGCGGAAAGCACGGAGATGCCCCTACACATGGCGAGGGAGATGAGTCCTGACAAACTGCTGTATCACTTGGAGGCACCTTGAGTAGAACATCAGAGTTGTTTGGCATCATGTACCAAGGCGAGGAGTTGGGACCTCCTGAGAAGGCAGGCAGTGTTATATAAAACTGGAGGAACTTGGAGAAGGAGTGGGAGGATCATCCTGTGTTTCCCACAGATATTAGCGCTGTCTGTTTAGCTGCTTATATGCCTCCATAAGAACAACAGGGCAGCCAGGGATTCTCCCGGAGAAGTGTGAGAAGTGATCTACCCTGAGATACAATCACAGCTCAGAGACTAAGGGGTTTTTCTCTTCTGTGGGTGTTTGACCCTGGCTGGAGGCCAGGTACCCAGTAAGCTTCTCTATCACTACCCTCCTCAGCAGGACAGGGGAGAGAAAATGTAAAGGCAGACTTCTGGGTCAAGACAAGGACAGGGAGAGATCATTTATCAATTACTGTCATGAGCAAAACAGACTTGATGTGGGGAAAATTAATTGAACTTATTACCAGTCAAATCAGAGTAGCATAACGAGACATAAAACCAGATTTTAAAACACCTTCCCCACCCCCCTCCCTTCTTCCCAGACTCAGCTTTGCTCTTGTCAGTGGCGCAGTAGAATGGGGAATAGGGATTGTGGTCAGTCCATCACACACTGTCTCTGCTGCTCCTTCCTCCTCAGGGGAAGGTTCCTCACACTCTGCCCCTGCTCCAGTGTGGGGTCCCTCCCACAGGAGACAGTCCTCCACCAACTTCTCCAGCATGAGTCCTTCCCATGGGCTGCAGTTCTTCACAAACTGCTCCAGCGTGGGTCCCTTCCATGGGGTGCCGTCCTTCAGGAGCAGCCTGCTCCAGCATGGGTCCCCCGTGGGGTCACAAATTCTGCCAGCAAACCTGTTCCAGCCTGGGCTCCTCTCTCCAGAGGGCCACAGGTCTTACCAGGAGCCCACTCCAGCATGGGCTTCCCATGGAGTCACAGTCTCCTTTGGGCACAGCCATGTTCCAGTGTGGAGCCCTCCCCAGGCTGCAGGGGTGTCTCTGCTCCCCTGTAGCCCTCCATGGCTGCAGGGGCACAGCCTGCCCTCTCACCACAGGCTTCCGAGGAACCTCTGCTCTGTCTTCCTCCTCCCTGCCTTTCCACACCCACCTGGGTGTCTGCCTGCTTGTCTCTCTCACACATTCTCACTCCTCTCTCCAGCTGCTGTTGCACAGTTTCCCTCCACCCTCCCTTCTCAAACATGCTACCCCAGAGGCACTACCGCCGTCGCCGATGGGCTCTGCCTTGGCCAGTGGCAGGTCTGTCTTGGAGCCGGATGGCATTGGCTCTATCAGACAGCAGCTTTTCATAGAAGCCACCTCTGTATCCACTCCCTGCTACCAAAACCTTGCCACGCAAACCCGATACATCATCTTCTGCTTTGAAGCTGACAAGCATGCAGTTTTTTTCCTGCCAGTTTTCCAGGGATTGCAAAGGAGAAGAGATAAAGCAGAAGGAGGAGATAGTAGAAGAGATGTTCAAGGTAGTTTTGCATATCGGCTCAGCGTATTTTCTGCCCCACCTTTCCCTGTCTTTCATCTTCCTGATCCCTACCAACAGAAATCTAGGAAACAGTTCAGGCAGCTGGGCACATACCTCTGTTCATTCCTGAAGGAAGAACAGGTGGTGGAGGAAAGAGAAAGAATAAGGTGATTTGGAAAGAGTAGAGGACAGATGAGGAGAGGAAGCATTGTCTGAGCTGGGACTGATGTGCAGCATTTCCATTACCTGGGTGTAATGCACAAGGGAGAGGGTAAAAAAATAGGCAGTTTCTCATAGAATAATAACAGCAGAAAGAAGAGCATCAGACCCAGGACTTTTATCAGCTAATTTTACCAGTATGAGACTGGACTGCTGAGAGTGGCATCAAAGGAGGAAAAGCAGGAGAAGGGGACTAAGATAAATTTCTCCACAGTTGCTTTTAATTGGAGGGAACAAAGAGAAAGTAGGTTTTGTGCCCTTTTGGGAGCTGCAAAAAAAGGCAAATGCAAGAAGAACTCGTGCCTTAAAACCAGATTTCTTGTTCGCTTTCTGTCACCTCCAGGGCAAAGCGACACTGTCTGTCAAGGGCAACACTTGCATGACCTCTGCAAGGTGTGTGCCACTTGGCACCCCCGTCTAAAGTCCTTATCAGTGTCCCAGGAGAAATCCTCTCTTGTCTCTGCAGGCACAGCAAATTTACTTAGGCTTTGCTTGTCACTCCAGCAGTTTAGCTTGAGAGAAGGTTGCTGGAGGTTTTGGGGAGAGTCGACCTGAGGCTCTAGCAACACAGAAGCTGCTGAGGGCAGCAGATTGCCTTGAGGAGCAAACCCCAATTCTACGTCACCTGCGCCAGTTTCCTAGAAAATGAGACTTACTCCTGCTGCTGTGTTCACCAAGGGACTGTCACCGCTGTGAGGGAAGAGTCAGATCCCACCTCTTGTCAGCTGTGGGACGAGGGAAGGCTGCCTCCACAGCACTATTTTCTGGCTCTGTCACATCTGTCCCCTCCCTTTTCTGTGTCAAATGTGCTCTGGCCCTGAACCCTGTTCACCACTGCCCCTTCACTGGGACAGTAAAGTTCAAATGCAGTTAAGCTACTGAGAAACGTTTACCTGTTCTGGGTACAGAGCTCATGAATATGCCTGTACGTGCCCAAGCACCATAGATGAAGCAAGGCTATAGGAATGCTCCCACACTCCCATGGTGACTCTTTCTATCCATTGGGACTGCTGATGGGAAGAAACTGCAGGCAGCCAGACCACATCTTCTACTAAATGCTCTTCTCAGCAAAGTATGGGATGAATTGCACACAGTTTGACAACAGGATGGCTGTAGAGCTGTAAAGGTTCAGATAATTGCCAAAAGACTTAGGGGGCACACAGGGATTGTCGGAAGAAAGTACAACCTAAATAAGAGTAATTTCAGAACTACTTCATATTCTTTTATAGTCCAGCTCCAGCCCCCCATCTTTTCCTGTCATTCACCATTGTTCCAGCTTATCTTTCTTGGTTAACCCAGCCCACATGTGACATGCTGGTATCAGGTCTTCTCTGATACAGATGTGGCAGTAGTTCAAAAGAAGCAAGGAAGGATTCTAATGGAGGAAGTAGCTGTCTGACGGTCTGGACTTCTGGGGTTTTTTTCTGTTTCTTTATCCAAGAGTAATGTCCCTGGTGAAATTGTACTGGTATCTGTCATGCCTTTGCAAGTCATCATTTGTCAGACTGGTTGTCTGACAGACAAAATGAGATCTCCCTGGTATTGCTGGTTTTGCAAATGTGGTGGCAAAATTTCTAGAGTTCCTGCTGTCTCCTAGAAAATCTTCATGACTCTGAGCTCTGTATTAACAGGGGAACATTAAGGTCTCACATACATCATAGAATCACAGAATGGTTTAGGTTGGGAAGGACCTTAAAGATCATCTGGTTCCAACCCCCCTGCCATGGGCAGGGACACCCTCCACTAGACCAGGTTGCTCAAAGCCTCATCCAGCCTGGCCTTGAACACTGCCAGGGATGGGGCACCCACAGCTTCTCTGGGCAGCCTGTTCCAGTGTTTCACCACGCTCTCCGGGAAGAACTTCTTCTTGTTATCTGATCTAAATCTACCCTTTTTCAGTTTAAAGCCATTGCCCCTTGTCCTGTCGACACATGCCCTTGTAAAAAGTTCCTCTACAGCTTTGCACAGGTTCAGCTAGATGATGTCAGTTGCTCTTCCCTTATCCACCAAAGCTGCAACCCCATTGGAGAAGGCCACCAAATTTGTCAGGCATGATTTGCCTTTAGTGAAGTCATGCTGGCTGTCACCACTCATCTCCTTATTTTCCATGTGCCTTAGCATAGTTTCCAGGAGGATCTGCTTCGTGATCTTGCCAGGCACAGAGGTGAGACTGACTGGCCTGTAGTTCCCCGGGTCTTCCTTTTTTAAAGATGGGGGTTAGGTTGCCCTTTTCCAATCAGTGGGAACTTCACCAGACTGACATGACTTCTCAGATGTGATGGATAGGTGCTTAGCAGCTTCATTGACCAGTTCCTTCAAGACCCACAGATGCATCTCCTCAGGTTCCATGGACTTATGCACCTTCAGGTTCCTTAGATGGTCTTGAATCTATTATTAAGTCACAGCAACAGTCTTAGTATCCTTGCTGTTTATTAAGAATGTCCCTTAAAAATATAATAGTAAGATGATCATTGACTACACAGAGCAAGGGAGCTTCCTATTTCTTCCATGAAGAAACTAAGCCAAATATGGGATGCAGATTATTCTACTGGAAAGTCTTTAGCTCTTGTGCCCAGATTACTAACATTTTCCTCCAAGATCTATACATTTTGCAGCAAGCACAAACAGCATCACCACAAGCTCTCAGATGAGTGCAAACAGCTGGCACTGAATTCTCTTTTCCCCAGTCTATTTGCTAAATCATACTCTGTCGGCAGATTCAAAGGAGTCAGCCCAGTTTGCATCAGCTCAGAACACAAGGACACTCTTCATGGTAGGATGCAAAAGAAGAGGTGCAACCGGCATTCTTAGATTCAGGATTTTCTCTTTTCTTGTTCTTGGAGTGTTTCTTGAAGTGCTTCATAGTATTAGGTAACAGGTACTTTGTAGTAATAGGTAATTTCCACATGAAAAATGTGTTTTCTTCATTATCCAGCCAAATTCCTTCAAACTGGTTATGCCAATACAATACAATACAATACAATACAATACATTAATTGCCTATTACTAACAATACTATTATTCTGTTGATTCAGTGACATTTTAGATGCACTTGAGGGAAAAGATCCTCTTTCAGCACTGTGTAAAACTCTTGTGTCATCCAAGCCAGAACTTTTACTGGTTTTGTTTGTTTCCTTATTTACAGCAGTCTGTTTTCAGCTCAGGTGTTTTTTTGTTTTTGTTCGGTTTGGTTTTTATTATTTGAGTTTGAAGCATATCCAAAGTTACAGAATTTTCACAACATTTTTTGGTTGTTTCATGTCCCTTCTGCAAAGCAGAAATTGAGAGGAACGGTTCTGTCTCTGAGGTTAAAAAGAAGTGTAAACCTCTCATGTAGGCAAGTGCTAGCTTGCCTACCACCTATTAAAATAATTGTTTATGCTTAGGACTTTGAGAAACTACTCTAGGGCCAGTATTTACCACCTTTCATTAAGGAGTATTATTACTGATGTACTATGTGGAGGAGATTGCTTAATATAAATATCACAGTGCTTATGTTCAAATTATGATGAAAAATGTCGTCTGACTTTTCTGAAGCTTTCAGGGGGTGAAAACTCTTCTTACTTTTTTATTTTAAAATTGTCCTATTGACCATCAGATAAAAAAGTAAAAATACTATAAGTACGTGGATATTAACCCACTAACATATCAAAAAAAATACTGAAAAAGTATTTGCTTTAGGTATATTTGTTGTTTTAACAGCTTGTTGTTTTAACCCAGCTCTAGGTAAAGCCTAAGACACCAGACAGCCCTTCAGAGAGTGTGTACAAAACCAGAATTCAGCAGCCTGTCCCTCAGCTGGGCTTCTGAGCAGGACAGCAAAGGGGGGGTAGTGGCATTTGTCCATGGCGTTAGGGAGAACCTTCATGATAGCTCAGAGTTTGTGACTAGAAAGCATGAAGAAAGGAAGACCTGACAGACTTCACCTATGGAGGTGGTTGTGTAGCTTCTGTGTGTTACTGCTGAGACCTGCAACTCTCAACACGAATTCCCCAAATAGTACCCATCTTCTTGGACCTCACAGAGCTTAAGGGCTGGGCAGAGAAGTACCCCTGCAGAGGGCAAACTTCTTGTTTTGTTGGATGGCCAAAAACTTCTGTACAACAATATTTCAGCAACGTCGGTAGATGAGAATGATTATAAAAATCCTAGGTGTACAGGTTTGCCCATGAGCCACCCACTATGTGTTTCTGCCATGATATATCATCAGAATCATTTTCCCACAAGATTTTGGATGTGGTCAAAGCCAGGAAGCACAACAGGCAGGTTCAAGCAGATTTCCATTCCATGGGTGCTAATTAGCACTGCTGACCTCTGTAGGACATCAGGATTTTTCTAGTTTATTCAGCAGCTTGTGGAGTTCTCTCTACCTGGCCTTAATTAGCCCAGGCACTAGCGGCCAAACTGGAATTCAGAAGACAAAATCCTGTCCCTCCCTATTTGGGATTGACAAACTCGTTTGAAGTGATGGGTTAAAAAATTGTATCTAGGACTTCCTTTCAAATACAGTGCCCATCCCAACCCCACTACAAATCCATCCAGATACTTTGAATCCTGTAGCTTCACAAAAAACCTGCCTGTAGTTCTGCCTCTCCACTTTACGTATGACTGAGATTCACGAGTACTTAAACACCAGTACTTTTCAATGGAATAAAACTAGTTCATAGAGAATATTACTAAACATTTCAATGTAAGCCAAGCCCAATACATCTTGCTGAACAAAAGAAAAACTTTAAAATTGGGGAACTCCAGTGAAAATAGAAGAGCTAAGCTGATTAAATATTGTATCTAGAGTTGGGCAGAACAATTCAACTGTAACTGCTGAAAATGCAGTGAAATAGAGAGAGCTTTTGGTAGAAGTATCCTGAAAGTCACATCTGCCTAGTTTTAGAGTTAAAAAAAAAATTATGGCACAAGATATGGAAAGCAGGGAAAGGATGTATTTTCCTTCATTCTTCTACCAGTGTGCCAGAAAGACCGAAGGTCAGGTTTCCAGAAGGACGCTGTGTTCACTAGCTCTAATTTAATTACCTACATAAGCAGCCATGTTTGCAAATGGCTAAGCACCAAGCAGCTCCCATGGAAACCATATCTGGTGCAAGCCTGTTTAAAAGTACAGCTGGCTTAAATATCTGTACAACAGCTTTTGAATGCAGAGATAATCAAAACAAAGTTATTGGTTCTGAGAACTCAAAGAAATCTGGATATGAACTTCTTGAAGTAGTTCCTTCTGATTCTTTGACTCTTCTAAACATATTGCCAAAGAGAAATGGCTTGTGTAGGATTTGGATGATGGTTTTTTGATAAAGAAATCTTGAGAGGAAAGTAAGCTAGTAATTTAGAGGCTTGGCCAGAAAACCAAGTCAAGTTACCAGCTCAGTTCTCACTGGCAAGTTTATCTGGGAAATCCTAGGAGTACCAACCACCAGTCTTCAGAATAAGAAGTCTATCTTAAAAATCACATGGATTTCTTCTTCCTAAAATTACAAAACTGTGGTTCTCTACCTGACTTCCAAGTTTTTTTACATAGCAGTCATTCAGGGTTGCAAACTTGTCTTCCAAACACTGATTTTCAAGCCCTCCATTCCAGCATATGGAAGAGGATTCTCCAAACCCACAAGGTATCATGAGGCTGTGAGATTTGGCAACCTTGTTATCAAGATGTTACTCTCAAGGCCAAATCCGTAGGAATGACCTTGAAATAAAGGCCTGATTATCTCTCACCAGCTCTTCAAACTATCCATCCCCCAAGAAACTTCACAATTGGAATAGGATGCCGGGCTGTTTGGAAAGAGATTAAATTGTTCACAGCTGCCTGGGAATTAACAAACTTCCTCCTCTTTACAGTGGAATGCAGCATATTTCTGAGCCAGGTGGAGGATACCATGTGAAGTTCTTGTAGGACCTGGAGCTGGCACAAAGAACAAAAATTTCAAGTCTGCACAAATATCTGAGTTACCAGGGCTCAATAATAATTTTCTGGCAGATTAGTCCTGCCCTACAGCAGGTTTCATGATAACTAAAGCCAGAATGAAAGCAATGGGTCTGGATTTCACACTTTATATCCGTCCACACTGAAGCTTTGATTTTTAAAACTGCTTTTTTTCCTTTGACACCCGTCAGCAAGAACGAGTCTGACAATACACAGGTAAACAGCAGAATAAACTGTAGGAACAGGTCTGTAACAAGCCAAGTGACTCACTCACAACTTGGAGGAAATTATTCAGAATAACTTGATAAACCTTTGCCAAGATTGCTAATGGAGAGATCATGCACTGCAAATTGCAAATGTGACCTTGTTTTGTCCAAGGCAAAAGAAGAGCTTACAAATTTTTTCTTGCTTATTTTAACAATGCTCATTGAATCTAAAAACCAGGGTCTTTACTAGCTAATAACTACCTGCTACTAATTAAATCAGTCCATGAATGGGCAAAGTGTTGGCTCTGAGGGGTTGTAAAATTATTTTTTATTTATTTGATGACACGTTTAGTTCTGTGAAAAGAAACTGAATTTTAGCCTTGATCCTCAAATAAGGAAACTTTAAATTGAGCACAGCTTAATTTTTCATGGATAGAAAAAGGCAAGGCTATTCAGAGCAACTCAGGGATGGACAAAAAAACGTTGCACTTAAGCATTCTCAATGGTTGCAGAAGTTTGGGGGTTTTTTAAATGACAAAGTCTAAGAAAATGCTGATGCTCATCAGCTGTTAAAATGTATTTTTCATCTGTTTTAGTATTACCTGATACTGAAAAGACCCAAGAGAGGTACATCCAATGCACACAGGGTTTTTTTCACTAAACTTTGTAAGACTTCTTTATCTTAAAAGGAATTGTTTCAGTTTTTCTACTTTTCCAGGTTTTACCCTCTATAACCTAAATACGTCACTCCATTGGAGTTTGCACCTTCAGGTCTCTTTCACTTCATGGCCTCTTGCTTTAAACCTCACATAAAAATCTTGACAATATCCTGAAGATTTCCCCCCAGTTTTTACCTGAAATTACATACACGAGCAACATTTAATTTGTGAAAGTGCTTTTGCATAAAGGATCAGTCAAATCAAAATAAGTGCGTGAGTTTTCTTTACCTATTAATATTCTGCCACATGTTCTACAACATTTTTTTCTGGATGTGAATCAAATCATGGTCTGATAAAGGATGTGATGGGGGTGGGAAGTGAACATGCCATACTTTTTTATCCCTGTATTCTTCTTCCAATGTGATCTGTGAATTTGTTCCCTTTTACTCAAATGCTGGTTTTACAAGACAGTGTAATCAGTGATGCAAAGCTTATTTAGGCACATCCTGTGTGTTTAGATCATATAGGATAACTAACTAACAACACTGTAGCATCTTGCACGTTGAGAAAGGAATGTGGCACTGGGTCCAGAAAACATCATGACCAGCTCATGGTTTAAAAGAAAATAGGAGCAAAACTTGCACAGGTCAGATTTGCCAACACCATGGGAGAATGAAGGGAGGCATATAAAATTTAAAGTTGTTTTAATTGTAAGTTACTGTTTCAGCAACAAAAAGGTGGGTGTGGGTGACAGCCTGAAAGGGGCTCTGGCACTGCTTGACAGTATGGTTATGCTCTCTGTGGGCTTCGTTTGAACTCACCCACTTTTAAAGTTGCTTAAACTGGGTTTGTGTCAACCCAGCTGAGATAACTCAATTGAGGAAAGAAAATCCAAGTAGACAGGTCACTGGTGCTGGGGGTTTTGCTACATAAATACCTGAAAAGGAATTTCCAAATTCACTATGACACAGACATAATACTGGTGGAAAAGGGGAATAATCAGTTTATTTCAGTCACTAAGTCAAAACAAAAGTATATTGACAGTGAATTCATGGTACAAAGAGGCGTTAAAGCCACTAGCCAGCGGTCAGAGGAGGATTCCCTTTTCCAGGCTGTGCTGAAGGCCAGCTTTGCCCTGTCCCTTGAGGACCCCCAGCTCTGAGAAAAGCTTGGCATGAGTAAGTTTTGTGGGATGTAAAGCCCTACCTCCATCCCTGCGTGTGAATTAGTGCTCAGCATCCCTCATGGCAACACAGAAATTTTGGGTCATGCAATGGGGATAGAAAAAGTAAACAAGATAGAATCCATACGGCACAGAAACAAGGTGAAAAGTGCATTTCTTCAGAGTCTCATTACATTACAGTTTTGTTTGTTAAATTGTAAGGACTCAGGCTTTTTCTTCCTTTTTTCTTAAAGGAGTGTTTAAGGACCCTTCTCAGCCAGACCCTGTTGTCATATAACCAGTCATCCCTCCCTGCATTTCTAGACATTCTCCAGCCCAGTGTGACTTCCAACATGAAGTTTTAGTTCAGGCTAAATTTTTATGGGAAGATTATGAACGGAAAATAGAATTTCAAGAACAACATATCCAATACAGCATTAATTTATGCTCTGTGACATAGTACTAAAACCACTGTATAAAGTGAAAGCTTGTACTTACACATACCTGCAACACCTATAAACAAGGCTTTGTGGTTTCACAGGGATCTCTCTTTCAAGGTTCCTTTCTTGAGTTACTGGCTTGGTCCTTCTAATTTTCTCTCAGCTCCATGTAGAATTTATGGACCCAGTCATGAAGGACTGAAAACTGACTTAAATTATCAGCCTGGATGGAAAGTCCCCTCTCTTTCCAGGGAGGATAAGTGTTACACCACTAGCACGCAGGGTTGCTCAGTGGCAGTAGTTCATAGGAATGACCGGACAAGTGCTAGAGCAACTCTAACCAACTACTGCTGTGCCTCACAGACCAGCCAATTTGTTTCAAGTGCCCTCATCAGCACGGAAGACAAACATAAACCAAAACACAGCTAAATAAAGCATTAATATATGTCCTGGCAACTTACCTCCAGCACATTTTAAAGGACTCTTAAAACGTGTTTGCAGTGCCATGCAATTTATTACCTGCCTCTCTCCAAGCTGTCTAACAACATAGCTCTTCTATATTTTTGGAAGCAAAAATGCTCCAGCTGCTTGTCACTGAAAATAATGATGATTCACAAAGTCTTGACTTTTCATTTGCCAAGCACTAAATGCGTGCTTTCTTACAAAGATGATGACTCAGGTTTTCTTTGGTTTGTTTTGAAAAAGGAGCAATCGGGAAACAAATCGTGGCCTCAGCAGCAAAAATATTGCTTTTGTAAAAGAATAAAAAAGCAGTCAAGTGAATAGCGGCAAATACCTGAGGGAAAAAAAAACCACGAGCATACTTTGGAAATATGTTTTCGACTGGCACCGGGGAGCTTCGTGAGGGGGCTGGTTTGATGCTGCCTTCACGTTTCACAATGTGTCGGTAGTAGCTGGTGCTTTGATACACACATCTACCACTAACATTTCATAATATGACAATCTAAGAGGTGAAATAGCTTTTGTATCTTAAAAATCATTAAGAACAGCTGCAACTTAGCACTGATGGATACATCATTGCTTTCCTAAATCAACGTCTCCTTTGTGAAGTTATATAAAGCTGTTTCATTGCTATGCACAGGAGACACTAATCAAAAAACCCAAAAAAAACCCTAGAAAAATTTAAACTAAAATATATTTAAACCCTATTATAGCACATAATATGTCAGCATCAGCTGTCCCTAGTATCAAGAAGTAGTGAAACAATGATGAATATGGTATATACAAGTAAAAATCATATAATAAAGATGGAATTAACATTTTGAAATGACATTTCTGAAATGCTAAAAAAGCTTATCTCAAAACTGTGTATTTCTGGGTGTCAGAAGGATTTCTAGGACATGCTTTTTCCCTAAGTGAATTTTCCAAAAGTCCCAAGCATTATTTGCCTTCCAGTTTTGTAGTGTCATATGGATTTCTCATACCAATTTCCACATAGCTGGTCTCTACAGCAAAAGTATCTTGTGTTTAGAAAACATATTAACACATTTTAAGAACACGTTTATTGCATTTAAACCAACAGTAAAAGTGTACATAGAGAAAAAGCTATTTTCTTAAAAAGATGCTGTGTGGTCAGACTTAACCACAACCAACAAGCTTGGTTTAAACACTGTTTTTTAAAGTCCTTTCCAGATGCCTAAACTGGATCCCAGGAAACAAATGGGTCCAATGGATTTGCTTTGCTTCCTGGCTTTTGGGGGCTATTCCGGTTTAGTACCTAGTGAAGCTCCATGATGAAACATCTAACAAGAAACACTGAACCAGGAAGGTTTAGGCGGCTGTGAGTGAAATACCCACTTAGGGAGGCTACAGGAGCAGTAGCCTGCAGTATTCTGAAGGAGAAGGTGGCTGGGGAGAGCTTTAGCACAATGGTGGGATTGTCAAAGAGCGTGGCTCTAGCAAGCTCTGTGCTTGCCAGGAGTGAGACCGGGGGCCAGAGGGAAGAGTAGCTTAAAAAAGGAGTGAGGAAAGGCCTGAAACTATTTAGCAATGTGGTTAAAAGCATTACCTTTATTGTAAACCAACTGACTCACGGAGAAGGTTTTTTGGTTTCAGTTTTTAACTTGGCATGCTAATTCTGTGGCATATGGATTGATCTCCAAGTATACGGAAGGAAGGATAATCCAGTCTAGGGTTGCAGCCTCCGTGGGGCAGGTGCATTATTAGTGTTCTGTGGGTATAGCATCTTCTTTACCAACAGCAGTCATAAAACGTGTTCTCCGAGTGTGGACAGGACCTATACTATTCAGCCTCAAACCTTGAGTCCTAGGGGAGAACGCTGTCTACGCCTGTGCGTAGCTCTCGGCAGGATAAAACTCTTGAGTAGTGATGTGGAGGGTGGGGTGGATGTAAGTTTAATGTTATTATGCCAACTTGCATTAGACAACCTTGTGCAACTCGGGCAGTTTTGGAATGCAGTTTGATTACCTTGTCTAACTTCAGAGCTTGAACAATAAGACTTTAACTTCTGGAATACAACTGACTAGGCTAAATCTTATCTTTAGGATTGTAGAGAGATAAGTTAACATATCTATGTGATTAGCTTACATATGTATATATACACATGCACACACATATATACATATAGATTATACAGGTATATATGTTATACGGGTGTCTTCCCAATTAGGGGTGCCTGCAGCACTCTAAACACCTCACTTGCTGCTCTCTGAAGTCCCCCCTGGCTGCTGAGGTGCTTCCAATTGATGTGTGTAATATGGATGCTCCATATATATTTTTCCCCTCCAACCTCACTGCAAGTGGTTTTATGTCCTTTATACTTACTATTAGTATACTGGGCTCCATATTCATCTCCGAGTCTGTCAACATAGTTCACCTCCTGTAATCAGGAAATGGTGATTAAATGAACATCCAAGTACAGAAACTGTCAACCTGGTGTTCATCTTTTTTAAAGTTAAAAAAAATGAAATGTTCAATTACCTTTTGCACTCATGGGGCCCTGGAAAGCTCTTCTTAAAAAAGAAAGTGGCTCCATCTCTTCTATGATCTTAAGACAGAATCAGGTTCACAGGTTAATGCCAATCATGTAAATTTTAACATTTATGGGAACAATAAAGGGGAAGAAAAACCCAAAAAGTACAACGTAGAAAAGGTATATACCACAAGCCCTGCAGTTCTCTGTCTTCTAAGGTGGGTCATTATAGCTCCTAAAAGGAGCTTGTCAGGGCATTTAGGTTTTAACCACAACATGGTCTTGCTGCTTTTAGCTGTCTGTTTCAGCATCTGGTCCATCATTGGAAAGTCTTTGAGACTTTGGTTCAGGATTGGGTTGCAGACAGAATATGACAAGGGGAGGGAAAAAAGTTACTTATATCCTCTTTATGTGCATAGGAAAAAAAGCTCTAAAATACATATATATCATCGACCTAAGAGGAAACACAGTCCGCTCTCGATCTACGGAGCGAGCACAACTTCTTTAGTGCGTGCAACAACTTTGACCTCCGTGTAATTACTCCAGGCTTACATCAATATAACAGTGCCGGGTTTCTTTTCAATTATTTTCTGGGAGTGGCAGGCTGTCTTCCCAGACTACTTATTTGTTTCGAATTGGCTTAATTTGCTTAACAATTTGCGCACCCTTTCTTTGGGAATCCCACGTTTGACCGGACGGCGAGGGCTGGGGCTGCCCCGGACGCCCCGTCCACGGCCACCGGCCCGGGGGGGGGAGCTTTAGCGCTGCCCCCCGGTAACCACCACGGCTGGGACTCGGTGCTGAGCAATTGCCTACGGATGAGTAAGCAGCAAATGTGGCAACCCAGGCCAGCAGCTCTGCAATTAAGGCTATAATTTCAGGTGTAGCCAGGAGTCGTAATGAATATTTATTTCAACATACTAAATAAAAGGAATCGCCCGGCCAGGAGGCATGGAGATGGTTGTGGGGGTCATTTGGTGTGTGTTGTGCCGGGTGGGCTACCTTGTCCTCTCCTGCCCAGCCCGGCAAAGGACCCTTCCCGCGGAAGGGTGAGGCGGCTGGCTGCGGCTTCCCGGGGAAGAGCGGGGCGGCGGGCAGGAGCTCCCCAGCCGGCGCGGACGGGGTGTGCGGAGCCGGCGGAGGGCAGGACCGGCGGGTCCCCTCTGCGAAAGCCCCTGCAGAGCCGTCTCGCTGCGGCCGTCGGCTCCATCCCCCCCGTGCGCTCCGGCGTGGGTTGCGGGAGTCCCTTCGATTTCTGCCCCGTCGCTGAAGGGGGACGGCTGAGTCGGGCTCCCTGGAAGGCGGTGGTGTACCAGGGCGCCGAGGGCTCTCCGGCTGCCCACAAGCCTGAAGCCCCAGCGAGCTACAGGGTGGCCCGAGGCGTCCGTAAGCCCCCGAGTCCTTATTTCTCCCTCGCCGCGGCTCCCGCAATCCAAGCGAACGCCGCGGTTGCCAACCGGCTTTTTTCCGAGCGGACTCCGAGATGCACGGATGCAAAGCCCTGAGCGTCCGTCTCTTCCCGAGACCCTTCACCAAAATCTAGGAGCCCGGCTAAAAGGTGCGATGCCGCGGCGGTCTCGGAGGCGGGGACTGGGTCACGTCGCTAGCATCCCGTCGAGGGCAGAGCCGTGCTGTCGGACAAGCACAACCTGAGGGGTTTTTTTTCAGGTGATTTTTTGTTTGTTTTTTCCCCGGTTTGGGTTTTATTTTCGTTTTCTTTATTTATTTTTAAGTTGGTGTTAAAGAGGATGTGCGAGGGTTGAGGAGGTGCAAGGCGCGCCGATCTCCGTCCCTACCGAAAAAGCCGCTCCACGCACGGAGTGGCCTTTTATTTTTGGAAGGGGGAGGCGGGACGGTTGCCGGGGGCGAGGAGGGGAAGCGTCGGGCCGGGGCGAACGCCCCGGCCCGGCGCTTCCCCTCCTCGCCCCCGGCGTCCTTCTCCGTTGCTCGACGGGACGGACCCAAGGTGAGCGGCGGGCGCGGTAAGTACCGCTCCCTTCCCCGCGGTACCCCCCTAAGCGCGGCTCAGCCTCCTCCTCCTCCTCCTCCCCCCCATCCATCCCAACCCCTCCCGCCCCTTCCCCGCCGCCGCCACTGGGAGCGCGGCCCCTTTAAGAGCCCGGCTTTGCCTCCCGGTAGCTGAAGGTCATTAAAACACAAAAGCGCTCCAGCGCTGCGGTCCAATATAGCGCATGCGCCCTGCCCGAGGACTGGCAGGGAGACGGCAATATGGCGAGAATGCCTGGCAGCGGCGGCGGCGGCGGCGAGTGGAGCGGCGGCGGAGGGGGAGGAGGAGGCGGCGGTGGCGGCGGGAACAATGCCGGGGACCGGCCGCCCGGTCGCGGCCGCGGAGTCGCCCCCCGCCCGCACCGCTACTGCAGCGCCGGCGAGGAGGAGGAGGGCGAGGAGGAGGATGAGATCCAGGAGGTGCAGATAACGGGGGACGAGGAGGAGGAGGACGGAGCCGATGGGGGGCTGCTGCTGGACGAGGAGGAGGAGGAAGAGGAGATGGGTCTGGAGTGGGACGGCGAGGAGGAGACGGAACCGCTGCCGCCCGCCCCGGGCCGTACGCCGGGCGGCGGCGGCGGTGGCAGCGGCGGCGTCGGGGCTGCCCCGGGGGGACCCGCGGCGACCGCCCCGGGGGGCGGCGGTGGCCCCGGGGGGGCGGCGGAGGACGCGGAGCTGGAGGCGGCTCTGCTGTTGCAGCGGCCGGAGCGGGCGCGGCTGAGCGAGAACACGCGGCTGGCCACCCGCTACGCCGTGCGCATCTTCCGCGAGTACCTGAGTGAGAAGGCGCAGAGCCCCGACTTCGAGACGATGGACAAGGGGGCGCTCTGTCGGGTCCTGCGCTCCTTCTACGCCGAGGCGCGTTCCAAGAGCGGGCAGCTCTACTCCAAGTCCTCCCTCATCAGCATCCGCAGCTCCCTCAACCGCTACCTCAACGAGCCGCCCTACTGCCGCACCCTCGACCTCACCAAGGACCCCGAGCTCCGCGCCGCCAACCTCACCTTGGCCGCCGTCATCCGCAAGCTGGAGGAGCAGGGCGCCGGGCCGGTGGTGCAGAAGCAGGCCATCACCCGCGCCGACCTCCGCAAGCTCTACACCTGCAGCGTCTTCAGCACCCAGAGCCCCTTCGGGCTCCTCAACAAGGTCTGGTTTGAGACCTGCATGTACTTCTGCACCCGGGGCCGGGAGAACCAGCGGGAACTGGAGGAGGACTCCTTCGGGCTGGCTGTGGACGAGGATGGACGCAAGTTCGTCTACTTCAAGGCGTTGGGACCCTACCACAAGTCGCGTTCATCCTCCTGGAACAAGAAGCGGGCGGAAAGCAGCGATGAGGAGAACCTGCCCCGCATGTATGAGACTGGGACCGAGTTCTGCCCCTACGCCAGCTTCGTCAAGTACCTCTCCAAGCGCAACCCCCTCTGCAAGGCCTTTTTCCAGCGCCCGCGGGACCACTGCAGCGAGGGTGACATCACCTGGTACGAGAACAAGGCCATCGGCAAGAACCTCCTGGGCACCCGCATGCAGATGCTTTCCAAGGCGGCCAAACTCTCCAAGACCTACACCAACCACTGCATCGGCGCCGTCTCTATTGCCACCCTCAACAGCATCGCTGGCATCGGCACCAAGCTGGGGGGACCGCAGCCACCGCCGCACCACCACAACCCTCCCCACCACCACCTCCTCCACCACCCCGCTGGCGGGGGCTGCTACACCCCTGCCACCCTCAACGGCGGGCCGCGGCCCCGGCCACCCACCGCCAACCCGTACGTGCTGCCCAAAGACGGTGACGCTGCGCCGGTGAAGGCAGAAGCGGCCGCGGTGGCCCCGGCCAAGCGGGCCCTCTATGAAGCGGTGTTCCCGGCGGGGGCCGCGGCTGGCGGCGATGCCTGCGGGCCCTCTGCCTCCCCCAAAAGACTCTGCCGCCGCCCTGCTGAACCCTTGGACGCTGCCGCGCCTGCGGTTGTGGTGGTCTCAGTGAAACATGACCCCCTGCCTCACCTTCTCCCCGAAGCCAATGGGCACAGAAGCACCACCTCACCCACAGTAGTTTCACCTGCTATTGTTTCCCCCACACAGGTAACCGGAAAAAGAAAAAAAAGGAGGAAAAAAAAAAAAAGGTGGCGACCCTGTACCCTGTCCCACATAGCCCCCGCTGCACCCCTCTTTCCCCATCTCCCCCATGGCTGGGCACCAACGCACACTGCCAGCCCTGGGGCGACTCACTGTTCAGGCACCCAATGAGCCCGGATGCGAGTTACCCAACTTTTTCAATTCCCCCCTCCCCTCCCAATTTTCTTTCCCCCTGCCACTGGCCTGGCAACTGGTCGCTGTCTGCCTGCAGGTCAGATGTGAGAGGTACCCGGGAGCTGCTGTGCTCCCCCTCAGCAGCAGCACCCATAGCTCAGCCCTACGGGCTCCCCCTTTCCCTCCTTTTTCTTTCTTTCTCCCTTTTTTTTTTTCTTTTTGCAGAAGATGTCAGTTATGAAAGTCGGGCCAAAATAGTAGATAAAGGGCGTCAGGTATCATTAGTGTGTGTGGTGTTCTTGATGTGCTAATGAACTATTTGAATAACCTCAAATGCAGGAAACAGCCAGGAGAATACTCAATTACACACTAGTAATGAGGGTGTAATTTTAAACTTCAGAAGTTAACAAGAGGGTTAATATGGCAATTGCATTCATCTTGTATTTGTTTATTTAAAATAGCTCTGTTTCCTGGCAGTGATCCTCTTCTTTTCCTTTTTTTTTTTTTTTATAAGTCAAATTGGCTTGAGTTGTGTTAGTTGCCATAGTGGTGAAATATACAGTAAGAGCACAATTAAACGTGTTTAGGTGCAGCTTAACTGTGGAACAAGCCCAAGTTCATCAGATGCGTTTCGTTGAGGTAAAGCGGTCTTGTCAAAAAGGCTGTTGAGCTGTCCCTTAGCTCATGCCTTGCGATTCCCCCTCTGCTCTGTGCCGGCACGTGCTGGTGCCTGCTCCCCCGTCCCCTCCAAAAGTACTTCCCTTTCGGGTGTTGGAGCTAAATGACTTCAATTAAAGGCTTGCTGCACCTCTGCAGTTGGCTTGAAGTTTGGAAGTCGTTCTAACTAAATCTATAAAATGTTACGTGGTTACGTTGTGCCCCATAAAATCCCGTGTTTCAGGCAAAGAACTTTACTGCTGGCTGCCCTACATGATTACAAAACCCCTCCGACATTCTTGTGTCAAGTAGTAACAGGGATCGCAGCCGGAGAGCGTGGGGCTGGGTGAGCACAGGTATATGACATGCCTGAGCTGTTTCCCAAGTGGAAATACCAGTTCTGGACAGACTGACCCTTCCAAAGAGTTTGCCAGCTAATCAACCAGCCTGAAGGCTAATTGGGGGGGGAGGGAGGAGGGGGTTAGGGAGGGAGAAGGGGCTTCCAGTGAATGCCTGCCTAAGTGTCTATGTTCTTTAAAATACCTGTGACCTCTCCTGTCTAGCAGGACTTTTTTTTTTTTTTGACCACTTCAGTGGAGTACTGTAGTTTGATCTCCTGCAGTGTGTATCTGGTGTCTCTGAATGGCTTGGAGGCTTGATTATGTGCAGATAATGTTTTTGTTCTAGCTCATTATTTCAGGTATAAGCTAATGCTCTTTGCTGTATTTAACCCTAGACTCCTCTTGCCTTTGCTTTAATGACCTGGAAAGTAATTTTGAAACTTTACGCATAGTTTAGCTTTTTATTTTTAGAGCAGTAGCAGCAGCACACATGAGTACGGGAAGGGGAAGAGGGAACAGGGCACAGCAGTTCGGATCCAGTTAGCAGTAATGGAGTGTGCATGTCTTTAACCTGTTAAATGAGGTGTGTTGGTACCTTTGGACATCAGGCTGGTGAGCTGCATCTCTGTCCCGGCCCACGAATGTCTTTGCACTTGCATAAAGCATAGGCGAGGAGAAATCCAGCTGCTGTGCTGTTTGTTGCAGAGCTGTACTTCCTACATGAAGAATTCAGAGCTGTAATTCTCATTAGTGGAGGGCTATGGGGAGAAAGGGAGAAATATCTAAAGTGGATGATAGAGTACGCAGGCATGTACTGTTTTCTTAAGTGTATCAAGAAAGAAAATGAGCAATCAGCAAGGATACTAGACAGTGTGGGTTTATTTTTTTCTATAATTATATGGAAATGTTCATCTCCATTCACAGTTTAATGAGCTAAACAAGCTGCCCAGCCAGTTTTGTATCTGAATCTTGCCTTCGCTACAGAACTTGTTAATTTAAGTCTTTAGGAGAAGGAAAAGTATCTTTTTTTTGTTTGTTTTTAATCACTGATTTTTCTCATGGCAGTTTAAACTTACTTCTGGGGTGTGACAAAATGAAAAAATATTTGCCATGGAATAGGCTTCCTTGGAAGAATGTCAATGCTAAACTTTTTCTCCCTAGCTACCTTTTGTAATACTTACGCTAATCGAGGTCCAGGGCATTTCCTGGGGAAATTAATGACTGGCTGGGGTTAATGGCCCAAGGCATTGCCTCAAGCCATCGACTCTCCCAGCCCAGTCATTAATCCCCAGGAAATGCCCTGGCCCTCAATCGTTATTGCTTAATTATAAACAAAGGCTTTCCAGGCCTTCTTACTGAATACATCTCATCAAGTAATGTGACACTAAATTCCGCTGTTGACAAATATTACTGATTCTTAGAAAACGCAAAGGTCGTAAGTTGGTGGTTTATTGGTTGTCTTTATAATTAGTCTTCCAGGGGACAGATTCTGCTGCCCTCAGACTTGCGCAATAATCTGGTGAACGAATGGTGTCATGATGAGTGGGTTTCTTAGCATGCGCATATGCTCTTTTTTATAGCATCGTTAGCATCAAGCAAGGGATCGAAAAGGTTAAAGGAAGGCACTAAATGGGATGTTTTCAGTTTGCACTGACTGCAAGCCTTAAGTGTAAGGATCTGAGCAAGGATGTTAATTTTATGCTTTTCTATCGTGGTTGTGCCCATCTTTTGTTTTACCCCCAAGATGTCTTTTCAACACCGGGTTTGTAGGAGCCTCCTCTAAGGAGCAAGGGAAAGGTACATTATATGTTTCTCTTGGTCCAACTATTGCTTTAGGTTGCAGTTTTGAGAGCAGCATTTATAGAGTGTAATTTAAACATACAGCACTATGCTACCATGGCACAACTTTCTTTTCAGTCCGTATTTGCTCCAAAGTGTAGCAATTTTCCTGCCACTGACAGCAGTACTTCAGTTTGAGCTGATGACAGAGGGATGTAATTTGGCTGTTGTTCATCTCTAGTGTTACTGAAAGATGAACAATAGCTAAAGTTTAAGCTTTTGATGCTGCACTGTGGTAGTAGCTGTTGAGATTTATAGATCTGGTACATGCTGAACTTACTACACAGTAGTAATATCCTAAAATAGCTCTTGGAAAATAGATTGGCTTCTGCCATGGGTGAGAAGAGTTGCATGCCACTTGAAAATGCTTCTGTTGGGCTAGTTTTCTGGCTCAGTCGGGTTTCTCTGGGCTGCTTGTGAACAGTTTCATCAGCTATTGAGATATCTACTAAACACTCAGTCATTAAAACATAACCCATGTGCATTTGTCTTGGCTATTCCAGGGCATCCTTAAACATTTTTTTTCCCTCCTGCTTTAAATCCAGAGTTGGCTGTTTTGTTTTCTTTTGGTCTGGCACATGTCCTCTGATTGCCTCACGCTGTCTTTTGAAGGGCTGGCTTTGACCAGAATCAGAAATCTCGGTCTGACTGCAGGTTTCTCAGAAGGTGGCGAAACAGGAGCAAACGATGAATGTAAGTAGGCAGCAGGCACAACTAGGAACAAATCAGAGTAACTAGTAAGTTAGCCTGGCGCTTTTTAGTCTGGTTTTGGAGGTGTGTAAGAATCCTTCTGCTTGGTCTTTGGTCTGGGAACATCTTTTACTTCCATGACATGGTCACAAAATGGCTTGTGTTCTGTACCAATGCTTGTAGTACTCTGACCAGAATCATCACTAGGTGCTTTCTGAGTATACAACGTTGGAGAACTCATCAGACAGCTTCAGGGAAGGATGCTAGGGGTGGTGGTGGTAAAATGGTAGGCTTGGGTTTTGTACAGATAATAGATGGGGCAATATCCTTATCTTCAAGCCTTTAAGTACAGCAGCTATTAAGACTGATGACTGCTAAATACCTTGTTAGTTCTTGTGGCAAGTACTTGTGGCAAGTTCATCTGGTTTGAGGTTAGTACTGGCTGCTGTATTGCCTAGTTAATGCCATCCTTTTTGTTTAATGGATTATCCGAAGGTTGCAAGAAAATGCAGGATTTGCTTGGTGTCTTTCTTTAAAAAAAAGTAATTGAGGTTAAAATCTTGGAAGTGTGAGGGTTAAAGGGACTTTAACCTGCAGTTAAAGGAACTGTACCTACCTTGGAGACTACTGTTTGCTTCTTAGTTTTAGTTTGTGGTGGGTTAGTTTTTCATGGGGAAGATTTTAATTGTCTACTAAGTTACAGATGTGGAAAGTGATTAACTGGAGAAGGGACCTATTATACCTGGTAGTCATCGAAATTCCTCTGAAATCCTCAGGAGGTGAGGGCTAGAGTAGCAGGGGTGTCAAATATGGTCCCCAAAGACAACTTTCTTATCAGTCTCTGTGGGGAAACACATGAATCCTGGCTCTCTTTGGTGGAAATCAGTGTTGTTTGTAACTGAATGCTTTTGAAGATCTTTGAGAAGAGAAGGGTGTTTTTTTTTTTAAGACAGTTGTTTTGCTAATTGACTGGATTGGCAGAAAGAACACAGACACCAAGTTGAAGTTGAAAAGAGAAACTTATTTATTACAGTCTACAACAGCAGCCAGCGTAAGCAAGGTAACGCATCTATCATTACTACATAAAGTTACTAATAGCGATTAAGAAAGATACATCACCAATTACCCTAATACTTCACCATCATCCAGATCCGCACATCAGCTGGGGAGCCCCGGTCGCAGCAAGGGTTTGGAGAACCTGTCCCGGCAATTGGGAAGTCCTACGCAGTGCATCCACTCGTAGGTGAGGATCTCCAAAGTTGCTGCGAGAGGGTCCAGCTTTAATACAGTTGCATAAACAGTCTTTGAGACTCCACGTGCGGAGACATCTGACGTGTGTCCCCTGCCCACGCCCCCTTCCATTGGATTCCACCCGAGGCCTGGCCAGGGCCCAGGGCAGAATCAAAAAGGGGCATCTCTAACCATTTGGCTCAGACAAGGCTGGACATCTGTATGGCCTTGGTAGTCTGTCTCTAAATTTCATCTGTTTCATTTCTGTTTCATCCTTCTAATGGTTATATTTTATCTATGCTTCATCCTCTGCTAACGAGCACACACATTCCACCAATGATCAGCGGGTACTCCCACAGTTGCTTCCCATACTGATATGATGCTGGTTGGGAAATTCACTCAGAAGTCGACTTTGGCTCAAGGCCTATAATTCAGGCCTGTTTGAGGCCTATAATCTAGGCATTTTTATATCAACAGTAGGATATCCCAGGCTATATTCCTTATGACTAAGGCTTGGTTGGTAAGTATGGGAATGTTTCCTGAGTGCAAGAAAAGCAGAATAGAGATTAAGCTTAGTGATCTCGTATAGAGCTTTCAGGGGCAATAAGGAATGAAGGGAACTGTTGTTTGTTTTTTCCTAGGCTGAAGTTGGTCCATTTTGGATCAGCTGTTGGGGAGGGAGTTGATTTAAGGTGATGCAGGAGAGTATTTCACAGAAGTCCCGAGAATGGTGTCTTAATACATGCATTTAGTATTGTGGTTGTGGAATTTAAAGTCCAATACTGTCTCTGTAGGTCCTCTTATTGTTGCGTTGGCACAATATATTTGGCGTATGAAATTTTGTAACTCTTTTGGATGGGGGTTTCTTCCAGTATCACTTCAATTTCTAAGAAGTGAAACAATTTTGAAAATCAGACTCTTTTTATTTAGTTGCATCATGTGAGCTAGTCAGAGAATTTGCTTGCTCTAACCTCCAGTGATGGTAAGAATGCAAGAGGTGATCAGTTTTGCATGTAACTCAAATGAGGATAACCTTTTTCGTACAATTAGGATGGGAAAAACAGCATCACTGAAGTGCTGCTATATTTTGATGCTTTTTTTAATTCTATAGAATCTGAAATGACTGTGTTGGTACTCTTCCTCTCTGCACATCAAAGCCAAAATGCACAAACTTAAAGGCAGCAGAGATTTTTATTTTTTTTTAACAGAAAGTCTTTTGTGATTTCCCATTGCCCACCGCTCTCCTCCTAGAGAGCAAGAGATCAGAAACTGTTCAGTGTAATTGGTGAGTCTGTATGACAGTGAGCTGCCTTATTTCATGTATGGTGTAGAAATAAATGAGTGCTTAAACCCTTTGAAACACACCACTACTGCAAAAGCCATAGGCTGTAATTAAATTGAATGTGGGGTTGTATTGTCTTGTGCCCTTGGCTATAAACTTGATAACAGACCCTGGTACACCCACTATTGTGTTAGAAACTGGAACCTAATTAGTGATGTTGTAGATTTTCAGTCACTTTCGAAGCCTTTCTGTTCATCTTTTTTTTTCCCCGTGTCCTTTCTTGCCTTATTATTATTTTGCTTTTCTGTTTCTGAAGCAATAAATGCACCCTTCTTTTCAGAAGGAAATTGTTAAGGGCAGTCAAATATGTACGTGCAAGATAATTTTTTTATCGTATTTTGGTTTCAAGGGACAAGTGTTGGTAACTGCATTTTATCTGATGTAGAAGAGATTTATTAGTGTTGTGATAGTAAAAATACATAATCTTGATTCCAGGGAATGCTTTTTAAGTCTCTTCCAGGCATTTGAGGGAGGAGTAAGGAAGGGATTGGAACTTGTCATAATACCTTGATCTAAAAGTAACATTGGAAGAGATGCGATTGAATTCTGTTCTGGTTGTTTTTTGGGGATTATCCACAAGGAAAAACAGCTCTTCTGGGCTTTTAGAAATTCACATGCTTTTGCACTCAGCCAGTTTTAGTTAGTTGATCTGAAAACCTTCAAACTTGCTAAGGACTTAATCCCTAATGAGGACAAGTGCCTTTGATGTCTTCTTAATGCCATTTTTAGTTGGGGAAATAATCAAAGTTGTGGTGCTCAGATGCAGTATGTACTTTTCCAGTAGATTCTTAGTTAATTGATATGCTTACCTATTGCATGCATCTGTACCCTTGTGTAGCTAGGGCAGGTAATTTAGATTAAGTTGAAATTGAGTGGCATTTTTAAGCCCTATTCACTTTGCCAATGTATGAAAACATTTCCCCAACAGCCCCATATGGTTAGGGTGTATCTGCTCTATATAACACAGCCCTGTGCACAGGTACTCGAGCTACCACCTCCTCGGGACTTCTGACTCGCTTCTGGTGTTGGCTGGGACGTTGCACTGTGCTGCTGGGGTTTGCAGTGTTTCTGGTACTGTAGCTGGGTGGTGTAGCCTGGATAATGTGTTACCGTGTAGCTTTTGGCAAGGAGTAGTTGTGTTTGAACGGTGGCACCAGCAGTGTGAAACCAATGCTCCTGTAATACTCATGGTTTTCCATTGGGGAACAACAGGAGTCCAGGAAGACAAAGCTGATGGGACCTGCAGGGAAGTATGGGCTGGAAATCCCCTGGTGAAGCTTCCCCAAGGTGGGGGTAGGGGAGGGGGTTTGAATGTTGTTTTTTTGGTAGCGCACAGCCCATGGGGGTGGGTACCTTGTTCAGTAGGTGCTGTTCAGGTAACACTGGCCGGAGCATGTGTCCCTGCAAAAGGAGGAGGGCAGAAATCTCTTCATCAGAGGTGAGGTGCAAGGATGAATCTTGACTTTCCTTCTGTTTCCTCATCCCAAAGATCTTGTGGAGGTGCTGGGGCGATTTCTGAGCCAGGGCTTATCTCTAGCACATTGCTTCATTGCAGTCTGCCCTACTTAAAGTGCCCAGGAACCGGGTCTGGTTGATGCTGTTGTTGGTTTTAGTTTGTTTTTCCATATGGGGAGTGGGAGGAAGAGGAGGCTGTGTAGTTGGGACTCTTGTGTGTGGTAGCTCTGATGAAGGAGCCACACCTCTCAGGCTTCCCTGCAAATTGGTGTCTGTGCACGCTGTTACTGCTTTTGCATCTGTGTCAGAAATTTAACACGTAAATGAATGACTTCCCTAAAATGCCACTCCATTTTAAGCTCCTTTTTTTTATGTCTGTCCATTTATGTATGTTTAAAATTAAGGATTGCTGGAGAAATTTCAAGAGCCATTTCTCAACACCCTTCAGCCCAATCCTGAGCTTTTACTCACTGCAGTGATATCTATAGCTGCTTTTTTTTGCTGCTGTTGATATTTTTCTCAGTATGTTTCTAGTAGTCTTCAGAAGTGGCAGGGAGAGGCTGGTCTGGAGTAAGGAGAGCATGCTGTGTGCGATGCTTTGAGTTATTAAGGTCCAGCAAAGTTGTCCTGAGCCCTTACTCTGATCCGAGGCTGCTGGCTGTGAAGCCTGCTCTCACCTTGCTGGTGTGAGCTCTTGTTTCACGGGTGAGGTGTCCACAGTGCGCCCAGAGGAACAGCACCGAAACTCTTGGGTGCAGTAGGAAATCATCAGTGATTAATTGCCAAGTGTCCTCTGGCTTAAAGCACCTCTGGAGAAGCAGCGGAGATGCGCGATGTGTCTGCCTGGCACGGAGGTGGGAACATGGGGTATGTGGGTTTAGCATGAAAGAGAAGGGGAAATCCGCTCGTGTTGCCCTCCTCACCTCAGTTCTGCTTGGGGTGGGTTTGAGACTGTTTTCTCCTTGTGCCTGAAAAGTGAGAAAGAGGAGAGGCGAGGAAAGTGAAGTAGGCTTAAATAGCTTCCTTCCTTCCTCCCTCCTTACCAGGGCTGGCTGTTACCTCTGACATGCATGATAAATACCTTCCCATGTGTTGAGATCGCCCGGTACAGAACTACGGAGTCGCCTGAAGTGCTGTCATTAACCCATGTTGTTCTGTTGCCAAATTAGGAGGGCCTGAAAAGTGAGAGTTAGGTTGACAGGTTGGAAAGTGTGAATGTCGGATAATAAGGGAACCTGCTTGAATTGGTTGACTTTTTAAGGGTTTCCTGGTGTTTGTAATAATTTTGACTACCAGTGCTCATGTAAAGGATGCTCTTTCTCCTTTATCTCGGATACGACAGCGATACCATCTGCAGTTCTTTGTCACGTTAGCTAGAAAATTATTACAGACCACGTTTGTGGTGACTGGGTGATGATGCTTGGTGTAGGCTTTCACCAGGTTTATCAGAATTAGTTTCCATCTTGTGTTTAGAAAACATGTTCTTTTTCCTGTCATTGTAACGCTGGTTTCTGGAAGCGCTCTCTAGACCATTGCAAGACCAAGGTCATGTTTCTACTTGATTCTTTAAAATACTTTTTAGATGGAGGAAAAATAAGATGCTAAAAGCATGTGGGTTTTGGCAAATAACCAGAAAGAAGTATGTATCTTGCTTATTATTTCTCTTTGAAAATACAGTTTCTCTGGACAAAACCTTCTCTTTCTGTCTGAAAATACACAATAATCAGTGACTGACAAACTTGGGAGGGGAAGAGTAACTGTTCTTGGAGGCAAAATGGGTAATGCAAAACTCTGTCATCCATGAAGCTACATGAGAACTAAGTTCTCTAGAGCTGACTGATGTTGGCAGGAATATGATTTCTTTCTACAACGAACACTTTTAAAAAGTGCTGTTTCTTAACAGGGACATCAGTGCAACCCCCTCACCCTGCCTTTGACTGACTCTCTTGACCAAGTACTGTTTGAAATCAAAACAGACAGTGGGATTAACATGGTTTGTGTCTGACTCAAAAAAAAAAAAAAACAAAAAAAAAAAACAAAAACAAAACCAAAAAAAACCCCACAACAAAAACCTGCTGTAAAATCGGCTTTCTGAAGCCACTGCCAATCCAAAGCAGTATGTGTAACACAGGTTTGATTTTTTTTTTTTAAAAAGCAGAAATAACTTTAATGTCCTTTCAGAACTTTGTAGTTTTGCCTTCCTTTTGGGGTACTTGACACACTTCCAAAGCAGCCTTATTTCTGGTTTTCTCTCTTCAGAAGTCTTTGCAAGTTACCTTTTTTGGGGAGAGTGGGTGTTATTTTTAATGTGTTATTTTTGAAATGTGCCTGCATTTGTCAGCTGGTTTCAAATAAGATATTATGGGTCCTTTCGATATCTTTTAAGTAGGACCTGAATACAAATGCTTCCACTGAAAGTTCTTTTAGATACAAGCTGTTTCCTTCAGTTTTAGGCATTGAAAAGTATCAAAAGTAAGGAATTAAAAAAAAAAAAGCTAAGGAAAATGAGATATATTGTAACTAGCAAGTACAAGTGTGTCAAAATGGGTATCAAGTTTAAAATGTACAGTGACATAAATAATACAGTATTTGATACGGTAGTAGCACTACACTACTATGTAATTGGTAAAGGTATCCCCATAGTACAGAGGAGGATAATTCAACACTTAAAAAAAAAAGCTTACGATGGTAATTCATGAGGAAAGGATTCCTCGTGCCTGTGCTAAAGTGGAATTTCAACCAGTTCGTTGTACTCAGTACCATATATTCACTTTCAGACTGTTAATAGCTATAATCAGGATCATGAATATAATAGTAGACTAGATTTGCAGTACAGGATAATGATATGGTAGTAATTGTCGCAGTCATGTAAAACGTACAGCAGACACTTTCAGAAGCTTACGTGTGTTGTTTTAATTGTCGAGAGATACCAAAGTGTCAGGTCAAATCCATGTGATTCCAGGAGAGATTAGTGGCTGACAAATTTTTTTATTTTTCAGATTTCACAAGACCCATGTCCAAATTTTTTTTGCTGAAAAAAAAAAAAAGCAAAACTCCTCCCACCCCCCCTTTCTGTGCTTGGTAACTTAACTGAATATTCTAAGTTATTAAGGCATTTCTGTTTCTGTGAAGTGCTGGACAGATTCCACTGGATGCTTTTTCTACTATGGTGTTAAGACTTTACCAGGGTTAGTTGCTGGAGAATGCTCTGGTGTGGTTGTTGGCATTCTCCTGTGAAGGTTTCCAGTGACAAAGCTGCAGCCACCACCCAACTGCCCTGACCCTCACAACAGTGGCCCCTTGCTCGGCATGTGGGGTGGCAGACTGTTCCGCCCTCAACCCCCTCCTTCCTGTGGGGAGCCAGTTCAGGCTCTGGCACAAACAGAATGCCACTGTTTGAGCAGGGATTCTGCAGGGATGCTGGGTACCGTGGCTGACAGCCTGCAGCTCTGGGCTCCTTAGGTCTTCTCAGGCTTCCCTCCAAAAAAGTAAACTAATACTATAAGGAAAAAGCAAAATGTCTTTCTCCACCCTCTCTTCCTTTTCTTTCTAAAACTGAAAAGGTCCAAAACAAGCCCCCAGCTGAAAACCTTTTATTCTCTTTAATGTTAATGGCAGTGGTCTGAAATAGCTGTTACCTCCTTTACCTGAAGGGACTGGATTTTTAGGAGGGGAGAACAGCAGAGATAAGTTTACTGACCTATCTGGTGGTCGAGACGCAGGTGTTAAATAACTGTGCTAGCAGGAGTTTGAAGGCAGAACACAAGAATTTTGTGAGAATAAAAATATCTGTAAAAGAAATTGAAATAGAAAATAAGGAGGAGAGGGACAGCAGGGTAAGAAATCGTTACCAACTACCTTGTGTCAGCACATCGGTTTGGAAACTAGATTAACTTCTGTATGCCAGTGTTCTTCTGCTGGATTAGTTTAATGGATTCAAGGGGTGGGAAATAATGCTTCAGTTTGGAGAATGGCTAAAATTGGAGGAAGAAATTAGGATTAAAATAAAAATCCTTTCCTAATGCTAAATAACAAATGTAGTAGGTGCACTGAAGCAAGATTTGATCAAGGAAAAGATAGACCTAGAGGAATGGCAAAGAAGAACTGTGCATTTTTTTTTTTTAAGTAGAAATGCTAGAGGAAAATGTAAAAGAACAGTGAAAGGGGAGTGGTCTTTGAAGTTAGTTAAAAGAAAATGAGCATGACTTAAGTACATTGTATTGTTGCTTCTTATGGAAACTAAAATCTGAAGGGTGGCTGGTTTTTTCCTTAAAATTAAAAAATGTGACATTTAAACCAGTGGTTTCCTATAGAGTTTTGTGTCAAGAGTAAGTGTTGATTCTTGGATATGTATCCCAAAAGAAATCCACTGTCAGTGCTGTGGTAAAATAGCTTGTGAGCGTTGTGTTTGGTTTTATGCCTAGTGGACAATAAACTAGTTTCCTCAAGCTACTTGAAATACTTCTTGTAAACTAAAGTGTCTGGATCAATTTCTCAGTTGCATCTTGTAACTCAGTGAGGAAGTTGGGCAAGCATGTTTTTTATCAAAGCCCTGCATTAACTAGTCGTCTACTCCATTAATCTTTAAGCTACTTCATAAAATTCCTGAAAAGAATGCCAGTGGGTTCCTGCTTTCAAAGACTGCTTCATCCCACCTGGATGCCAAACAGAACAGCTCTGCTGTGTGGTGTGATGGGATGGCACGCCGGGGGGGGGGATAACGGGGTCTAGAGGAGAGGAGACAGTTGGGGAGACTTGTTTTTTCCTATGTTTACCTGACTCGCAGTTTCCTAGTGGAATACTAAGTTTGTTGAATTGCTTCCATGAGTAGCTGTCTGCATCCAAAATGACTTGTGCATGCTAGTCTATTCCGTATGTTAATGCCTGTATTTTTGTTGTGTAGGCAGTTTGTGTTATATACGACAACCTTAAATGCCTCAGTGGTGTGCTTAATCAAACCTCGTTTTTTTCCCCTAAGGAAACAAATGTGGGGTCATAGCTCTGAGAAGTCAGGAATTTCTTGTTGGTTCTGGTGATAGATGGCTGGATGCTAGCTTTCAGCAGCCCATTCTTGAGAAGTTGTTAAGCCGCTATAATACTGTACTCCACTTTTTTTTCATAAATATATTTTAAACTTCTATACAGGCTCTTTTCAGATCTCTATCAAGTTTCTGCCTGTGCATCTTAATAAGTAGGAGCCTTCACATCAGTATTTACAGCATCTGCTTCCATGCTTTATGTATGCAGCTATGTATAGACACGTGATTATGCACTTACTCAACAAGTATTCATCTCATCAGCAGTATCCCCTTGTTGGCAATGGTAGGGGGATGCTCTGAGCACTTGTAAAAGCGGTAGCAGTGTGTTTTGGAGATGCTGTCAAATACGCTGGTTTTGCTGTGACTTGAAAAATGAAGTTTTGTGGTTTACTGTGTGGGGGGAAAAAATATATGTGAGAACATACCAGCAATCTAGCCCAAAAGGGGGTGGCAAATAAGGTACCTTACCTGCAGTAACAGAAAGCCATTAGCTGTTTTTAAAGCACATTTCCTTGCGACTTTTGTGAATATCAGCGGTCTCGATCTGGATCCTAGTGGGCAAGTGCCCTCGCAACAGAGGCTACCAGAACAGCCACTGATTGTCACTGCTGTTGGCAGCCTGAGTGGTGAGGGGGAGCACCCCAAAGGTGAGCTCCTGGCCATCAGGCCAGGCTGACGGCTGCCTGAGAAAGCGCTCTGTTGGTGGTACGCTCGCTGGCTGGTCTGCTGGGCTGTGGAAGTGATGTTAGCTCAAAGTAGCAGACTCCTGTATCAATTTAAGTGGAAAAAACAAGACTGATGGCCAAATTTTTACCCTTTGTTTTTCAGTAATCGTGAAAAATGGCTGTTTGCTTCTCCATCCTGCTGGCTTTGCCATCCTCTTCATATAACTGCATTGACTTTTACTGATGGCTTCTTGTGGCTAATCATTTCTTAATGAAGCAGCCGAGTATATCTTATTTTATTCTGCATGGGCTTCTTTTTGTCACTCATTCTTGTTTCCTTCCACTTCACTTCCGCTCCAGGCAAAAATTATTTCCGGCTGAGAGGGGCTCGATGCATGTTGTTCCAGAGCAATTGTAAATGACCCTACAGATTCGCTTGCAAAAAGCAGAACCTATTTCCCCTCTGCGCACACCCTCTCTTCTCACCTAGAATGCATGCAAAAGAAAGGTCGTTCGGGGCCAGACCCAAGGGGTATCTGTTTCCATACCCCATCCCCAGAGCAGCGGCCAAGAGCAGATGTCTGTAGAAGAAAGTAGGAATGGGTGAGTAGGTGATGCTTCTCATGTGGGTCTTACAAAGATATTTGCCAGGTCCGCCTCTGAGGTGTGAGTGATGTGGCAGAAGGACATTAATCATTAAAAAGCAAATATTAACATGATCCTGTTGGGTCTGTGGGATGGATGGACCCCTTCGCGTTTTCCTCTCCAAGTGTTTTGATGGGAATGTTGATTACAGACAAGGTAAACTTGTTTGTACTTCATTCATTAATAAACTATAAACTGCCCTGCCTCCCCTCCCCACAGGCAAGGCACTTGAGGAGATGCCAGGCAATTAAAGTACTTAAGACAGTAATTGCAGTCAAATATACAACAAAAATAAAATCACTGCACATGATTTTTTTTATGCTTGGTTTTGTTCTCTGCATTTATTAAACCACAATTCTTGCCTCACAATTGAACAGGAATCTCTCAACTGGTAATACCAAAGTGTCTGACAAGTTTGCTTTGGTTCAGCTGGGTATTTAGTAACCTCTTTGACGGTCTTACCGTTGAAATCTTCACAGCTCTGAAACGCCTGCTTTTTAGAGGGATCTTGGTATCTAAAGCTGGCACACCTCTGAATCTTAGCACTGATCAGGAGGGAGGTGATACAGATCCTCTCTTGAAACTCTTCCTTTCTTGATTTTCTTGCTAGTTTTCTAATTGTGCAACGAGTAGCATCTCTCTGGTTACTGTGATGTTTAGGAGGGTACAACTGAATAGGGCTGAGGTATTCAGTTAATCCGTAGTTGGCTTCAAATATTTAAATTTAGCTCATGCATTTTAAACTTGGAAAATAAATGTCCACAAACTTGATTTGTTCTGAACCTATTTAATGATTTAGCGTCCTGCAGTATAAACTTGTGTGTATGCCAGCTCAGTGTATTTTTAAGTGAAATTCTTAGTGACTTCCATGTTCCAGATAAAGTACACTTTAAAAAGACAGGAACTTAGGCGTAATGAGATCCAGCTGGTGTGCATAAACCTTTCACATTACATTACATAATTAAGTTGGTAAGTAATGTATGGGGAAAAGTTCTTGTTTATTCTTTTGTACTGGAGTTTTACAAGGCTATATAAATACTGTAAGTATTTAATAGGGGAAATGCAGGATTAAAAGCAAATGCCAGATGATATATGGTACAAAAATGTCATAAATTGTGTAATACTACCCTTTCAGTATTTAATATTAAATGACTGAAACTTGACAGTGCTCTGAATGTCACCTGCATTAAAATACCTCTCATAAGAACAGTTTCCAATGGATTGGTTTGATTGACGTGACTAGTTTAAAGATAGATTGTTTTATGCTGGATGATACCAGAGCTTGGATTCCTTCTGAGTAATGTTTTGACTGGTCTTTTTATTCTGTAACATCTACATCGCTGTGGTATTCAAAGCAGGGTACAGGCTCACAGACTCCTTACCATAATTTAACCACCTGTTCTCCTTTTAACAAACTGTAATTACGGAAACGTAAACTACATCTTCATTTATTTCAACGGTAGAGCATGGGAGAGGAATGTGGGAAAACATTCTTTGTGCTGCCACCAATTTAGTTGCCTACCTTGCATTTGTTTCATAAGCATCCTAGAAAGCTCCTGAAAATACCGAATGTGGAATGTGCCAAAAATGGTTAAAATGCAATACTTGGTCCTCTGACAGACAAGCCCTGGCAAATCTTAGCTTGATGTTACTGCCCTCGGCTGCCCTTCTCCTTCGTGGAAGGCTTTGCTCCCTTGCAGAGTCAGCGAAAGGGCCCGTGTGCCTGTGCCTCAGCAGCTACAGCACATCTTGGTCAGGGGGTTATTTTTGGGGTGCTGTTGTCACCAGCAATTCGCATGGCCGCGTTTGGTCTGTGAGCTGGAACGCAGGAGACATGGACATATGGTCTGTTTTGCCAGCTCTGCTATGGGGGTGGTAGCCTTGGGGAGAGGAGTGGTAAAAAAAAAAAACCAAAACAGTCCTAAATTGCACAGCTGTTTGCTGTGTGATGGTGAGTCTGAGCCCTCAGCTACCCTCGTTTAAAGGGAATGGTCAGGCAGAGCTGGTAACATTGATAAAGCTTAGGCTGCTCTTCTTGTGAAAAGTGTAATTTACAATAATTGCTGTTTTTTTAATAAAGCACCAATCTGTTTGAGATGTCTCAATGCCCGCTAAACAGTTAAAATGACAACTTAATTTCAAGATGCTGTTACCAATGTGGGTATATTGACCTCGAGCTGTTCAGGATGGATATTGCGAGATGATTTCCATAGCAAAGACGTGTTGCGCTTGGGCTCCCTTCTGCAGAAGGGAAACCAGATTTTGCAGTAGAAATAAACTTTCACTTGCTTCCCCACAGATTTTTCAATGAGAAGTGAAAGGAACATTGAGAATATAAGTGAATAACAAATATCTTTGGGTTTTGTGGGTTTGTAACTTCCCATAAATCAGTCAGCAAGTTCCCAGTCGTGACAACCACATGTCCCATGATATTGCAGCCACCGCAAAACTAGTGAAGGGTGCAATCAACTCGTAATAAGCGTGGCAAGTCAAATGAGTGGCATTTAAAAAAGAGTGCTGTCTTGCACATTTCTGATGATTTTTTTTGCAAGCTGTCAGTACACTGATGGACTGTTTAAATTGTCCTCCCTTTCCTCTGTGGCCACCCCCCACCTTGCCTCTTGCTACTTGGTAAAGCAGCAACCAAAAATTCATTGTAGGACTTTGGGGGGAAAAGATGGGCTGAAGACCCTTATTGAATCATTTTTAAGGATTTACAATGGCTCAGTATTTTGTGAGCCTTCTTTTTAAGGAAATACTCACGTTAATGAGCATTTATTGTAAAATATGGAAAAGAAACTGGTTAAAAGTCTGAAGTAGCGAAGATGGGTGATTCTCTGCTTGTCCTTCTCCCTACTCCAGGGGGACTCAGGTACCCACTGCTCCTGGTGCCAACATGAGGAGCTGTGTGGGAGTAGAGCCGCATCACTGGCTGGTCTCAGGGTTTCCAGTGAGGGTGAGCTCTGGACACACAGCTCAGCGCCACCCAAATGTCCTGAACTAAAGAAAAGGGAGCTAGGAGGCAGTGCTGTTCAGCAGCCTTGTGTCCCTTGGCAGGGCTGTGCTTCTTGACAGCTCCTGGCTGCCCGTAGGACTTGTGAATAGCCGGCGGCCCTGCCAAAGCAGTGGGAGCAGGGGTTGAAGGTGCTGATAGGGATGTCCGCAAGTGCCCAGCACCCTGCATGCTCCTGCTGTGTGAGGCGGCCTCCCTGGGAGCGAGGTGCAAGCTCCCTTCATCCTTGGAGCAGCCAGTTCCAGTGCTCTGCCAGACTCTGTCCAAATGCTGGCCTGAACTGACCCTGCTTGGCCTGGGATCCAGTGGGATCATGGTGCAGCAGGAATAAGAGGCACTTTGTTCTCCATCGTAGATACACTGCGATTAAACTCAATAGCCATGAGCCTAGATTTACTGCTGTGCTCTCGCTGTTTTGCATTGCACAATAGCACAAACACCCAGAGAGCAAGTGAATTTGATCCATGTTTCCTAAGAATTGTGAAATTCTCCTTCTGTATAAATTTGCTGCCTGAATTTTAAGCATGATTTATAAAAGGGGCCTTTCCTCTTATAGTAAACATGACTTCACTTTCTGGAGGGCTGTAAGACAAATCTTCTTAGTCTGCAAGGTAACTTTTTCAGTGTGCTATCCTT
The DNA here is from genome assembly GCA_027574665.1 of Rhynochetos jubatus. Classification (NCBI taxonomy): domain Eukaryota; kingdom Metazoa; phylum Chordata; class Aves; order Eurypygiformes; family Rhynochetidae; genus Rhynochetos; species Rhynochetos jubatus. The sequence continues at coordinate 49,456,173 of CM050648.1, forward strand.
AACGTGGTTTTGGCTCATCTTCCCAGCTGTACACTTACTTATTGGAGCTATTTAACTGAGATACAGAAGAAAAATACTGTTTCTTTTAGCGTTTGGACCTAAAGCTGGCTTACAAGAAATGTAGAGCAAGGAAGGCAGTTGTTTTGCCCTGCTTAGAAGCTTTCTAAAATCCTCTGAAGTGTGCTGCGGTTCTTATTTTTGGTCCGTTTTCTTGGTCTGCTGTTGCAAGTAGACTTTCTCTTGCTAATCTGTTGCCTGAAATGCTCTTTGTTCAGGAAAGCAAGTCTCTTTCTGTTGTAATCAGGGCTGGGAATTCAGCTGCAGGGTCACTCTTGGTGCTGTAGAGTTCACTGACCACATTTTGCTTCTGGCAGTCCTAGATTTGGCCCCTTTACACAGATCAATGCCAGGCTAACCCCATTTATTGCTACTTCTGAATCAAAACTCCGCTTCTCCTATTTAATTTAGCTCAAACTAGATGTAATGCAAACAAGCATCAGCATGGCAAAAGAGCCAGAAGAAGAGGAGGAAGAAAAAAAGGCACTTAGGGTTCTTTTGAATTAAAGATACCAAATGGTGCCAGGCTTCGGGGGTGGGGTGGGGTGGAATTAGTTTGCACTGTGTCGTTAGACCCTTTATAAAAATCAATTGTCATCATCTATTCTAATTTGCTACTACATGAGTAGTAGAGTTTTTCTGGTTGTCTTCAGTCCCCTTTTTGTGTTTAAAACTGTTTTCTAACGTTACTGCTACTACTGCTTAGGCTCAGCCGTGCGTTCAGATTTCTTTGGGGTTTTGTAGTCCCAGTGATGAATCTCCTGGTTTGCTATGTCTTGCCCCCACTAGCTGAACCTCCATCATTATTGCTAGATGCCTTCCACCGGTTTCCACCGCTTCAGCCTCCTAGAAGGTTCCAGACTTGCTTGCGGTCAAGTGAAGTTGCTGTTGGCAGGAGTGTATTATTCTCGGTGAAGCTACACGGTGCTGAGCACTTCATAAAGCTCGTCACCGTGAGATGGGGTAAGAGATTTTGTTAAAGCAGGTGTGTGGCAGGTAAGACTCGTGTGGCTATCAAACCCCATGACTGCAATATAATTTTTTTCTGTACCTGTGGCACACCTCAATATGAGAAAATGTTGGGATCCTCAGGACCTTACTTGAAGTTTGATGATGGGACCTTTATGGTGTGGTTGGCATCCAGCCACCGTTCCCAGTCAGGGCTAGAGTTATGAATTCCACTCGCCACACCTCATTCCACACTGCTTGTCAAATATGTGGAATAAGGCGCACGCTTACCCTCACCCATTGTTGTCTTCTGGATTGAAGCTCTGTTTGTGCAAGGCTGCGCAGGTGGAAATCATGAGGTTTAGTGTTTCTGCTGAAAACCAAAACATTCTTGCCATGCATCCTTCCACTCCACCCCTTCTCCCCCGAGAAAAACCTCTCCCCAGACTAATCTACTTTGGTTTTTCAGGGTGGTGTTCAGCAGAAATCAAGCGCTCAGTTGAGTGTGTCTGTAATGGAAGATGGTTGACATGAGACAAATCTATAATTTAGGAATCGTCGCTGAAGTAAATTTCTGCTACCCTCTACTAGATGATCACCACAAGACCCCTGAAACCTTTCCTGTTTGTTTCAAATGCTCTTTTATTTTTGACATCACAATTCATCTGTTCCTGAAGGCAAGCTATTGGAATGTTTGTTCCAGAAGGGAGACCAAAGCCTGTCAACTTAAATGTTGTTTGTGTGGGGTTTTTATTTATTTCACCACCCTTCTCCCCTCTCTTATTGATTAAATGCCTCCTCCTTCTTCTGCCTACCCTCTTCTTTTTCTTGCAGGCCTTTGTTGTTCCACCAGGAGATGCTTTGGTTTCCCACTCCCAACATGTGCTTTCTGTCTCTCTGTCTGGTTGCCTTGCCTCTTGCAGGAGTGGGGGTGCTTCAGCCTCTCTGCTTTCCTCCCTTCCATGCCAGGGAGGGACCTGATGGTTTCCTGCACCATTCTTCTGGGTGAGAGACAAGCATCAAGACATGAGCTGTAAGGCCTTCCATACGTTTCCCTCAAACTTACCTGGTTCCAGATAAAATCCTTTGCAGACGTTATCTCCCAGACTTTATCTGGAACTGGTCTTTTAAAGACTCTGGATGTGTCGCTATGTGCAGCTGTTCTTTTATCTGCCTCTTTACCTGTCAAGTCATCCTCTTGTGATGGTTTCTTCCACTTTTCAGGTCTCTATTGGAATGTAGTAGGTTTTTTGCACGCTATTTAAAAAATTATTAATCGTAGTTGGGGTTGTTGGCACCTTCTCCTATTTTGATACTCAAGCTGCTCTTTAAAGATAGTGTTGGCTTTTTGGGTGGGTTTTTTAGATATTTCCATATCTTGTTGTCTTGATCCTTCTTTAAAGTCGGTTGTTTTTTGGGTTTTGTTTGGATTTTTTTCCTCTCTATTGTAGAAGCCAGGTGTAGTTCAGACTTGTCAGTTTGGACCTGTAGAGGATGCTTCCACTTATCGGCATGGTGTTACTTATGATTACTACTCAAGTTATTCAGTGGGTTTGTTTTCTCTAGCTTCAGTTAGGTGAAATCTTCCCCCCCCTATTCCAACGAAAGATTTCTTCAAGTATTATTTTGAATGAGGATAACTTCACATAAAGCTTACTTCCTCATCTGCAGTTAAATTAGCTGAGCCTCTTGGCAAGGGTTACCTTCTCCAAGAGCCCTGTTACAGAGCAACCTACCAAAAGAGAAATTTCATACCTACGTGTTTACCCCGTGGTGGCTGGTCCAGCTGTGGCAAGTGACAGTGTGTGTTCTGGGTAGTTTCACTTAACTTCTGTATGTTTTAAAAAATAAAATAACTGTGCATTTTATTCAGCTTTCATTTTCTGGGTGAAGCTGGCAGTTGCCTTTTTGGTTTTGAGCTGTCCCTCAGTCGTCTAATGATGTGATTTTTCTCTGGTGTTGGTTTCCGTGTCATAACATAGCTATACGTACTATCAGTTTATGTTAATGTGTCTGTATTTCTTGCTTTTCAGTTTTATTGAAATGCGTGTGGTACGTTGCAGGCAATAAAAGTCAACAGCTAGAGAAAGTGAGAGGCATTGCTTGTTGACTGACAGTCTTTACTGTGTCTTTAAACATTTTCAGATCCTTTTGTGTCCAAGCATTGGCGCTTTGTGTGTTAGTAATGACCAAAGAAGCACAAAAGCAGACTTAGAAGCAAGCCGTGCAATCCAGGGAAACGTGTATTGTATAACATTTTGTTGGACGTTCTAAGGTTATATGTGTGGTCTGTTGTGGTGTCGGGTCAAGTAAAAGTCTTTTAATGTAAAATTAAGGGTTTGCTGAGCTAGTTAGCAGAGGTCATTCTGTCTACCACTAGATAGTGGATTGCTGCTTGAAGGTTGGCGGTGGCAGTGATGGCTTCTGTTAGCATACAGCACATGGTTATATGGATTTGGGGTTAATATACCCTTGTGGGCTGAAGTTAGCTGCCAAATGGATATTTTTATCATACAAGCTACAATGACTACTCGGAGAAATCCCTACAGGTCTGAAAGCAATAATAATCAAAATTGTATTTCTTAGCCTTGGATTCTAAAGTATCTTTTACACATAATGGAGTCAAATGAACCAAATCTAAAATATGCTTTGTTCATATGCCGTATGGTCATTGTCTTGCCAAGCATTCGTCTTGCTTTCCAGAGTAGACTCCTGTGTTCTCCTTTCCTTTCCTTCACACTAACCCCAAAAAATTGACCTCCATAGTCTTATGCCTTCCGTTCCTTTTCTCCCTTTGTCCCTATATGCTTTCCCAGCATTTAAGAAAACTTTAGACACCAGATAAGAGGTGAAATGAACTAAAACCCTTCATGCACTACTGCATTGAAGGAGCTTTTGAATTTAACCACGGCTGTATTTAGCTTAATTCAGGACTTCAGCCCCTTTCTACCAACCACCAAAGGTGTACCTACTCCTCCAAGGGATTTTAAAATCCAAAGACAGATTTTAGTATGGGGTGGGGGTAGGGAAGTATCTGGGTCATTGATGGTTTTCAGTTCTGGTCCTGTGTGCTATGTGCACAGCCCATTTTGGGCGCTCTGGGGAGGCCCCCATTGTTGCATGCTGCCCCATACATGTATTTTTGGCAGGAGGCTGTTTCCGCACCGTGTCGTGTCACACCGTCTGTCCTGAGGTGTTAAGTAACCCACGTGTGTTTTGAAATAGCTAACGATAAAACGATTTCTCTCGTGATAGTGTTTGGACTTTTTCGTTCTCCTGCTTGTTATGAAATCTGTAGGCTGAGAATTTTAATGGGAGTTACAAGAGGAGAGGAAAAAGTCCCAGCCAGCCCTGGAAATGCATGGGATTGTGGTAGAGCAGAGTAAACGCTCCCTATTACAGTCCGTGTTAACAAGGACTTCCAAAAAGCCTGTCACTTCAGTAAGTTCAGCTTTTATCCTTTCCTCGCACTGTCTTCCCTCTTGTCGGTCTCTCTGTCTGTTGGGGTTTCAGTAGATCATCATTTTTAAGAGACAAGGGTCTTTGCTTTGTCAGGTTCAACTTCGGAGACCTGCTGGGTGGGGAGGTGGACAGGAGAGAGGAGAAAAGCCCAGCAATGACACAGGGCTCCTAAAAGTTGGTCCTTTTTGCCCATAGCGTTGTGTTGTATTGATACTGGAGCAAGGGGTGTGTAATTTAAGATTACAATTTCACACCGTATTTCTAATTCTTTACCAGGCTTGACTGTAACTATCAAAATTGCAGTTCTGATCATGTCTTTGTCTGTTTACATCTTCATCATGAATTAGATAATTATGAATGTATGGCTTTAAAGCCCTTTTGTGCCTTTTTTTCTGCAGTTAGGTTATAGATGAAGCTATCTATCTGGTTTATTGTTTAGTCTCGTAATTACTAAGTGGACGCAATGTCTTCAAAATTACGATTCTGTCTGAGAATATTTTATTATTGTTTGCTGCAAGAAACATCTGGAGAGTGCTTAGAGCTCTTGTGTGTTACAGCATTTCAAAGACCTGGTTTTATTGGATCCTTATAATTTGTCCCTTTTCCTTTTTCCTCTTCATATGGCGTAAAGAGCTTTTTTGTGTTAAGTCTGGTGAGGTGATTCCAGATACAAAATTCTTCAGGTAGTCCGAAGGTGGGGGGTTTATTGTTTACATGTTCAGTCTGAAGCAGATAGTGTTCTGTTGGTATGTCCAAAAACGCATCTTCTCTAGATGGGTCAGTATTATCTCTTTCTGCTCCTAGGCAAATTAATAAACTAAATTTAAAAAATGCAAAGGAAAGCAGGCGGCTGGCTGATTCAAAGGGAGAGGCTATGTTTTTCATCACCACCCTTTCAAAGCCTCTCTGAATCAAAAGAACCATTGGATTGCGAAGGCAAGACCTATGCCACACCAGAAGCTCCCAGTTCAGCAATTTTCCCAGGGTAAAATTATAACTCATGTTTCCTCAGCACAGGCTGTAACTGGCAGCGTTCCTTTTACTTCTAAGGGTGAAATTGCTGGGGGGGGAACAGACATCTAATGTGCCTCTGGAAGTTTTACAATGGGTGTTAGCCTCCCTTTGTGGAAAGGTAGATGTTCTTCTGGAACATACCCAAGGGCAGGTGCTATTCAAACTGGAGTGTAAATTAACTTCAAATACAGTAGTATGGACTTATTTTTGTTTGGTTTGAGAGTCAAATTTAAAGAAGAAAAACCCATTTCTCAAATTCTGACAGTTCTTGACGGTCTTCCATTTATCCCACTGAAGTCTGCATTTTTATGGGCCTTTAAAATCTTCAGATATGACTGCAATTCAAGATGTTAATCTTTATTCATGTACTACTGATAGGATCTTAACTCGCAAACAAAACAGGCAGATTTCAGCAGTGCTTGTTTTTCGGTGTTGCTTCTCACCAAAAGATTATTGGACAAATTGCAAACTCTGTCCAAAAGGAATATAACCAGTTGGTTCCTTTCCCACTCAAATTTTGACACCATCTTTAAGGATTTGTTTAAGTTTGCATTCAAATGTATCAGCATGATTCTGGCAAACACACACTGGAGTGTGTGGTGGTTTTTTTTTTTTCTTTTCTTGTCCTTTTGTTATGTAAAGACTCTTACAAAATATGCACAGAGTGCCTGCTAGAAGTGGATAAAAGGCAACACTTGAGTGAGACGTCTGACCAAAAATTACGTTATTAATGTCTGAGCCTAGGAGGTGTCCACCTGGGAACAGTTGGAAGATGGATGCCAGAGCTCCCCGTGTCCATTCCCCACATACAGGCATGGGATGGGGGTGACTGTTGTATGCCAGTCCTCTCTGGTGTAGGAGAAGAGCTGGGAGATCCTTCACCCCTCAGGGAGGCAGCAGGAGCTGTTGGCTGCTCTGTGCTGGGCTATTCCCAGCAACTGGGGAGAGCTGCCCAAGTGGCTGCCCCTTTCAGGGAGGAGGTATAGACTCTGGACGGAGCTCCAGAGTATGTAGGTGTGTTATCTGCAAAGACCTTGGCAGGCCGCACCTCTTGTGATAGGGATGAAGGGGTCCAAGGTGTTGGGATTGATGCTGCTGCTCGCTGGAATGAATGAAGCCTCGAATGGAGAACTGGTCTGTCGTCTCTGTCCTTTGCCAAAAGGTGAACCTCCCTTTGAGTGCTTGCTTTACTATGAAGTACAGGTTGTCTCTGCTACCTGAGGTTTGGTAGAGGTAAGAGAAAAGAGACCTAGGTTTAAAGGAAAGTAAATGAAACTGTCCTCAGGGCAGCAGAAGCAAAGAGTTTTCTATCAGCTGTAATGTTGAGGGCAGGGCTGCCAGGCTGCTAAAGGCTCTTCAGACCTGGCAGCCTCTTTCCCAGGGACTGCTCATCTTTTTAATAGCATTTCCCTTTATTTTTTTAAGGTGTTCACCGTGACTGCAGCCTTTCTCCACTGAGACTGAGGGATCTGTTGGCACTTACTGGCTTGTAATAGTTTCTGCAGTATCTGGCAGGATCCCACTTTTGCCTGCGAGAATCAAGGCTGAGTGAAGGTCACTGAGGGGCCTCGCTGTGCACCTTGTGAAATATTTTGAGCTGGGCATATCTAGTTAGAGAAGGTTCAGGCTGGGGAATTACCTTTGGGTCACTCCTAACTCAGTTTTATTGCTGGTTTGAATAGAAGCTGGCGTAGAACAGGCAAGCTCCTGGTAGAGCAAGTGGCCTGAAATGCCAGGTATCTGGTCCGCCCCTATCACAGGACACCATTAGAAGCAGCACAGCAGGTCTGTTGACCTTTGGGCCGATGTCCTCCTGCGTCTAAACACTGCGTCCTTCAGCGTGGTTTGGGGATGTTTTTGCCTACTGCACCCTGGGGTAAACACCCTGTGATTAGACGGTGTGGGGTGGGCAGCAGTGTGCTGCGTGTTAATTGGGAGCAGCTTTCAAATCCGGTTTTGCTTGTAAATTAAACGGCCGCTTTTACTGAGCAAGAATTCAATCGGCATGTCTGAAGATCGTAGAAGTTGTCTGCTTCCATGACGAAAGCCAGAGTGGCTAGTGGAAGTGTGTGTGTTTGGGGGTAGTGAATCTGGGCTGGATGCCCAAGTTATTAGTGGATTTTTTTTTAATAGTGCCATGGATTGGATATATGCCAAAGATCCTGCTTCCATTATGGGCTTAAGTCCTGTGTCAGCCACACTCAATGCTTGCTTGACCAAGGGTGTGCACAGCAAGAAGTGAGCAGGCAGAGCAGAAGGCTGGGGCTTTACTTGCAGAGCTTGAATGTAATAAATGAAAACATTTGGGCTGGCCTCAGCGCTGCTTACCCAAACAAGCGAGGGGCTGAGTTCATCTTCCTTAAAGAGTATGAATATATAGAATATCTTCAGGGAGGTATTAAACTTTTGTCTGCGATTTCAAGGCTTAGGGGAATCTTCAGAGAAGTTTATAAGCACTTAAAAAGATCCATCCTGTCCCTGTGAACTTGACCTTTTCTAGATTTTGGACTTGCCTTTACTGCAGTGCTGGTATAAGCACAGGTCCTCGTTTGACTCCTGCCCTTATCCCAAAAGCCTTTTTCTCCAGTTAGAGATTTTTCTAAGCTCTCAGTGGCCAGTTTCTGATGAAGGTGTGGTTAGAGCTCTCCTACTGAAGTTAGTTGTGTGCTGTAGACTTGGCTACTGGGCACAGGGATTCACAAAGTGTCTTCAAGCTCTTGTCCAAGGGCATTTTTAACTGTCCTGCCTCTCCAGGTAGGCAGTGCTCTCCATCCAGCACAAACGCCTCACTTCCCTCAGCCCCTTGCCTTGCATTCGTTCTCTGCACTTGTGGCATTTATTCTAGGTTCTGATGAGATGGCAGCAAGGCTCATTTTACCAAGGAAATGCAACCGCAGTCTCTCCCGCACTGAGCGGGTGTACAAGCTCAGCAGCACTGGCATCTCAAGGAGGAGGAGGCTGTGAGCAGCCAGTGTGTGGGATGTGGAGCAAGTGACCCCTGTCTCGGGGCCGGATCGGTGCTCCATCCTGGGGCCAGTGATTCTGGAACAAGGAGGATGTAGCAGTTAAAACTGTCTCATCAGGTAAGTGCTCCAGTCACCACTGCTATAGCCAGTCTGGTGTGACAAGAGGTCCATCTATCACTGCCTTTGTAGGCTTAATCTATATTTGTGCTGTTGCAGGATACAGAAGACAGCCTAACGTAGTTCCTGGCACCTCCAGGAAAGGGTTTCAGCCAAGGCACTGTTTTGTGATGGCCCATAGGCCATACACCCTGCCTCTGATGGACTCCTCTGGGTATCTCTGTCCTCTCTTTCACGCAGCCTTGTAGCATCCTCCACCATCCTAATCTCCATTGCTGCATATATTTCTGCAAATAGTACCGAGTGCTGCAAGCATGGTGCTGGTGTGGGAGAAGTGAGCAGGTGCTTGATATAGTAGTGGGTCTTCTGCTGCACTTGGGTTGCTTCAGCATCTCAAGAAAACTCTAAATTCTCAAGCTCTCCTTTGTGTTTGACTCTCTTGTATAGGATAATTTGACCCTTTATCATGTGTTGACAGACATTCAGGATTAAAAATGAGACTTCTCCTCCAGAGGTCTAAAACAATAATTCTGATACTACTGCTCAGTCCCAGGGCACCCAGTATCTCTGCTTACCGTGGCACTAAATTGCAGCTGATAGTGTTTTGGGCCTGTTTCTCACACAGCACTCAAATAAAATTGTTCTGAAGTTTTGTTTTATAAACATAATTTGTAATATTCCAAGTCAGCAGTCCTGATGCTTGCAGCTTCGAGGGCAAGAGCAGTTGTATTGTATCGATAAAAGGCAAAACATGACAGGGCAATTGGTGTATTTTTGCTGTGGGAAATGATGCACTATTTCTTTGTTTCACAGACTGGTGACACCAACACACCCTGACCATTGGTGTAAGGGTAAAGAAGCAGAAGAAAGGGCATGGATGTGCTCATGTATAAAGACTTTTTGCCAAAGATCTGAACGACTTCTTGGCTCTTCTGTGCTCCTCAGAGTGAAGGTGAAGAGAAGGCACCGTGATGGCATGCATGTCTTAGGAGACCAAAATGCAGCTTTCATGCTCTGTGCTATGCACATGGTCATCTCTGAGTACCTTCCAGGGCTCTGAGGGCCCAGCACAACCTGGTGTCATCTGTTCACACAGCGTACCATGGCCAGAGATGAAAAATTCCATCTGAGGACATCTCCAGGCACAGAGGTGCCTAGGGTGGGCCTTTTCCTTTCCGGTGGGATAAGCACCTGGGCTTCCTGTACCATGTAGCTCTATCTGCCTGCTTGCTACACCTTCCAGAAGTGCTGTTTGTACTGTACTGATATTGTTTATGCTGAATAAATGCTTTCTCCAGCCTCTTTGTTGTGGTGACTGTTTTTGCTGAATTGAAATAAAAGTGGGGGGTATTTGTTTAAGCACTGTGGTGAGACATGATCATGATTATTTTTTTTTTTTATCTTTAATGAAATGTTTGTTTTGAAAAAGTGCATCCTCAAAATGGGGACGCTTGTGCAGGAGCCAAATCTGAGAGTTGTCCTGATGTTCCTGGTTTGGACAGGGCACTTGAACTGGCTTTCCCACACCCCTAAGCATCAGCCTGCTGTTTGTTTCAGAGTCAGGCACATAGCTGTTCATTGCAGTCAAATGACTTCTGCTTTGTACTGAAGGAAAAGGGATTTGTCTCCAACTACTGACGTTTGTTCACTGTTTGGATTCATTCCCCATACAGTGGGCTGTTTGTGTTCAGAGGAGACTTGTCTGTTGGAGGTGGCTGATGTGGGTGTGCTGACTGCTGTTGCCAGCTGTTCCTGGGCACCAAGCTTTTGTTAGGAGAAACGTCTGTCTTGTAGCTTTCTGTTGTGGGGAAAAAAAGATAATGAATACAGATAGATTTGATGCTTTAGAATAAACTACTGCATGATTATTGTTTTTGATGTCCGGACTAGATGATACAAGCTTGTCCTTAATTCCCCACTAAAAAAAAATCAGAGTTTGAAATACGTAACTTGGAGTTTCTCAGCAGTGATAATTACTTGGGCTGTGAAAGGAAGCATCTGATAATTTTAAAATTTGATCCAAAGGCTAAAGCTACAGTATATTGAATAACACATTCACACTCCTGCTTGAGCTGGGCTGGCTCGCAGGGAATATGTTGACAGTAACAACGCTAGCCAGCAATGCCTTGACCTCCAACCTAAAATGACCCCCATAGTCTTGTGAGTCAAGTAGATGTTTTGTACTTGAATGTCGGTCCTCTGGTAAGTGAGCTTGGGTTGTCTTGTAGTGGTATGGCTTTTGTCAAGGTTTCTGGCTTGAGAAGGGAGCTGGAATGACTTTACTCAAGACCAAAGAGTGTAAATAATACTTCTGAAACCACTGCTAATCATAGCAGGCTAACATGAGCAAATATTTTGAGGGGAGGAGGAAGCCTCCTGTCTCTTTGATTTTTGTACACTTAGCAGCATGTTGTAATAACTCACGTTCTTCAGAGATGTCTTATTTCTTCCACTGCTACCAGAAGATTGACATGGTCACTGTGGTGTTGGTAGACCAGTTGCATGGGTGCACATCTCAGCCCTACAGATAACATGTTTTTCAACCCAGATGTAAAGGTTTATTCTTTAACTATATTCTTGAATGGAATTGGCAAGAAGTTTGTATAGGAGAAAAAGGCAGGGAGGAGAAGAGATTTGAAAGCTCTCCTGCACAATCCTCAATCCCCTTTGGTAGAAAGACTTCAAAATTCTAAGGACTTTTTGTAAATGCTAGGGAGCAGGAGTTCAGGCAAGGCTGCTTTTGCTTCTGTTGAGCCTATAGGAAGGCTTGCCTAGGGCAGAAAATGAGAAGCAGGTTCAGATATACTCAAAAGACCTGGGCCTACCAAATGCTTGTGGTTGAAAGGCTCAAATATCAGCCAGAAAGTGGAGGAGCTCCAAACTGGTTAGGGTTTAGGAGTCCCAAACTGCTCTAATAGAGCAGTGGGTTTTGTGTGCTGAACCAAAACTGAAAAGTTTTGTAAGACCTGAATGTCTTTAACCTGCCTAGCACATAGATTTTAGCACTTTGGAGTATGTAGTTTCCGTAATAAATTCATTCCAATTTAAAATCAGAACTCATTGGAGGTTTTTTCCCAACAACTTTTAAAAATAATCTTTGAGTACTAATAATGATAAATGTCTTTCAGGGTATGTCAGGTATTTTGGTCCACAGGAACCATCGTGAAAGGTTGGATTTCCTGTTCTTATTTATTTTTTTGTTGGGTAAATATTGCAGTGTTTGACAAGAGAAGGTACCAAGTGAAAAACGGACTGTTGACGGATAGGAAGGTGGCTGCCCATCCAGCCTGCGCAGGCCCTAGCTGTGCTTTGTGTCCCACTCATGAATAAAGTTGGTGCAGTTCTTGAGGCAGACGACAATCTCTTTGATCTCCTGTGTGGGAACAGCCGTGGCTGAGCTATAAACCCTTCCTGGGTGCAGGTCTCGCCTGCCTGACACCAAGCGCACCAAGGAAGGCTTCTGAAGAGCTTTTTGATCCTTTTTGTTGTCAGCTGTTGTAGTTGGCTTGCTGGATCCTGTTCAGTTTAGTTTCTACAGCTCCCTTCTCTCCTCCTGTAATTATTTGAAGGAATTATGAATTTAAGGAATTATTTTGTGATCACTTTAGGTTAGGGGAAGCTTCATTTACCAGCAGTGCCTTGTGCTAACCACTTTCTACCTAAGCTTATTCACTTCCACGTTTGCAGTAATTCGATGCAAGCCGTGTATTCCTTCAGAGAGACTGTTTGCCCCTGTGTTATCCCTCCCGTAGCTGAACCAAGACAGTGACTTAACTAATGCAATGATTTAACTTTGATCTGTTAAACAAATGTCAGTGGTCTTAATGCTGTACCCATTGGATGGGGATCTGTGCTGTGGCTGCACTAGCGAGTCGTGCCACATGAAAGGAACTGGGTTTTAAGCACCCGCTTCTCTGATTCCCGTTTCTGCTTTAATTTGTCTGGGGCAACTGCTGTAGAAATACCATTGCCTCATTTCAAAGTGGTCTCCAAAACAGTAGTGAACTGGTTTTATCCAGGGAAATGTGCTTTGGGAGCTAAGGCTGGAGGAAGGCTAGCATTATTGTATTTAATATCTAAACATTGAGCAGATGGGTGTTGTTACTTTGAGGCACAATAATGCAGGTAACTTGAAGGGGGAATATTGAAAAGGAGGGGGGTGAAATAAGGTAGCAAAAGGTTTTATTATAAATCATGGCATCATAGAATAACAGGTTGGAAGTGGGTTTATTTCTTGGGAGTTTTACTAGGTAAACTGTGTAAATGGCAGCTTGGTTACATTTTGGTTTTGGAAACTGGTTCCCTTTTCTTATGGGGGTTGGGGGGGGGGGGGGGGGGGCTTTTTTCATTTTTTTTTTTTTTTATTTTGTTTTTTTTCTGCTTGTAAAATGCCCACAGTCTTTTGACCTCTCTCCCATCCTGACAGTGATGTTTATACTATGTATTCTTCTACCGTTTCATGCAGCCGGCGCTAACGCAAGCTATACTGAATGAGGTCCCAGCCTAACTACAATATTAACCCTGCAAATCTGTTCATTTTCTCCTAAGCAGCCCCAGGCAGGGTATGCAGGAGAATGTGTCCAATTGAAAAACTATTACAGGCGCGGTGGTGCTGCAGTGTGCTAAATTGCACAGAGAGGATCCTGCTAAGGGAGGTGGTGGTGTCTGTCTCATACAAGTTGCAGAATGTTTTTTGGTTTTGTCTCAGCCTTCATTGATGATTTTTAATCTTTTTCCCCAACTGTTTGTCTGCTTTTAAGCGTTGAAATGTGTTCCCTTTCCCACACATGCTGCTTTCTTTCTGCTAATCGTCCAATACGTGCTTTTTTTTTCTCCGCTGGTTTGTATCACTTCTTGCCTTCTTATTTTTACCTTTCCAGTGGTTGTTTTTAATTTTTTTCTTCCTTATTTTCCTAAATATCATACTGCAGATCAGTAGCATCTTGGGTGGTGGTTGTACCACATAGCATTTATAGCAGACATTAGTTTTGCATAGCGTGTGTACCTTATTTTGTCTGGACTTGTCTTCATTGCGCTGCAGGCACCTCCTCCAGCAATTGTAGTGATTAAGCGTGGTATTTCTGCAGAATTAATATAAATTCTGCTTATAAAGTAACAGAAGAAAACCCAACCCTCCCCCCCCACAATGTCTAAACTAGACGTTTTTCTTCATCCCCTTCGTTTTTATCAGTAGTTGACCTAAGCTTGCTTTTGCGTATGAAAGAAAATTAGTTAAGTGCCTTGTGGTTTTTTGATGCCTTTTGTTACATATTACTTGGATTTATTGTGCAACACTGGCCTGTAAATCATTTCAGTTAAGACATTTACCTGGCTTGTGTTGCCTTTATGGTTTGACTCTTTCAACAGCCATGAAAAACGGAGAAATGATGTTTTTGGCGGTGAAGGACTTTGCCGGCCCCATTACCACGTAACTCTCAGGGCCGTGCTCTGCTTCTGCGAGGTTTGCTGCCCGGCTCTGCAGAGATGTTTACAAGAAATCCATTACCTTTTGCAGCCGAAAGACGTGTCGAAAGAACAAAGAGAGTTTTGTGATGAAGTGTATCTGACTTCTCGCTGCTTTGCTTACCTTTTAAATGTAAAACTCAGTAATTTGCAAGAGCTTTTAGTTCTCAGGGCATCCCTATAAGATTCCACCCCACATGGAGCTCCCCTTTAGTCCAAAGCGGGGTTGTCTCAGAACCGCTCTCAGATGCATTTCTATTTTAATCCCCAACTTTGAATGCAGCCTGCCTTACTGGCTCCGGCGCATCGCCCTGCCCCGCCCTGCCCCACCCGCCTCGCGCGCGGGCTGGCGCTGCTCTTCGTTGGCGCTACGTCTTTGCCTTTGTGACTGAAAGTTGGCTTCATCAGCAAAGCACCGGCTCCCGCTCCGCGCTCGGAGCTCGCCTGCCTCGGGAAGTCGCTCAGACCTGCAGCCTATGCGGGGCACGCGGGGGCATCTGTCGCCATACGTATAATTTTTAAATGGAAAATGTCTTTCTCAAAGGCTGTCGATGTCCAGTGGTCTGCAGTCCATGAGCAGTTGACTAGTCCAGGTGTTTCTGCTTCTGTTTCCGTGCTATGTGAATTGGGAATTCGAGAGAAGAGTGTGCAGGATGGAGGAGTTGAGGGTTTGTATTCCTGTTCTGACTGTACGGCAGTGATGGAGGGCTTGGGAAGAAACAGAAAGTCTACCTGGGGTCATCTTGGTTAAGGAAAAGAGTAATTGTTCTTCTTCTTTCTGTCAGCAGCTCTTTCTTTCAGAGCCTTTTTCATCTCTTAAGTACAAGAATAAGCTTTATTTTTGGCATGGGTTGTCTGTCCTGAGCAGTATTCATAAAGAACTTGTTTTATTGAACATGATTTCTCCTCTGTGGGTTTTATCACTGCATTTTTCCCTGCTTATTTAAAACGTAGCCAGTTAAGACTCTTAGAGCTGGATTTTTTTTTTTTTTTTAAACTGCCAAATATTTCTCTGTGCTTTAATAAGATGAAAATCATAAGCTGAGACTATGAGACAGTGCTATTGACTCAAGACTGTGGGTTTCTGTGAGGTTTTTCAGGAGATCATTAACCCAGGTCTATCTCTTCACAGGACAGTCGGCCCAATATGTCAAGACCTCTGATCACTAGATCCCCTGCATCTCCATTGAACAATCAAGGCATCCCCACTCCAGCACAGCTCACAAAATCCAACGCACCAGTTCACATTGATGTGGGTGGGCACATGTATACCAGCAGCTTGGCCACGCTTACAAAATATCCCGATTCCAGGTAACTTTAAAAAGCTTGTTCTGCATGTCTCTGGCAACTCCTTTTCTTCCATTTCATTCTGGAACCTCCTGGGGCTGTCTTAGAATGATAAATTTAGTTTCTTTTGTTTCAAAATTAAATTAGGTTTCTTTGTTCGTAGGAGGTTAGAGACTGACTTTTCTTTCCCTGCTCCACTATATTCCAGACAAATGGCACTGCTGCAAACCCCTATGTGTATGTACTGAAATGAAGTCGATGGTAAAGAGCACTTACCTTCTACCTCCTGGAATTCTGGTTTCATGCCAGGGCACCCGTTCTGTGGTTTATTACATCAAAAACTAGTGATACTGCATTGAAGTCCAAAGGCAGAGGGGGTGTGTGTTGGGGTATTTATTTATTTCTTTTGGAGCAATAACCACTCTCCTGTAGTATCAGCGTGTATAATCTCGGATATGTCACTTGAGGTAAAGGCAAGGTTGTATGTAACAAAATATAGGACAGCATTAATGAAATACTTTCTGTAGAATCTTAGGACTTTTCAAATAATTAGACTTAACTCTCACATACCTTCTAAATTAAACATTCGTGTCTGATGGCTTACTGGTATTAAGCAGTTAGAAAACTTCTGCATGCATGAGCAAGTGGTGTATGTAGAGTAGGTGAAATAAGAATGCAGCTTAAACAAAACAACAGTGCACTGATCACTGTGTGTGAATATTACATGGTGGCGGTTGCAGATAAGCACTGTAGTGATGCTGTAATTCTAAGAGTTGGTTATCAGCTTGTAGGTGTTGATTGTGTCCACTGTATTAGTCTATACCTTGCCCTTCACTGCCCGACCCTGCTCTAGAGGGAAGAGGTGTTACCTTCATGGTCTTTCCAGCATTTTAGGGTGGGGTTTTTGTGTTTCTCGATCCTGCAACTCTGACTTGCCTTTCCAAAGGGTACAAGGCACAGTTTATGGCATGTGATTTTGTTCTGCATGTGGGTGTCACTGGCACTACTGCCTTTGCAGCATTGCTGACGTAGTTTTAGGTGAGACTGGAGTAGTACTGCTAACACAAAGAGCTGACAGTGCTAGAGGAAGAGAAGATAAATAAAGGCGTGTGAAAGAGAAGCAGCTGGGCAAATGGCTTTTCTTATGACAACCTCCTCAAGGAAAGCCAGACAGAGGAAAGTAATAGAAGCCATGCCAAAGCACAGGCCTGCCAGGAGAGATTGAAGCAATGTCTGGAAAAACTTGAACTCTTCTTCGAAAACCAAATCTATTGTTTTGGGGAACTGTTTTTAGGACCTGCTTGTGTTCAGCTACTAGGAGTTGTGATTACTTAGCTTTTTTTTTTTCAGTAGTTGGAATAGTGATGGTGCCTGAAACTGTTGTGTGTGCAGTATGAAATATGTGTAGCTTCTGCTTCCATGTCAGATTCACCAGGAAAGCGTATCACTTTCAGTGGAGAAACACTAAAATGTCTTTCATAAGTGTGTTATGGAGGCAGTGGAATTTAAGCTTAATGTATTCTGTACTCAATTGAGCCATTGTAACACTTGAAAGTGAAAGCTGTGACTGTAGTATCAAAGCCAGTTTAATAAATTAAACATTTTAAAGCTCTTCAAACATAATTTAAAGAAAACCCAAACTCTGAGTTGTAGTCATTCTGTTTCAAGTCGTTCTGACGTGCGTTTGTATTTCAATTCTGGCAGTAAGTGTCTTTTGAACCCCTTGATGAGTGAATATTTCCAGCATAGCTGTTAGAACCTGGAATTCCCAGGTACTTCCAGAACTTGGGATTTTTTTATTTTAACATTAGCAGCTTCAAAAGGGTAATTACTGAACTTGTTTGGATGCCAAGACAATGGCATGAAGCAATAAGCTGGTAATCATAATATGGTCATTGGTTTTTGTCTGTGAGATTTTAACATTTTTTTTTCCAATGAGGGGGTGTGTGTATATATATGATGAGTGCTGGGTACAAATTATCCAGTAATGTTTGGATCTTAATCCAAACTGTGCATTGGAGTCTGACCTGGTCAGTCCATATCTACAGTCTAACTTTGTTAGTGTTAGTTAATCCAAGACTTTGGTCAGTGTTTTCTTTTGTATGCTTTTTGTATGTTTTCTTTTTCTACCAATATCACGTGTATGAATGAGATCAAAACTAAGGCAGGGTCCCATACGTATCTCTGGGCCAGTTGAAGCGTCCTGAGGCTTACTGTCATATGAAGTATTGTCTATGAAAAATAAGGTCTTGATTATCTTGCCTGAAAGAGCACTGCTTCAGGGATGAGTCAAGGCATAGGTTGCAGGCTCCAGCATCTAACAGGTTGAGACATGAAAGTCATTAGGCTTCTGACTTGTATTACATGTAGTCTAAGGGCCAGAAGCCTAAAATGAACCTTTCATCTGTGGGCCAGGTACCAGAGTCATCTTTCTTTGAGAGATTGAAAAGGTAATACCCAAACCAGCAGCTTTGGAGTCACTGACTTGCTGGTGAGCAGGAGACCTATCCTGATAGAGCAGTCTCTGCTTTGGAGCAAGTGTACTCTTACCTCTCCTTTTGGGTTAGTAGCATCTTATCTTGTGCCTCTCTATTTTCTCTTTGGACAGTAGAGCAGGTATTGGAAAGAATACTTCGAAAAGGATCCCTCAAATGGTATCAGGTAAAGGCTTGTAGTTTGCAGGGCTTATTTTCCATAATTCTTTTGTTAAATCCCCCAAACTGATTCGTGACTTGATATGTAAAAAACCTACTGACAGGTATCCATTCATTCCTCCAAAGAAGCCCCGGTGAGATTATAAAAGCATCTTGTTACTGATGCTGGGTCCCTGCCCTTTGCTATGGAAAGACCGTTGAGGGCTTCTCTCAAATGCTTTTGTGATTGAAGAAACCAAGGAATCGGAGCCTATCTGTGTTTTGGCCAAAGACTGACACAGTGAAGCAATCCAACAGACAAGCAGCTTATCTAACAGATGGTTTGAATTGAGTAATCCTAGAATTTTAAATTCTGAAGCTGAAATAATGCTACAAAAAATCCCAAAACCCATTTAAAAATCCAGCACCATAGAATTCAAAGGAGCCCAGTTATATTCTGGAGTAGGGAGAACCTCCAGTTTTCACAAAGATACCGTGTGATTATTTTATCTCATCAACAGGCTTCAGGTTCTCCCAAGCCACCAGTGAGACCATGCCCCAGACATGATCTCATGCAGCTGAATAATACAATTTGCCAGGCTTAGGCTTCAAGAAGAGGCAGTTTGAATGAGTGTATCTACCAAGAAGACCTAATGTAAGGTTAGTCTGCTGAAAGAAATAGTAATTTTCCTTAAATGCCTGAGCTGGTGGCAGGTGCTTTTGTCTCTCCACCAAGACTGCAGATTTTGATGAATTCACCCATATACAGATTGTTCCTTTTGGCTTTGACTTGTCGACTGATGGTTATTCATATGTCTGTGTGAATGGACCAAACAACTTGTTGCTCTTGTGTGTGGAGTCTTACGGTTTGGCAACTTGTTACATTTTGAACTAGATCATGCCTTCCTCTTCTCAACAACCATTGGTTTACTTGAAGTTACCAGATCTGCAGGGTGATACTTGGCAACACAAAGTTATCTGTTAAAGATTCAGGTGCACTAATTTTTTTCTTACTTTGTTTTTGCAAGTGAAGTTTTAAAAAAAAATGGTCTGCTTTGCAATGCCCAGAAAAAAAAAAGATCAATTTTTTTATTCCAGGGAAGACAGCTACAAGATGGGGGGCTGCTAAAGAGGCCTTTCTCCCCAGAGAGCTGAGACACATGCATGCTGTTCCATTGTTCCTGATGGTCACTGGAGAGTTTGAGGACAATGGGTTGAAGTTTTAGGATTTATGATTGAGCTGAGGAAGCACAGGCCTGTTAGCTATGATATTTGAACCTGATCAGCCTACTCTCAGTTCATTATCATCTTGCAGTAGGATTGAAGCTTTTGCTTGGAGTCGGTATTCCTACATCTGTCAGCCTTAATGCTGTCTGTATGGCATCTACCGTAAGTTATTGTGCATCAGGCCAAGACAACCTCAACTGACTGTCAGAACTAACTGGGAAGATGTTTAACTTTGGTCATATGAGCATCAGCTGTCTGATATCTCTGATATCAGCAATATCAGCAGTGTTATCTATCTCATAGGTTCAAAGCGCCTGGACTTTTAATTAATTCTGTCCAAGTCATCTGGTGCAAATAATTGCATAATATCATGACATTGGATTGCCACATCCTGTATTCCCACCATAGAACGGGAAGATTTCATTAAAAACTTTGTATATATTTCTTTGTAGAACCTTTTGGGGTATCTGTTTGCGTTGATACATCTCCCATCTTGAGTTACTCCCTGCATATGAAGATGAATTCTTCTTATATGGTATTTCACAATACTTCCAAATTTCAGCCTAGGGCTGTTTCAGGTTTTCATATGAACCAATCCATTCATGTCCCAGTTTTCTTACCCAATCTTCACTCTCAGCCCTCAGGGAAATTAAATTTCACACACTTGGATACAGTTAGGACATTGGCTTTTTTTTTTTTTTTTTTTTTTTTTTTGGTTGGTAAGGGTTTCTTTTGCATCAAGAGCACAGAATTACTTAGGGGAATTCCCAGACCGTCCTTGGCCTTTTTTGACAGTTTGCAAGCAAGACATACCCTTCCTAGGTTATGTAGGTGGACCTTCAAGGATGTGCTATGAATTAGGCAGGTTGGCGTTGCTTACCCGCTTCAGGGCTTTGGCAGTTTCTGTTGTCCGTAGACTGTCCTGGTTCCAAAATAAGACACCAGCATGGCTCTTAGTCCAAACTTCTGCAGGTTACAGCCCCGTGCTGGAGACTTGTGGTTTGGTAGGAGGTCTGTTGTGGTGGGGGTGTTCTGCACTCTGTGTAGGGCTTCCTCTGTAACACCTCCACAGGAGTAGCCCTGTTGCACGTTTCCTACTCACCTGGGATAGTGCCTGTCAAACTGCTGGCATGTTTGCCAAGAAAGAAATCCAAAGTTTTTTTAACTAATGAGAATTTATTGTTGGTGGGGTTTTTTAGTTTTGTTTGGTTGGGTTTTTTTAAGGAAATGCTAACAGAACAGGTGTTTATTACATCTTTGTGTCCACTCTCCTCATTTGGATTCATCTTCCTGAAAGGTGCATCCCTATCTGTTGAGGTATTTGGTGATTTTTCAAAAATAGCAACATCAAAGCCTGATGAGGTGACAGTTCTTAAATCAGTAGGCTTGCACGTTTTGAGAACAAACATTGTGTTGCAAGTTGTAAAGAGCAAGCTTCCTTGAGAGTTTTCAGTACTGCTATACACTAGCTCAGCTGTGTTAGCGTGAATGGTCCAGGTCACAAATTTTTGATATTTTGTAACATTCCTGGCAGGGGCAAATAGGTAGAAGAAGTTGGCAGAGGCTCAGTTTAATCTTCCATTACCTATCCTGGCTTGCTCATCTAGTTATTCACCTTTAATATTTCATCATTTGATTGCTGCATGGTCCTGTGGCAAGGGAAAGGGAGGGCTTGGGATAGTGAAACACGTTGACTCTCTCACTGACCCATTCTGTGGCCCAAGGTAGCTGATTTAACCTTGAGCTTCGGTTGCTTCCTACCAAAGTTAACAAAAAAGCAATTTGTAAAATGCTTTGGGATGATGACTGAAAATGTGAAAGATTACTATCTCTAATCATGAATATTTATAGATGTCAGTAACTGAGATAGAAACAGTTGATGATGTTGGTATCATCAGTAACATGCATTAGTAAAAAATTAAATGCTGCTTCATGAGGACCAGACTCAACACAGTTAGGCAGTACAGTTGTTTTGGTTGGTGTGACCACATGTACAAACGTGGGGGAAAAACAGAAACAGAACTGTGAATGATAGTTTACTTCATGTCTATTTCAAGAAATTTAGAGGATTTACACCACTGATATTGTAAAGAAATCTTTTGTAACACATCTGTCAATAAAGAGCTCAGGGGTATTTTCTGGTCCTGGCTGAACCAAGATTAATTGTATCTCTAGGTGTATATATTGAACTTAGGGTATATATTGACCTCATTTTGCCTCAATTAGTGATCACCACAGGCCAGTCATCACTGTCGCCTCAGAATAAGCAAATATTTTCTGAATCTTAGCCCTGTAATACATCTAACTTGCAAGGTCAGCAAGTCGTTGCTGGTGCTTGTGGCTGGTGACTAGGTGAAAGAAATAGCACAATCAGATTAGCAGGTTCTCGCATCATGTGGTCAGCAACTGGTGGTGAGTCACCACTGAAAGGGGACATGCAGTTGACATCTTCCTGTTCTAAGTGTCAGTAGAAGGGGGTTTGTGTATTATTTGGAGGATACAAAGCAGTGGTTTCTACTTGCTCAGTGCTTCTGCACTCAAGTGTGTAAAATGACGGTGAAATCAAGCTGGTGGATTGTTAGAGTGCTCTTTGCCCGCACGCAGACCCAGAGAATGTAGATGTGCAGACTTGCTATTGCAGGGTTTCATGCCGTGCTTAACTATGGCTGCATGGCTATGACAGTGTGGATGGAAATCTTCAGGGGAATAAATTTTCACATTTGAGAGTGTTTCAAAGCTAAAGACTTCAGCTTCTTATTTCTGAGTCTAGTGGTCTTCTGAAGTAACAAACATTTTTCTTGAGGGAAAAGAAGAAAATCCATATCCATATTGTCAGTATGGCTTATTAGATCCCTTTTCCAGTAGGCTCATGTGAGGTTGTATGGGTTGGATCAACCTGCAAGTCAGGGAGAGGGGAGGTTGTCAATAAATAGTTGAAGAGCCTGTGCTCTGAGAAATCCTTTCATTGCGGAGGCTGCTTGACAGCAGCTCTGCAGATGGAAATTTGTCAGTGAGAAACGGTTTGTTGTTGTAGTGTTTGCAGTTTTCTACCTGGTAGCATGGCTTCATGAACCAGGCTGAAGGCACCCAAGCAGCATTTCTCATTCTGTCTGATCAAGAAAATAGAGGAGTTAGAAAAGGAGTGCTGAGTCTATGGTCTTGCTGGTCTGACAAGGAAAGGCCCACTAGAAACTGAGGTGTCACTGAAGTATTCTGCTTATCAGTCATTTCTGATAGGGTCCAGGTTTGAACCATGGTCTTCAGGTTCCAAAGGTTTTGCCTTTTGCTGTACTCTGTCCTTGCACTCGGGAACCACTGTATGTTAGCACAGGGTTCTCATCCTGCTCCCGCAGAAAACTGTTTGTACTCCGTTGGTCTTTCATAAATTGCAACGTCGCTGCTAAGCAAATTGGCGTCTAGTACTTATGTAATTGCAGATGTAAACACTGGCTTCCAGTTTTACCGTCAACACCCGGCCACCTCTTGGGTGTGTTTGGAGCTTTAGGATATAGATTCCGATTTCTGGCTTACTTTCTGGTAATGATCAGCCTTTTGCCTGAGTTTCACGTATAGGAGTCTGTTTGCCATTTGGGGATGTATTTGCAAAGGTTGCACAAGAAATGGTGAAAACTGCTTAGGATTCAGGGTACTGGTTTTAGTGCAGAAAATGCATAAATGCTGTGCTGGCCAGGGGAACATCACCAGTTGTGTTATGTGGATGTGTCTTCTAACTTAACTGGTTTGCCGTTTATTCAAATGTGGTCATGTCGTAACCAGACAGCTGTCATCTGGCAAGCTTTATTTCTCCTTTGTCATTTGTTCTCAATCCTTCTTTCCCCTTAGTCTACAGCTCTCAGGATGTTGCTATCTCTTTGACTCCTGCCCTTCAGTATCTTTTTTTTCTGTCCCCATTCTGCTCTGAGCATCGATCCTACTTCAATCATCTGAATTCCCTCCTTGCTCTGTCTTCATTTCTTTTTCATCCACGCTTTTCTATCCCTGTTGAAAGGAGTCAGAGCTCACAAAGGTCACTAAGTGATCTTTACCTGACTAGAGTGAAGCATGTTGTTTGCTTCTTGTCCCTTTCTCCCAACACATCCTTGGTTTTCTGTCTTCTGTTAATGGTGAGCTTCCTTTGAGTAGTTAAGCAGCCAGCACGTTTTATAGATATCTCAGATGATGCTTTCACTGTTAGAGACATCAGTTGAAAGGATACTCTAAGTCTTATTGATATTGATTGATATTGATCTCTTTCACTGAGTAAAAGCAGTAATCAAATAAACTATTTCCAGCCATGATGTATACCTGAGCTTGGATCTGGAGGAGTCTTCCAGCACAGTTGTCTCTAACACCTCATTTGGGCAGTTTTCTAGGCGCTTTCTGCCATCTTCAGAGAACTGAGGTGCTCCTGCAACAGTTTGAAATCATTTAAGCTAAGCTTGTAGCTGCTTCTTGCGGCATGCTTTGTAGGGGCACGCCTTTAAGAAAGCAGTGGTCTTGCTATCACCTTCCTACCCAGTCCTTCTGCTGTGCAGTGCCCTGTGCATAGACACTCGGGCTAGCTCAGATGCTCAAAGCAATATCGTGCAACGCTCCACCTGGACTCGTTTATCCTGCTTCCAGCTAACTCAGCTGTGCTGCGTCTGGTACCCAAGCTAATTACAGAAGACCTATCTTTTTCTATTTCTACACACTGCTGCGTTTTGCAGAACAGGCGCTCGGTGAAGGAGAGCAACACTGGCAGTTCAGTTTCCATGAATTAACTTTCTGCTTGTGAAGGATTAAAAAGGTGAAAGGGGGAAAGTAATAGAAAGATTACAGGGGCTTTGTTCATAAGATGAGGTGGTTGAGCATAGCCCTGTTAAAGGCAATGGGGTATCCTTCAGTCGTTCATCAATTTACAAAGATTAATTCTACCTCTTAAGCCCCAGTGGGGTTTTCATGTTAAAATGTGACATGCCTGTCAGTCAAACAGTAGACATAATTGTTCTTTAAGTGACCTATTAAAATACCATTCCTTTTAATTAAAAATTGTATTTGTGTTCTCGCGCAGGCTGTATTTGAACAGTAAAAGCTCTTTTTGTTGGAGGCGCGTCGCAGGTACAGAGCTGTCACAAGCTGCGTGACACACGCGTGAAACAGGAGTCCCAGTGCAGCAACATGTGGCTTGCCTTCGGCTCCCGCTGACACGGAGGGAGATGGAGGGATAAGCAGCATCTCCCAGGGCCACACCCAAACCGTTTGCATTCCTTGCCTAAGAAATTGCTTGTAGTTACTTATTGTGGCATAGAAGGTTATAATACACAGCATTTGCCATAAGTGTGTCACTTCACAGCAAATGATGGATTACGTCCTTCCACACCCCAGAAGTCCTCTTTGTGCTGTAATTAAAAAATAAATGTTGCAATGTTGAAATGGAAATATTTTCTGCCATACAATGAATTTGTTTTGTTAGGTTGCCTGGATGTAATTGCAACAATGTCAGTGTATGAAACCCTTGTCACAGGGCAATGGTTTCCTGCCGCTACACCAGTGCCAAGGTCTGCTTTGCTTAGCAGCTCTGTTGCTGTTGATCTCCATCAGCAGCAGTGATTATGTTGCTTCTGCAAAACTCTTCTTTAACTTATTTTGTTGCCCGTATGCAGACTATAAATTAAAGTTCTGCGTGAGCGCTAACCACAAATCCTAAACGGCGGGAAGCGCTGCCATGCCAGAGCGCGGCTCCGCTGGGAGCCGGTTTTAGGTTCGCCCGAACTTGTCGGCGATCCGAGGGGAAGGCGTTCCAAACCGGGAAGGTCTGCCGGGCCCCTTCTACCCATCTGAAAATTGATCCCTCTTAAACAGTTTAGAGGGCCCTTGGGGTCTTACAGCTTACATAAAAAATGAAAGCCCTTCCTGTCTTGGAGCAGCGCAAGCAGTCAATACAAAAGAGAAAAATGATCTTTTAAGTGTATCCCATTGAATCCATTATCTCGAGGGCCTGTGCATGATGCTTCATCAAAACATCATCGTCTCAGTGATACATGGGGGAGAGTGTGAGGTGGCAGTCGGGGGACTTCAGAGAATATGCTGCAGTACTCTCAGTGCCACAGGACAGGCTAAATATGATACAAGCCAGAAAATGAGAGCTGCAGAAAAACTGTTATGTTCCTTCTTATAACAAATTGATTTCATATTTTACATGTTGGAAACAAGCAAATAATTCAGGAAAAGTTTTAAATGTTTCTTTTGTAGGTATGAAAGCCCTATTGGGCATCTCTTACAATAATTGCTTTGCTTTTGGTCAGAATACAAACTTTCAGGTTTTTTGCATTATAGTGACAAAGAAAATAGAAGGAAGAAAAAATCAGTTTGTACCAGCCGTGCATTCTAGCCTTGTTTTGGAAGGTAGTGGAAGGCTTGGATTGCACTATCGTGAGCTAAATTGGTATTGAATTTTTTGTTCTTGTAAGCAAGTATCAGAACCATTAGTTTTTAAACACTGAAGTTTTTGAAGTCTTTTGCGTGCCTGTTTTAATGATTTGTGTTTTTCTAAGACTAGCACGAAAGGAAGATTTTTGATTTCTGTTGTTCCGTGTTTGCAGTCTTTACTTAATGGCACAGTGGTTCACCGGTTTACATGGTTAGGAGCTGAATTTTGTTGGTCGTGTTTCCTTACCGCAAATAATAAGGATGTTGCGCTTTGGTAGGTTATATGCAATGCAACAGAGAAGAAATCAGATTTGTTTCCAATAATCAGTAGTATTAATTCAGAAGTGCTATTGAAAGAAATGTATTTTGGGCAAAGGAAATAATGAAGAAGCTGTATTTTTGAATGCAACTGAGTTGTCAAACGCACATCCTTTGGGGTGTCCTCCATTTCCTTTGGTGAAAGGTTTGCTTAAATAAACTGAGCAGTAGGCAGTGGGTGTGTGCCTTTGCACAACAACATACACCCAGGTGCTTTGTTGGCCAGGGTGATCCTAAAGGCAGAGTGCTGTCAACATTCCTAATTGGTTATTACCCAATAACGCACACCCTCAAGTGTCTTGGGACTACAAAACACTTTTTACCTAGCCTTCCTACATGAATAATGGACCATTTCAAATATTCATCCAATTATATTCAGCCTCTCTTGACTAAGGTTTGCCAAATGCAATTGGACATACTTCTGACATAGAATTTCAGGCTATATCTGTGTTGGAAGGGTTTAGTCATAATTCTTGACTTCTGGGGAGAGATTAGATAACACCATGATGGTAATTTCTCCAGCCTCAAAAGCTATTGTTTATTCACTTTTGCTATTAAACTCTGGCTTACTAGCACTATAATTTCAGACTTTTGGAAAAATGGATTTTTTTTTTTCGTTTTAGACTTGAAGCTTGTCACATGAAACTGCTCATGTTCTGTTTGAAACAGTAAGATTATTTGCTTGTTCTCCAAGTGCCATGGATACAGCTGCATATGACTGAAGTGATATCAAGCATATGAAAAGCAGACAGCATGTAGACTGTATTTATTTTTCCTCTTCTAGTTTTTCAAAACATTTTGCTGCCCGTCGTGATTGGCTGCTGATACGCCAGTGTCTGACTTTTAAGTGGATTTTTCTGATGTCTTGCTAATGTTCTCAAAGACAATGTCCTCATCCTTTGCAGAATACTAAGGTTTAATTTTACTGTACTAGCTTCTCCTGTGAATAAGCTTCCCTGAATGTTAATGTTCTCTCTGGCCTTCCAAAATCTGATGAAGGTGTTGTGCCATACCCCTGTTCATGCCAGTTTTCAGCCCCGCTGCAGTAATGCGGCAGGGAGTCACGTTGGCTCCAGCACGCTGCCACTGAGGAATACCCCATGACAGTGTCCCTCTTTTCAGTGTGAAGGAGATGCAAAAATAGGGAAGCGGTGACAAATGCTGTTTTAGAAACATGTAAGCTGGGGGAATGATGGCAGGAAAGCCCCCTCCCTGCTTGTATTTCCCCATAGAAAACCTAATTCACAGGAAAGGAATAGGAGGAAAAACTGCTTTTCTGTTGCTAAAGCGTATTTAGAAGCTCTGTTTTTCACCAGGCATTCTCATTTTCCCAGCTTCTCATATTGTTGTCTCATAAAGCTGGGCCTTGGGCCATGCCTTTCATATCGGCCTTTTCTTGCTTGGCAGCTAACCCCGATAAACTCGTCGGCAGAGCTACAGTTGTGCTTTCCCACTTCCCCTTTGGATTAATGGGGTAGCTCTCCGTAACTGAATGGAAGCTGCTCTCTGGACCGCAGAGGTCTAGTTCCAGGTGAGCGTTTAATTCCTTGCTTGGGAAGTAGAAACAGAAGCCCTGATCAGGTACATTTGGTGCCTCTCTCTCTGGTAGGCTCAGCAAAAGGAAGGGTTGTCTGGTATCATTGCAAGGCACAGAGCATTGGTTTGGAAATAGAAACAGCTGGTATGGCTGTGACTTTCAGTTGCGTTTAGCCTCCGTGTAGGTCACTTTATTACCTATGAAAGTGTGAAGTAGCTAGATCAGAGGTGTGAGTCCTTCTCCCTTCTCTTCATTAATGAAGTCATGAAAACATGACAAGCATGAAGGGCCCTAAAAGTGATGAAGAACATATAACAGGCTTCTGTACCATGCAAAAAGCATAAAGCCGGTAGTGCTGTTCTCATTCAAAGAAGAAAAATTAGTCGTGTTCTCCAAACGTGCCTCCGAGCCTGCAGAAGCTCTGCTTGGAGCATGCAGGACTGTTCCTAATAGGGACAGCTTGGCCGCCTCTTCTTTGGGAGTGTTTCTTCCAAGAGCCCTTTCTGTTGCTATGAAGAACCACAGGAAGGACTCTGTCCCTTGGCCTTGCATGCCTGAATATTTTTCTTTACAGCATGCTTCCACTTGGAAAGATGAGTGTTGACGAAAGCTTTATCAGCTGGAAATCGAAGAAGCTGCAGACAGAACAAAATAAATGGGGTGAGGTCCCCCCCAAAAAAGGGTCAGTGAAATTGAATCCCGGTAAAGGTCAAGTTTGTTGTAGCACATTGCTCACTGTATGTAGCGAGGGCATGTCCATCATAGTACAGAGAGTTTACTTTCCTCATCACTGTCGTAATATTATTCTGCCAAAGTAACAAAACGCTTGCAGCAGTGTGGCGGGGCGGTGAGGGATGGGTAGCACAGGGGAGAGCTGGTCCTCCTAGTCAGGAGTGAGTCTGCATGGTTCAGCCATCAGGAATCAAATTCCTGTCAGCTTTCCCTGCTTCAGAGGCTGAGGTGAAACCCCTTCTTTATCTTGTCTGAGTGCTGGTGGTAATAAATTCATTATTTCAATAATAAAAACCAGTGACATGCTCCCAAAATTACATGTGGAATTAATTTTGCCCATACTCACAGGTTTCAAGGAGCAAGCATGGTTGGGTTTTTTTTAATTTAAATTGAATTTTTAAAAATTGAAATTTTAAATTTAAATTGAAAGAGGGTAGATTTAGATCAGATAAAAGGAAGAAATTCTTCCTGCAGAGGGTGGTGAGGCACTGGCACAGGTTGCCCAGAGAAGCTGTGGGTGCCCCATCCCTGGCAGTGTTCAAGGCCAGGCTGGATGAGGCTTTGAGCAACCTGGTCTAGTGGAGGGTGTCCCTGCCCATGGCAGGGGGCTTGGAACTAGAAGATCCTTAAGGTCCTTTCCAACCCAAACCATTCCATGGTTCTATGTCTTTTCTGACTTTGATCCTACAAAGAAGCCTGAGCTGCTATCTGCAGTCATACAGTGGCAGTTTCTATACCCCGCAGTATCGTTTAGCAGAGGATTTCCCACTAAGATCAACCAGCCCTTGAAGCATAATGGAGAAACACCCCTTCCTTTTGACTGTCTGTTATGAGGCTCAAGTCTTAGTCAACACTTCTCGCTGATCCCTGCAAAGCCGTCGCTAACTGCCTTTGCATTAACGGCGTAGACATGGCAGAGTCCTTCCTTCTTACAGCAGTGTAAATCCCTGGGGCATATCCCTGCCAGAGGTTTTATAACATCAAAGCAGGTAGCGTTGGCTGGTGGCACTTAGAGGCAGCCAACATCATTTGTGTGCTCACATGACCGTTGCCCGCTGTGGCTGGAGCTCTGCGTGGGCTGAGGATGCAGGGATGGAGAGGGGCTTTTGGGTGCAGTGGAGCTTTGGGCAAGGATCTGGCAGGGGAAGCTGCAAGCAAACCTCAGTCCTCTTGCCACTTTTCTATTGACCATATTGCTGCAGTGTCGGAGGCAATATCACAGAGCCCAGCCTGATCTCAGGTGCCTTCTCCCTCCTGTTAAAACCCATCACAAAGGTGGTGCTCAGCAGCAGGTTCTGCCTTCTGCTTCACAGTTGGACACCTGGGACCTGTTTGCCTCATGCCATTTTTTTGGTAGGCATCTTGTGGTGTACCCTGAAGGAAGAAAAGCTGTGCAAAAGTGAGTGGCCAAGGACTGCGCCATAGGTGTTCATCATGGGACTGCTTGGTTAATGCAAATAAATACAGACTTTGGTGCGTGTGGTGGTTGGCAAGAGAACATAGTTTGATGGTCTGGCTCCGTAGTCAGAGTTGGTTGTTTTAAGACATTGTCTTTCTCTAGATCCCTTTCTTTCATTGTGTTAATTGGCTTCTGCCTGCCTCTAAACTCTTGAAAAGTAGGTTTTTAGGAAGGTAATGGAAAATAATCAGAATCTTCCCATAACGCCAGACTGTTTACCGTAACACCGTCAGCTTCTGGAGAGGTGAGGTTGGAGGGGTTTGGTGAAAGAGTTCAGCTCTTGATTTCCCCAAACTATATTTCAGGCTTCTGCACCTTTCAATAATGTGGTTCTGTAGATCTCCTGTAAAGACAGGAGAAAACAATTATATCTACAACTTGTGGTGACGCAAGAGAAAAAAATCAGAAATCCACCAAAACACCTGGATTTCTGATAAATTAAAATTTTATTACATTTAGATACAGAGCAAAAAGTATAGGTATTAAGTAGCTACACAAGTGGAAGGGGTAATGCAAGGTTGTTGTAACATGTTTTATTTTCCACAAGCAGAGAGAGGAAGAGAACTTTTTGAAACAAGTTTCTCTCCCTGAACATACCCATGTTGGAACTTGCATTATTCTGAAAAAAATGTAGTTTTGAAATTCAGGATTTTTCTTACTAAATTGTTAGCATTTTTCCTCCTTCTTGGCGAGGGAGTCACAGCCTTTTGGCATACATACCTGTGCTGGCGGTTGATCAGGGTGTTGTCAGTACCAGTCTTCAGTCGGTGCAAGCTGCAGCTTTATCTGTTGCTATGAGAGTTGTGGACCAGTGCCTGGGGGACAAGGGCAGATGCAGGAAGACCCTTAGGCAATGGCTTTTGGGTGGGTTTTTTTCCTCTTTTAATCCAAACAGGTTAAATTTGGCTCTGTCTTTGTAGAGAGAGGCTTCAAAATCAAGTGGATAAAATAATGAAGACATACAAACACAAGCACTAGGCTGCTCCATGATCTTTCTGCTCGTTTAAAAGCAGTGCTTAGCTTGGTAGGCGACAACTTGTTTATGAGCAGCCCGGGATTGCCACAGGGAAGTTTTGGCTGTTGGGTTGTGCTGGTTTCTACCAGGAAGATCACAACAGATGCAGGAGCTATATCCTTGCTACTGTAAATCCTCCAGACTGATAGAGTTATGCTTGTTTGACTGTTTCTCCACAGATCGTTTCCCACGTGTTTGCCTGCATTCAGAATTCATTAGTTACTACATGACAGAGCTGTTGAGGTTTTTTTACGTGCATGATCACCGCTGCGGTGGAATGAGATCCAGCCCCGTGCAGGTGGGCTGGGCTGCCTTCCGTAGGTGTCTGAGTCTGACTGTTGGCTGTAGCTCCATCCTGGAGTCAGCTCGATCCTAAAGTCAGCTCCCTTCAACACCCCACTGAAATACTGGAGGCTGACTGCCTGCATTTAGGAAACGGGGATCCTAACACTTGCAGTATCATGGGACTTTGGATGGCACGCTTCTGTATTTCCTCTGGTAAAGCTGTGTCTCGGCAAGAAGCTAAGGACAGTCAGCTCCCCTGTGTGAGGGTAACCTCAGTTGTAGGGTGAAATAGCACTTGGATTCAGAACGTTACAATTGCCTGTGCGTTTTGGGAGCAGTGCAAACTATTGCTCACAACTTCATATTATATAAATTTGGGGGTGTTTTAATTTAATAAAACTGGTTTTCTGTTGAAGTGAGTCTCTAGGAAGAATAGTGTTAGACTGTGTTTAACATACAGATTTCAGTACAGTTAGTTTCTGGTCATTTTGTGAGTGGGATGTGCATGCCTTAACCCAGGCAGCTAGTGCCTGTGCGGGGTTCCTGCCTGGACTCCTGTGGCTGCTCCAGGAGGGCAGGAGCCTGCAACCGTGCACCTGTGCCATTCCCTGGCCCTGCAGGAATCCCAGGGATGCCTTAGTGCGTCTTGAATGGCACCAGACACCTGTATTTAGGCAGCTGAATCACATCCTGGCTGTTGTGTGGTAAAGGCACCGTGATGTAACATTTAGTTTTGTCATGTGGTATTTTTGAGGATTTCACTGGCTGCAATTATAGTGTCTGTTTTCACATACGTGGATTAATTATTCCTTACGCCACTATTTATGGGGCTATATTGCTTCTGTACTGTATCTCTGTTCTCTTCCTTGCTTCTCTCTTTACCTCCTCCACAGAAATGCATCTGGCATACTGTTGGGTTTGGTATGGCTGCAGGGATGATTACACCATGACAGCATCTAATTTAATAAACAATAAAGCCACTGTTTTGTATATGTAAAGTTTGTCAATGGAAATAATGTTATCTGTGTGCTTTTTATCACCCCCACCACCAGCAGAATGCGCAGGCGTGGCTTTGGCATTTCTAACCTGTGCATTAAGCATTATTTATTGCTCAGAGCCACTGTCTAAGCTGTTTTAGGTGGACTTTCCTGTCCTCTTAACTGATTAGTGCACAAGTTTTGTATTAACTGGTTTGGTTAATGATGTGATTTTCCTAGTTACTGAAATGCTTAAATCATTTCAAGGTCTAGCATGGAAGCAGTTAAACATGTAAATGTATGGGAATGAGTTATACGGGTATAAACACGTTCCTCAGTGTAGGCACATGTGTTGTGTCCACAGTAGGAATCACAGCAGTGTAATTGTAATGTGCATGAGTTAGTTAATCAAAACAAGCGCAGTGTTACGGTACTGTGTTTCTCATATTAAATTCTGTGCTCATAACACCTGCAACTTCCATGTCTCAGTGTACGCTCTCCTGCTCTCTGGGTTGCCTTTCTTAAATAATTTATAATCTAGGATGTTAACCTGGAAGAACCATTTTCAGTTTAGGTGGAGGAATGTATGAGCCAGGTGAGCTAGGTAGTAAAGCAAAACACAAGTGTTCAAGAGAAGTATAATAGAAGTGTTATAGTGTAGCTGGCCTTGCAGCTTTTCTTGTTACAATTAAAGTCAGCTTTGTGAGAAAAGAATGTTATTAGGGCAGCCAGGGCAACCTTAGTTTTTCGTCTTTGTGGTGTATGTGTAGGAATACCACCTCCAACACACATTTGCCTGCTGCTGTGCGCAGAGAAATGTGGTGCTTAATTAATAAACAGGTCATCAGCATCTTCAGTTCCTCCTCACAGTTCAGCATGTGTCCTTGGGCTGTATTTTCTGCATATTTTTCGAGTCCTTTCCTGAAGAGTCATTCTTGCATGCTTTCTTTGCAGCGTTTTGTAGTCTAGTGTCTTCTTGCGTCGCGCAAGCTCAAGAAAAAAAAAGGCAGGCATACTTAGTGGTAGCATCTCGCAGGAAATCTGGCACACGCTTGGACAGAGTTCATTTCTCAGGTGCAATCCCCATCTGCCTTACGTGCGTTCCCTTCCTCATCCATTAGACCTTCTACTCCTCCAACAGATGAAGTCGGGGTCCAGCGGGCAAGTGCCTGCTAACGCTGTGCAACCCTGGCTTGTCCTCATCTTGAGTGCTGAATCAGGGGTGCTCTGGGAGAACAGTAGGTCATTAAAGACTGAGTGTAAAGTGTTTCATTCAGAGGGAGGTTTGCAAATGAAAGTTGCAAACTTTCTCTAATATCTGTCAGATCTTAACTCGTGAAGCTTGTTTTGACTAAATACTTAACATGATTTATGTATTTTTTTCCTTTGTCTATTCGTGTAGGGCTTTTAAAAAGCAGGGTGAACATCCTTTCCACCTTCCCTGACAAATTTGGCTTGTGACAGTCCAAGCCCAAGCTCAGCAGCAGGGCTGAAACCTGATAATCTGTTTTACAGACTTCTGCTGCACAAGCTAGCAGTAGCAAATGGTTGTCCCCTGCATGAACTGCACTGGCGAAGGATGTTACGAATTTTGCAAGTGACTTTCGCGTGTATTTATTGAGAGCAGAAGAGCAAGGATGTTTGGGAATGCTTTATTTTGTTCTGGAGGATGGTGTTTTCTGGGGACACAGGCTCACCATACTTAACAGCTAAAGGTTTTGGAAGCACTTCCTCTCTCTGAATTTTATTCATTAATGAGAAGTTTTTACTTGGGCTTTAATCTACAAGTGGCCTCTTTCTCTCTCGAAGCAGTCCCTGTAGGATCCCCCGTACAGCACGCAGAGGTTGGTTGTACACTCTCTTGCCTTTATGGGCTGCAATGCAGGAAGAGTTTGTGCAACTCTGGGCAAGTGTGTTCTTGTCCCGTCTATGGCAACGTGTTGTCCTTCCTCGTAGAATAGGCAGCAGGTAACAAAACAACATAGGCAGGATTTCTGGCTAAGTAGTCAGAGTTGTGAAGATCTTGGAAAGCTTGATTAGTTATGGTTGCGGTGCCGTGGCTGTCGTTTACAGGAGGACAGGCTCCAGGCATATGAAGTGTGACGCCTGGTTCCCAAAGGAACATCCTGCAAAGGGTTCTTACATAGCATCTGTGACTGGGATATCAGTCTGTTGGGTTTAGATCCAGAACTTCTTTTGCTGTTCTAAGGAATTTCATGGACAATCTCAGTGTGTTTCCTAATTTCCAGCGATTTGTACGTGGAAATTTGATGCCGAGTCTTCTCGGGGGTACAGAGGAAACGCTGAAAGCTAACAGAGGTTTGAATGAAATTCATGAAAGCTGAAGGGCAAACCTGCTGTACGAACGACCGAATCAAAGAATTGCCCCCATTCTGAGAATGTTTTTGTTGTTTTTTTCCAACATCCAGATTTTTTGAAAGGGAAATGTCTCTGGTAGCTTTTTTTTAAGTTGCTTTAACTGTGTTCTCCCTTTGTGGAACCTGAGATCACAGGTTTATCGATAGGACTTCAAAGATGGGTACTGCTAACATGTCTTCTTAAGAAAAATTGACAGGCTCAAGGGAGAGTGGGTTGGAGCCAGTGTATTTTTGCTTTTTACTTAAACTTGATCCCGAGACACAAGTTGTACTTGATTACGTTGCTGCCCAAGAAGGGGTTCAGTGTTCTGAATATATAGGTTATCATGGCCTTTGGGATGTTGTGAATTCCCCATTTTAGCTACTTTCTGGCTTTTGGTATTGAACGATGAACACTCTGTTTCTGCTCCTAGCCTCCGTTATCTGTACTCACAGCAAACCTGGCCATCTTAAACGTGATTAAAATGTAATTCAAAACCTATTAGCTAATTATGACGCAAAGTACTTAATTTGCCATTGCACCCTAATAACTTAAAGGTACTCCTGATAACTTGGTAATAACCGTGTCATAAGCAAAAGGACATGGTTGCTACTAACTTAATAGGCAGCTTCCCTCAAGATAAAACATAAATAACATACCTCAATGAAATCGGATTCAAGCTTAGGAAAATTATCTTGGCAAGCAAAGAGAATATTTGTTAATTTTTTCTGTGAAATGTTATCATTGCCAAGAAAACTTGGTTACAAAAAACAGAGATGGAAAAAGTATTTGCATGAATAATTGATTTAACATTTCATTGGTTTAAATGATTTTAGGAAAAGTGAGTTCGGTATGCTCTGGAAAACTACGAAGTTTTTAAGGACTTATATGAAAGATACCAAACATTGTAGGTGATGTGGAGCTTGAAGGCATCCAGTCTGCTCTTCAGTATATCCAGTGCATGAGCGAGCCTGAAAAAAAAAAGAGCAAGGAGAGATGGCATTATACAACATAAAATACGGGTGGTCATGCTGCGGCTGTTGACCAGTGGACGTGCGGGTGAGACGTAGCTGGTCATGGCCTGACATCCTCTCAGGTGGCTGAAGGGAAACAACTCTTGTGATGAGAAGGATGGCAGCAGGTATCTGCAGCCTCTGCTCCTGCTCTGGCTGAAGGAACAGGCTATTCGAGGATTGCCAGATGTAAGTTTTCTGGAGACAGGTCTGTGTGGTAGCAAAAGGGCTTGAGAGGAGCGCTTGGTATCTGGAGACACTCAAAATTGTGAGGGTCAGGGGTAGATGTGATGTCTTGGGAGGTGTCAGCAACTTCAGTGTCTGTCAGATGGAGGTACCTCGCTTTGTGGGGACTGTGGGGATGAGGGTCCTGGTTTGGGGTGGAGGACCAGCTGGAGAGCAGAGGACAGACCCCTCTCAGCCACATCTGAAACCTGTAATGCAAACTAGAGGTTCAGGAGGTTTGGCAGCCACGGTATTGAAATTGCTTTTAAAACACGTACCTGCCCGGCCTTGTGTGAAAAGATGCAGATTTGGGTTGCAGCCTGTTCCTCTTACTTGTGTGTATCTCTTTGGTATACCAGAGCAGAGAGAGAAGGTATATGGTAAACAGAAACTCCTCAGCCCATCAGTCTCTGGGGTATTGGTCTCCTGGTGTCACCCTTGCTGCTGTCGTGCTATGTGAGAGATGGTTTCCATCTTCCCACATATATCGTTTTCTGGCCATGAGTCACCAGCTCTTGACATCCCATCCCAACTACTTATTCCTTTCTCAGATGTCAGCATTTCTACAAGCACCATTTGGGTCTGGGTGGATGATGGTCCTGAGTTTGGGGATGAGGGTTGGAACAGCCCAGGAGAAGTCTGTGACAGAGCCTACATTTTTTTGTCCTACTTTTGTTGGACATTGGGGTGCCCTGTACCCACCGTAAGGCTGTCAACCAGTGTTATGTGCACCAGGCGAGTTCCTGCATTAGCTGTATTTTGTAGTGTAATTACTGCTTCTGGTGTGAATCTCCTCGGTTGCTACATCACCCACTTAGTGGCAAAATAGAGGTTTTAACTTTTCTTGGAAAATCTTCTTTTTCTGGCAGGCAGAAATTAGGGTGTTGCTGCTGACTTCTGGGACTTTAGCCATCTGTTTTTTAGTTCACCCCAATGTTTCCTGTGAGCCATGTATCCTCTTCTGTTTGGCTGTCATCTAGTTACACCTCTCATCATCTCCACGCTCATCTGCGGTGTAGAAAGCTGTAGTTCTCTCTCGTGTAAGTAGCATTCCTGCAACATGACTACACGGTGTTTTGCAATTTATTCATTTCCAGTTAATGTGTCAGTTTGTCCATGTGGGTTATGTCCAATGACTATCAGTTTGTTTTGTAATATTTCTGGTTTGCTTTCATCTCTGCTCCTGGTGCTCCCTCTGATCAGGCAGGTTATAGCAAATCCCATGCTTTGGTTTGTTTGTGTCGTTTTTTGTCTCTGATGCATTCCCTGATGGTACCACGTCAGTCATTGTTTCAGTTCCTTCCAATCTGTTCCTCGCATGCTTTACTCTACATGTAAGACTATTCACTTCTTGTCTATCTCAATTTCTTCTAAATGTTTTATTAGCCCTCTGAGTTTGCCCTTACCTTTTCTTTTACTTTCGTGCTCGAATAACAATCTTCAGATGTTTGAAGTCATCTCCATGTAAATGATTCAGTTCTTTAATCTTTAGCAAATATTTCCACAAAGGTTTGACATCCTTTTACTCAGTATCTGGGATTTATCTGTTCTTTAAAATGCCATGGAACATTTTCTTTTAAATCTCCTAAGCACAAGTGTTTTAATACCTCCTCCTGTACATCCTTCTTGCTCTGTCATTTGGCTTCTATATAAATACCTTTTCTATAGAAGGTTTAATGAGATTTTAGGTTTTAATACATTTTCCCCTGTTACCTTTGCTTTATAATCATTGTATTCATGCCCCTTCTGATAATGTAGGAACTGTCTGTGCCAAGGAATTCCTGAAACTCATGGACATGAAACCTTAAATTAAGTGTAAGGAGGAAGAGATAAGAACAAATTATAATAGCACTGACAGCAAGAGATTACAACAGGGTATTTGGTTAAAATGCGGTTTTCATAATATATGTTCCTGAAAATTGCAAATGTATTCTGTTATATCATGTTTACAAGCCAACTTTTGTTATGCAGAGTTATAAAGAGTTATAAAGATTGCTATGTATTAGGTCGCTGTGGATCCAAATGATGTGAGGTTTTCAAAAAAGAAGAGTAGGTTGTTACTGTCAAAGTGGTCCTCTGAAGAATAGATAGAAATCTCGTCGTTCTCCACTTGGGTAGGATAGTATTTCTCCCTGGCGTGGATACCTCTTCAAATGTTCTAGCTTCTAGGGGACAGTGCGAAATTATATAATTTAGACATATGAGGAAGTAAAATTAAATAGCCATGAGATGAGCATACCATTAAACAGATCTAATTTATAATGGGCTCTTATGCAAATTGCCTTTGAGCACTCGGTAAAAGAAAATGAAAAGAAATTAATAAGGACAATGTGGACTAAAAAGTCACAGGAAAAAAAGTAAAAGCCTATTCCAGCTCGCTCTCCGCACACCCCAGAGTGTTAAATAAGCATTCCCATTAGCCACATAAATATAATGACGCGATAATAAAACTTGCATTCACTTATCCTTTCAAGGGCCAAACCCCTACTCATTTTGCCACAGCAGCTCCAACCAGGTGCGTAAGATTTCAGCTAGAATACTTTTCCTTTGCTGTGTCATTCGTTATTGAAGGGAGAGAGATGTGTTTTCATGTGTGCTTTGCCCCTTGACAGCCCTTGAATATCCGACTTCCATGGAGTCCCAGGCAGTTACTTGCCCTGCCGTTAGCAGGGGATTGCGGGTGCCAAGGCATTGCCGATGCTCCTCCTGCTGCACAGTTCCCTCTGCCGGGTTATTAAAAGGGCTTCACACCAGCAGTTTTCCTCCTTTTTTTGTTGTTCTGCAAAAGACAGAGAGAGCCAGGAAAACTGACAGCTTAGAACTGTCCAAAATAGCTTATTGCAAAAGATTTTCAGTTAGTTTTGGGTTTGTAGTGTCCTACGATAATAGTATAAAAAAAATGATACTCTGAATATATTCAACAGTAAGGAATGTGTTTTCTCAGGAAAAATAAAAGGTTTATTTCTACCATAGATTGAAAGTAATGCAATATTTTTCATGCTTGCAGACATCAAGACTGGCTGCTTTTCCATGTTCCTTGTATCCCTTTGATTACAAAAGGGAAGAATTTTAGCTTTGCCCACTGAGGCTGCTAAAACGTTCTGCAGAAC
Organism: Rhynochetos jubatus; assembly: GCA_027574665.1. Taxonomy (NCBI): domain Eukaryota; kingdom Metazoa; phylum Chordata; class Aves; order Eurypygiformes; family Rhynochetidae; genus Rhynochetos; species Rhynochetos jubatus. The sequence continues at coordinate 49,494,787 of CM050648.1, forward strand.
TGTCATTTTTCTTAGTGTTAAGTTGTGCAATAGTTGACTTTTTAATTAATAATGGCCATCTTGTACCTAATTATCACTGCTTTCCCAAATTCTTAGCTGAGGCAGAATATACCAAGGGAAGTCTTTCTCTTTGTGTGTAATTATGTATATATTAATATTTATACACTGAGAGAGCAAGGTTATAAACACACTGTGTATACAGTTTTGCTGCATACTGAGAATATTTTTTTTATACTTGACAAACAGGATTTGTTTCTGAAGAATTTGAAAAATCCTGTGAGCGATGTCATCTTCCCATGCTAGCCTTGTGGACTAGAAACACTCCTATAGGAGCGCTGGTCTGTGGGGAGGAGGATCTGTATAGTATTTCATGGAAGTAAAATATTGATCTCTTCTGTATCCCGTTGTTTTCTCCCCACTGAAACCAGGCTTGCGGCTGTTCCTGTTTTGCGTCCTTAAAGTAAAACCAAATTCTGTGACGGAAGCTGGGTTTTCTACTGGTTGTATTTTCAACCCTTGAAGCATTGGATTTCTGACAGTGGAATATGATACTTAAAGCCATAGACATTAATTATTACCCATTGGAGGTCACAGTTACAACCCATGGGACATTAATTTTCCTGGTACACAGAAAATTCCAGCCTGTTAGTTTTAATTAAATATTTCAGAAGTACATTTTCTTGCAAATGGACTACACTTTCTTATCCTTTACCCTTGATATTTGGCTAATTCTGCATATAATTATCAGATTACTTTTCAAGCCTTCTTCAAAGCACTTTCCTGTTTGGAAATACATTCAGCTATTACAGATTTGTCACTAAAAAAACCCCACACAATACAACAGTTACTTTTGTCAGTCATCTGCCAACGTTGTTGAGAAGGAGATGGGGGGAAAAACTTCTTTTATGTTTTCTTGGAAAGTGAAACTATAATAAACATTATCTAACAGTCCCTTTTTTTTCCCCCCAGTGGATTGATGTCTCTTAAGCATCTCTAATTGCAGTGTGAGACCAAGCAGGAGTAACAGGGGAGCTAGGGGTGACTGGGATGTTTACTCCCATCGAATTGTATAGACAAGTTGCCAGGCGAGATGGAGCAGAGCGCTTGCTGCTGTGCTTCTGGGAACCCATGAGTACAGGGGAAGGCTGGAGGGTGAAGGTGTTCTCCAGATCCTGGCATAGCCCAGGCTCCTCTCCAGATGGGTGTAGCAAATGGAGCTTAGGAAAAGGACCATGCCACCAGATTTGGGTCCCATATTGTCTCAGGTCTTTCCCTGGAGGCCAGTGAAGGAAGCTGGAATCTACATATTTTCCATCTGAAAAGGAAAATGGCTTTAATTTTGTTTACAGAAGTCTCTCTGCTGGGGGTCTACCCTTCCAAAGCTGTTTTAGCATGTGAAAGTGCAGTTGCTATTGCAAAGTGATCCTGGGAGAGGAGCGGGAAGGGAATTGGGACTCTGCAATGCCTAGGGTTTTTCTGCTGCTGCAAAGCAGCCTGCACTAAGGCAGTGCTTTCTGTTAACTCTTCCAGCCCAGACCCAAACCTCTCAGGTCCCAGGTAGCGCTCCTGATGACTGCGCGCTCTTGTCAGCGTTATGGTTTTGTCAGGAGGCTCCGTTCTCTGATACTATCTTGTTCTTCTAAGCAATTAATAAAATGAAGACAAAAAGCCTACAGGTTTAAAATATGTAATTAAAGTTGTAATTTAGAACTAGGAAATGCTGCAGAAACCAATTACAATTATATATTTCGGTAATGACTGACTTGGCCAAATATATATGTTTTGTGTGTGAATTCCATGATAGATTCCAAGGCAGCATGCTTGAATATAGGGGAAAATTAATTCTAATTGCTGAGTGCAGCCATATTAGACAAAAATATTGCTCATCCACCTAGTGAACAGGAACCTGTATTATATGGCCTGTCACAGCTTAAATTTTGAACAGCAGGGCAGGCACTAACAAGCATCTGAGGAAGAAAACTGGAATAGTTCTAAGGGATGGATTTAAAATAAAAATGTTTTGTACCTGATCATTCTGCAAAATGTATTTAATTCCTCATATGTTACAGATTTCATGCAACTTGAATTGATTCAGGCTTTTCCTACAGAATTGTAAATGGCCATCTGAGGTTAATGGGGTTTTATTTCTTTCCTGGCCTTCATCTCTCCCAGCTGGTGAGAAAGACCAGATGAGACTGGGATTCTGTTCACAACGTATTACCGGTTGTGCTGCCGAGGTCACTGCTGCAGGCACATCCGTCACCCCAAACCCCATTTGTGTTGGCTGTGCCGTTTTCAGAGGGAGGGTGGATGGCTGTGGGTGCGACATGCCATGGGGTCACCCGCAGCCCCATCCTTCTGCAGTTCCCCGAGCCCCCGCTGCAAACCCTGCCATCTGCCCCTCTTTGGGAACTGCTCCTGTCTTTTGCTTCTTGATCCTTCCCTGGAGATGCCCTTCTGCTGGCTGACGGATGGGGCGCCTCTCAGCCTGGGATGCTTCATGCAGCCAGGAGACCTGGGCACCTCTGAGGTTTTGGTGGGCTTTTTTCTACCGGTGGTGGGGAACTGTTGTTTCTTCTTTTAAAACAAAAAGTGCGCCGTGACTGTTCGTTGTGCTCACTCTATCCTTTACGTGAGAAGACAGACTTGCACCTTACCTATGCCACAATGGCGTGTGATCAGGGATAAAAGTGCCTGCCGGTCCCGTCTGCTCCATGCTGATGCCCGGTGATACTATTGTGTGTTCTTCAGCAACCTGCAGATTGGTTATATTGGGACAAAAACTACAGGCGAATGAGCCTTTTCATTACAATACTACAAACGCAGTGTCTGTGGAATATTGCAGAACGGAACAGGTTGTTGGAAGTATTTCACGCGGAGTGTCTGTGTGACTTACTGCAAGCGAGCTTTTTCAAGACCATTTTGTTTGCAGTTCTGGTGTTGGGAAGAATCTAAAAGTACTTCCACGTTGCGTATACAGAGGTATAAACAGGCACACCAAAAATCAAACCTCCCAGTCGCTCCTGCTGCTTTCATTGGGAAACCACCAGTGACTCAGGACCGTTTTGCAAACGCCTCGGTGCAGAAACACGACGTGTGTTTCGGGTTACTCTGCCGAGGGTTTTGTTCGGATGTTTCAGCCCTTCCTACTGCTCTGACTAAAGCTGGTTTGTGAGCCGTACGTCTGGAAAACGTGCGGGCGCTCAGCAGCTGATGTTGCAAGAGCTGTTGGCAAGCGGGAGGTCCTGGAGGTGGTCGGTGGGTGGTGTCTCAAAACCGAGGTATTTTTCCTTATATTTTTAGTGTGCTAATTGACACCTGCCACAAACAGGTAATTCATCCTGTGAAATCGTTATCTCACATTGAAATGTTATAACCTTTGTATCCCCAGCTACTTATTCCCACAACGTGCTGCCCCCTCAGCTGTGCCTGTCCAAGTAAATGGAATCCAAAAAATTAGCTGGGTTTATAGACAAAACTCCCCATGCAGACAACCAAGAAAAAAATCCATTTCCCAAGTGTAATTTCCAGACTAAATCTGGTTCACGGTGCAGTCCCCTGGAAAGCAGAATGGAGTCAATCAAGGGGGTTGATGCATCTGGGGGGATGGAGTCTGCTGATGGGGGCTACTAAGAGAGGTATCCAGAATAGTCAAGGGGGTGTCATCTCTCGAGACATGGATTTGGGCAGCGAGGCTGGTGCGAGAGGTTCCTTCCCCAGCTGCCTCCTGTCCAGCTCCCCGACTGTGCTACTTAGAGGTTTCTGAGCTTAAATCGTGGTTTGAAATCAGCCCTTTTCTGTGAAAACGGAGCCGCTTCGGTGAAGTCAGCACGAGGGGTTTTGCAGTGTTGGGCTGTTTGAGCGGCTGCTGAGCCCAACTGGGTCTGACCCTGCCGCTCGCCTCTTGTTTCCTCTCCAGGATCGGCCGGCTTTTCGATGGCACGGAGCCCATTGTCCTCGACAGTCTCAAGCAGCATTATTTCATCGACAGAGATGGGCAGATGTTCAGATATATCTTGAATTTTTTAAGGACATCGAAACTCCTCATTCCTGATGATTTCAAGGTGAGATTTCAAGGGACTTGGGCGTTTTGCGTGTACCTTAGTAAAGCAAGTGTCTGGCAAGTAGGCAAAAGAGAGCCCTAGGTGGGGGAGGACTTGTAGGCTGTGGTGCTTCGTCGCAGGTACGTGGCAAAAGTAAGCATGGGGTTGCTAAAGTGACATCTGTCAGCTTTCCCTAAGAGTGGCACCAGGATTAAATTTTCTCCTCCTGGCTACAGCATAATGGAGCAACCTTGCCATGTTTGACCTGGGGAAATTAAATATCGTAGGATGCTGATGGAGACAGAGGGGATGTTACAATCTGGAACCGGTTGCTCGTGAGCTTTGCTGATTTCTTGTCCTCTCATCCGCTTTTATGCTTCCCGTCTGATTGCAGCAGCTCCAGCTTCCACTCCCACGCTGAAATTCAGAGAATGGTGTGGGAATCAGAGTATTGACAAAATAAACTGCGCACACGGTAATATTTGAGCATTAAGTCATAGAATATTTTCTCCCCCAGACTCTTGAACGCATACTGCAAGTTTAATTTGGGAGAAGTCAGGAATGAATAGCTCCACGTATGTTATTTACGCGTTATTAAAGAGCCTGCTTTTTTTCTTTGTAATACTAAATTAAATTTGTGGTAGTTCACCAAACTAGATGTTAGCCTAAAGAGGCAGAGCTTCAGACTCTGTGTGCTGTTCTCTGTTTATCCGCTCGTAAGTATGCGGGTGTATACGTGGTGTCAGCGAAGTGAGCGCTTGGAGACCTCGGTTGCAATCAGAACAGATCTTTATCGTTACTTAATGAATGCGTATCGGCATAGCTGGCTGTGCCATGAGTTCACCGTGGGGAATAGAGCAATTTGGATTGAATGGGAGAGGTGATGGGGAAGGGTTAGAGCAGTTCACACTAGCATGCCGTCTTTTATCCCTCCTACCTGAGACGGATTTTCAGGTGTTTGGGGCATAATAGTTGTGAGGTTGAATAATGCAGCAACCCTTGAGTTATCTGCTCTAGACACACACGTACGTACTGCTCCCATGCGTGACAAGGGTAGACTTACCTGAATAATGTAGGAGTTTGGAGCTAGCTGATGAGCCCTCTTTTGAAGCCTTAGCGTGGCTTTGTGCTGCTCTCGGCATTTGTCCTGAAGATAATCAGAAATAGAGGAACAGGAAAAGCCACCTTCCGTGCAATATTAAGAAATTATATATGCAGAGCCTTTTAAACACATAAATATACTGTAGCTGTGCTGAAATTAAAAATTTAACTCCTGGCAAGTTTGCGCAACTAACATGATGTTCAAAGGGGTGTCCCCGGTTACGCTTTAAGTTGTCCAAAAGATTAGTGCTTGAAACGAACAGTGGTCCTTGTTTGTTAGAAATATATCAATCAGACTACTTTTTTTTATTGCATATTGAATGAAAACAGTATTTTGAGCCTGATGCAGATGTCTTATTCTCAGAAAACATTCTGTCTGTAGCTCAAATTCAGGGCCGTATTGACTGTTAGCAGTCTTCCTTTGTTGTCACTCTGTTCCCTAATTCTCATGTGTTGCTTTCCTCTGTATAAATATTTTCCAAATGGTCTTACACTCTTCAACTTAGAAAAACAGGATTTTTTTTTTTTTTTAATTTAAAAAATGGCAGTAGACAGGCTCCAGATCATCAGTTCTAAATTACTTCTGTACTGGCTATGCTTAGAAATGCATTCTCTCTGCTCTGGCATTTGAGATGATGTAGTAAACAACACAGTTGGCAACATGGGGAGGTATTAAAAAATACTTAATTTTTAAAATGCAGTAATATGTGCGATTCATTATGCAAATATCTGAATCATTTTACACTTGGAACCATCGCAGGCTCCCTCATTTACATTCTTATACCTGTTACAATGCCTGCTAGTATTGCTGTAAGACGCAATGGATCCTAGTGATGAATTTTCTGAATCCTGATTGAATTCTGTTCCATCTGTTCAGTGAGGTCATTATTCTATGACATCACTGTGGAGATAAAATATGGGAAGAAGTGGGATTTTTGCCTGGATTATTCCATAGCAGGGGGGGAAGCTGAGCAAGCGTAGCCTCCCCCTCCCCTTCTGAACGCTGCTATACCCAGCCTGTTTGAAGTGGCTGGTGGTTATTTTTTGCCAGCACTTTTATTTTATTACACCTTCCTACGCAGTAATTACGAGCTATGTCTGAAGGGTTCCAGATCTAGAGTGGCGTTAGCCTGAATAACTGTATACATTAAGTGGTACATGAGCAGCGCCTCTGTCTTAATTGTGCACAGTAATATATGTGTCTTTCAGGACTACAGTTTGTTATATGAAGAAGCAAAGTATTTCCAGCTTCAGCCCATGCTAGGAGAGATGGAAAGGTGGAAACAGGATCGGGAGAGTGGCCGCTTCTCAAAGTCTTGTGAGTGCCTGGTGGTGCGAGTTGCCCCAGATCTTGGAGAGAGGATTACGCTGAGCGGCGATAAGTCATTGATAGAAGAAGTGTTTCCAGAAATCGGTGACGTGATGTGTAATTCTGTCAATGCTGGCTGGAACCACGACTCGACGCATGTCATCCGATTTCCACTGAACGGATACTGTCACCTCAACTCAGTTCAGGTAGGAAGTCACGTATGCATTTTTGGGAAAGGAACCCGCTGACCAGGTACCGGTGGGTTGACCCTCTTCCCTGTCACTGGAGCATTTCACCGCTAGCTTTGAGCAAGTTACTTACTTCTACGGGTCAGCATTGCTTTCTCAACTTATTTCACACATACCGCTAAATCTCTTTGCAAAACAAACTACCGTAGTGTTAAAAACCTGCTTTAGGAGGTACATGTTTGCCTCAGTAGAAAGACATTGTATATTTGGGTAAATTTTTTTTTCACATTTGAATATAAGGCAACCATTCAAGCCTGCTTCCAGTCCCTTGCTCTGCTTGCTGTCAGTTGTTTTCTGGATTGGTGAGAGGGCACAGGGACATCAAAAGTCCGGGAGGGAAGGTGCCACATCCCCACAGAGCTCTTGTGAGGGCACTGGGCTCTGTCCCTTCAGCTGAGAAAGGTAGGGGAGATGCTCTGATCTACCAGAGTCCACAGGACCTCTGAAACTAAATAGGAAGAACAGAGGAGGAAAAGAGTGAAGCCCCGGTCTCTTGTTCTGGGAGACAAAAGCAGGTAATTTCTGGAAGAATTACAATAAACTTGTAAGTTATAGTGCCATATGTTTTATCCTTTGATGGTTAAAAACAACCAACCTCACATACCTGTCTCCACCTAGTTGGCACATCCTGCACAGCCAGCACTTGGAGTGAGAGCACTTATTCACATCTGGAATTGTCATTAGCACTCCTTGATGCTCTTTGGTTTAGATACACCTCCTAAATGCTCCAGGCTCATACGCGAGTCCTTACAGAGACGAGACGTGCACGCTGAGCTTGGCATCTTTCCATCTGCCAGGTCCTGCTGTCCAGGTAGAGAAGTGTCATAGTGAGCAATGCAAATTTAGAACAGCCCTACATGCGGGATTAGAACTGAAAAGGGACAGGCCTCTCAAGGAGGGTTATTTAGCCAGGTCATATGATAGTTGTCAAAGCAGTTGCATCCTTTAGAAGTTTCTCTCTTATCCTGATGTTCACATTTTTGTCACGCAAATAAGGATTGCCAGGCGTATTTACTGAAGTGAAAAACCCAAGTCAGAGCGGCAAAATACGCACAGGCTTCAAGAGAGATGATGATCCCTCATTGGTAGTGCTGCATCTTTCATTTCTGGGGGGCATAAGCATCTCCCAGTCCTAATACCAATGTGAGGAGGGACAGTGACTACCAATGGACTTGGAGAGAAGGGTGCAGACTGAATGATTTGCTCAGGCCCGGACTAGTTTCCCAACAATTGTTACCATCACATTTTTTTTTTCCATGACCTAAGTTCTCCTGCTTATTTTTCAGTGGCGTGCACTGAGACATATTTGAGGGATTTTGGCTTATGTTGTTAAAAGCTAAAGATCAGAGTAAGCCAATTGCACAGATGTTTTGATGGCTGCTTCCGAATCTCTTTTTCCACCTCCTCCTTTTTGACATTTGTCTGCTGTGCAATTAGCCGTGCTCAAGTATTTTGGCAGGACTTTTGCCGACCCGAAGCAGTACATGTAAAGACTTGGCATGTCTTGTTTTCAGGTGCTTTTAAGCCACAGCTTGCTTCCCCCCCCCACCTTCGTCCTCTGCATCCTTCTGCCGCTCTGCCTGCTCTTGCTGTCCCAGCACCCGTGCTTATTGCTGAAATAGCCGGGGAAGGCTTGGTAGGCTCCCAGCACAACCCCAGTGAGGTCCAGTCATGCTGGACAGAGGGTCCGGTGTCCTATGGGGCCTTTGCCTCCCCTTGGTGGTGGTGGCCATCGCAGCTGGCCCTGGTGAAGCCCGGAAGGGTCTCCTTTACAGGTGAGGCAGAGGAAGCCCAGGCAGCATGACAGATAGAGAAGGTAAAAGTAGCAAAGAGTATAAACAAGGGCAAGAACACCTCAGCTCCGCTGTTAGAGTAAAACAGCGTGAACACGGGTAATTTAAAAAACAATGGTGTTGTGGAAGGACCATGCTTGTAGCAGTCTGGAGCCGATGCTGGGACTTTGCACCACCGCTTGTTGGGAGAGCATCCCTCTGACACTCCAGGAGCCCTGCCTGACTCTTGTTTTTTCCTTTTTTTTTCCTTGCCATTTTATTTCCCACTGGAAGCAACACTCAGGTTGTGGAAAGGAAGGAAAGAAGGTGACTAGCCAGAACTCGTTAGTCCCATAATTAAAAGGTCACAGGTTTTACCACAGGTAACTAGTCACAGATCTTTGCGATCACGGGTGGTTTTAAAGTGTCTAGAAAATATGATGGCAACTTTTCTGAAATTATGACCGCAGTATCTGTCACCATTTAGTTGGCATGTTTGCTCAGCAACCCTGGAGTCTGCTGTGGAATTCTCTATTTGCCCTGTTGTATTGTCAGTTTCGTGAAGCAGAGAATGCATTTTTTTGTGTTTCTGCGGATAGAATACTGTATTCGACAGTACTTAACAAAAAACATAAATGTATTTTTCTTCATTTTATCTCTTGCTGCTCAGTGGCCAAAGTCAGCGGAAATCAGCCCAATACAGTGAAGCTAAGAGAAGCAGTTAGCGGATCTATGTAGCCTGTTTTGTTTCCTTTTTGTTTGGATCCATTTGAAAACAGCTGTTATCCTCGGACAGCAAACAGTCTATTTATTTACGTATACATTGGTGTTTGTTTCCTCTTTTTTCTCACAGGTACTTGAGAGGTTACAGCAACGAGGGTTTGAGATTGTTGGCTCATGTGGAGGTGGGGTGGACTCTTCCCAATTCAGTGAATACGTACTGAGACGAGAACTCAGAAGGACATCTCGTGCACCCTCTGTCATTCGAATAAAGCAAGAGCCTCTGGACTAAAATGGACATGTTTCGTTATGCAAAAAAAAAAAAAAAAAAGGAAAATATTAAGGAAAAAAAAAAAAGGGGGACATTTCATGTGCAGTTTGGACTCCAAACAAGTCCTGGAAGTAAAATTGAATAAAAGACACATTTATATCAAATATAGAGACCACACCTGAATTCATATGGGAACATTTGGAATAGTAGTAATAATAATAACCTCAAGATGTAAAAGAAAACACACACACACACATATATATGGAAAATATGTATGTATATGTATGTATGTACATATATATATGTATGTATATGTCAAAGGGTAGGAAATGCAACAACAAAAAAGTGGTAGATGGGGTTGGTGCTGTGATGGCCATTAAGTGTCCTAGGCCTTACTCGGGCCCACTTAACGGTGTACAAGCCATTACCATTGGGGGGGGATACATAGACTACGCTTCACCCATTTTCCATTGCCAAACATCCACTTTTTAATGTGTACACACTTCGACTCGATTTTATTTGCGTATGGAGGTTTATGTCTGTCTCTTTTAGAGGTGGATGGGCAGGTGTTCAGGAGACGACCATCCATTGCATTGGAAAGCTAGTCGACTGAAATTTTAAATGTAGTTTGTACAGAAGTCGCACACTTTTTGTCTGCCCTCACAGATGTGAAAGGTTAATTTTTCTTTTGAATGAGTCTTTTGTTGGTTTTGTTTTGTTTTGTGTTGGTTTGTTTTGGTTTTATTTTTCAAAGGGGGCCAGAATAATTAATATTTGGTAGAGATGCTCTGGTTTGAATCTGCTGCTTTCCTACAATTTTTTCAAATTTTATAATGTATTAAATACAATAAACTCTGTTTAAAATACTGAGGGTCTGGTTTAAGCCAACAAAAGCAGAGAGGTGGGATTTAGCTCACTGCACGTGGAGCGGCGGCTGCTCCGGCAGGCAGCGGGCAGGCAGCGCTGCCTGCACGCTGTGGAGCAAATTAAAGGCAGCAGACAGCACTGTGGGATCTGTCGGTGTGCCACGTGTTGCTGGTCTTCCTTCAGCGCTGTCCTTCTTAAGCTTTGTCTCAGTTTGAAGAGAGGCTGTTGGTCAGACTTAAACTAACACCAGCCCAGGGAAACCCATCAAAAAATGGCGCCTGGCTCTGTAGCCCTCCACCTAACAGTGAACAGTTGCGTCCTGCCCTCTCCACTGAGGAGCTGGCAGCTTCTGCTCTCCAAGCCCCTGCCCTGCTGAGTGTTAGTCAGCCTGTTTGGTTTTAATGTTACTCATTTCCCTCGTTTAAGGTTACTGTTGTTCCGCCTAGAGAGCGAGAGGGTCCGCCCCTCGCGTTACGCCGTCGGCTGCGCTGCTCTTGACAGCGAGCGGGAAGTCGGCGTCCTGCGTTAGGTGTCCTGCGAGTTGCTGTCTTGCAGAGTCTCACCGAGACTACCTCTGCCGCCACCTGGTTCGGGCCGGTGCGATTTTGCAAAGGCACAGTGTCACGATACCACTGCACTGATCATGGGTTGATACTTGCACCACTTACGATGCACCAGCAACCACTATCTTCCCTCCAAAGTATCTTCTTACGCAATATTCCAGAATATTGACTGTGTATTCATCCTAGTACGGAAGTTTCTATCGATGCAATGGTGCCGGCGTCCCATTCATTTTGGTGACACTCTGCTATTTATTTAAGAAAAGGAAAAAAAAAAGAAATTGTTAAATACATGTAACAAGGTTTTTAATATAGTCTGATAACTGAAAAAAAAAAAGCTACCATTTTTCTGTTTTTTATTAAAAGATGTCAGAGGACATATTTAAATAACTGGCAGCACACGTCAATGGTTTTGAACTTACTGAAACGTGGAAATGGGTGAGGGAGGGGGCTCAGAAAATTAAGGTTCATTAGTGGGTTATTAGATCTTCCATGTGATGCTGATCTGTGTATTCACAGTACTGAAACAGCTGCCTCATTGAAAATGCTTGGTTTCAATCCGCAGCAAGTAGTCCTCTTACAAAATAAACCAATGCTTGCTCTTACTGCCCACAATTTGGTTGTTAGTTTGCATAGCAGTCAGAAAGCTAAAACCCTGGGAAATAAATGTTTTTAACAGATCTTCGAACCGTTGGAAGTGGAATGAAATTCATGATGTTGAAAAAGATGCCCGTCCCCGTGGATTGAGTACGTGGGTACCAGTGCAAGGCGACGTGACGTTTCAGGGGACTGTTTGCTGCAGAAACCCTCCCTGTGCTTCCAGATGGACCCTCACCTCTGGGATCATACCCAGGGATACAATTATACTCTGTTAAGCCCAAAGGTGCTCTCAAATCCAGACCTGCCCTTCTAGCCACCCTGTTTACGTACAGACGCGTGCTCTGGTGCGGGCTGGCGCCTGGGGCTGCGGCTCCTTTCCCTGCTCCCCCGTTTGGCCGGCTGGTACCACTAGAGCTGCTTGGCCAGGAGCATCAGCAGCCCTGAAACTGGCCCTGCAGTGCCTGCCCCAGCGCTGGCAGCGCTCGTGCCACCCGCAGCCTTTGCGCAGGCTGGGCGTGGAGGGTGAGGAGCTTTGCCACTGATGCTTCTCGTTGCGTTGCTTCCAAAGCCGGCAGGTCATGCTCAGACAGTGGTTTTGCTTGCTCTGTGTGTACCTGTCCAACTCAGCAATGCCAAGGATACCTTTGTGCTCCTCCCAGATGCCCAGCTGGCCACTCCCACTCTCACCGAGTCCATGTTTGCTGTTGTTGAAGTCAAAAATCCCTCCGAGACCCTGATTGTAAATGTCGCTGCAATGACGGTGTGGTGATGAGTAAGAGGTCATGAATAAACAAAGTGATGGCTGATGAAAAATATATGCAGGAATAAGCTAGATGTAGATTTTTAGAGCGCAAGTGAGGTTAGTCCTGTTTGCAGCTGAGGCTTGTAACCATGTGTCTTTAAAATGTTCTTTAGAAAAACAGGTCAGTGGACAAAGGAGCAGTATCTCCAGGAAGGGGGGAGTGAGGGAAAACAAGGAGGACCAGGTAACTGTCAGCTCTCCGCTGGAGGTTAATAATTCTGACATGTACAATAGCTTAAACTTATCTGATTTTTTATTAAACAAATCTGAGTCCATTGCATGCTGTCAGTGGTGCTGTGTTTAATAACGAGAGGAGAGCTGCCGTGAACAGTAGCTGCCGACGCTGTACTTCAGCAACTGGGTTAGGCAGCTGCCAGGAGAACTGCTGTGGGCATGCAGAGGTTGCAGCTGCCACCTAACGCCCCTTCCCACAGTGAGACCACGGGCAGAGGAACCTTTTCTTTCGGTAACGTGAACGCTGGATTTCTGCCATGACCCACGGTTTAGTTCTTCCCCTGTTGCCTCCTTGGTGTACTAAACAGCTACGTAATGTACGTATGGATCCTGGCACGCTTGGATGAACCGCTGAAGTATCAGTGTCCCACTGAAGACTAAGTTAATTTATCCTGCTCTGGAGAAAGTGCAGTCCCACTGAGTCGCTAGGTTAATCTCCCTTTCCAGCAGCACTATTTGTAAATAGGTGCTGCTAATTTGTTCTATCTCCAGGTACTTTTTGGCCAAGTAATCTGGCCTGGTGAATGTTTTTCCTCTCCGTTGCCACCTGTCTTGAATAAAGCTGGACATTTCAGTGCTTGCCTGGCGCAAGCAGGTATAGTTGAGGCATTGGGTTTTGATGCCCGATGGAGTCCATAATGAAATCCAGTGGGGACAACCTACAGCCTTCTGAAAACGTGAAAATTGAGCCACCCATTCAATTATTTTTCCTTATGCTGAACAGGCACTGATTTAAATTTGAAGAGAAACATTTTGTTTGTGAGCATAATTTTTTGCAGCAACCTTTAAAAATTGATTGCTATACTAATTACAGGGTTTTTACCATCACCTAAATGACTTCTCAAGCGCATTTTTCTTTAGTGTTCACGTTTTTGGGGGCTTGGGGAAAGAAGGGTTTGATTTTGAGGGGTGAGAGAAGGATTTTTATTGACCAGTGGTCAGTTTTTCAGAGAAATAAAAACATTTATTTCCATCTGTCATTTCTTGACTGCAGAATTCTATATTATGAATTATTTCTAGGGACAACTGGTATTTGTATGTCGGTATTCATGCTGCCTGAGGTTTATTTACAGTGGAAATGAAACCAAGACATCCTCAGGGCCTGTAGACCAGTTGCTTTTTCTCAGACTTCAGTTTGAGTGGTTTATTATTTCTTGAGGGTCCAGAGGGATCGCTGCCACCAAAAATCAATACATTGCATCAGGTTCCTGTGTTGGCTTTGGCTGCTACCTCATTGATCTGGGTATTGAAGACCCCAAAACTTAGCATTTGGGATCCTCTATTTGAGATTGAAACTGCTAAAAATCTTATCTCTACTTTTCTTCCAAAAAAGGATGCAGGCCCATAGAACAGAAATTCCTCTCCTTGTGAGCTGAGCTAGCTCACCAGGATGCTAACATCGATGCTGGGGGGTAAACCCTAGTGCCAGCCTGCTGAAGCATCTTCTGTTAGTGCAAGGATGAGCTCCAGAAATGGAGGCATCCTCTGACAGATGGGGAAAAGTCCATTTTTCCTTGAATCTCTGATTTTTTTTAACAAGGGTCTTAATATTTTACTGGGTCCTGTGCCCCTAAAATAATGAGTGTATTATTTTTCAACTGATGTCAGATATTATGACCCAGATCCCATCTTCTGCTCTCCATATAAATGGTGGCCTTGCCCCACACCCAAGTTAGGAGCTGAATTACAGGTGAGTGTAATTTAGGGATTATGAGAAGCGGCATGGCGTAGTGATCGGCTGTCGGTGTCATTGCATTGGCAGCAATAGTATGTTGTCTCTGTTGGGTGGTGGTTCTAAAAAATACAGTATTTTCTGCTGCAGGTCAGAAGACGTGCGTTTGGATCAGACTCTGCTCTCTCAGACCCACTGCAGCTGTATGTTCATGAGCTCTTCTCTTCGGAGAGGCTGTCGCTGGTGCAGACAGTCTGGGTTTGTGTCCCTCAGGGAGCATGGAGTGTCGATGTGTTGGTGCCCTTGCCCAGCCCAGCAAGCTCCATCCCCTGGTCCTCAGAGCACAGCTCTGTCTCGCTGGTCTGAGGAGAGATGGAGGGAAGGAGATTTGTCTCTGTACTCCGGAGTTTGGACTGATAAATGATCTCATCTACAACCCCAAATGGTCCTCTAGCTCCTGTTCTATTATGTAGCTTGTCAGCGTTGTTATTAATTTTCCTGAGGAAAGCACGTAGTGTGGGATGGCCGGCCTTGCCTGCTCGCCACGAGGATGCGGATCTAAAGGGCAGGGGGGCGACCTGTCTAGTGGGCATTGACTTAAACCAAAAACTGCATGTGCTGGAGTCCCCTAAACTCATCAACCGCACTTATTCTGGCTTCAGTTCAACCCAGAGAGCTTAGCGAGGATCACCAGTGGACGTTTGATACTTCATTTGATTAACCTCCAAGAAATGGCAAAAACAAAAGACAAAACAAGCGGAGTGTAGACACTAGTTCTGAAGAACTGGAGCCATGATTTCACTAATCCCTGCCACTTCTGAATAAATACTTCAGCTCTGGGTGGCTCACATTAAAAACACTTACTACCAGAAAATAGCAAAGGTAGCTGTGCATTGCTTTCCCTCACTTTCTCCAGTTCAAGAGGCTTGTTTTTCTGCTGCTTGGAGCTGTGCCTGGGCAGCTCAAGAGCAATAATTTTGGCCCTAACACAGAGCTTGGTCTCTTCAAAGCATTGTACAAGCCTTCAATTAAGCATCTCTCTACCTGTAAGGGAAGAAGGTAGCAATAAGCTCGTCTTGCAGCTGGGGAGGCTGAAGAGGCTCGGCTTCCACCCACCCTGCTCAGCTGCCACCCTCTTTCACAATCCCTCTTGCAGTACAGAGAGAGGCTGGAATCGGTGAGGTGCTATGGCACGGGGTTTGTAAAGCTGAGAGTTGCAGGCTCTTAAGGCAAATACTGCAGACCCTGAGATGTCTGAATAAGCATAAAAAGTAACGCTACAACCACGTTAGGCTTGAGGCACCTTTGGGATTTTTTTCACATTCCTTCCCAAGTGAGAGAAAAATAAATGAAATAACATTCCCTACACTTTCCATGTTTTAAGTAGGCTCTGCCGATGCCTTCATCTCCTTCCTCTGGCTCAGCTCTTCAGAAGTGTATAATCTTCTGCTTATGATGTTTCCGCTCCTTACCACAGGACTCGGGCGTTACAGACGGGATAGAAGAGCAACAAAACGCCCTGGTGCAATTTGTGAAATTTGCTCATATAGTGGTCACAACAAAATCCCGACACGCACCGGGATGGTTGATGGCAGGAATATTTGTCAGCTGTGGATCCTGAGATGGGGCAAGGCATGGCTGGCTCGTGGCTTCAAACGCTCCAAAATAAAAATGACAACAGTGGGAAACTAGGGCTCAAACCCTCACGGATTATCTTCCTCCTTAGGCATCTGCTCCTCTTTCTCGCAGTTGTAGCCTTTAGATGAGTAGTTTAAAATCTGTGCTATCGTCTCAGCCGTAACCAGTGCAGCTATTCCAGGAGAAAGCTGCTTGGCTCAGGGACAGCTGTTCTGCAGAAAAATTCGCTTCTGATGCATTATTGATAGATGTAAGTTAAAGCCATAAAGCTCGCAGCTTTATCAGGCAATATCTACTAAATCCTGGAAGCATGTAAGATAACCTAAATGTAATCTACTGCATACCAGCGCCTTCTGTGATGGATAGCACAACAAAAGCAGGACTAATGAAAAATTAATGAAAACAGTTACTTC
This sequence comes from Rhynochetos jubatus, assembly GCA_027574665.1. Taxonomy (NCBI): domain Eukaryota; kingdom Metazoa; phylum Chordata; class Aves; order Eurypygiformes; family Rhynochetidae; genus Rhynochetos; species Rhynochetos jubatus. Next base: position 49,511,037 of record CM050648.1, read on the forward strand.
CATAAGAAAAATGATCTGTTTTCTCCCACCTTTGTATTGATTTTAACTGGCCCTGTAATTGGAAGTGTATAATTTTTTCCTAAGGTAAAGAGGATTGAGGGCGAGGGAGAGCGAGCGTATAATTCTATTCATGTTTGTGACATACTTTCAGGCTACGAAAACAAAGCATTTTCCTTAGGATGTTGAAGCCGCCTGTGAATGCAGACTTCAAGCATATTTTCTCAGCTCAGGCAAACTGCCACGCTGGTTGCCTGAAACCAGATATTGCATGAGCAGAGTACTTGGAGTACTTTGAAGGCTAGCGAGGAAGTACAAAGAAGCAATGTTTAAGAAAAATCAAATATAGTGCACGTAACGTGGTGGTTTTAACATGTTTCATGCATTCAAGTCCATTCCTGATTGATCTGCCACTTTCTGAAAGGGAAAAATCCTCCAGTTGCTCTTTGCAGGGTGAATGAATGTCGGGCTTGGAGGAGGGACCTTCTCTGTGAGACCAAGCCAATTGCACCACGTTGTCCATGCGCTCTCTTGACAGCGAGCTCACTGCTGCGTGCAGCCTCACACTGACACTTTTAAGCACAACTGTCTTTGTCCCCACATTTAATAGGGCATTTATGGGGGGTTTTTTTGCCATACAACTGCAGAAATCAGTCTGATCTGCAACTCTGCTCTAGGTTCTATTGTAAATTATTAAGTCTTTACCTTCTTAATGTTAATATATCCACTGAGCCCAAAGGGCACTGCTGAGATAATAAATCAATCAGAGTAGCATATAGTTTGTTTTGGTAGGGGGAAAAAAATGCATTTTTGGAAGTCTTTAGGAAATGCCTCTTTCCTGTCCCCTGTTGTGTCTGGGTCTTTTTCTAATCTCTTCCATGAGAGCTATCAAAGGCATGATACGGGGCCGCATTGTGATGAGGAGCTGAGAAGCAAGTTGTTTCTGCGTCTGTTGGTAGTAAATGTTACTCTTTATCATCTTAGTCTTTTTCTAGCAGCTTTTAGCTACTATGCCTTCATTTAAAACAAGCCTCTGGTTTTTAACTTGAGAGATTTAGCCACCTCCTTGGTTGTTGCTTTTTTTGTCACCTTTCTCGTTGGCCTGATAAAAGCTGCAATACAAGATGAACAGCCTTTTTTGATGCATGTCATTAAAAATTAGGGCATTTACTTGTCCTCAGTGTTTGGCTTGGCTCTCCGTTTGTTGCAGCAGCCTCAGCTGGCCCCAGCTCAGCTGGTGCTCTGCCCACCAGATGTGGCGACCGATTGGCACGGGTGACCAAGGGCCCCTTTGAATGGGTGCCCTCCCCAGCTCGCTGGGACTTGCTGCATGAGGAGAAACCACCCAAAAGCCACCGTGGCTGTAACGGTCCAACAGTGGGGGAGGGGCTGCAGGCTGGGGCAGCTCCTGTACGCGCAATAGGGGTGGGAGGGGTGCTGCTGACAGCAAGGTGTCCTGGGTGCCCAGCGCCCTGCTCCACCCTCAGGCAAATCCTCCGGGTCCCATGGAGATACTCAAAAGACATCTAGACACAGTCCTGGGCAGCCAGCTTGAGGTGCCCCTGCTTGAGCAGCAGGGATGGACAAGATGATCTCCACAGGTCCACCCAACCTCAGCTGCTCAGTGTTTGTCATTTCCAAGAAGATTGGACTGACTGAGGTGTGAAAGGTTTGTTAGGGAGAATGAAATGTGGCCCTACCAACCTACTTGTTGCCATCCGAGTCCTTTATGCAGGGCAAGGCACTGGTAGCACAAAAAAATTCCGATGATAGCCAGCGATAGTGCTGGCTACAGAAGCATGCAGCCAGGCCAGGAAAAGCACTACCTGCATGAAACAGCTCTGCTGTGAACCTGGTGTTCACAGCACCTTCAGTAACCCAGGAAGACTCGTTGACGTAAATTACTCCGGGGAAAGCAGGCTGGAGAAGGGCATCAAAGCCTGCTGTGGAAACGGGGGCTGAGGGTGCTGGCGAAGTACACAGGGGGGTGAGCGGGGCACTCCTGGGTCAGGCCAGTCGTGTCCCCAAGTGAGAGTTGGTGCAGGACTGAGTAGATAGCTGGGTGGAGGGCTCAGCGCCCTGGGGCCCAGTCCTGCCGCGCGCAGTGCAAGTCAGCTCTGCAGGGGTGGAAGCAGCATATAGAAGGAAGATGACTACATGAACAAGAAAGGGTCTTGATGTGTGAAAACAAAGCTGTAAGTCCTCAAAAATGGTTAACAGCAATTTAGGATACCTGGCAATTCTGGTATTAGCGCTCTGTTTTGTATGCCACTTCTTAATTCAGGTTAGTGATGGCAGAATGTGGGAATGATAAACGATGAGGGCAAGTGGAACGTGCATGGGAGGAAGTGGGTAGCACATACTTTTTCCTTAGGGTGAGAGAAGGACAATAATTTCAGTGAAAATGTGTGGAGGAGAAAATGATCTTGATTGCTTTCATTCTCTAAAGAAGAACAACTGCAATTACACCGTCACTGCAACTTAAAAGGCAGGTCAGCCACCTTGTGCTGGGCAAAAAAGAGGAGACATCCTGAAAAAGCCTGTTTTCTTACAGATTATGTTCTTATTACTTTCTCCTGCCACCATCTGTACATTAATTAAAAAGTCAATCTTCTTTCTGGCCAGCACTTCATTCTGTCTTGCTCGACATGTGCTATGGACTGCAAGAAAGTTCATCAAAAGACATAGAAACAATATAGATGTTGTGTTTTTGTTTTTTTTTTTTTCAGAAACAATCATGATTTACACTAACACATGACTGTTTTTTCTTAAAAATGAGCATGCACTCTGTGTCTGTCCACTCCCCACCTGGGTGTCGAACCGTGTTTTGAAAGACTCTGGGTAGGGCAGAGCCTGAGTAAAGGTTTGCTTTCGGAAGCGCAGGAAAAGAGAACTTCTCCGCTCCACGCGGTGGGATGAAGTTGATGCTTGTGGGAAGAGCTCCTCTCCCGAGCGACAACTGGGAATTCTCATTAAACGGGTATAAATGAAACCAGACCCTTTTGGAAACAGAATAGTCTGCATGTGTTGTCTCAAAAATAAGAAACAGCAGGGAAAGGCTTTCATGCTTCCTTGCACTTCTCAGGCCACAAATGCATTTCTTCCTCCCAGTGTCACTCCTAAGTAACACTGTTTATTTCCGCAGCATCACAACCGTCTTGCATCTCCTTACAAGCAAGACATCACTTTGGTCTGCTTTCCCCCCTTGCCCTTTTCCCTGGATGTTTAATTCTGTCCTCTCGGGTTTTTTTGTCAGTCGAGAGAGACCTTTTACAACATACTTTTCAGCAGGGAACGGAATGGGAATTCAGCCCTAGTGGGGGTTGAAAGCCATCGGGTGCCAGTGCTGAGCTTGATGGAAGAAACTATATTTAACGTATTACTCATAGAAAGCCTGTGAAGAGTGAAGCTGCAGAGACATAGTCTGCACATTGTCCAGAGACACAGTCTGGAGTAAGGAAGACCCTCCCTTGGTTGAGGAGGAGCAGGGTAGAGGTCAGCTAGGCAAACCTGACACCCACAAATCCATGGGCCCTGATGGGATGCACCGAGTGCTGAGAGAGCTGGCAGATGTTATTGCTAAGCCACCCCCCATCATCTCTGAAAGATCCTGAAGAACAGGAGAGGTGCCTGAGGACTGGAGAAAAGCCAGTGGCATTCCAGTCTTCAAAAAGGTCAAGAACGAGGACCCAGGAAACTACAGACCCCTCAGCCTCCCCTCCATCCCTGGAAAAATGCTGAAACAGCTCATTCTGGATGTCATTTCCAAGCATCTGGAGGAAAAGAAAGTTGTCAGGAGTGGTCAACATGGATTCACCAAGGGGAAATGATGCTTGACCAATCTGGTAGCCTTCTACGATGGCATGACTTGCTGAGTGGATGAGGGGAGACCAGTGGATGTTGTCTACCTCAACTTCAGCAAGGCTTCCGACACTATCCCATAATATCCTCGTAGGTAAGCTCAGGAAGTGTGGGTTAGATGAGTGGGCAGTGAGGTAGATTGGGAAGTGGCTGAATGGCAGAGCTCAGAGGGTTGTGATTGGTGGTGCGGAGTCTAGCTGGAAGCCCGTGGCTAGCAGGGTTCGTCAGGGGTCCATACTGGGTCCAGCCTTAACATCTTCATCAATGACCTGGACGAGGGGACGGAGCGTGCCCTCAGCAAGTTTGCTGATGACACCAAACTGGGAGGAGTGGCTGATATGCCAGAAGGCTGTGCTGCCGTTCAGCGAGACATGGACAGGCTGGAAAGCTGGGGAGAAAGGAACCTAATGAAGTTCAACAAGGGCAAGCGTAGAGTCCTGCACCTGGGGAGGAATAACCTCATGCACCAGTACAGACAGGCTGGGGGCTGACCTGCTGGAAAGCAGCTCTGCAGAGAAGGACCTGGGAGTGCTGGTGGACAGTACGTTAACCATGAGCCAGCATTGTGCACTCACGGCCAAGAAGGCCAATGGTATCCTGGGGTGCATTAGGAAGAGTGTGGCCAGCAGGTGGAGGGAAGTTACCCTCCCTCTCCACTGTGCCCTGGTGAGGCTGCATCTGGAATGCTGTGTCCAGTTCTGGGCTCACCTGTTCAAGAAAGACAGGGAACTACTGGAGAAAGTCCAGTGTAGGACTATGAAGATGAACAAGGGAATGGAGCACCTCTCATGTGGCAAGGCTGAGAAACCTGGGTCTGTTTAGCCTGGAGAAGACTGAGAGGAGATCTCATCAATGTTTATAAATATCTAACGGGCAGGTGTCCAGAGGATGAGGCCAGACTCTTTTCAGTGTTGCCCAGTGACAGGACAAGGGGTAATGAGCACAAAACTGGAGCACAGAAAGTTCCACCTCTGCTTGAGGAAAAAATTCTTTACTCTGAAGGTAACAGAGCACTGGAACAGGCTGCCCAGAGAGGTCGTAGAGTCTCCTTCTCTGGAGATATTCAAAACCCACTGGGACACATTCCTATGCAATCTGCTCTAGGTGAACCTGCCTTGACAGGGGGTTGGACTAGATGTTCTCCAGAGGTCCCTTCCAACCCTGACCATTCCGAGATTCTGTGCAGCTCACAATTACATGACATTGTTGCGGAAGAATGAACAACTGAAGAGCAGAGCTTCAGAAAAGGAATTTTTTGGAAAAAAAAATGCCTTCCCCAATTTGGGAAGGCATTTCATGGTGTCCTTAGCCATCGGTACAGTAGAATTTTACTCTTCATTTCAATGGGACACTCACAGTACTGAAATTGTGCTTATATTTCCATATCTCACCATGCTAAGACACAGATGTCTAAAGGAAAAAGGGCTGAGAAGACACCAGAGAAAGCTTCCCCAGAGTTTGTTCTTCCTGATTTTTCTGTTTGTTTTAATGACTGTGGGGCTAAATATTGATTTTTCAGCTCTGAAAAACTGAAGACATAGCATCTTCTTCTGCCATGTTCTCAATATGCTTAGAAAAAAAATCCCTCCATGCCCACATTTTCCCCCTATAAAAATGTGAGCAATTAACACAGCAGGTTCTCAGTTCAATATGTATAATTTATTATAAAATGTATATAATTGGTTTGGCAGGCAGCAAATGCACCAACACAGGCATAAACCTTTTTATGAATCCATATGTAATACTGGATGCTGATGGATTATTACTACAGCAACATGTCATGTTAAATAACTGAGGCAGATGTAGAGTAGCAAATTACTGATTTTGCTATTTTCATTAAAAAAGGAAGCAAACAAACAAAAAAAAAACCCCCACAAAAAAACCACCCTACACCCAAGTCTATTCAAATCTCCATTATTTATTGAAGAATTTTTTTAATACACTCACTGCTGGAGCATCTGGGTGTATTAAACAGCTGAATTCAGTATCACATTAGGCTAAATTGCCCACAATGGGCAGCTGCCTCATTTCACAAAAGTCCAAAATGTGCTTTCTGAACCTGAGGCGTTTGTCTCCTTGCCGAAGCGGCGTGCTGGCGAGTATGTCACCAAAGGGAGGGGAGAGCCGGAGGGGAGCATGTTGCTCTGCTGCCCAAACCCTGGCCAAAAAATGTCTGAGTGCAGGAGAGAGGACAGGAAGAGAAGGAGAGGTCAAAACTGTGCTTCTTATACTTATGGACCTGGTTTAAAACCTGGGTGGCCAAGGAGCATCACCTGCCCTGTGCTCCTCAGTCCTGCGGGAAGCTCCGAAGCCCCTCAGGAAAAAGCAGGGTCTTGTGCAGCACCTCCCTGAGCTCAGTCCCTGCGGCATATCCAGCAGCATAGGCGGGACAAGAGGGGACCCTGGTCCATTCCTTCCCTGCCCTGTTACCCCTGTGTCTTTTTCCACAGAGATCACAAACAGCTCAGACAGTTTCCAGCCTCCCCTCATGGGAGTCTCTTCATGTCACTGATGGGGGTCAGAGGTCAAAGCCCCTGTGTCGGTCTGTGCACCCAACACCTCCTGTTATTTCACACCGACGTTCCTCCACTTGTTGCCCGCTTTCACATTTTCTTTGGCCTCTCCCTCATCCTGGAGTGGATTTTCCCACCTTTTATATCTTCCTTCTCCCTTAACCCCTTTTTCATCATCTCTTTCCAGTCACCTGTGTTCTTTCTTCTCCTATAATCCTGTACATTTGGATAACTTTTATTTTGGACTTTTTAACATAACCACTAGATTTGTGTTTTAGCCTTGTTTGGCAGGCTAAAGTCTCCCTTTTCTACCTTATGTTCTGTGTTTTCTTCTCCCCCTTAATACAGGCCAGGGTTGACAGACCCGGGATCCAGCATGACTTCAGTGGGAAGCTTCTTCAGTGATTTCTGTGGGAGCAGGGGAAAAACATCCAGATCGTTCCAATGTGAGAGGCTGAAACCAGGTGTCTGGGTTTGTCTGTGGTCAGATTTCTCAAGCTACTCCACACTTCCAGCACCCCCATCTCCAGAGGGACCCGTAGGTAGGAAGAACAACATTTCTGAAAAGCAGAAGACGTTTCCTTAGGTTACAAATGACGGAGGCAGCATCCTACGTGGTTTGATCCAACGTGTCAGAGCAGGGACCTTATCTCCAGCGAGTCTCTGCTAGGCACCATGCCCAGTCCTCCTGCTACGATTATATTTATCAGTAGTGCATTTGGAAGGAAGGAGAAAATCTTTCTTTGCTTTCCAACTTCTTTCCAGGGGCAGCTTGTAGAAGATCATGTCTTTCAGGCAAGCCAGAAATGTCTCACCCATCACCCGCCGTACACACTCACACCGTGGGTAAGTCAGAGCTGCCCCAGGATAGTTTTCTGAGGGTGTATGTCCTGTAGACATGCTGTGGCCATCCCAGACCAACAGCTATGGTGGGTGAAGCCACCCATCCACATAGCTAATCTAGCAAAAACCCGTCATGTACATTCAGTGTTATGCTAGAAAATAGGCTTTTACTGCCAGGATCTCTTCCGTGACCCTGCTCTCCCCAGCAAGGAAAGCAGGGTCTGACGCGAGGGATGCCCGCTCAACCCCTGCATAACCCGGGATGGCGGCGCTGGCAAAGCACTGCTCATGCGGCCCTGGAAATGGGAAGCCCCGGTTGTTTATAGCCTTGGTTTGTAGAAAAAAAAAAAAAGACTCCCACGTTGTGCTCCCATCACGTTCAGGTGTTTTTTATCCTTCAGTTGCAAAACACCGCAGAAAAAGAATCCAAACCAATCTCAGGAGTGAAAGAAAAACAGAGCAGCAGCTGGTTCTGAGCGAGGCTCCTTTATCAAACGGTGTCTGTTCAAACCCCTTCTGCACAGTGGGAGACGTCCCACTAGAAAAACGCCCTATTTCCAGCTTATCTTTCCTGCAGCTGTCATTGTGCTGCACATCGTTCAGGAAGTTACCGGCACCTGTGTCTCCCCGAGATGCTCTCCCACTGTTGATTTCAATGTAAATATTTTTTTTGTTGAGAAACAAAAGGGCTGGAAAAAAGGGAGGTTATGGGAATATTCAGGATGAGATAAGGAATCTGAGGCAGAAAAGAACACACCAATTACCTAAGCTCACACGCTCATCTGCCAGATGAAACCAGTTTTACCGGCTGTTGCCCGAAGGCAAAACACCATAGGGCTTCTGATGTCATGTTGGCCTTTGGTTATGAGCCGGGTAAATGGGTACCTGGCAAGGAGAGAAAAAGGGCTGCGCTGCTTAGTGCCAGCTTCATCTATTTATGTTCGTCTAGCATCAATTAAAAATATCTCTGTCTCATTCTGCCTGCCTGCTTGCTAGTGTGGTATTCGTTTTCTTTCCACGACACTGTAGAGCGCCTTGCCTCACAGTTTACAACAGCGAGAGTTGGCATTTGCCTCTGGCAGGGCAGAGGACGAGAAACCGTTCCACTTTCATGCTACTTTTCCTCCACACGGAGCAGCGAAGGTGTTTGATGTGCCGGTTGTCGTGGAGGGGTGATGTACAAGGCCAGGGCTGTTGGTAATTTGCAGTGGTTCAATAGCATTAGCTTTTTCCTTGGGATTTAAATTGGATTGGTGGCATTGCTGAGACAATATAGTGCTGTAGATCTGAACTGAGTCCTGTGTACTCATCTGTCTTTTTTTTTATCGTATTAACCTTCTTTTTCTTCCTTTTTACATCAGCAAGACCCAGTGAAGCAGACTTCATGTTGCAATAATTCTGCATGTTTTGGTTATAAATATCCTGAAGCAAAGTTAAGGGTTTTTTTTCATATAACTATCAAAGCAAGTGTCTGCTTCAGCGCAGAGTGAAAGGGCCGTTTTACACATAAAAGCTCATCAGTGGGTGGTAAACAGCTTTCGTCCTAATACATATTGCAAATAATATTCTGCTGCGGCACAGACTGATGGCTTTGGTGAAATTGGTAGCATCTGACAGAGACGCAACGGTTCCCCGTGCTGGTTGCTGTCGTGGGAGCCTAACCAGGGTCTGAGCACTCAAGAAATCCCAGGAAAATCAAGGCTTTTGCTTTGACTACAAAAAAGGCGTCTACAAAAGAGGTCTCTCGTGTTTTAAATACCCAGCTGTCTCCTTGAGAGCAAATAACGCCGCAAAGTAATTTAAAACCAGAGGAGGTAAAAATCAGTAGGTTCAGCAATAGCAGCGTAGACAGCTTCCTCCATCGCAATCTCCCATCTAGATTTTCCGAGCAGACTCGTGATTTCAGCGGCTGCCTTGGCAGGTGCCCAGCGCGATGCACCTGAAAGCAGCCAGACTGTCTGAGAGCAGATGTGCAATGGTTTCGGAAAATCAGAGGTCTTCAAGCGTCCTCAAGTCGAACATCAAAAACTACTAAATATTTCACATTTTTCTTTTTCCTCAGTGTTGCACGCCCTCGGAGCGGCGAGCGTTTCATGATCTGAAGTCAACACAACAGCACTGGTGTATCACTGGCTTGCAACAGCATCTATTTGAAGGGAAGTATTAAAGCAGTCTGCAGTGCTGGAAGGCGGCTTTTTCTGTACTGCTTCTAGCAAGGATGTGCTGATCTGAGCACTCGGCGGCATGATTTATTTATTAGAACTTCAGTACCATTTTTATTTTTCTCCCCATTGACACAGGATTAAAATTAAACATCCTTAACTGCGCAAGACGAAAATATAGCTTAGCGCATCCTGGTACGGCGTGTGTAAGCGATTGTTCTCCACTAGGTTGACCGTGCATCCGTGTACGGACGGAGCTCCCCCGAGATGGCTCGCCCAACCCGGGTGTTCAGATGGACCATAGCTATGCCTGGAGGTGGCAGGGATTGGACTAGGCCAGGGCAAACCTTCGCAGCCTTTGGTTCTGTGAAGACCCCATCAATAGCTGTTACTGATACCAAGGGGAGCTGTCATTATGGCTGAGGTGCTTGGAAATGCATCGGATTCGTGGCCTCGTCATTTCACCTGCTGAGCCGACATGCCTTAAAGCTCAATAGCTCACCTCTTCACGGGCTGGTGAAGAGGAGATACATTCTTGGGTCGTGCCCGTGCCTGGCTGCTGAGCCACTCCGGTGGCGTGAGAGGCCCCAGGGACACCAGTGCTGGAGGAGTCTGGCTGGGTAAGCGTCACCTCCACGGGGGACTGCGGCACGATGTGGGGTTTTAAGCTGTAGGAGCACTGAAGCAAAATTCAACGCACTGGCAGCGAGTGGGGTTTGCTCTCAAAGACCCGTCAGAGGCACGCTGAGCTGGGGATGGTGCAGCTTCCGCGGGGCAGCCTGGGGAAGCAAGGGATTGCCAGGGAAGGCCGTGCTGGAGGCACAAGGCACCGCTGGCAGCACAGCCCGCCGTCACCTGGGCGGACTCCACATCATTGAGAATAACTCGCAGCAGTTACCAAGTCTCAGACTAAGGGTAGTGGTGGTACCTCACAGTGGTCTTACCCCTTGGTGATGCCCCTCCCAGAGATGGTCCAGGCAGATGGCAAATGCCTGGCTGGGTGTCCTGCTGCTGGTGCACAGCGACGTCTCGCAGGGCGGCATCCTGGAAAGCCAAAATGCAGAGAGCAGCCCTGGAGACACACAAAATGCAGGAGAAGGAAGGAAAAGCATCCCACACCAAAGGTCTACTGTCGAGGAGGCACTGCTGGCTGCTTTGGCTGCTGGGGAAGGAGCAGGCACGTGCAGAAACATGGCTGGCAGGGAAGGCATCAGATGCAGAGCAAAGTGGGACATGTGTCTGGGTGACCCAGCCCTGAAAAACACTGCTGCCAGTGGGTTGCACTGTGCCACTCCATCATTAAAGTTCCTCCTGCCCCATCAAGTGCAGAGTTCAAGCTGACAGGCATGAATTTGAGTTTGGGGTTCAAACACGATGAATGGTGCAAAGGGGCACCAGAAGACACCACCAGCTTTTCAGGGCGGTGGTTTGCCTGTGCCTCTGCTTCCCTTGGGGTCCCCATTGCCCTTCCAGCTGCAGGGAGAGTGATGAGAGGTGTTCACCCACCCTGGCCGTGGGTCGAGGGACCTGCTGGTCTTTGGCTGATAGACACCGTACAAAGTAGCCAGAGTCAGGCAGGCTGGTGTGATGGTTCGTGGCATATGAGGAGCATACATGGTGGAGGCTTGCTTGGGCTGAGTAGAGTTTGAAACGGCCTCATCAGGGATTTTTTGGGGGAAAAGTGTCACAAAGGATCAGAAAGGAGAGATGAAATATGCTTCTTACTGGAAATGTCATTGAATGTACACCTTGCTGCCTTTTATACCAGCTGCTTTGGAACACAACCTCACCCTGCATGCAACCAGCTACAAAAGCAAGGTCTGCTTTAGCCTCCAGACTGCCCAGTTTCCCTCCTTTTGCAATAACTAACAAGCATATTACTTTGTCCATTGGTCTCTGTGCATATACTACGTGGTGACATATGATGTGGTCATATGTCAGCAACACTGAAGCCAACTGCCCTCTGCTCGAGATTCCCCAAGGTTCGGAATTAAACCTATTGCTGCAAAGAGCTTCACACAGGGTGGATTGTTGGTGATTACGGAGTATGAAGGGATGAGCTAGTAGAGCTCGAGCAGTTTTATTGCAAACACTGTGGTCAAGATTATGCTGTCAGTGTTGAGGTGTCCTCGTTCGTGAAGCTTAAATCACGTAACAGGAGAAGCAGCCACGTTACCAACACTTTGCAGACGGATAGTGTATATGGAAGCGCTTCCATCTCCCCAGAAGTAAACAGAAATTAAAATATGCTCTAAGTTTGCACACACAGAATCATTAACTTTGTATAGTTAGGGACTAGAGGGAGGGAGGGAAGGGGGATTTTTGGTAGGGTGTTTTTTTTTTTTTTTGCCCTGGGCACAATTTTCAACATTACCTAATTAATGTTTATAAAGCACTTTGCATATATAGTGCCTTTCATCAGGGGATCTCCGAGTATTAGATTATATTATCTTGAAGGCCCCAGGCCTGTGCATACTAGCCCTATAAAGTATTAGACTTATAACTTCAGTAATTCACTTTGGGGTTTTTTCTTGGCTTTTTTTGGTTGGGTTTTTAATCTTCCCTCTTCTGAAAATGTGCCGAGCATTTTGGCTGTGTATGTAAAAAAGGCTGTTTTTACAGGGTGGTGTCAGCCAGAATGACCATATGAAAAATCAGGGCCCCACAATGCACTTCTCAAATCCTCTAATTGCTGCAGTTGAGGAGTAGCAACCGTGCCAAACTTAAATTGAACTATAAATCCCAGACATCAAGTAGGGATCAGGAGGAGGCATCATCACCGGCTGGGGAAGTGGCTCTGATATTTGGTCTGCGTTACCTGGTAGTGACAGCGGGGATGGGGAGAGAAGCAGAGATCTCTGATCTCTAGCAACATCAGGAGGCAGATGCAAGCTCCAGCACTGGAGCAAGTTGGTGGCTTTTCTGTATTGCATTAAGTTTCTGTTACTGGTGACTGGAAGCCAGGAACCCAAGGATGGGCAGGGAAATGGCCACTTTTAGCCCATCTGGAGTGTCTCCATTGCTGTCTCCCTCCCGGACGGAGGCAGAGACCCCCAAAGCCACGCCAACAGTAGTGAATCTCCCATGTGTTAAATCTGAAAAGCCTGCTTGGGCGTGGGCTCAGGGGATGACTCAAACAATTACTTAACAATAGCTGGTTGCATGAGCTGGCAGGGATGTAGCCAGGTTCACAATGGAAAAAATGTGTGGGCATCTCAGCTCCAGCGAAACACATGGGGAGCAGACTTGCTGTTGCATGCAGGAACTACCAACAGGGAAAGCAAGGCCTTGGGGAGCAGAAACTTGACAGGGACAAGGCAGAGGATGTCTTTGCCTTTACTTGCACATCTTACAGGTGGAATTCCCCCAGTTGAATTTAGCTGGGTAAGGGCTGCTGCTCTGAGGGCAAAGACCCAGCAGCAAAACCAGTCTTTAGAAGAGTCAGCGGTATTCAGAAATCAAGAGCAGACCCATCCCCTCCAAGACCATCTTGCCCAGACCAAAGAACCCTTGTGAGCAGTCAAAGTTCACAGTGAAGGGTGGGAAATCCCTCCCCTACAAAGGGGAAGGAGAGTTCAGCAGGCTGATGGCACACATAGCTAAAACCAGGTGGGTATTGCTCCGCAGAAACAGCCTGAGAGCTATTCCTGAGCCTGCACGTGTTTGAAGAACTTGATGGAGAGCCTGGGATGAGTAAAATCGCTCACTTGCCACTCATGGGCTGATGTTCCAAGTCCCAAGGTAACCACTGCATGCGTCCTAGGGGAGAGGCAGCTGGGAGAAGTGTGCAAGAGGGCTGCAGGGAACAGCTCCCAGATGGGGTGCAGGCAGCATCTGGGCATGTGGAGTTGCATCAGGAAACTAAGCGAGCAGGATTCACTCACCAGATCTGCAATTTGGGCAAGCGGCTCGGGAGGCTAAGCCTTGCACCCTGCACTGTGTACTCCCGGTCACCGAGGAGGAGAGGGAACCGCATACATATCTGGAGAGTGCTCACTGTGCTGGCCTACGGCAGCTTTTGGATGGCGACGCGGGTGTAGCACAGCTCTTGCTGGCAGGGAGCAGCCAGAGCTGGCTTTGCCGTGGAGCTCCATGTTCTCTATCCCTGGAGTCAGCGCTGCGCACAGAGCCCAGGAGGCCATGTGTTGTGCTGGCAGATCTCCTAGGAAGCATGGCCCACGCAGCCTCCTCTGCTGTAGCAGCAAGAGAGGGTTGTACGGGCTAATATTAGACTGAGAGTGAAGAGAGGATTAGCCTTCCTCCTCTGGAGACTCTACACTGCAGAGACTCAGCCTGGGAGCAGACAAAGTCTCATCACCTTGCTCTGAACTACAGCGTAGGCTGATGTACGGTGCGTGACCCCAGTGAGCATCAGGAAGGACTTCTGGTCTTCTCTCTTCCTCTCAGGTAGCTGTGGTTGAATAGAGACTAGGAGAAGAGGAATCAAAGCAAGAACTATGCTGGGGAATGGCTATGTCTGTCCCCTGGGCTCTGATGGTGCCTGTTTCCTGGGATATCTGCATGTGCTGGGGTTACTTCACCTTTTCAGATTTTCCTACACACTACACGTGCCGTGTTTGTCTCCCACTAACAAATGTGTATTTATCTTGGCAAATGAGACCATCTACCAGATAAAGAGCTTCTAACAAGGCAGGCAGGCACGTTTATGAGGTGCTGCTGCCGCTGGCTGTGCATGTACACGTTATTCTCACCTCTCCTTTCATGTAGACACTTTACGTATGGGTCAGGCTAATACGCCTGGTCCTCCAGGCCAGGATACTCCCACACTTGCTTGTTATGCAGCAGGAGGGAGTACTTGGTGCTGTTGATATTACCTCCAACCTAGGGCAAGAGTGGATTAATTCACACTCATCAATAGGGAGCGAAGCACCTTTTCCCCTTCACCAAGCCCAGGAAGCAGACTTTGCTGCACCAGGCCACGGGGTGCCTGAAGCCGGGCATGACAGCTCGCAGATAACCATAAACCAGCTGTGAGTCATTCCTTCCCTGGAAGCCAACCTGCTCGTGAGCTACCATTGGGAGAGCTACTGCTCCTGTTAGACATGAGAGGTTTCACTGCCTGCTGGTTGCCATCCCTGCCCATTGGGTTGGAAGTCACCTGGAGTCCTCTTACATGGGTGGTTGGTACAAGTTGTGGATGAAGTAGAGAAGTTGTGGAAGCCCCATCCCTGGCTGGATGAGGCTTTGAGCAACCTGGTCTAGTGGAGGGTGTCCCTGCCCATGGCAGGGGGGTTGGAACTAGATGATCTTTAACGTCCCTTCCAACCCAAACCATTCTATGGTTCTAAGTGCTTTGGAGACAAGGAAGATGCTCGGCTTTGAAGGAGGAAGGCTGTGAGGTTTTACACCCGGCACGGCTGCAGCTCCACCCTTCACTGCAGCAGGTGCACTGCCAAGTGCAGACTTCAGCCCCAGCAGGTCTGGGAGAGCTGGGGCTCTTTGGTTGCTCTTCCCATTTGCATGCAATTCCCTCTAACTCCTGAATCCTCTCCCTTCGACAGGTAATTTGCTTACCTGACGGGTGCTCAGGAAGAGCCATGCAGCCTGGGATTTCCCCACGCTTCACACCAATGCGTCCCGACAAGTACGCTCCTCTAACTGCGAGCTGGGATGCGAGAGTGACAGGCGGGCAACGCACAAGGATGACAGAGGCTCCTGCTGAAGCGGAAGACATGTGGGTCCAGTGCAGGGGGGCAACACTGAAGTGTGTGGGCTTGGGAAGACCATCTCGTGGTGCTGTGTAGTCAACAGACCTTCAGAGTCCCCTCCCCGTGGAGGTCACCCTGCTGCTGCTCCTCCGGTGTGGGTAGCTGGGGCATGCCCGGAGAGCTTGCGAGGACCAACATCGTGGTGCCGGCAGTGGCTGAGGGACTTCAGAGGGATAGGCAAGAAAGGGCTTGCAGCAAAGCTGACTCTGCAAGGCTGAGTTGGGCAACAGCAGTGTAGATCAGCTATAGATCTAGAGGCCCTCAAGTGAGGCAGGAGACAGAGGAAGCTTCCCTCTCCTGCCAGCACATCCATATTTGGAGGTGTGGGTGAAGGCTGCTCGTTGCCTAGGGGCTCAGGCGCCAACAAACCGGGCGACTTAGTCTAGTGCTGGGAAAGTTTGCTACAGCGCTCCCCTTTCTGGGTGACTTTGGGGTAGGAGGTATTCATTTGTACCCCCAGATAAGATACCTTCAGCTCCATCGTGCAGCGTGCTATCGAGGAAGGCAATCCGTGTCCCTCCAAAACAGGTGTGGCGGGCAGCCCTCCCTACCTCGGGCAGCGCTGCTTTGGTTTTATGGCCCAGGCTACGTACGTCTTTGAAGTATTTGAAGCGGTGGCTCTCTCTTATTAAAGCCTGTGGGACAAAACAGAGACGCTACTGCCTCACCACCTATCCACAGGTGCAAGCAGCGGCTGTTCCCCACCGCGGTGGGATGGGCGCTGGGTCTCGGCCATCCTTCCAGGCAGCTCAGCAGAGATGCGAGGGAGCGGCAGCCGTGCCCCACGGCAGGGGAGAGCTGAGAAGCGAGGCGGGCTTAGGGGGTTGGGAGGGCGGGATGATCGTCTTGGGCTCCAGCGTAGGGAGGATGGGTTCCTATAAGCACGTGTAAGCCTCGACTCCAGCCCATCAGCGCTGTCTCCCCAACGGAGAGCACGCAGCTTCCCCTAGAGCGTTGAAAACACGAAGGGAAATACCCTTCAGAAACTGCCCAGATTTTGTATTTGAAATTCAGACCACCAGTCTTGTGATTCCTGGAGATCTGATTCATGCTTTTTGAACGTGTGGGTTTGGCAATCGTGTGTGCTTGCACTTACAGCCATTTCCCAACCCCTTATTTTCCCCAGAGGTGTTCTTACTTTTCCCTTTTTTACTCTTGTATACATGAAATAAACTGCTTGGGGGTTAGGGGAGTTGTTACCGATAGCAAAACTCATCTATTAAATTCACAGTGAGCTGCTCACTAAACAACAACAACAAAAAAATTCCCCCGCAACTTTATAGTCTAAAATAACCACGGCGGGTTGGATCAGCTCCTCCCCTCTCTTGCTTTGCCTTGGGGCGGGATAGACCCGGCAAGGGCTCCTCTCCTCAGGGAGCACTGGGAAAATGCCGTCCCCCCACCGCAGCCACGCTGTGGGTGACAGACAAGCCCTGGACTGCCGTGGTGGACGTGACCTGTCTGTCCCCATGTGTTTCTGTGGGAAAACTGAGCTCCTGCCCCCATCAGCTGCCCTGGGGAGGGATGTCTGGGGTGCATGTGGACACATAAGCCCCTGGGGGAGCATCTAAGGGCCTCTCCTGGGGTCACAAAAAGAGGATGGTTTTGTTTGGGGAGATTAAGTGTGAGAGTTTTGGACCTGTATTCAGCCAGGTAGAAAACAATCCTGGTTTTCCTCCGAATTATCTTCATCCAGTCGTGACAGGGACTGTATCTGTATCACCACAGATATCAATCAGGGGCATAAGTGCTACCTTAGCTCAAAGAAACAGTACTAATTACCCAAAGCCTGTGCTGAGCGCCGTCTGCACTCCCATAGACAGCCTGCTGCTGGCGCGATGGAAGGCAAAACCCCACACCCATGGGAGCGGAGACTGTTTTCCACTCCCTGCGAGGGATCCCTGCCCGCTTGAAGACAGAGCAGCAGTCAGGGAGCGAAAGGCAGCCCCGTCGCGAGGGAGAGGGTTTGCGGGGTGCCAGCCCTGGGCCGGGTGGCAGCAGGCTCTGAGCGCATGGGGCCAGGCGTGGGGGGTGCTACGAGATGTGGCCTTGGTGGCTTCGGGACTCGCAGCCTGTTTCAGCAAAGGGCTTTGTCGTGGTAAATAAATAGCCCCTGATGCCCTGGGACTCCACTGCCTCAGGAGACGTGCCAAGGAGATCCCCAGAGGATGGCACATCGGGAAGGGGAACTACCAAAACGAGATGGAGGGAAATCCCTGACGTAGGGCTGACTTTAGCTGCCGAGACGCGAGCATTCGCTGTGATGCTGCAGAAGCTTAACATCAGCGAGTTTTTGTTGGCATCACAGCAAAGGACGATTTGAAGGACACATCCGAAAGGGAACAGCTGAATAGTTTGAAAGCACCTGGGACAGTCCGCCTCCTCTCTGCTCCAGGTGCACACAGGGGCCTAGGGAAGCAAAACTGCTCCACCCTGGCTCTCCTGCCCTGAGGAAAAGGGATCCCACATCCCCGACACCTCAGGAGGCTGGAGGTGACGGTGGGGACCTTGGCAGCCAGCACTCCTCAAGGATCTCCAGGAGTCACGTCCAAGATTTGGGAGCGCTTGAGAGAGCAAGTGCAAAGGGAGTAATTAGCAGATATCATGGGAAGAGAAAGTAACTGAGCCCTGTTTTAGCCCTGTTGAAGTTGATTTAACGTCTCAGCAAGCACGGAGGGTCTCCAGGTGCCGGCGCAGAAGACAACAGGCCTGCGACAGAGGGTGAGCGGTTAGCCCAGACAAGCTGTAGCTGAGGAGGCGCTTGTGCAGAAGGCCTCCTATGGAAGGCAACCAAATCAGGGAGCCTGAAGAAAACTGGGAAGGGATGGTAGTCACCCAAGGGAAACAGATTACTTGAGGGATGGGGAGGAGAACCGAAGCAGCCATGGAAGACGAAGGCAGACTTTGGGAAGAGCCCGAGGGCCCAAAAGTGCAAGACAGGGGTAGGAGCACTTGCTCTAGATGTTGCTTGGCCATGAGACTTTCCCTTAGGTTTCACCTGAGTACAGAAGTTAAAGCCAGACTGGAGGGTGCCTGGACGAAGCAGACAGTTCACTAAGTTTACAAATCATTCCCAGGGCTTAAAACACTGAAAGAGGGCCATGGCCAGGGACACTGGCAAGGGAAAGCAGGCAGTGCTACAGCATGTTTGTGCTGCAAGGCACGAGCATGGGGGCAAAACGTGAAACTAAGGCAGCTGGAGGGACAGGGAAGGAGCTCCAACACCACGGAACCAGGTGGAGGGGATGAAAAGCAAGAGTGGGCAAGACGAGCTTGGGCCACTGCACCCACATCTCAGCCACACATGCCAGGGGATCTTTGTTCAAGGACCCAGAGAGTATTTGTGCTGCATCCCGATGTCAGGAGCTTGAGCCCCTTACATATGGCTTACTGTCCATGGTGGAGACTTACGGAGTCTCCTAATGGCAAGGAGATGCACTCCATGAGGGGTGCATCTGAGGAGGCTGAGCATATGGTGCTGTGATGAATCAAGGATTGTCCAGGGCAATCGGCTGGCCCAAGGTGGGCTCAAAGCCCGCACTGCCAGGCCTCCCACCCACCCGCCTGTGAGCTCATCCTCTGGCCGAGAGACCCCAGACCCCATCCCAGCGCAGCCGAGGGGCAGGGCAGTCCCACGGCAGCTCCGCAGGGCCCGGCAGGCTGGGCCAGGCTGGGCATGCCCAGCGGCCCTGGGGCGGCTGGGGCGGTGCTGGCTCCTTTGGGCCCAGCGCCAACCAGGCGGCTTTCCCAAGGGCGCCTCCGCCAGCCCAGCCCCACCACCCCTCCCAGGACCCGGTCCTCAAGCAGGACAAGTTACCACTGGCCCCGGCCACCCATTGCCCCGTGCCACCAACCCTGCCTAAACCCAAACTTGTACGTGTCACAGCGCTGCCCAAGGCAGGTGGCAGCTATAAAGGAGTTTAAATCCCTTCTCAAGCAGAAACCTGCATTTCTGGGGAGGAAAAAATCACTAAAAGAGTCAGCGCCCTGCCCTTGCTGCCCTTCAAGGCTTTCTCCCTCAGGGGATGTTGTCCCTGGGGTCACCTCAGCTTCCCCAGGCCAATCTGAGAAGCTCAGCTTCAGCTCAGGACTGCAAAAAGTCTAGCCTGTCACACAGCAAAAGCCTGAAAAGGCAGCCATCAGGAGGTCTGGGGAGGTCTGGAAAAGTTGGGTGCCCTGCAAAGTTTTAAGTTTTGACTTGATCAAGAGTATAGGAGAGAAAAAAGCAAAAGAAAAAAAAAAAAAGCAGCCTCCTGACTCACTCTCTTCCCAAGACTGCCCTAGCCCAGGGCATTTTCCCTGCCTTGGGAAGTGTTGCAAAATTTGAGCTTGCCCTGGAGGTATCTCTCACTAATTACTGGATATCCTGGTTTTGTGTGAGGACACAGGCAGAACCTTCCCACAGGTTCTTCTTTATGGCATGGGAAAAAAAAAGACTCAAAACACTGATTTCTGTTTCAGCATCCCCAGCAGACTGCTGTGAAGGGCTGATTGCACACTCGAGGGGATTTCTTTCTGGAGCCATCCTCCCCAGCTCTGGGGCATCACTCACCAGCAGTCTCCAAGCAGTGAGGAATTTCAAAGGCAAAACCAACCTTACTTTTAAGATTTGCCCTCTGTACCTGAAGTTTGGGTCACTTTCAATTTTTTTTTGCTCTGTAATAAAGAAGGCTAAAGCTTTCAAATTAGAAGCAGAGTCTCCAAGAGCTGTGTGAGGTGAGGCCTGTTTGAGTTTGCACCGCCTGCCAGCCATGCTGCAGAAAATTACAGCCCTGGCAAGAGGTAGCACAACCCTGACTACCTCGTCAGCTTGACGCAGGGCAGATGCTCACATGGGTCTGCATCCATGCTTTATTCACACAGGAAAATTGCTTCAGCTCTGAGACGTCAAGCAGCCTGTGCTGTATATGCACATCTGCTCATTCCAGCCTCACCTCTCAGCATCAGTCAGGTGACCGACTCCCACGGACATCACGTACCCCCATCTCGCATCCCGCAGTGCTTCAGCTCCGTGGCTGGACCGCAGCTCCGGGTTGCAGCTGGCGATAATCTTTCTTGCCATTCCTTCAAAGGGAGATGAGATGACCACACAGGGTTTCTCGAAATTTTAGGAAACACAAAGTTTAGAATGAAAACAGCATTGAACGGGAAGCAACGATTCAAGGATTTCTTCCCAAATAGAAATTACTCAGTAAACCTGCTTCATTAAATACATAGCCTGCACATAAACACCTCCCTGCTTTGATGGATCTGTTTTTTTTCCTAGAAAGGCCCTTTTCTGTCATTTCTGTAAATGAAAGCCTCTGCCAGAACACACATAAAGGTAGCATCGAAGCTCCTGGAGAGGGGAGCGAGCGCTGTCTTCGATCCTCCAAGTGCCTTCTCCTTTTCCTACCCTCCCTTCTTGAGAAGTCCCGCTGATCAGCTCTTCAAGGGAGTCTTTATTCTCTGCCCAATTTTGCACAAAGGTATCAAAGGGTTTTAACATATTAAATCTTGCAATCTTTTCAAGGATTTGTCTGCTTCCTCCCTCTCTCCTTGTTGCTAGTTTCACACCTGGGAGCTGTTATAACTCAGTCCTTACTGGAAGTAGGGTATTTCTTTTAAAAAGTTACTTAGCCATCCTTATACACACAGAGCACATGTATATTCACACATAATTACTTGAAAAAAATACTCTCCCTCCTCCCTTCCATCTTCTAAGGACAGAAATAAGAAACACCTTCAAATAACTGTAAATAATAAACCCCGTCACGCTAAACACTTCAAAGTGGAAGTGCAAATATCTCAAGAAGCTTGGGGAACTACACATAATTATGAATTAACTCTCAGAAACAGATACAGATGATCTCTCAGATAATTTCTCATTCCAAACAGATTTTTAAAATAATATTCCCTGTGATCTGGTGGAGAGAATAACTGCTTACCGATAACTGCCGTTCTTCAAGGAAAAACTGCAGAGCAGGAGCGATACCAGTGATGGGCAGAACTGTGGAGAAACCCATGCTGGCCACCCCTGGGGCCTCAGTGCAGGTCCTGATACTGCCCAACGTCCAGCTGAATCACGGTCCATATGTTGTCCTACTCCTGAGACACACAGAGGCTGAAGAGGAGCTACTTGGAAGAGCTGTGGGACTGTGTGATGGGGGTTGGGGAAGAGAATGGATGACCTGCTCTGATGGAGTCTCCGGCAGCAATTTTAGGTGGATCTGCCAGGGGAACATCCCTGGTCAGAAGAACCAACTGCTGCAAGGACCTTGTAGAAAACCCTTGACTGAAATAGGACCTACAGCCTTGCCCAATGTGAAACACAGCAAAATGTGCTCCCTGCACAGAAGGCAGCAGCCCCAGGGCTGAGGTGGGCTGACCTGCACCACCCTCCACTCTAGAATAGCCATTCAAGTCCAGGGTGGAGATCCTCCTTTTCCTCCTTCCTTCCCAGCTAAAAAAAAAACAACTTAAAAGCAGGTTGCCTAGAGGCAACCTGGGAACTGTGAAGCTGGGGGTCCTGAGGAGACTGGGTAGCAAAGATAACAACTAACCTTCTACAGACAGCGGGCAAGGAGTGACCTGCCCATGCCCACAGTAGCAGAGGAAAGAAGGGACGACAAGAACAAGGACTGATGTATCTGGAAGGAAAAGACCAGGATTCTTGCTTCTTCCTTCAAAATGTAACAAAGCCAAAAGGGGTGCTTGCCTAGCTTATAAAAAACCTGCACCAAGCGAAACGCTGGCATTGTGGCCTGCAGACAGGAAGCCTTCCTGCTAGATGAGGGTAGGACAAGCCACCGGCACGTGGTAGCAATCCTGGTGCCAACAGCAGCAAAACAGAGAGGCCTGGCGTGCTACATTTTTCAGTCTTTGCGCTCGTCGAAGGAATAAAGCCTTGACTGTGGATTGCAGTTATCTCCAGAGCTGCAGGCTCCAGCCACGGGACTCTGGGTAAGAACAGCTGGATCCAGCTCTCGGCGGATGTGCAGACATCACATGCGCTACGTGCAGAGGGAAGAGCGTGCAGTGTTTGGGGTCACAAACACAGCAGCCCTCGTTTGAAAAGTTGCCGAGAGAGCCCATTTCATGGGCTGTCTGCCCCTCCAGGACATCCTCCTTTGCCTCCATCTCTCCTTCTTCACCCCAGTGATTACAAATGAAGAGGAAAGCCAAAGCACAGAGCGGAGAGATGAACCTGGAGAAGAGCTGACAGCGTTTTTGCAGAGCGCGGTGCACTCACATGGCAGGACACAGGTGCCTACAACAGAATGTGCCTGGAACAACCGGCTGCAAACAGTAGCCTTCAGCTACTCATGTCAAAGTGTCCAAGAGAGTGCAATGGCTTTGAGGAATCATCTAGCAACGTCCCACGGGCCCCCGCTACCTTCCTCATTAAACCTCAAACAAAGCTGCGGGGTGTGTTAGTGCACTCCGGCTAGTCATTCCCAGGGGGAGAAGGGAAAAGCTGGAGTCAAAGACAGTGCAAAGGGCTGGATTCAGTGGTAAGATTTGAAAACGGCAATAAAGCGAAAAAGCAGCAGCCGGAGGAGAAAGAGTACAGGGCCCCTATTGTCACCACATAACACACAGAACTCTGCATACTACACTGCTAAGGCAGTTGTAGTCAGGAGCCAGCAACAACAGCTTTCCCCTCAAATGTACACACTGTTTTCTCCAAAAGCTGAATACCTGAGTGGCAGGGACCGTGGCCCAGACAGCTCAGTGGGTCAGAAGTAGCCACTAGGCTAGTAGGCCACCTGCACAGCAAGCCCCACCCAGAGCAAGCTTCAGACCCCTCGCAGCATCGGTGGCTTAGACGGCTCCACCACTGGGCTCCCAAGCGTGAGCACGAGAGTGCCGAGAACTAAGAGGTAAGGGAGCGCGACGGCATGCCGCTTGTCATCTTACGACTGGGATTTTAGTGTTCCCATAAAGGGCAGCAAGATTGGGGAAAACGTGGGAACCGAGTCAATGGTCATCTCTCCTTTAACTCCTGGCATGGCTGAGGAAAGCTCAAGTGTCTCCTAAGTGTCACTTTAGGGGACACATGCTCTTCTTGGAAGCAAAGTTGAGCTCAAATGTAAAGCAGGCTGGACCCTTGGGACGGAGATAAGTATTTGTAGCCTTTGCACCAAGCCTCATCGGCCCCTGTCTGAACTAAGGCCTAAAGACCTTCTGAAATACCTCTTTGAAAATGCCTGTGACTCCTTACAGGCTAAAATGTTGGGTTTGGCGTGTGTTTTGCTGGGGAGAGGTGCCACACAGGGAAGAACTACTGAAGAAAGAGGCAACTTGCTGTGGCAGCAATGAAACCATGCAATCCGCATCACAGGCAGGCCATAAAAAACCCACTTGGATCCTCCGTCACACTTCATGCGTATCTGTTGACCAATTAAGTTATTTTCTCCAGCACCTTTCATTGTAAGTATCGCTTTGGTGTAAAGAAGGCAAAGAGGAAGGCCAAATATGCACATGCTCATCTTTGTTCTCTAACCTGCACTTAATTAATTGTGAGTTGTTTTAAAAATAATTTAGGGCAATGCTTTCACTGCACATTGCTGAAGTCTGAGATATTTTTACTTCCCAGAACACGTGCAAAGTGCTCACTTCTGCCCAGCTTTGAAAAAACCCAACAACCACCCAGCCTCTGGGCTGACTGACTGGGGGAAGTCAGGCAAAAGAGAGGTTGCGTTTTCCTCCCTGCCCGCTCCCCCTTCCAGTAATCCTTTGCTCCGACACCTAGTTCTGTTTAAAAACCTTAAAAATATAGATGTTTATCGTTAATATGTCACGTGGGGCAACGATGCCAATTCCCGTGATAGGCAGATAGACAGGGCTTGCTCTCGGAGACACGCCATTAGTCACGGTGACAACAGCTTCAGACACTGAATTTCTCATGTTAGGAAACAAAGTTAACGATTTATTATTTTTAATAAAATAATTGCTTTAATGCAGTATTTAAAATAACTTTAAACATCTGATCAATAAGATACAGTACACAAATATGGAAAATGCTGCACTTTACATAAAAAGTAAAGCTAAGCATTTAATTATACAAAACAATTTTGCCTGATGCCATCAATATCTTGCAAACTATAGCTTAGTCAAAGTACTGCTTTTCTTATATATATATATATATGCTATATATACATATATAAATAATTTACAGTGTTCATTTACTAGATCTGCTTACTACTGTTCCAACACAAAAAACCATAACGAATTCAAAACTTACTGAATTTCGTAACTATCTGCAGTGGTTCTGACGGCGAAGGGCATTTGAATCATCGCTTCAAGTTCTGAAGTAGCATGCCAAATAACTGTAGGAAGCTTGTTTCTTAAAAGAAAAAAGTTTCAGCAGGAAGCCATTCAATACAGTCAGTGCCTTTCCCACCAGTCCTGGGAAACAGCCATGCTAGACAGAACTGTGTCACGGAGGCAAAATGTTTGGAGGCTGGGGTGACACAGAGGTTTTTCCCTGCCACCACAAGGCAGTCTTTACCAGCCAGCAGAAAAATCTTTGAATCTACTTCTAGCAGTCTTTATCATCTCCTCATTGAACGTAAACCAGGCAACTGGCTAAATACTTTTCATTTGGGAGGGTGTTCCCTGTTGTACCACATTAAAGTATTATAAACATCAAGATGACAGTTAAATCAGTAAAGCAGTGAATCCCATGCTTTGCAAACACTGCTTTTCTCCTTGAGAGTCTCCATCTGCAAAGTTTCAATGCATCTCAATTTTTTGGTTTTTTTGCAGTCAGCACAGGTTGCTTTTGTTCCTTTCTTTCTATATCTATGCTCAAGTTCAACACTATTTTTCACATCTACAGAAAAAGAAACTGTTTCTTCTGTTCACCCTTCCTTTTTAGGCTCTTTCACTCCCTGTATTCAAGTTTAACAACTCCATATTTCCCCAAACATCGAAGTATGCTCTAACTACACTGGTGTACTTCAAACACAAGAACAATCAATTTGTTCACCTTCCCTCAGTCACTTTCTCAGAGTGGGGCAGCTGAGGCAAGGTGGGGAGGGGGGGCAAGAAAGCATCCCTCTTTTTTTTTTTTTTGCTCGCTACTTTGCTCTCCACAAACAAGCATCCAGTCGTAATTCCAAACCCAGAAACTTTAAGGAGATGCAGAGTCCGATAGGCAATACATCAGCATGTTGACTGACTGCTGGTTCATGATTAAATACAGTTGCCATGCTATGAAGTGCCTTTAAAGTGTTACTTGTTTCCCTAAATAAGGTTGAGATGAGAAGAAGGCACTACATGTAGAACAGATG
Organism: Rhynochetos jubatus; assembly: GCA_027574665.1. Taxonomy (NCBI): domain Eukaryota; kingdom Metazoa; phylum Chordata; class Aves; order Eurypygiformes; family Rhynochetidae; genus Rhynochetos; species Rhynochetos jubatus. Next base: position 49,536,419 of record CM050648.1, read on the forward strand.
TTGCAGACTCTGGAGTACTGAAGCAAGTGACACACATAAACTAGGGACACGTATCAAGCCCTCAGAGCCTGCAAGACAGTTAAATGCGAGCAGGTAGCCAGGTGCTTGTGTGTGCAGCTCAGTGTTTTCAACGGTTTACAGACTGGTTTAAGCCAAATGTTATTAAAAACCCTATAGGTGCTAAGTTAGGTATTTAATAAAAATGTTTATCTGTAAACAAGAGTTATCCTTACAACGGATCATTTTCCAGAAATTGGAATTTCAAGACAGTGCAACAATGCTTCAGTGTTTTCTTTGGCAGTAGACAGCAAGTTGAAATGTGAAATTCAAATCACTTCAGAAGAGCACGGTACAAGGTTAGGGAATGCTTCATCTCCCTCTCTTGTTCCATGCAGAATATCAAGTCCCTGAGACAGACGCGGGTTATTCTTGGACAGAGCAGCTGTTTCGTAAGGCTAAAACCTGATGATCCAGGAGCAATTCCATTGCCATTCAAACCCTAAATGGGGGAGAGAGAGGGGAAAAAAAAAAAAAAAGGAAAAAATTATAATTCCATGTAAATACATGTTTTTAACCAAACTGGTTGGATTGTACTGCCTATTTGCATAAAACTAGCCTGCTGATGTTCAGCTTCACATGTTGAAAACCAGCAATCCAGAAATACTTGCACATCAGATACTTTAGGAGACAAAGCAAGCACTTGCCAGCTGATAGTTTATTTCAAAGCAAACAGAAGATTCTACCTTTCTTTAAAACTATATTATTATGGCAAGATAAGTAACTTTCCACTGAAGCCATACTACAGACACTTGTGCCAAGAAAGGACAAGTTAACTACGAAGAAGGTACTACCACAGTTCCTACGCAGAGCTCCAGGTCATGCACAGCTCTTACTCCCACTTGCAAACCCCCAAGCTCCAGGCTCTTCTTGAAGAAAACTATCGCTCCGAGTGGGGTCTAGCCTTGAAACACGGCCAGGAGAAACACTTAGCCCAGCCACCACCTGTGAATTGTCCTTTAAGGGAACACCAAACACACGCAGCTGAAGCACCCGTGTGCTCAGAACACTGTCTGAGCCTATCCATCTCAGCCTCGCTTGGTTATGAAAGCACAACTGGTAAGCGATGATGACGTTTAGTAGTTATACATTCAGGCTACTGGAATGAGCAACCCCCACGCATTCCAAAATGCCCCAAGATTTATTATTAGGGGTGGGGAGGAGGAAGATTACCATGCGCTGCACAACAGACTGGCTACTTATCTTGGAGCCAATCTATGCTACACAGCCAGTCTCTTATCACTACTGGAGGGTTCTTGGTAATGAATGCAATTTGTACAAATACGAGTGCTCAGTCTCTGTAACTTCAGCAAGGCAATGCCTGCCAGCATCAACACCACTTGGAGATGGTGTTGCTTGGATGCCATGTTAACTACATTAATTCTTACCCTAACACTCTCTGCAAGACTTCAGCAAAATGACTTTGCCCACTTTGCTTGGAGAAAACTGGTTAAAAATACCCCATATATTAGAAGCAAATACCAGGGCCGGACTACCTATAGCAGTGAATACTGCTGTTGTTGGGGAGGAAGCATTGAAATTTATTAAAAAAAAAAAAAAAGATTCACCAGAGAGCACACACTAACCACAGAAAACCCAGGGCAGACTGCAGAAATGGAAGCTGTATTTCTTACTAGCAGCATGCAGGGTATTCAGCATCATTTCATTTGCTTTACAGTCGATACTATTAAACACTATGAAATGCCATCATTTGAAACTTTCAGTTTGTTAAATGGCTCGGAACAAATGCGTGCGTGGGGAAGACTGCTGGCCACATCACACGGAGAGGGCACTGCTGTCCTGGTAAGACACAAAAGGGTCACAGTTCAAGTTTGTCATATGACAACCCTGAAGGATCCAGGGAAAAGATAGCTCTGCAATGCAGCTGCCAGCACGGGTTGAAAAGGAGGTCAATCCTACAGGATGCAGCAGAAGGCCCGAGGCAATGTTATAAATGAAACAAACCCCAAGGGTTTTCAGTAACCCAACAGCAATGTCCTTTATAATTCAAAGAACTTTATGGAGGTGAAAGTATTTCTCTCTAAATAGTCATTAGACTAGAAAGCTTACCTTTAAAAAGACACCAAACAAAGCCACCTCCATTCCTGTTACTCCCTTACAAAAAGCAGGCAGACAGCACAAATCCCCAAGCCTGCTTTGGAAGCTGTCAGAGCCGCAAGATGTTACGACAGGGCAGAAGCCCCAAGCTGCCTGCCTTTGAGACAGAGCTATGGATTTGTTTATTCTTAAATTCTTACCCAGCATGCCCAGTGCAGAGACGTAAAGCGATGTTATGCTGTACCATCACAACCAAAATCAAAGCTTGTCCTGGACTCCTTTTTGCTAAGGCTGCCAGTTCATACTTCCAAGTTTCACCTAGCATCACACTGGCTTATCAGAGCTCCTGAGTACAGCATTTCGGGGGCCAGGGGCTCTCTGACTGGTTACTGAACATCTCTAAACCAGCAGCTGACACCACAGCCAAGTTAAAGGGTCCTTCTCTCAAAGTGCATGATGGTTTAAAATTAAAGAAGACAAGAGACAGCCGAGGTCATTCCAGTCCAGACTGGGACTGTGTTAGGGAGCTCACTCTGAACTGAGTTTATAGAGGAATGAGCATTAACCCCATTTAGCTACTGTTCCCTACAGCTGCATCAAAGCACTGGTCTTTCATGGTTTTGTTTTGGACTGTGAAACAGAACAGGGGAGGGTGATGTACTTAATGCCTGTCTTTTAGCAATAAAACATTTAGAGAACCACATGTAAAAACACTTGAAGTTAAGATGCTGTTTGTGCATCAAAATGAACCATCACAGGTGTCTCTGCCAACACCCAAGACCTTATTTAGGAGTGCCCAACTGAGCTCTCCAGCACACTTTAGGGGAGGGTCTGCTGCTGCTCAGTTCTCAGAGCCACCTCTTAAGCCAGTTCCCAAAGGGCAGCAGGTCGATCTTGTCTGGCCCTAGGCAGCAGTCAGCAGCCCTCTCCCTTACATCTCATATACCTCTTCCTGCACAGAAGCTCCCCCACACTGCTTCTGAGACCTTAAATACACCACCAGCCCACCCCTTGCTTCCACACATCTCCATTATGTTCCCCTCATTTGGGCAGCAACCGCTTGTGCCTTGCCATTTTGGAGGATTCTTCACTGCAAAGCATCTTCAGCCAATCCTACAACAGCTTTGTGAGCCTCTCCTGCGAGGAAGTGGAAAACGCTGCTTTCCAACCCAGCCACAGACAAGTATGGAGATTACCGAATATAAAACACATCACCATAGAACAAATTCTAAGCAAAGGGTGCTGCAACCAGCCCACATCCCCCTTCTGCAACATCTAATTATTAGTGCCTCAACTAGCAAATTCTTGCTTGGTTCCTTTTTCTTTCTTTCCTTCCGAAAAGGAAAGGACACAGACACATGCAGCCTGGGAAGGGTAAGTACCAGCACAGATATTACCAGCTGACCTGGGTATCAACAGCCACGCTACAGCCAGCAGCAACAGTTTCAGCCCAGCTGACAGAACCTGTCCATAAGCGCCAGGTAAGGTACTGTGGCAACGGGGCTTTGCATCGCTGGAAACCACTCTTGGCAGTACCCAGATCACTGGCTGGCTTAAAACCAGCCCTTTGGGGCCACAGTAGCAGCAGTCCTGCTTCTGGCCTGTCCTCAGAGCCGAGTCACATCAGCAACTTTGCTGAAGCAGCAGGCTGTCACCCCTTCTTGATCCTCAGAGCCTTTTCCATACACCTGACAGATCAGTTACTCTCACTGATCCTGGCAGCAGAAGACATCGCAGAGCTCCTGCAGCAGTCCCATGCCTGTTGTGCAGTTAGTCTGGTTTGGGAGGTTGCTCCCAAAACCTGTCTTTTAAGATCTCTAGAGCTCTCTCCAGTGGCTGGACTGAGAATTAAACACTCTGAAAAGGCAAGAATGAAATTGATACAGAGCCACAGCTCACAACAAGGCTCTTCCTTTACCTAAGCTACACTTACTCCTAGTCTCCAAGGTATTTGGAGCATGTGATCTCCATGTCTACATGGTAGGTACTGACAAGATCAAAGTTGCCCAGCGCCATTCCACAGGCCCCATACAAAGCCCCAAGGGTTCAGCAGACACCTTCCTTCCCACCAAGATTGAGACAGGCTCACTGAGCTGTTCCTGACAGAGTACATGCTCCCTTCTCCAATTCAATGGCTTCACACCAATGACATTCAAAATTTTAAACTCTTAAAGAGGGCAGCACAGCATTCAGTCAAATGTTAAAAAGCCAAGTGTTCTCATTTTGGTTTTTTGGTGTGACATAAACACTTCCCAGTCCCAGAGCCAAGATCTCAAGAGAACAAACTGTCATTGCAGCTCTGCTGCACGTTACAAAAATACCACCAGCAGAAGGAAGCAAAGTCACGAGGCAGTTTTCAATGACCTCTCCAAACACAGAATAATTACAGCTGCGTGCAGCAGAGGCGTTGTTGGAAGGTGGCAACACCATCTAGCGTACTGGGGCAAAAGCCTCCAGGTTCAACCCCCAGCTCTGTCACCTGTGGTCACACAGAGGTCTGTGATGTCTGGCGTACCCTGGACGTTAGTGTCCCAGCTGAACACATTCCTATCGCCCAGGAGGAGGAAAGGTTAAAAAGCCATTAACATTGTGGAGGGGTCAAACACTTTCTTGCGTCTCCCCCAGCAGCAAGGGGGGAAGGAAGAGACCCTGGCAGAATCGTGAGTTTGGCTTGCACAAATAAGTGCCTAATTCAGGCCAGAGAAAACGAAAGAAGTTGATATTACTTTGGTGACAAGTCAGCCTACTGATGCTGCCTACTCTAACAAGCCTCAGTCTGACAGAAGTACTCCCACATTCACAATACTAAAATACTACATTACTCAATGTTTACATGACTTTTTTTTTTTTTAAACTAAAATAGTTTGTGCTAGGTGATTGAGGTTTTGGGACTTTTTTTTTTTAACCTTATGGACATTAGGGTAGATCAAGCCAATGTCCAAAAGGCTTCGATCTCTATTTCCAGGCTGCTTCTTGTGTAGGTGAAAACAAACATGTATTTATGATGCTACCTGCAGCCTACAAAGAAGCCTCGCGAAGCTGTCAGATCCATGTAGTAGAGAATGCCATTCAACTACACATTTTTCCTCAGATTTCATTGCAACATTCCTACAAGTCCTTTCAGATGTAGGCAACAACATGTTTTACACACTGAAACAAATTACAACAAATGTAATGTCAGTTTATTCACTACTATGCCCAAGATTCATGTACGCATGTCACTTCATATGGCTACATCAGATGCTTAATCTGTACCTGGAGGTAACGAATACTATACAAATATGTCACGTTAGTTAATAGACAATTATTAAGCTGAAATTTTCTGGCTCTTTGCCACATCATTTTAAGCAACGTATTGTCAACTAAATTATAAATCTCTTGACCCTTCACATGTCATCAACATTTGCACGTTACCAATATGTTCAGCCTAAAGCTACAATGCAATTAGTCATTTAAATTGCAGATATCTTTCACACGTAGGAAGAATTAAGTTTATCTCTAGCACAGAGAAGGCACGATATGGGTCAATGAACTGTATTTCTGAAGTGCGTGAATGGCAGTCGAGAATATTTTTGCCTATTTACATAGGAAAAAATTCACATCAAATGTATGGCCTAGACTGACAGCAGGCAGGAAATTCAGCGCTGAAACTGAAACTCCGGCTGACAGGGCTGCGCTTGAGTCTTGCAGCAAATAACTAAGATGCTGAAGCCATGTTTTATAATTGCAGTAACACTTTTAGCTCCCCTCTTCCCCAAAGGTATGACCACACTGTAGGCTCTTCAATTGTCCCGACAGCCTGAGCAAGAACCAGAAACTGAAGTCAAGAGTCTGCATATGTTAAGCATATGCAAAGGAGGAAAAAAAAAAAGAAAAACCCTCCTGTATCACTTCAGACCTATGGGCTGGGGGAAGGGGTGATAGAGGCAGACAGAAACACAGAGAGAGAGGGAAACTCCTCAAGTGCAGAAATAGATTTTTGTAGCCTGGCTCTGAACACCTACTTACATGCAAGTAGTCTAGGCCCAATTTAAAGTGATTGCTTTCAAATTCATTTTCTGCAGTTTTTAAGAAAATACTTTAGCAGACGAAGCACCAGCCAGAAGCCTATCTGCACCCCATGGATATACAGGGAGCAGCAAAGCTACTGTAATTCACTACAGAGCCAACTTTGGCGTTCACATTTCACACAGTGACATCCTTAACACCAGTAATGAAGTTGATGAATTATGCTAGCAAGTCCTCTCATCAGAGGAGCCGATGGCCAAAAAGGTAGCAGCAACTTCTACGGCTACCATTTAGAAGAGTGCAAAGCCACATATCCCTTAACTACCACACATCCCTCCTGCAAATCCCCCAAAAAGAAAGGGATTTGATTGTCACACAGTGGAAAAACCAAAACATCTACAAACATTTCAAAGAGTCAGGGGTTTCTTTCATTCTGCAGAAAAGGACTTGCTGCTTAAAGGCTTAGTTCTTCCTAGGTCAGCCTAAAGAGCATTGCCAAAGCTTAAACACGCACCGTATACAGAATACGTTTAATCAACATGCATACCAGCATCCTAAGCTGCAAAGCAGGAAAGGTAAGTTTAAGTTCTTCTAACAATGATCATATGTGGCAGAGATCTAGCCATTAAAAAAAAAAAGAAGACACCAAGCTTGTTTTCTCTACCCACAATCAATACTAAAAATGGAACAATGACCAGTGTGGTAAACAAGATTTTTCTCTTGTTTCTTCTTGCCAAAATTCTTCCCAGAAGGAAAATACAAGCTCTCTTGTGGACTGCTGTATTAGCAGATGTGCATCACCCTGCAAGTATCACATTATTTTATGCCTGTTGGCCAGAGCTAAGGAGTTTTACAGAAAGTACTTGAACGGCTCTGCATGGACCCCCCAATATCAGCTGCACCATTTAGTTCTTAGCAGCTCCACAGCATCTATATGAAGTAATTAAGTATATATAATATATAATTATACTTGCAGTAGCCTGAGTTTCCAAAGCAGAGCTAGACTACAAGTGGCAAGGCAAGACCTTACTAACAGAGCAGCCAGTCTTGATGGGGCACAGAACAGCTACAGTCACTCTCTGGAAGGAGGAGGTTTCCTTTGCCATTGGACCAAGCCAAAAGAAAGAAAAGACACAAGATTTACTTGAGTCAGTCAATGTGACCAACCTGGAGGGATGCATCACTTCCAAGTAGTTAATGTGTTATCACTGAGCCAGAAGACGGATAAGAAGCAGGCACTCTCCCTCAAAAAATTACACAGGAAGAGGTGCAGTCATCCCATTAAGTTTTCCTGTATAAAGCAGAAGAATGGTCAAACCACAGCCTTCAGAAGCTGACCATAAGAGTCAGGCATTCTCCTAACTCTGCTTTCAAAGATGTAGATAGACTTTTTTTCCCCCTCCCTATTGCCTGATACTGCACAAATATACTACTGTCAATTCAAGACCGGAGAAAACCTTGGACCCAGGACACTTTTGGACAGAAGTAAAGCAAGTTTAAGGACTCAGAACTGCAGCCTGTTTCCCCACAGACAAAAGCTTTAAATATCTGCAAGGATTTTTGAACTTCTAAGACTCCAGTTACAGTGAGAATGAGGCAAAGCTGTTTCCAAAATAACTTTGTTATTAGAAAAGTGGTAAAACTTAATCCAAAATAATCCTTGACTATTTCTCAGCATTGAAAACATGGGGCATGTTACCAACCAATAAAAACTATGAAACAGAACACAGGATCAGGAAAGTAAGTCTGTGGCTTCAAGTTTACTTTTTTTCCTGATTTGTTTTAGAAGTGTTCTCGCTTCTTAGGATGAGTTGTTTTTCAGTTCTTTCCACCCTTTAATTCATTACTGTTCACCACATGCCCCCAGACTGGGGGAGGAGAAGAGGTGGATAACAAATACACAAACCCAAAAACACATGTGAATGAGTCCAAAGGCCTCTCCCCATCATTGTATCCAGAAGCGTCCAGAGGGACCAGAATGACAAGGATGAAGATATTACCACCTCTGGAACACAAGTAGCACCAATTAACACATTTTCACAAGAGAAAGATTTTCTTACCAGTGCTTTCTCAAATTACTCTTTTTCTGAACAATACCATTCAAATGGTAATTTAGTGAAGAGAACATGTAAAACTACCCCAATGAGTGTTTCCAGCCAGAAGTGGAAAAGAATTCTCATTATACTGATGCCTTTTTTTGTTTTTAAATTAGGCCTAGAGCATTATCCTTATTTTTTCATCTCATGATATTCATGGGTTTGCCCCTACTGCAATTTCAAGTTTAGCGATACATCAGCAATAATAGTGGCACGATACCCTTTTTATATTGCTTTTAGGTCAAAAATTAGTTGACAGACGCTCCTCTGGGCAAGACCCTCTTTATTCGCTACCTGCCACACTATGAAGTGACATGGCTGCTAGTAAGCAGGTGTCTAACTGTGAAGCATGTGATTATGTCACCACACATTCTAGTTCCCACATTAAAATCATCCATAATAGGTCTCCTTAAAAGACCAAGTAAGGAAAGCAGAATTTCAGAGAACAAGATAGGATGACTGTGCAGGAGTCAGGCATTCAACTACCCCAGGAAAAACGACTTTCCAGAAGAGGTGCAACACCAGGTGGCAGAGTATGGAGGAAACAGATACCCGGGGCTGAAGAACCATCCCAGTTAAACACAGACACTTATTTGTGGAGAACAGAAATGAGGTATGCTAACAAAATGCTGTTCTTAGCCCTTCGCACTTACTGTATTGCCACAGGCGGTACCAGATCCATACCAACCCAGTCTGCTGAGCTGAACTCTTCTAGTACCACATTACATGCTGGTACTGAATAAAGAAAGGCAAATATGTAACATATTTGCTTACAGAGTTTCACTTTTTTTTAATAGATACTGTAACTGATTATTTCTTTCCTGTCTCCCCAGATACCTTAGGGCTTCAATTTACATCAATAGTGTCTTGAAACAATTCCTTTAATTATTGCAGTAAGCAATGATAAAAAGCTGAACAGAGCAAACTTTGCTCTAACACAGACGTAAGATACAGGAACATTGTACAGGGAACATTATCCAAGGAAAGTCGAAGTCTTCGTTAAAAAAACAAATGCAGTTAGCATCAGTGATTTCACTCAACACTGTCAAAGGACCCTTCATATTCCAGAATGACTTCTTCCATCATATCTGTCTACCAAGATATTAGGCTTAAAAAAAATTAATGGTCACAGGAGTATTATGCACAGATTTACTCCTTGGCTGTTGCAGTCTGGAAGTTCTGACATTTACGATTACTTGAGAGTAAAGCTGTCTGTATTTGCAATTTGAAATGAGAAAGCACATCCTGCCTGTTTAAATTATTCTCAGACAGGTTACCCAAAAAGATGATTTTAAAGATGCCCAAATGTGTATCAGCCTAAGGCCATTTTGTACTTGCTTTCAGTTTCAAAGACCTCCTTTCATCTCTGAAGAATGGAATGTTGTTTACTGCTCAGTATGTTTCGCCATGTTATCATGAATGTATTACAAGTGTTCTGCTTCTTGAACTAGAGAGTGTTTGGCAAAACCATTATTTATTCTACATGAGAACTCTTAAGCCTTTTATAAATCCTGCTCAGACATATTGGGACACTTAAACGTCTAAGTCTAAACATCCTTCTCAAGTTTGCTAACCTGCATAGTCTCACAAAAAAGAAAAAAGGACCACAGAGAATTGCTTTCTGGTAGCATGAAGCCTAGGTACTAGCGCTGGAATGCAAGGCTGCATGTGAGAAACAAAAGTAGTTCCACAGGCAGACCTGGGTTGGGGCAATCCCAAGCACAAGTACAGGCTGGGTGGAGAATGGATCAAGAGCAGCCCTGAGGAGAAGGACTTGGGGGTACTGGTGGATGAGGAGTTGGACATGAGCCGGCAGTGTGCGCTGGCAGCCCAGAGAGCCAACCAAATCCTGGGCTGTATCAGGAGATGTGTGGCCAGCAGGGTGAGGGAGGGGATTCTCCCCCTCTACTCTGCTCTCGTGAGACCCCACCTGGAGTGCTGCGTCCAGCTGTGGAGCCCTCAGCATAAGGAGGATATTGACCAGTTGGAATGAGTCCAGAGGAGGCCATGGAGATGCTCAGAGGGCTGGAGCACCTCTGCTATGGGGACAGGCTGAGAGAGTTGGGCTTGTTCATCCTGGAGAAGAGAAGGCTCTGGGGAAACCTTATAGCACCTTCCAGTACCTGAAGGGGACGACAAGGAAGCTGGGGGGGTCTTTTTACAAGGGCCTGTAGTGACAGGACAAGGGGTAATTGGTTTAAACTGAAATCAGGGAGATTTAGATTGGATATCAGGAAGGAATTTTTCCTGGAGAGGGTGGTGAGGCACTGGAACAGGTTGCCCAGAGAAGCTGTGGCTGCCCCATCCCTGGCAGTGTTCAAGGCCAGGCTGGATGAGGCTTTGAGCAACCTGGTCTAGTGGAGGGTGTCCCTGCCCATGGCAGGGGGGTTGGAACTAGATGGTCTTTAAGGTCTCTTCCGACCAAACCATTCTGTGATTCTATGAACTGCTTTCACCTACTGCGTTTACAACCCAGTCTCGAAAGGCAGCCTGTGAGAAGCATCTTAACATACAGCAGGTGAATCTGTCATGATGAAACACTATCAAGAGTTACGGTCAATTTTAGGCATATTATGTCCACATTCCTTTAAAATGGCAATGTAAATAATGGATCACCACCTTACAACAGCAACACTTATCTGTCTCACTTTGGCACAATCTCATGAAGCTTTTAATAGAGTAGACAGTGAGAAATAACTAAAAAGCACCTAACAGGCAGACTTGTTAAATATTCAGAAACAAATCCACCAATAATTACAGAAAACCACTATGAAGAACAGGAATAGTTACTTGATAGAAGCTTGGGGGAAGAGGAGAAAAGGATGGAGAAAACTGTTCTTGTGTTAGACTAGACTCATTTTCTTCAAGTTTTACCAGTGATATTATTAAAAAAAAAACACACAAAACTATACTTTCAGCTTCATGTGAAAGTGCATTAAAAAACTTCAAAGTAGTGAAGAGCAGCTGCTCAAAAGCTGGGTATGCCACTTTCTACGGCTGTTTAGATACAGATTCATGCCTTCATTTCACTTGTGGTAAACAGGGAGCATTCAAGGAGCTAATTGTGCCTCCATGTCAGAACAAAATCAGAAACATGTCAGAAACAATGCTACGTTATCTGCTTAGAGAGGTCTCTTGCCACAATCCAGGCTGAGGGAAAACCTACAGGACAGTCTCAGTTATGCTGCAAGGTCCTCCTGGACTCCAGCAGGCAAAACACTGGAGTATTTTCAATTCAATCATCTATTTAGGCTTCCTAGACCACAAGAATAAAAAAACCAAAAAAAACCACCAAGACTTAAGGCTTGTCAGAAAGGACAATTTCACCACCACTTCCTCCACACAAGAGTTACTTTCCAGGCTTCTGCTCACTGTGCTCGGCTCAGCAATCAACCCAATGTTCACTTGAGCAGCACTGAGGCTTCATGAGAAAGAGGGGCCAAGCTGACAACAACACTTGAATGACAGCCTGCAACATGTTCTTCCTGTCTCCAGCCAAGATGATGATGTCTAACACAAGCAGGCTGACAGTCTCCTTAGAAAGAACTTCTGCAGCCCCATAAGCTTCCCAGGTCCCGGAAACAATCTCCAGCACAACATCAAGAGATTTGTTCAGACTAAGATTTGTTAAAAGCACCTTCAAGGCACTTTTAAAATGCAGCATGAGCCAGAAAGGTCACGTGGCTCATTGCAGGAACTGAATGGTCTAGCTTTATTTATTTGCTGTTCTGGTGGGGGTCTAGCCAAGGCAAACTCACAATATGCTTGGAGAGAGTCCCTCTGCATTTTGCATGAGAAAAAGGTCCACAGCCAAATGTCAAAGCAAGTGCCATTTCAAAAGCCATCCAAAACAGCCATTGTGGCTTGAACTGAGGGGCCATGACAACTAGGTGCTGTGGAAGACCACCATAGCTCTGTTATCCTCCTCTGCAGATCGAGGTTTCTCTGAGCCATCATTTTGCTCAGTCCTTCACACACAGTGCTCTTCTCCACAGTTCTTCCTATAGCACACAGTTAAACATGCCCACATAATTTACCAGAAACAATCCTTTCAAAGTATCTAACACACCGACTAGTTCTCTTACAGTATGTAACTAACCACTTTGTGTAAGAGAATTCTCACTTCTTCCTACAAGGAAGGATAAAAATAATTCAATATGAAGATACAACAACAAGCTATCTCCATACCTCCAGTCCAGATCCAACGTTTGATGAATCCAATGGTCTTTTCTTCCTTGGTCCAATGGCTGCCAAAGCTGTGAGGTTGGCTTCTCTTTGTTGCATTTGAGCTAACTCCAATTGTTGCATCTAATTTAAGAAGAAAACATCTACATTAATTATGATATACAGTATCGTGAATGTCTTGGTTCTCTTTACAGGAGCTTCAGACAGCTCTTCAGTCCCTATGAAACAATGTATTTCACAGCATCTTTTCCTGTCTTTCTGGACACTTTTGACAAATTCCAATACTCAGTCATGCTTAGAGTCTTTGAAACGCTACTGGCCCTGTAGATAGCACCACATAAGCAACACTTTTTATGGAGACCGCATTCATTGTGGTATCAACACAGCCTTAATGGGAGTCTTGCTGCTGGTTCCTCAGCTCATAAGCTTCCCCATTTCTGATTAAGAGAAAACATTGACGAGAACTGCTTTAGGAGGCCAGATTAGTATGAAAAGTTGGAAGTTGCAGAGTTCAGTGAACAAGGCATATTCTTAATTCAAAATGTCAATTCATGACTGTATAAGCAAGACACTCAATTTTTTGGTGCTGTATTACCTGATCCCAGCACTCAATATTGCCATTCTGACACATCTTATTATCCAACTGAACAGGATCCTGTCAGTTCACTGATGTTCTTTCTTTGCCCAGTACATATTTGAATCTTCAGGCATATCTGAAGTAAGTTAGAGATACACCACACATTTATTTTCACTCACCTCCAAAAACTGTTCCACACAAAGACATCCTTAGAAATAACCTCTACCTGAGCTAGGTAAACTTGGGATGGGAAAGAAACCCATAGTCGAGAGGATTTAAAAAAAAAAAAAGTTTTCTCTCTACATTTTGAGGTACATACTACTTCATTCTATTCGTTAACTGTCAGCTGCTCTGGAGCTCAGACCAGCCAGGTCTGCTCATAGACTCACTAGCTTGGATTGGCAACCTTGCTAACGCCAACCACCCTGCTTTCAGATCCTCCAGCTGTCCAACTGGGAGCATGGGTGGAGGGGAGTGCTCATGCTCTCTGTAGAGAGGGAAGCTTTCCTATTTAGTCAGGTAGAGTTTGTCCTTAAACACAGACCCCTGGGTTTGATGTTAACCCTTAAATGATCTGATATGCAACTAGATCACACTCCTTAACCCATGCTCTCCCCACACCCAGGACTTACAAAATTTTTTAGATGGGAACTCCCTGCATGCGTACGTGTGTGTATCTTTAAAGAAAGTACAGCTATATCATGGTAGCAAAGCATCTAATTCTCCTCCCTTTCTCCCACCCCCTACAATCATAAAAATTAATTGGAATTCCTCATCCAGTCAGTACAGATATTCTGCTTATTAAGCTTGCAATACACTATTTGTCCTTGCTTTTCAGCTTTCAAGAGATCCCACGTGGAGAAATTCAGCTAGGAAGAACTGAGCTGAGCTTGTACCACCTACATGGCATTACTCCTCAGCTTGCTGCTACTAAAATAAAGAAGAAACCACAATAAAGTAAGACTGTAAGGTCAGGGGCTGTTTCGGGGAGGAGGGTTGTTTGGTAGAGTGGTTTTTGGGTGGGATATTTTTCAAGTCTTATTTTACTTAGGATCGGTAAATTTGTTCTTACTTTAGCGATGATGCTGGCAGCTTCGCATCAAGTACTGGAGCAGCTAGGCTATTTCAAGAAAAATGGTGTTTCAGTGCAAGATTCCCGAAAGGACAACCTGTCCTGCAAGACTCAAACTACATACACACGCTCAACATTTTTCAGCAGAAATCAGGGAATGCAAGGACTGACAAATGCATGCTGAAAGTAGTTGTGCTGGGTTTGGGTTTTTTGTTGTGGTTTTGTGGGTTTTGGGTGGGTTTTTTTTGGAAGATGAGACAAATGCTTCAGTTATGCCATCTTGGGTTGGCATCAGTATGGGGTGGAGGGGACTGAGTGCCTCTTGGTGGAGCAATCCCCAGCAGTCTTCAAGGCCAAGCTGGATGAGGCTTTGAGCAACCTGGTCTAGTGGAGGGTGTCCCTGCCCATGGCAGGGGGGTGGGAACTGGATGGTCTTTAAGGTCCCTTCCAACCCAAACCACTCTATGGTTCTATGAGTACCAGGATGCTGCTCTGGCTATGGGCTGGGTAGCACCTGGGCAGCATCACTCACTCACCCCACGCGACTCCAGCTGACAAAGCACGCTGTCCACACAGATGCACTGCAGCAGCGAGCACTGCTGTTGGAGGGCAGGGCAGGCAGAGAGCCCACAAAGGACAGGATGACACTCGGTGGACAGTATGAAGAACATGCACTTTCTAGACACAGAATTGAAGCGTCTTTGATTAGGCAATTCCCAAGACAGTGCTGGAATCGCATGTCACACCATCAGCTACTCTTCTCAATACCTTTTCCACCTCTCAACCAGTCAAAGGATTTTTCAAATCACGTAGAAACTCACCAGGGTTTCGGAGCAAAAGAAAAAGAGAAATCATAGCCTTGTTGCATTCTAGACATCTCGGGGATTTTTCTGAGAACATAATTAAGACAAATGAATTTAAACACTCAATCTCCATAATGGACTCAACAGATCCCCATTAAGCGATATGGGCAGACATCCAAATTACTCTGCTGAAGCCAGCAAAATCATCTTTTCATCAAGTTTTGTTCCATTAAAAAGTGTGAGATTAAATGTCCAAACATTGTGTGAGCAGTTAAAAGCACAGGATAAGGAGAAGACAGGCAGATAACATCAAGGGATACCTGAGGATACTGGCTGGCTAACTACTGCCAGATTTTCCTAAACAAGATGAGGAAAGAGGCAAGTATGTTGAGTCAAATCTTTAACAGTTTGGCAGCACACAAGTTAGGGCAGAAAGATCACTGCAGCAAGGGAAAGACAGTAAAAGTAGTATATGCACTTTATTAAAACATTACATAGAGAAGCCACACGTAGTACTCTTTTCCTTCTAAAAGCCAGTTTTATTAGTATTGATGTCTGACTAAGACAGGATACAAATAGGTTTGTATCTTGAAAATGGATCATTTATTATTTTCCTTGAAGATAGAAGCGTGTAATAGCAATTCCAGAGGAGCAGGGGGAACCTGTGGCATACATCAGACCCGCAAATTATGAGGTTTCCCCTCAACCTGACCTACTTCATCTGCTGAAAGATGCTGCTGTGCCACCACAACACAGGAGTCCAACATATGTCCTGTTCAAAATTCAAGAAGGGCATTGGAGGGGACAGTCTCCAGGCAAGAGGCAAATGAATGTTCATGCTCCTTCTCCCCCCTTTCCGATTTTTACATATGCTAAGAATCACAGTACAAGGAATTCAAAAAACCTGTGTATAAAGATCAAATTGCTATGAAAACGTCTCAGAACTTGTAAAATAGTCTTTGTTGCTGCTGGCCTTTTTAATAATAAAAATAGGGTTTAAAGTCTGGTCTTGCAGCAAGCAGGAATCTCTAGGGTGACACAATAACCATTTTAGTTAATCTGACCTGCAGCACAAATCAAGAAGTAAGGTATGTGTTAAAGTCCTCCCTTATAGTGAAATGGCATTTGCAGCACGGCTGTAATCACACAAAATGAAAGGTTTTAAAATTGACCTCTGTTCTTCGCTCAATCCTCCACTGAGAAAAGCGTTTCTTTCCCTGCTCACTGAAATTCTCTCTCACTTATGTCTCACACTCCACACCTCAGAATATATGCAAAATCTATTTTTACTACTACACAATGACATTTTTGTGGCATTTTAATATTAAAAATTAAATTTCAAGGCGGATAAGATGACAAGAAGTACTTCAGCTATGAGATGCCGAAACTTTTTTTTTTTTAAAGCATTACTGTAAGTTGGTTTTAAACTCTTTTGGTTATGAAGTACATGATATGTGGTTGTTTGCATTATCAGAGCTCCAGTAATCTCACAAGATTTTCTCTAAACACTGTTTCCTTAAACAGGAAGCATCCCTTAAACACAACCGAAGAAAAGTAGTATATGCCACTACAGATAAAGTCAACTAATTCACACCAGCTAATCCCCAAAATGCACAGTGGCAGGTGGCTGTATTAGCAGCAGAGGGGGGGAGGAGAGCTACCTAGCCAAGTAAGTGTTCCCCTTGGAAAAGGGGTAAACAAAAGCCCTCATGGCTGGCCAAAAAGTATGCAGAGCAGAACAGGACTCACATATTTGGTATAAGCTTTCATAGAAGAGAAAGCACATGAAACCTTTACTCTCCAGGTCTTCAAGAACAGTTTTACCAGGGAAGGTTTTCTTTGAAGGTAGAGATGAGAAAGTAAGCATCTGTATTAGCCAGGGCTCACTGAGCAGTAACAGGGCTGGGGTTAAAGAAAAGTCAACAGGTGGCACGTGTCCAGCACAATGTTGTGCATCTCAAGAAATTCATACCACTGCCCACTTCTGCAGGAACTTCAATATGCACAGTACTAGGAAATAAAGGAAGAGATTTCTTTTCTCTACTTCTCAGACTTAAGTGCTAGGAACTTATGTTTAGAAAAAACACACAAAAAATAGTCTTGGCAATGCAGTAACAAATAAGTACAGCCGTATGGATGTAAATGAGCTCAGAAGAAACACTGGCAAGACAGGCAGGGAAGCTAAACACCACAATTCTGGACTTGGTTATAATTAAAATACAGGAAAGGCTAAAAGGTGTATGTGCAAGACACTGGGTTTAATATCAAGCACTAAGTGGGGATGTCTCCACATATGACATTGTAGGTTGACATAGTATGGGACAGATTAAATAAATATTTAAAGTAACAGAAGAACTGGCAGGAAAGGAAAGCAGGGAAGGCTGAAGACAAGTTAATGTATGCCTAAGGGTTATGTGTGCTATCCAGCAGTAAGTACATCAGGAGTAATAAAAGCACTAAAGTAGATGAACAAGAATTTGTATAAGACTTGCAGGGGGAAAAAAGCAAGGAGTATAGGCACACTAAAGAGGCAGAAGCCCCTGATTCTTTCAGCTTCCACAATAAAGCAACTAAGGAACGAATAAATTAATTAATATTAAAATTCAAAGTTAAGTGAAAGCAACTGTGACCAAATAGCAACATTTCCTTTTCTCTAACTTGGATTCAGGAACCCGAACACGTATATGGGTCCTTACTCCTACCCTTTACTGTACATTCCTGAAGAACTGAATACTGAGGTACCTTTCAAGTGGGGCCACTTATGTCCCTCAACTGACTTCTCCCTCCTTCTATCCAGTCTCTTTTCTGACCATCTTTTTCAAAGTTTCACTGGGTTTCATTGTGTCCTCCATTTAGTGCTTTGAAAGTTTTCTACTGCTCCCAGTCGCTTCTCCCTTCATTGTCTTTGGAAAAAAAGAACTCCAATTTTTTTGTCCACATTCCCTCCAAGCATTTTAAGGAACTTGTGACAAAAATGAAAAATAAACCTTAAAAATCTGTTTTCAATCCCAAGCTTCTCGCACTGGTTGTCATAAAGCTCAATGAGCCTTACTGCCTCCAGCCTCTACCTCTCCTATACAAACTTTTCTGCCCTACAGGTTGAAGGCGGCTGAATAGCAGACTTCTCATATGGGGGACATTCTCTGAGGAAAACTGACATTTGAAGGCTGCATATTTAAACATTTACCATCCTCTCCTCTTGCCTATAATGCAATTTCTCTTCTTGCAATTGCTTCCTTTCAAACTGTTTTAATTAGCCATACAATTAGTTTCCACTGACTTTTCCCTCTGTTATAATTTACATTTAACAGCACAAAAACGGAATAGCATGCACTGGTTTGATACGCAGCCCTAACTTATGATAGGGCTTTATCTAATACTGTAGATTTCTTTCAGGTTAAGATTCCACATACGTGCTTCTGTTGCAGAAACAGGACCTACCATGGCTGTGTCCCCCAAGACCAGGTGACTCGCCTGTTTAGAACTAAAGGGTGCAATAAGGGGTTTCAAAGAACAACAGGAAATTTTTCCAGGATAGCCATAAAGTGATCTAACCATAGGAAAAAAAAAATCCCTTCAGTTGATATTTGACATTCCCTAATATATTATTAACCCCCCACGAGAATTTTAAGAAAAAAAAGTTGAGGGTGCTGTGACTTCCCAATCCCTTATTTTACCCATTCTTGTTATGAATTTCCGGGATTGGAAGGTGTATTGTCATTTTACCATGTAGTTTTGTTTAATAATTATTGATGCACTTCTGTGTATTCTGGAACACTTGGAGCATGCTTTCCCCTGTGTGCAGTCACAGAACCACAGCATGGTTTGGGTTGGAAGGGACCTTAGAGATCACCTAGTTCCAACCCCCCTGCCATGGGCAGGGACACCCTCCACTAGACCAGGGTGCTCAGAGCCTCATCCAGCCTGGCCTTGAACACTGCCAGGGATGGGGCAACCACAGCTTCTCTGGGCAGCCTGTTCAGTGCCTCACCACCCTCTCCGGGAAGAATTTCTTCCTGATATCTAATCTAAATCTCCCTGCTTTCAATTTAAACCCATTATCCCTTGCCCTGTCACTACAGGCCCTTATAAAATGCTCACCTGCTTGCCTTACTTGGAGGCCCAGGGAGGTTCCCAGGTATCCAGCACCCACCATCGAGCTCTCTTCATGCGTGTTTTCGGACACTGCCTTGCCTACTTTCGTTCCAAGAAAAGGCTACAGCACACCACAGCAAAGCAGTATCATCTGTAGTTTTTGTTTCAGACACTATCACGTGACAGAACACTGCTCAGCGAACATCGGCACACCGGCATTATCACGATGGGACAGCATCCAACTCTTGCAAGACATTGCTTTAAAAACAAGCACAGTTCTTCCAACACGTGACGTTCTGAATGGTGGTCGGCTGCCGTAACATCACGTATTCATGCACTGGCTCGAGGTCTCAAAGCTAAGGAACATTTAAGACTTATCGTCCACCCACAGGTTTCTCTGTCTCATCGTGCAGCCCACCCAACACTCGCTCTCGGCAGAACCCTCTGGCTCTCCGATACCACCTCTGTTATACTTTTAGTCCTAAAATTTCTTCTGTTGAGCAAGTTTCTGATCCAAGGTCACACTTTCAGCTGGTTATATGTCCATTATAGCCTTAGAGAAACTTAGAAAAGGCTATTTGAAAATCCAAGAACAGGTTTAATGGAGTTGGGGGGGGCTATTGTTTTTCACTAAAGACAGTTGTTACCATCTTCCAACCAGCTGGTTTTAGGATATCCATCACGTTATCTCAGCTGCTCTTTTCTTACGCTCCTCCTAAACACCAAGATGAACGCCACATAAAGAGGGAATTTGGTTCACTTTTTAATTTGCTCAATAATCTAACACATCACAGAATTTCCATCCCTGACTTTCTGCAAGATTCGTAACACGCCGTATCTCTGATGATAACCCTTTGTCATTTGTAGGGCTACACCGCAGGGAACAAACTTTATGTATGTTCAATAATCACGCTTCTTTTTTTCCCCAAACATGCAGAAGCAGGTAAGAAACACTACAGAACAATAAAGATAATACAAATCAGATAATTAAGCAGAAGCTCTCAGGATGTCACTGAAGGCTCATAAAAAGTCCATTGATCGCAATGAGATCTTCTTTTGCTCGCAGCATCTTGTTTGCTGTTTTGAGATGTTACAGTTAACTAGGGAGTTTCCTTTTCCCCTGCCACGAGCGTAGTCTTAACAAATTTGAACCATTAGGTCCAGAAGACTAAATACAGAAGCAGCACAAGATGGGGGGAGAAGAAGTATGCAAACAGCTTGAAAATGTGAGCTGGCGATGGTAGGGAGAGCAGCAGACAAAGGGTCAGGTTACAGATACTGGTTATCTGAGAATGTGAGCGGAAGTAAGGGAAAAAGTTAGGATGGACGCATGAAATAGGGAGAAAAAAAAAAGAAAAGCTATTTTTGAAAAAAGATACTACAGAACAACTAAATTTCAGTGATTACTATATAACACTATATAACTCACTGGAATCATGCAGACTTTTTGTTCCATGTTTTTGATAATTGGGTTTTGGGGATTTTTTGGTAGAGACAAAAGTTTGCTATTTTCACACAGATTCACAGAGTGTTCGGGGTTGGAAGGGACCTCTAGAGATCATCTAGTCCAACCCCCCTGCCAGAGCAGGATCCCCTAGAGCAGATCACACAGGAACAAGTCCAGGCAGCTTGGGAAAGTCTCTAGGGAAGGAGACTCCCCCACCTCTGGGCAGCCTGTCCCAGGGCTCTGTCACCCTCACAGGGAAGAAGGGTTTCCTCATTTTCCTCCCAGTCAGTTGATACTGAAGATACTGAATTTTCTCAGCATCTCATCTGCTGCCGTCTTGTGTCATCTGTGTTAAAAATCCTAACAGTAAAAGGCACAAGTGCATCAAGCAGGCAAGGACAAGGGACTGGGAAGACCTGTGCAGTCCTACGTGAACAGAGCTGCTGTCAGAGCAAGGAATGGGGCAGGTGAGTCTGCTGCCCATCAGGTGCTTGCTCCACACTCTCTTTCCCACTCACTTCTGAAGATGAGAGACAGAAGTACAAAAGATCAGGGTTTATATTTAAGTTTACAGCAGACACTGTTTAATAGTGACGTTTTCACAGGTCTTCTGGGATGCACTGTTCATATGGCATGCTTGCGCATTTGACAGAATCCTACACCTACTCAATTTAAAGCAAGCTCATTTCAGAGAAGGGATGAAGCCAGAGCTAAGCTATAAATACAGTTACAAGAACTGCATCAACTGAACATTTTCCTTGTAACTGGAAGTAGAACAGGAAGTAGCAGAAAGCACCAAAAAAAAGTTATTGTTTAAAAGAGCAAGCATCAGGGACAATGCGAGGACTGTATCCTCTCAGCTTGAAGCGGCAGATAAGACCGAATGAAAGCAGGGGTAATTTACCCAGACTTTGGGAACAAAGTTGCACAAAGAGCTGGCCCATGAGGTGAGCAAGGACAAAATTCTTGAGTGCACAAAGGAGCAGCTTGGGGCAAGCCTTGCAGCTGCTCAGAAGGAATGCGTGCTTCCTGCAGGTATTAAAATCTGCTGAAACAGGTGAAAGGGGGAAGTAAATAAAGACTTAATTCATAGCAAGCTATGTAGACTAAGAATATAGGAAAGCAAATGACTTAGCATAGGGGAAGTTTGAGGCAATAGGTCACACAAAGAGGGATGAAAAGGTCACAGCAATTATGTATAGCCTTTTGGATAAAAGAATCCACTGCCGAGTCTCTGGGTGTACTTCCAGCACTGTTAAGATGTTGCCTCCAGCGGCTGGATGACAGCACATCCTGGATTTATAAGTATTCATTGTTCGGACGTACACTCCACACTTTAGGAAACATTACTTTAGAACATGCTCCAGTGCCATTACCCCACACGCTCTCCCTTCTCCCTGGGCTCACCATCAACACATAAAAGACAGCTTTGAGCAAGGGAGGCCCATATTCATTCTTAAAGGATTTTAAGCATACAGGATGAGGTTTTCCAGTGGATACTCAACCACAGTGGCCTGGAAAGGATCTGGTTCCAGCTGACAGAGGTATCCAAATTCCCAAGTGTGCTTTCTTAGGACCAGGCTACACTCACAACACTGCAAGACAGACAACGGTGAGCCTTTTCAGGCTTTCATCCCTGTATCCACTGCTTCCCCATTACCATTTTTCGGCCTTGGGATATTTGTTGATTCTTATTTTGCTCTTACTTCACTCCACTCACGTTTGCATTTTTTAATACAAATGTGTGCTGACCATTTATCTCCAAACTGTCAATACAAAGCTGACCAGCTGCCTTTGGGCTCATTTCCACTCAAGCTTGAGACGGTCTCACAGAAAAGAAAGCACCCCCGGGCACGGAAGGTGGGTTTCCCATGTGGCACGTAAAGCCTGGTGAAGTTCTGTCTGCTTCATTCTCTGGAGAACAAAGCAGCAGGACAAAGGGCAAGGCAATACAGACCTGTGTTGTCCCAAGAGGCACACCTGCCTCCTCTTCTTTTGGTGAAGCAGCTTGAGATCATCAGTCTTGGAGCAGCATGGCACGGAGAAATATTATGGACAAGTGCAATGGAGGCTGTGTTAGTCTGGCACAAGATGAGATGCACTGAAGGAGGTGAACCCAAGTGCTTAATATAATAGAACACCAAGCACTAAAATTAGATGCCTTCTCCACTCTGTTGGCTCCTTTTTTGTACACCTACACGTAATTTTTTAAAAGTGATCTCATTAACAATACCAACCAAGCTAAAAACAGACCCAAAACACATACCCAGCTTCTTTCTGTACTAAATATCTGAATCACGGAATACTTTAAGATCCTACACATTACTGTTCAGAGGAAAAGAGAAAAAAGAAGCTGCACAAATGAATCGCTTTGCAGTGTTTTGTTAAAAGAAAGAACCTCTAGAAAAAAACAGATGATGCAGAGATAAAGCCACCTACAAAACAAGACAAATTAGCATCACCCACTGATTGTTGATCCTGGTGGCACTAGAGGCAAACTGGGAAGGGCTTTAGGGCAACTTTGTACTCACAGATTGTAAGCACGAAGAAAGAGTTATAAGCAGAAAGGAAGGATTAAAAGAAAGGTAGTAAAGAAACTTCCTTTTCCCTCCTCTTATTTTACAAATTTCTACCATGGCGCAAATCCAGTGCATTGATTCTAATACTATTTTACTGGATTTCCATTTGTTTTGCCTGGGCTCCTACATTAATCCAAACAATAAGGGCCTTTAAAGCATTCATAAATAACCTGCTGCTGCTGCTGGCACCTAGGAGCCAAGTGCAGCGATGTTAAGCAACAACAAATTTCATAGTTCAAGAGGCACAGTTAAGGAAAAAGGTTGCTCAGAAAATCACTCTCATTTAGCACAAAGATCCTTAAAAATTGCATGAAATCAGTCAAGTAACTATAGAAACCAATTTCTTCAGCTCTGTATCACACGTCTCACACCTCAATTGTCTTTATTATCGTCTGCTGTCAGATCCTTAATCAGAAATGTGAATAGGCTTGATGATTTATTCAGCAGGGAAAAGAATCTGTAGGTCAAGTGAAAAATTTCACACACACATACACACGCACACACATCTTCAACCTTAGGTACTTTCATTTCATTCTGTTCCCAGTAGCTCTGGGGGCAACTCCAGTGAGATCCAATATTAAGGCTCAATTAAAATAAGCTCCAATTAGTGGAGCTTTTTTCTCTCAGGCTAGAAAAGTCAGGAAATGGATATTGGGAAATGTAAAAAGTCAGCTACTGAGAGGAGGCTGCAGACATAAATGAACTTATTTGTTGATTTCTACAGTTGCTATGCAGAGGCCTCTGGGAGTAAAAGCTTAACCAGTCTAAGCTATAAACTAAAACCCCTGCAGCTAAACATGAACTGTGTGAAACAAGGGCTCCATTCCAGAACAGAAAACTGCTGGGCCCAGAAAATTAAAAGCCAGAGGCGTTTTCCATTTAAAACTAAATCCCAGTACCGCCTCCCAGCCAAAGAATTATAAGCAGTATCAGATTTACAAAACGAACAATTACCCTGGAAAAATGTAGCCTATTGTACAGTCCCAGATGCTAAATCTCAGAGTTTCTTTTTTTTTCCCAGCCCCTTCCTTCCCCCCCCCAACCCCCCCCCCCCCCAATCCCACATTATATTCCTACCAAGTGTACTGCTGCAGTTTACAAAGGACCGCTTCTAGACAGGACTGAAACTATGAAAATAAAATGTTAAAAAAAGAGAGCTCATAATTCATTGACCTCATTTGAAGCACTGCCCTTGCCTGAGGCAGTTCCTGTCCTTCCCCAAGGCCTCTGCAAATGGTATGCAGCAGCAAAATAAACCCTGACCTAATTGCCAGGACAGGGCTGCCAACCTTCTCTCAACACACAAAGGCAAGCATGGTAACTGGAAAGTCCTACCTCTTTCGCTTTCTGCTTTAACCGCAGTTGCTCTGGATCTTCTTTATTGGAACGGCTCTATCAAAGGAAGAGGAAAAAGATTGAATAGAAATTACTGGCATCCAAACACCATCGTATCCGTTAAATATTTAATAAATGACAATTTTCTCTGGCAATTGAAAGATTTAGCTCCAGGGGTGAATGCCTCAATCCAGAGACTGGCTTCCTTCCCTCCCCCTCCACACACATATGCACACCCCCCTCCTCATCTGGGCCGGCTGCCTCTGCTCTAGCCTGGAGCAAGATTAAGCTGAAAATGATGCTAACACTGTCAGTCAGGTCCAGTCTAGGCATGATGTTGTTCATGTCAGCAGCAGACACTTAAAAAGGACAGGAAGTATAGGAAAGAAAGGGAGTCGTACTCGCACAAGTACAACGCGATTCTTTCAAGTCAGGATTAGGCTTCCACCCAAGGGGCTCCAGAATTCAGCTTGAAACAAAATCAAAAAAGCAAGAAACAGAAGATGATCATGTCTGATGGAGCAACATCTACTGATTTTTTTTTCTGCCCCCTGGCTCCTGTTCTTGAGGGGAGGAAAGGGGGACCAAGGTCCCTATTCTGAGGTAGCAGTGGCTCCAGCAGGGGCTTGCAGATGCTAGGGTACCAGCTCTGAGGCCAGCCTGCTGACCTGACTACAGAGAACAAATACATCTGGCAGGGTGGTGGATCTCGCCAAGTTCCAGTTGAACAAGCACAGTGAACCCTTATTTTCAAACAGTGCCATACACAGATATGGAGAAAGACTTACCAATTTCAGAGTCAGAAATAGCACCATAAATGTCCTTCCTGGCCATGTGAATACTTCTTTTATTTAATTTTAACCAGTAGGAATAATCTCAAAAGCATTGTTCAACCCACCACACATTTTAAAGAATGTCTGTGATTTTTTTAAAGAATGTAAAAAGCTGAAATCCTTTTCTGTATAGCCTAAGCTATCCTAAACATTACAGATTTCCAATTACAAGGTTAAGGGTTACTACATTTAAAGCAGAAATAGAGGAAACCTGAAGATGTTTCCCAGTCTACAGGACACAACTACTTCCTTGGAAAGCAAGAAGTGAAGTTCTTACCTTGGCTGCTCGAAGCAATATTTCACGTTCCTCCTCATCCTTTCTCTGCTTTTCTAGGTGATCAAGCTTTTCAAGAAATTTCAGCTGTGCTCTGGTGTCACTAGATACAATGTATCTATCACTCCCCTGGAAAGAGAAGTTCATTATAGACAAACAGGCTTTCATACACATGACTAGAGCTAAGAAACCCAATGGGAACAATCTGAAGAGAACAACGCTATTTTTTTAGAACTGAAAAGTGTAGGCTGTTTTAGAAAGAGTTCAGGTGGTAGGTAGTCATTTACACATCTCTTCTCCACTGAAGCATGTTTCCTGGCATCTGTGACAAGCAAGAGGTTATTGCAAAAGTGACATTAGCAAAATCTAGTTCTATTGTTTATTGACTGTAACAACAATAAAGTCTAAGTCTAAAAGTTAAAATTTTGTTTTAAACAGCAATTTCATATCCAGTAAATGAATATACAGGATTATCTTCTGCACAGGTTAAGAGGAAAAGAATGTGTTTCAAAGCAGCAGAACATCGTATGCTCTTCCCTTTAAAGAGAAAGGGTGAAGAAAAAAATAGAATTTGAAATTTTAAGTTTCTAGTGTTCAATGTTTTAGTTTCAGCCATTTAATCTAGAATTCAGCCTCACCTGGTACTTCCAAAAAGAGGGTTTATGGAGCAGAAAGGTGCTTCAGAACTAGTTATAATAAACCTTGGGTGCATGGGAAGTGAAATTATTAATCATACATTGTTTACTATAGCTTTAGGAATACATACTTTTGCCTTACTGTATGCTCTCAAGTCACAGAATAGTTTATGTTGAAAGGTGACCTGTGTAAGTCATCTGGTCCATCCCCCCATGCAAAGTTAGGCTGGCAAATACTAATGACAAAGTCCAACAATAACTGAACACATGCATTGAAACAAGACTAGGGTCCTTTTGGTCTGAAAAAAGCAATCAGTAGTTTGTTTTTTGTACTATTTTAGCCCTCACCGGAAGGTCTGAATAAGTTTAGTTTTACTTTGTCTAGATAAGAAAGATGACAGAAAGGTCTGAAACATTGCAAACTGGCAGTGAAAGGTTTGGTTTTACTATCCTGCTCTTCCAAATAGAGGCTATTTAAGCCACACGTTGGCCAAAGGGCATTAGGCAAAACAAGACTGGGAGCCTGTTCTAGATGAGGTACATCTCTGCCACCTGTTTGTACCACTGTTTAATGCACATCCTAGAGTTATCTTCTTTCCCTGTTACTTTGCAAGCTTGACTTTTCCTGAGAAATTCATCCTTGGGCTTTTACCAGCCAAACACGCTATATATCCCACAGGTCTATGAAACCAGATGAGATCCACCCAAGGGTACTGAGGGAGCTAGAGGAAGTGCTCACCAAGCTACTTTCCATCATCTATCAGCAGTCCTGGCTAACCGGGGAAGTCCCAGTTGACTGGAAGTCAGTCAACTGGCACCCATCTACATAAATGGCCAGGAGCAGGACCCAGGGAACTACAGGCCTGTCAGACCAGTGTACCCCAGGGCTCAGTACTGGGGCCAGGTCTGTTTAGTATCAATGGCCTGGACAAGTGGGTCAAGTGCACCCTCAGTAAGTTTGCAGATGACACCAAATTGGGCAGGACTGCTGATCTGCTTGAGGGAAGGAAGGCTCTTCAGAGGGATCTGGACAGGCTGGATCAAGGGGCCGAGGCCAGCTGTATGAGGTTCAAGGTCAAATGCTGGGTCCTACACTTGGGTCATAACAACTCCATGTAATGCTACAAGCTTGGGGAAGAGTGGCTAGAAAGCTGCCCAGCAGAAAAGTACCTCACAGTGTTGGTTGACAGCTGGCTGAATATGAGCCAGCAGTTTGCCCAGGTGGCCAAGCAGCCAATGGCATCCTGGCCTTCATCAGGAATAGTGTGGCCAGCAGGACTAGGGAAGGGATTGACCTCCTGTACTTGGCACTGGTGAGGCTGCACCTCGAATACTGTGCTCAGTTTTGAGCCCCTCATTTACAAAAAAGACACTGAGGTGCTGGAGTGTGTCCAAAGAAGGCCAATGGAGCAGGTGAAGGGTCTAGAGTTCAAGTCTTAGGAGAAGCAAATGGGGGAAC
Source organism: Rhynochetos jubatus (assembly GCA_027574665.1). Taxonomy (NCBI): domain Eukaryota; kingdom Metazoa; phylum Chordata; class Aves; order Eurypygiformes; family Rhynochetidae; genus Rhynochetos; species Rhynochetos jubatus. Next base: position 49,563,932 of record CM050648.1, read on the forward strand.
ACTGGGGTGGTTTAGCCTGGAAAGAAGGAGGCTCAGGGGAGACCTTATTGCTCAGTAGACAACTACCTGACAACTCTCTGAAATGAGGTTGCAGAAAGAGGGGTGTTGGCCTCTTCTCCCAAGTGACAGGGCAAGAGGCAACAGCCTTAAGTTGCATAAGATGAGCTTTAGATTGGGAACAATTAGGAACGATTTCTTCTCTTAAAGTGTTGTCAAGCATTGGAATGGGCTGCCCAGGGAAGTGGTTGAGTTACCATCCCTGGAGGTATTTCAAATACGTGCAGATGAGGTGCTTAGGGACATGGCTTTGTGGAGTTAATCACTGCACTTGATCTTAAGGTCTTTTCCAACCTGAAAGATTGTGTGGGGTAGAGTAGAAAGGTTTCCCGAGAACAGAACCAATCTCACACTTCAATGAAGCAACCTTGACACACAACTATTCTGGAATAAGCACAGCATATTTCACAGCTATATTTTGGGTAGGGGTATATTTGAAGTATATGAACTATTAATGACTTCAGTTGGTGAATTTTCGGTTTTTAAGCACACTATACTCATTCTCTTCTTCCCACACCCAAGTCATATACTTTTAAAAGCTGGAAGGAAAGCAAAAGCCTTCTTGTGGGGCATTGCTGTCTCCCAGCCTGGATTCTCACAACCCAGCCTAAGCATGTAATCAGTCCCTCTTCTGGCATTAAGTTTGGTGCTTTTCAATGAGCCACCACATTGTCATTATCACCAGTTGTGGCTCAGACCACACCATGTGTTGCAACCAAGGAGACTTTGTCTTTACCAAGCAGAGTCTGTGGCTCTGTGAAAGTCTAACAAACTTCCCCTCCGCTTCTCTTACTGCTTGATATTTTTTTAATGCTCCCCACAAAATGTACACTACTTCATAAGTCAGTCTTAGTATCTTAGCATGATTTGTTTTGAAGGGCAGTTTATAATAATCCACCACCATCCCACAATCCTTGTAAAGGGACAAAAGGAGAAAGCTGTATTACCAGAAGATTTTTTTTTTTCCCCCCAAAGTTTAGAAGTGTTTCACTTTGGGATGTCCAAAGCCAGAGTTTGATATCTATGTTTTTAAAACCAAATCCAAGACCCTATGCCAATTAGGAATGCAATCCTCTCAACCAGAAATACCCCAATGCACTACCATGAGCTTATATGGGATGAGAAACCAGGCCATTCATAACAATACTTCATCTCATCACCAACCGTTTTAAAATGCCTAATTTCTGGTCTTTTTAGAAGAGTAATACCTGCAGTTATATTTTGTCCTATCTACTCAATAAATTCATCCTCTGTCATCATTTACCTCTGAATTGCTTAGACAGAAAACACTGTATTTTATACCTGTTCATAACTCATAGCCATTACTGTTATGATGAAGCAAGTTGTATTCAGTTTTTGTCCATATAACAGCTGAACTTCCTCAAATAAGGCCAAACTGTCCCCAGCTACAAAAGTCCAATCCCCACAAAACGAAAATGGCAAGTGTAATTGAGGACAGAATTTAACTTAGTTATAAATAAAGCATGTAACCACAATACAGAGCATGGTTAGATTTGTATGTGCCAAAGCTGAACTTGTATATCTGACAGTTAAAAAGTTGGGTTTACTTCAACTGAGCTATATTTAATCTGGAGTTCACCAAAAGTGAAAAAGTTTTTCCACCATCCTGAAAAGCTATTGCTTTCACACAATAGCACATTAGTGTATCTGTACCATCCTGTCATGAAATTCGTTCCTTCTCACTTCCTTCAAGAGAAATGTACATAAGACTTCTCCAGGGATGCACTCTAAAGTGCAGCCAACCCATACCACAGTTTTAATCTTAGGTTTACACGTATATGAATCATACAGCGTTGAAGCAAAGCATTCCCAGGTAGGTCTTTAGTGAGAAGAGACCTGGTAACAAATTCCAGAACAGCTGTATGTCTTGCCTGCAATTGGCAGCTTCCTTCCTAAACCATCACGTACCTGCAAATGAATACCAAACTTCACTAAGGCATCTAAAGTTCAGCACCAGGAATGTATTGCATGTCCAGGGGCAGAAAGTTAAAACCCACATGCAGGGAAGCTGCACTCTACTTCAGTCTACCAGGAAAGAGGTTGGAAGAAACCCATAAAAAGCAGTTCTCCTACGAAAACTAAACACTTGTTCAACTGTCATGTTGCAGCCATGTTGCTCAAGGTGGCTGAAGTCAGCCTTGCTGAGGACACAGCAGGAATGCAGGCAGTTGCAGTGGCTTAGCTAATATGTGGGAACCTATTGAGCTCTGGTTTTTTATAGTCAACTCCCAAAACAGAAAAGCCTCTGTCAAGTTGCTCGCACTCTGCAGCTGGATGGCAAGGTAAGGTGGGTAGGGGAAGGAACAAAGGGAGGAAGAGGCTGTCTGTCATCACATCTAGGAGTGTTTACTTTGCTAAATTCAGAGCTCACCCCTCAAACCAACAGAGCTGCCACACCATACTACCCTACCGATAGCACAGCTTAGGGTTGCTGTGTTTTGGTGCTACTGCACATGGGGAAAACATTCCCATGGAGCTGTGTTGTAAACACAGCACCGTGCCATGCCTCTTGAAGCCATATGTTCACGGGCTCCAAACAAAGGGACACTGGGCAGTCATCTCATGCTGTGCTGTACGCACCCACATCAAAAACTTTTTTTAATCACTGTACTGTTTAGTTGTCATTATTACTTCTGGTCTCGGCTATCATACTACATCACATGCAAACTATTACCTCAGCAGTTCTCCACAGTACAGGAGGGCGGCAGCTGAGGAACTGAACCAGGGTCCTACCAAGCCTCCATAAAGGCGCTGCAACAAGAACCCCAGCACAGACAGCAGCTTAAAACAACCTGAAAGGCTACTCAGTGCTTTGGCTAGAGACCACCCATGACAGTTTTATCCTAATTAAGTTAGTAACTTCCAAACATATACTTTTTTTCCTCCCCTTACGTTTAGCAAAAAAGGACAAAAGTGGGACATACACGTTGTGGTATGATACGGAGTTTTTACCCTGCCAACTCTCTCTCTCTGCAGGGCTAGACATCAGGCGGGAGCTGCTAGGGATGAGGTCTGCAAAGCAGGAAGAGATACCCAAGTATGATCCTATGAATTACTGGCTTTTTACACCAACCTCTACCCTAAAAATAGTTACCACAGTTTCATTACACCTATCCCTACTACTGTCCATCTTCTTGTAATGAGGATAGGCCAATAAAAAGATGGACAGGGCAACTGTTCAATCCTCTTGGAAAGTCTCTGGATAATTCTCCAAAATGCATGGAGCCCACATTGAACATTAGTACCTATCAGTGGCGCAAAGGGAAAAGAGGGCAGAGGCAAACGCTGGAGGAGGTGGAACACAAAGCTATATAAATCCATAACAGGGCTCCAAAACGCTGCAGTGGCCTGTTCTTGAACTTAGGTTTCTAAAAGCCTGTCGATATGTCACGATATTACTACTCACGTGGGACTACACACAAATGCAATCCTGTAGGACACTCCTCTTCAGTGTAATACAGTCTTCCTACCGAAAGAGGGCACTTGTGCCTCTAAGATTATTATGCCTATTACTTTTTTTCTTATTTCAGCCTACCATCTTACCACTGCTTCTGGTAATTCAATCAGACGAAAACCTACCAGTTTTCCTATTGCTTTAGTTCAGTGACAATCAGCCATATGGATCCCACTGTCCAAAAACATTCCCTTGCTCTCTTTCGTGTCTGCAAGACACTACATCCTACCAGCTACTCAGAACTTCAGTTTCTACCCCACAAGCTCTGTTGGATCCCCCACTTTCTAGAGACAGCACAATATATGCTGATTTCTAAAGACTTGTCATAAAACCCGAATACTACTTCTGTACTGATTTTTTTACTACTTTATCTTCTTCTGGCAAGGAACAGCATAATCCAGCTGCTACAGACATCACTGTAAATACTTGGAAGATTCCAAATACTTCCTGCTCTTTACTATTGCTCCTCCAGCACTTAAAAGCCTATAAAAAAGTAGTGTTCAGTTCAAAAATAACTTCTATCCCATCATTTAGTTGCTGTTGTTACATTTCATTAAGTGTAAAGTTCCCAACAGATATATCTGCTTTTCAGGTTTTTTTTTTTTTTTTTTTAACAACTTCATACTGAAAGAAGGACTAATATCTTACTATTGAATGACAAAAAAAGGGCTCAAAGAGCTATTTTGGCCACTAGTAAGTTATTGCTTCCTATCTGTACCATACAAGCATCATAAGGGATACTGACTCACTAGAACCCAATATACTTTATAATTGAATGGAGCTAATATAACAGGAAGGGGAGGGAATCTTAAGTACCGCTAACGGGGGGGGGAACCCACTCCAGAAACTTTAAGATCAAAGGGGTCTCTGGCTTCACATGGAGCACTTTCTAAAAATAAAACACGCAATTCAGTTTCCCAAGGCTTTTTGCTGAGGCAACACTGCATTTCCACCAACAGTAAATGCATAAAGCAAACACAAGCCCCTAAATCATCCTGACCACCAAGAGCATTCAAAAATAGCTTTACATGTACCACGCAAGATAGATTCTGTGTAACAGCCACCACTTCTGTGGAAGAGGAGAAATGCACGCATTTATTCTTTTGCTAGGTTTTAAGAGCACCTATCCAACAAGTCGAAAGGAAAACGTTAAGGAATAGTTAGAGGCTATACACAGTTAAAACAAAACCAGCCTTTGGTAGATACTGAAAATGCACATATTGCATACGATGTGCCTATTCTTGGAAGGGGTTTACCTTCAAGGCTGCAAAGCAGGAAAACTTTGGTGCAAAACTTGCTTAATGATTTCCTTTACCTTGTGGGTTGATACTCTGTGCTGAGCAATTACAGTTAGTTTTTCTAGGAGCCCTCGTAATCTCTCCTGTGTAGCGTGGGAGATCAAGTTCACAACATCAGAGTTAAGTTCCATAATGTCATGCATTTTACCTGTGGAAGCAGAGAAAATCCATTACGTGTTTTAGTAGTAGCTGATAATTGAAATAATTAGCACAGCAGGTATTCTGTTCCCCCTGGAAGTCATACCCATTATGAATAAAGGTTTGGAGATTATGATTTTCCTGGTAAAGTCACCACTTCAAAGATCTTAGACATTACATTAATAAAACTTAGCCTGGAGCTTCAGAAAATATAGACATTGTTTCACTTAGCCTCCAGAACCACTCTCCTTGCAAGGTCATTTATAGGACAAAGTTAATAAGAACACAAATCAAGCTTCATGTTCAGGGAGGGGGAGAAGTGGTAGCTGTAGAAATTAGTGCCATATTCTGTTAATTCCAGTAATTAAAAAAAATAGAGAATTACATTTTGCCCTGCTTGACACCGTGCTTGTTAACAACTCATGACATTTATTTGATGAGTGGGGATGGTTTTTGCAGCTCATTCAGGGCACATGGGACGCTCTCACCTGCCTCAACCAACTGGCACAAAGGCAGACCAACCCAACCATCCCACGGCAGCAGCTCGGGCAACACAGACCAAGTCCAGTCGGCGTCATCATGCCATCACCTTCACCCTTTTCTCTTGGGCTGCCGCTGCCTCTCTGTGTTTCAGCAGCTGCGACTGAGGCTGGCAACAGCTCAAGGCAAAGCTGTCGCAGCCCCATCTCCAGAGCCGGGCATCACCTCCACAACCTTCCTGTGGCTGCAGGCTGCCAACCGATAAGCCTTCCCTTGGTTGACACCATCAATCACTCCACACAACTTTGTCAAGGCACCTGGACGACAGCTACTTTTCCCTCGTAGGCACGGCAGGCAGCAGCTTCACAGGCTTCATGTGCCATACCCGTCAGAAGCGCTGTTCCTTGCCCCTTGCTGCATTTACAGCAGCTGTAATACTTTATGATGCAATATACAGCACATCTTCAAAACCCGTTTCTGTATTTATTGCCAAGTGGAATGTTAAGAATGGATAAACAGTACACTGTACAAAAAAAAGCTAATCACTGATTTCATTTGCCTTTGCTATGTTAACTGAAAATGAATAATAATCTTGCAAGACAGGGAGAATCTACAATGTTTTCCCAGATATGATCAAGGTGTTCCTGCTATGTGATCTTGGCCAGTAAGCACTGGCCTGTACCTTACATAGAGCTCATTTTGCTCAAGCACCTTTCAACACTTCCTCAGTCGTTTCCCACTAGATTATCAGAATACTGAAAAGTCAAGTTAAAGACAAAACAAACCCCCCACCCCAAACCTCAAAAACTGCCTCCACAACCATGTACTTCCTAAACCAAGGAAGTTCAAGAGCAGAAGTGTTTATCTTCTGAACTGCTTACTCTCTGACAATATTCCTTTCCTTGCAATCAAAACATTTCTCATTTATAACTTCAATTATTATTATTAATGTGGAATGGCTACCATGCCAGCCATGAAGCAGCCAAACCTGTTTTTTCCATCCTTCAACGAATTGCCTTCAGACCCCACACCAAACAATTATTGTAGAAGTACTTTATGTTTTTTGTAGATCTCTATTCTTCCTTATACCTACTTCCCATGGATGACTGGTTAACCCTCTACTTAATTTTGAGAAAAGCTTCCAGGCACCAGTTTCGATGTGTATTTTCCCTTTCCCACTAGAAGCACAGCACTTACTTCACTCAAACACGTTCCATACAGCTCAGGTGGCATGCTGCCTCAGTACATCCCACGCTAGTGAGCCAGACAGGTAGCATTTACAGGGTACATGCTCATCACAGGCTAGCTGCTTAGTTTAGACTAATTTGTGTGTAGAAAGACTCTGCGACCATGTAGTTAAACTACTGTGACAGAATTATGACTGCAGGTATGAACTGCAGACTTTCCTAAACGCTCAGCTGTAAAACTCAATGTTCCGGTATGGCAAGCTACCAGGCAGGGAGCATGAGCACGGAGTTGAGCAACACGCATCCAGTTTGCTGTAGACGGCAGAGGTACCAGTCAGCGTGGTGCTGTACGAATGCACTCTCTCTGCTCTGACATAATGCAACGTTGCTAAGTGACAGTTGTTATTTTGCCTAGAAACTAACAGCTGAAATAATACATACACTAAGAAACACTATTACACTTCACACTGTAGGCTCAGCATACGTTCCACAGCATTATTCACTGATGGATGACGAAGAACTTTAACATCTCTTTTGCATAACATTAATGAAAGATTTTTCCAACGAGGGAGTCATAAACAAAGGTCTGCCCAGTGCATACTGGCAGTTTTAAACTTCTCCCTAAGTTTCACAAGTGCAGGATCCGTAATGTTGGTCAATAGAGTACATATATCTGAACAGGCTGAGGAATGAAAAGGCTGTTAGGAATAGGAGCTGCCGAAATAGAAAAGCATGCTTAAATGTTTGATGTGACACTATCATAAATACGGTTGTTATGACTTCCATTAACTTTAAGAGTAACAAAGTTGTTCAGTTCTCACATGTAAGAGTGGCACCAATTTCTTTTGTCCGGTTGTGCTTCAGATTACTTCCATGTAAAAACCTAGAACAGTTGTTTCCTACAAGGGGAAGTAAAAACTCAGTGTAGTTTGGTAGAAACATGCGAATTGATATGGCAGACATGAATAGTTCCAGGCTCTTCTTCAAAGACTGGAGGCTGGCTGATGAAACAGGCAAGGAAATACTACTCCACAGACTTCTGTCATGTATGCCTTGCTCTCACCTATGTTCAAGATTTTCTCCTGAAGTGCCTCTGAGGAGAGAAAGGGTTCATCTGCACAAGAGCGGATCACCGTACCAATGAGCTCGGAGTTTGTTGCCAAAATGCACGCATTCTCCTCGTTAAGATTGACCCCAGCCATAGAAGTCACATCATTTATGTCGTCTTCTTCTCTACTAAAGAGAAAACCAACATTTTATGCTTCATTCAGAACAGATACAGAGAAAAAGCCTCTTGACTAACAAACTGCCACATTCAGGTATCTTGGAGGCTACCCCTATACAATAGATGTTTAGTGTGTGCATGGACAGTCAGCTCCGAAAAGGTTTCCCACTTCAATGAAGTGCCTCTCAAGTGTTAGTTTGACTAATGCCTCAATTACCAGGCATGCAAATCCTTTACATGAAATTTTGAGCAAGCTCAGAAACCAAGGACTGAGGTAAACCTGAATTAAAAGTCCCCACAAGCCCCCCACCCTGCACCAGCCTGAAATTTGTTCTAAAACTCCAATTCCTCAGGTAGAACCATGTGTTGAATAAAGCTGAATACTGACTCATTGAACTACAAGCAAGCCCATTTTCTGAGATGCCTATCCTACCAACTGAAGCTTACACTATAAGCATATTAGCGCAGATCTGACCATCTCTTTTACAGTTCCCTTAAAAAAAAAACACCCACAAACACCCCTTGTCCCTACACTAAAATCAGCTCTACCATACAGTATTTATGTATGTAGTGGGGAGGATGCTATGCTTCTGAAGAACAGTGGTAGAGCTCTAATTCTTAGCCCTCCCTGTTAGCTGGATTCTGCTGTAGCAGCTTAGATCCACATCTCAAGTCTGGCGCACTCAGGGCTAACATAACTAAAACTAGCTATAATCATGGCAAAGCTCATGTTAAGCAAATAGCCAGTGTGCCTCAACTTTTTTTTTATTTAATCATTTAAGTTAAAATACTAAATGAATCTTTCATGGGAAAAGTTTTTTCAGGACTTTAGCAATGAAACAATCCAAGTTACTTTCAAAGAAGTTTAGACCAAGAGAAAGCCTTTTTGCTTCACAAAGTGACAAAGTCCCTAATGGCAGCTTCAAGGGTTTAGGACCAATCCAGAACAGAAGTCTGCAGTATTAATACAGACAAGTGGAGACACTAAATCTGAAGGTCTTTTGATTTGGAAAACAAAGAAAAAAACCCACTAAACACACCCACACCCCTCTTGAAAAGTATTCTCTGGCAAGGTTTGATGAAGTTCACCTTCAGAAAATATTGTGTGGCCTACACGCCTCTTCAACAAGGGGTTAGACAGAAATGTGCCACTTTTAGTTGAAACGGGATCTCTTATAGGCTGTCTTCTGACTGGCAACAGATAGAAGCATCGAAGTCATTAGAATATGGGTTGGGTTTGAACAAAAATGACACAAGAAAGCACTGGGATTTTTTCTTAAACTATAAAGGCAGTTTCTCCTTTGGGCTTCAACAGTTTTTTTATGGCATAAGTCCACTCCCACAAACTTCTGGAGAGAAGCCCAGCTTAAAAAAAAAAAAAAAAAAGGAATCCAGCCTTCCTCTACTCCTCCTGTCATTGTTTGTGAGCCCTTAGTGCTAGGAGTTTCTACATGATTCATTTGGGGAAAAGGAGATCCAACAGATCCTCAAACCAGTTTCATTAAGTCTTACTAGACACTACAGCTTCCTGACTAGGCTTCTGCCCCAAATCCATTGTGCTAAGATAAGCGTTAAACCCAGGATTGTCAGAACAGGTAAATGACCACAGTTATGACTCAAAGTCATAACTTTATGCTGCCGAAACAGCTTCCCTCCTCCTACCCCTTCACAACCAGCAGCATGTATATATGTGTGTATATATATATATATATATATACATATATCAGTTCCAAACATATACTCATGGTCTATCAGCCTAACAAGAGACCCTGATCTTTCAAGAAGTGTGTAAATGAAGCTTCACTGCACGATAATTGAGTGTTAACTGATCTTCACAAGTTTCCTCCTCTTAATGACCACTGCAGAGAAGCCTTTGCTGGTAGCCGAGACAAGACACCCGAAGTGCAGTGGCTGCCACGGATCTGCTGATAAAAGAGATTACGAAAACAGCACAACTAGCATCAAGGACATACATCACAAGCTACCAGAGCTGCAGATGCTGGAGCCTGACATTACCCCACTGGAGCTGTTTATGAAATTCAAGTAAGGATGCTTGTCTAGCACACCGTTTCAGTAAACGATTTTAGTTTTTAATCAGACCACATACTTCAAATACTCCAGCAAGATGGAAGTAAACTTCTATACTACATATCTATCCACCTTTCTACATACACGTTTCAGTTCTCTAAACCCAGCCTTTATCAGGTTAATATTTTCTTTACTATTTCCATGCACACAGTCTCTTTTGTGAGTACACACATAGAAGAGCTTATATGCGAGCAGAATTCTCTACCTGTATCTTTTTAAGCACCAGTTCTAATTTCTTTACTCTGAGACAAGTTTGCATTGTCACCATCACTAGCCTTGATGAAAGATTAATCTGCACCTATGAAAACACTGCTGCACTTATTTTACTTAACCCAAAGAATCTACCATTACATTTCCTTAGAAATAGTACCCACTAAAGATGAATGAAAGTTTCAGAAGCGATGTTAAGTTTGTTCTTTCTACTGTTTTCTTCCTTGCTGTTCAAACAAACCTCAATCAATTTAAGTAAGTTATCAAGTGCTTCGAGTAAGCTATAAAATCTATTCTACTAAAGTAATAAATTTAAAATAATCCAAACTATAGATGCAGACGCTTCTGCTGGATACTGACTTGCTTTCATTTTCAGCAAACCATCCATTAAGCCCCTCTTCTACACCACCTCCTTTAATGCTTTTTGCATTTGATCATGTCACACCCAGAAATCAAAAAGCAAACGTCTCCCAGCTGTTATAAGTCTGCAGTGATTTAAGCTTATCAGGACAAGGGGGAAAACAGAACACTGTTCTGAGCATTACCCTGCATGAAGTCAGGTTGGACACTTAGAATACTCAACTGGAAAAGCAGCCCAAGCAGCGATGCAGACGCACTGCATATTTAGGGTTTGCCTGTACAGGTTGAACAGTGAGTCTGTGGCACCCTCTGGTGCCTGACCCACGCACATGTCATCTTCCAAATCCATCTTCATTTTAGACAAAAGTTGAAAGGAAAACTAGAAAGGCATGCTTAACCCAAACCTCTGTACACCATCACAGACAGTTATGTGGGACAGAACAATTCCAGCGGAGCAAGAATTGCCAGCGCTCCCCACCACCACGGGGCAGGAGGAGCAGCTGCCCACATGTTCTCCACTCTGCTGTCTCATTCCTGTTTGTCTGCTAGCTGGGATTGCTGGTACCTTCCAGACAAAAGGCACAAATCAGAGTTGTATGTGCTTCAGAGAACAACTCTATTAAATAGAATAGATGCAAACCAAATATTTAAAGATGCAAATATGTGTCTTGTTTTATCCAGGGTGCTCTGGCATGTACTTTACAGAAGTGTGCAGAGCAGTTTGTAAAAATCCTGATGCTTTAAAAACAGACTTCCCATTACAATACATGCCACAGGGCAATCAAGTGTCAGTGTTGCCCATACTTAGTTGAAATCATCTCTACAAGTTGGGGTTTTTTTTGTTAGGTTGGGTTTGTTGGTTGGTTGTTTTTTTGTTTGGGGTTTTTTTTTTAATGGGGAGGGCAGCCAGGAATCACCATTTTTTCCTACTGCTCAACTCAAGCAACCTAAACCTGCCCTTTAAAGAGCATACAAGGTCAAATTGCAGCTTAAGTACAACTTAGTGATTATTTTGTTCTCGAATCCTAAGCTAACCTAGTCATACAATGGCAGAGGGAGTCAGACTCAATGACATACTGCAATGCAAGACCACAGTCTCACATACAAGTGTCACATGTACAATCACAAAGCATGCTCTCTGCCCATAATGAGTCTCATCACAAAACCTGACAGGCAGCCATGGTGCTTCTCTCTGCCTCACAAACAGTCAGCAGTTGATGGATCACAGGTCACAAAGAATAGCTGTGCTGGGAATACTGAAAGTCAGGACACAAGAGAGCAAACCACTTCACAGCTTACTGAGGAACATCTATTGCCTGGGACAGACTAACACTATGTGGTGCTAGTCCTGCTCAGAGAACACAGATACTGGTTTGAGGGAAGCCAAAAGTTCAGTACACACTGCCCAGGTTCAGGTATACGAAGATTCTCATACGTGGTTTTTAAAGTCAGAAAGTTAGGTTATAGCAGCAAATAGAAGCAGAACCAGGGATGTATCCAAAATGGTTTTTTTAGGACTTTGTTCTGGTTTTTATTATGGTATTTATGAAGTAATTTTTTTTTCTAAACATCACTACCCAAAATTAAATCCCTATATTATGTATTCTAGAATATAAAATTATATTCTGAAGTATATTTTTTATAAGAACTTGAGGCAGCTAAACACAGCTATTGCTTTAACATCAGCTTTTCATTTCAACTTCTGGCAACCAGTGTTTTAAGCATTCACTCTATAGTGCATGTTACTCTAAACAACAGCTCCTCGTCTATACCAGCACACACAAAGCTGTGGCTTCCAAGAGATAAGTCAGCTAGTCAACAAGACATGTGTCATGTTTGCTTTTATCCCTGGAGCAGCAACCTCAAGCTTGCCTTGAAGTCATAAGACCAATAATGCTTTTGACAGTCTGTACCTCTGTTCCAAAATTACATTTTAGAGCTACAAAAAAAAAAAAAAATCTGCTTTTGAGAAGTTAATCAGTTACCTGATCTAAAAGCTTTAAGCACTCTTGTAATCTAAAGGCCTAGAGAATATGCCAGAAGCCATAATTAGAGGTGTAGTCAAAGACTTTCACCTCTATATACAGGAACATGCTTGTAAGAGGAGCTCATAAAAGATTTCAAAATACAGCACAGAGCTTTAGACAGGTTACCAGCCAGCCCAAGTAACAGTTCAATGCTATTTGTCCATCTGTAAGAAACAGAGGTTTTATCCGCCTCAATCCTATGGAAAGGTTTTAATACAAGGTAACTTTGCTGTTGATTAGTTAATAGTACTTAGGATGACGATCAATATGCCTCCTCTACAAGTGAAAAACTGACACATATTAACACACAAGGTTTGTATAATTATGCTCTTGTGACAGCATGATGAAAATCCAACCTCACCAGGTTAGTTTTCTTCTATTAAGAATAATTAGCATCTGCTATGAGGTCAACATTTTTAGGTTCCCCCTTGCCAATTAGTATTATAATGTGAAACACACCTATCAAGCAAGTTTCTAAAGAAAGTTGTGGTTTTTTGGGCTCTGTTCCCACCTCTATACAACAAAGTCTGTTGCTTTTGTTCCTTCCTATAGTAAATTTCTGATACTGTTTATTTTTACCTGAAGGATGTTGCTCCATTCTCTTTTATTTTAGGTTTCTGAACAGGACATGCTTGAAGTGACAGAATTTTGTTTCCTGGCAGGGTAATTTGTTTCAGAATGGAACCTAAAACAAAACAAAGAACACACCATAGCAGAAAGCAAAATACTAAGATAATTGTTCATACTTCTAGCAAAGGCTCCTTCGACCCAGTAACAACTAATTAGGTCCATTTAAAACCAGACACTCTGATGTCTTACATTCTACATGTTTTGTGTGGCCAAAAACCCTACGTGCCCTAAAGCAAACATCCTTCTCTGTGCTGACCAATGAAAGGTTTTAGTGAAAACTGGCTGCTGAGACAAACCCGCAGGATGCATCCACCTGAACCTGCCCAAGGTAAAAGCAGTCTCATAAAATAATGCTCAAAAGCATCGCCGTTTAAAGGAAGTTTACTGCAAGGAGATTACACTCAGTATTTTAATGAGTATGAATGTTTGATTAACATGCTTTTAACAGGTGCCAGAAGTCAACATCGCACTGAGTTTCTCATCAGAACTGCAAGCAGACAGCAAAGATATTTGACTTATCACACAGAGCTGGCTGCTCCCAATAGACAGTTACCTTCCTACATTGCTACAGTCCACCAACAGCCTCTGCTTATGTACACATCTCAGCATTCCTCTCCTTTCTCCACTACAGAGGTTCCACTTTACCTGCAGGAAACTGGTTAGTTTGAACAAGCGTATGCAGCGGCATCCTTTTCTCAGCAGATGTCTGTAGGGTCAGCGATGGGGACTGCGGGAGTGTGGATACTTGCTTTACAATGGTTCCTGATGGTTGCTGGACTACCTAGAAGTGGAATATCCAGTATCAAGAGTGAGAAGAACTAGACACACAGAGAAGAAAAGTAGTGTCAACATGTTCACTCAGCCAGAAGTGCTCCTGGGCATGCATGCATGTCTAGTTTTCAGTTTCAAGCAAACAGCATGCTCAGAAAAACCTCACTGTTTTTTAATTTTGTGACAAGAAATCTTAACAAGTGGTAGTGAGCTTTAAGCTCCAGCTCATTCTTTGAGCTCTAACAGACACTTCACCCCTACTTTCTATTGATAGATGAGACCATATTACACGAGTTTCCCTAAGTATTACACAATCCATTACATTAAGAGGCTTTCCTCTCCTTAAGTCTTGCTTAACAGACTAACAATTGAATATTGAGTCTGCCTGCCAATAAGTTCAGATGGGTAGTTTTCACATGCATCTCGTTAAAAAGAGAGAACACCAAAACAAACAGAAGTCTTGCATGACATTCTTTTCCTGTCAAGAATTAATAGCATACACTATGAAGTTACTAATGCATTTCAACATCAATTGTAAATGGAGATGCTGTGTTTCAAAGCGTTACGGCAAAAGTATGCTGAACACATCAGTTAGTGAGAACATGAAGTACCATCTAGCAACACCTACAGTGAGAGGAGCCTCCACACAAAAACATCGGTACACTGCTGAAGGGTAAAAAGGAAGAAGGTTGATAGTTTTGTTTAAAGAGGCTCTTGAAAGAAACAAAACCAGACAGCGGGATGTCATCGCAACACAGACCTACAGGCACAGCCCATAAATACTAATTCTTCCTCTTCAGGGGTAGCTATTAAAATGCAAGAAAGTAGTAAAATTGCAGCATCCCTAAAAGCCTCATTCATTTCTGAGCCTCCTAGCTAGCAGAATGTGGGCTGCAGCTTTTGATACATCCCTTGGAAAATTTCTTGATTACAAGTAGTAGAAAGATGTTGATAATATTTTGCTTTGGTAAAAGCATATCTTCAGATTGAATCATTTTTTTAGCAGCAAAAAGCTAATACAGAGATCTTCAGGGTCAAGAAACCACTTTTCCCCGCCCACCCCAACATATTTTATTCTAACTTCAGAAAGTCTAAAGAGCAGCAACACAGCACAAGTTTAATTAAATAAAAAATTGACACTTCAGAATTATAATTATACTTCAGAGGTAATTATACTTGAGAAATCAGGCTGTCTCCTTCTGTCATCTAACTTCAGATTTATCAGTAAACATCATTAGCATAAGCATCACACATTCACTATAAAGAGGTACTTTGTGTATCAAATAGTCAAGATACATCTCACCCATCCCCCTATTAATAGCATCATGGTTTGGCACAGCAGCAGTAGTGTGCAATAACCGAGATGAAAACCAGACAACACACAGTTCTTGAGAAGAAACTTAAAATCTGTGAAAGGAAAGAACCAGAGAAGTACAGGGGCAGACTGCGGACAGAGTCCAGGCTCAAGCACGCGGCACTTACTCATGAAGTAGTACAGACACGTTTGCTTCTGTGTGTTTTCACCAAAGTGCAGTTTGATCTTTCTGAAAGATCCCGCTGCCATATGCTGGAAGTTGCAAATAACATTAACAGCATCATTTATGTGTTCAGATAATTACTGGGCTTGGACAAACTACTCACAGGCTCCGCTAGCACCCACACTGACACACACCTACAGATCCTCCCTACCACCAGCGAGAATGATGCTACATCTCAGCATGCAAAACACTGAAACGGCACAGGGAGGTGACACAAGCATTCAAGATGAATGTGGGGCAGAGAAAAAGACCAAAGATAGGCAGTGTTAAATCCATAGCCTAGGTCGAGATTGGGAAGACAAGTAACTGAGGAGACTAGATCAACAAGAAACAGAAAGGATGTGTTGGCAGTAAAGCCGATTTTATGTGTTTGCTATTCTAGCTGCTAGGCTAACAGACGCTGGAAGTCCTTGGGACTTGCAACAGAAAAGGGCAACAATCCTAGAAATTTCAGCAAGAAACTAATGCCAGAAACAAGTATTTTAAAAAATTATAATATATGTAAGAAAGAGCTATTGCTGCTTTTCTTCAGGTTAGTGGCAAGTAGCAATAAAGAAAAGGTTCCTTTGTGCCCCATTAAGTAGGTTGACAGAGACATCAGAATAAAAAGCACCATCAGTCATAAGTAAAAAAACTGCAATGCAACATCCAACTGACAGCAAAGGGACAGCTGCTGAGAGACGCTGATTAGCCTGATTTGAACCTGCTTTGTATGCATAAAGCAAAGTTGGGAGATCAGCAGAGAGATGGTAGGGTATCACCACCCGCTTCACGAAGGAAGCCTCACCAGCTGAATGCAAAGGCATACATCCAGGGTTGGAACTAGATGATCTTTAAGGTCTCTTCCAACTCTAACCATTCTATGATTCTATGACATAAAACTCTTGAGAGTAACTTCAAATATCTTGAAAGAGAAGGTTCGCTACTCAAGAAAGCTCAGCTCTGAGGGGACTTGACGCTAACAATAACTCAACAGGAACAAGCGGTTGAAATAGCACAAGCACTTCACTCCTTGCTTCAGCCGCTAGCCATGCCCAAGAATCACGTCTCACTGGTAACTGCAGGGACAGCACCATAAAACTCTTGCTTTTTATGCCCAACATGAAGTTGTAGTCTCACAGCAGTTTTCTGGCCACTGGAAGCCAGTGTTTGGTAATGTAAATTTTTATGTATCGTGATTTGACGAGAGACAAAGCAATACTACAGTAAGACAAGGTTTCTTCCCAAAATGAAACTTTTGTAGATGACAATGCCCTTAAATGAGTCTGTGGGAAGAAAGTCACTGGGAGGGAACCCTGTCCAACGTGCAGCTCTCACCGCACACGCGTGAGATCAACCCCAAAAGCATCCATGAAGAACTGGTCCCTCGGTGCCCACCATACAAACCCAGAGTTTCAAGAACCATGGCACAGAGGAGGCAGTTACATGTTGCATCACTTCAGTCACAATTTTGACATTAAAATACTGCAGCGCTGCAATCTTCAGCAGCACCAACATTACATTGGAGCTGGCACAAGAAAGTTCACTTTACATTCCCAAGCAGTAGAGACCTAAATTAGAAATGGGCACAGAGAGGGAGTGTGTGGCATCAGACAACCCTGCAGGCTGGAAAGGGAAAGAAATTGCTGGCAGCATTGTATGGACAGATTTGCACAGCTGGCATGTGCTTCCTTTCGGCTGGCAGCAGGACCCTTCTGTTTAGGGAGTGCAGGTCCAGATTTGTTTTCTTGTGGGGGGAAAACAGACCCTTTGTCCTTTCAAGAAAATGCACCAGGGAAGTCCTAGAAGATGCAGCCATTTCTACATGACTTGCTGTTTGTGCTAGTAGGTTGCCTGAGCAAACACCAAGCTCCTGATATGGTTAAGCTGTGAAGTGGTCAACTCAGCCCTTCAGCTGCAAAACCAAAATTAAACAGGTATTTTGAAAAGCAAGTATTTTAATCACTGTGCCTGGTATCTACCCAAATAACGATAAAAACATGTTTTGTATGCAGTTCAATGCTTGTCAGGCACAGCAAAGAAAAGCAATTGCAATAGACTGCCACACAGCAGTAGTGGAGGAGGCAGAAGTCATTTCTTGAGTTCACCAATATCATATTCAAGAAGTGTTTTGACTCCCCAGTGTAGAGTTAAGCTTCCTCGTCTATTTGTACAGATGGTCAACCTTTCCCCTGGATTACACGGCCTGCTGTGTAGCCAACAAACCGCTCTCCAGCCCTTGTACAACCTAAGCAGCCCTCATTTTCTTCTGGCTGGAATTTCAAATTTAGTCCTTAAAGACAGTAAGGGTATCAACTCCTTTTCCAATTTGGCTGTAGCTACTACTATCAAAGACTGTTAGTGCATATGCTTGGTAACTGTTTTTAAAACAAACTCACTCACAAAAAGGGCCCTCCATATATAATACAGTGCTTTGTTCTTTTTAAGCAACTCTGAAAAGGTAAAAGGCTGGTAGCACAAGCTCTTTATTTAGAATACAGGTTTCTTTTATTATATCCCCTTTATGCACTTTGAAAGGAAGAAAATTAAAAAAGCAAAACATTTTAAGGGTCTGAATACTGTTAAATCACATATACACAGTAAGCAAACTACAAAGGAAATTCACACACTAGATGCCCTACTATGCCTGTGGAAAGTAAATCTAGCTTCATAGGAAGTCTCATGTTTTCCCTTCTTTAAGAAAGAAGTCTTTCTGATGAAGTTCTATTCAAGAATCAAGTTCTTTATCTGCCAAAGGCAAACTATTCTCTCAAAACAGTCAAGAACAATATTTGCAGGTAGACCAGTCAGACTGCATACTACCCTGTATCTCCAACACCCACCAACCTAATATATTTCACAACATTGCTCTTTTGGGTATACCTGAGATCCACAGTTTGTCAGTATCTAACATTAACATTACGAAAAAATTAACCTGTGCCAAGAAAAAAGTGTTAACACATTGCTTTTGAGAGTATTGTTTTAATAAGACATTTATTCCTCCTGGAATTTGTTAGCTAATGAGGCTTGATAGAAAATGCTCACTTTTGGATGACTTCATAATTAACATGTCTTAGTAAATTGGGAGGTCAGAACTCTGCCCCGAAAAGCTCCTTGAGCTACTTCATACATTTCAGTTAACATATTACTAAATATCACCAAGGCACCCATGCCTGCAAAGTATTCAGGGCAGGAACCACCAAGGTAGAGACTGGAATCCTTCGTGGCTGAGGCACAGCCCTAACGGGGCATCTAATTGTAATTAACATGAGCATCCCATCAGCAATTTCTGTTTCTGACACTAGGGTTTCCTGCCTTTTCTTTCAGATGCCAACCTAGCCTGGCTGCACGCACCGCAGGGGTCAGAACTGATAGGCCCTCGTGTCTCAGGCTGGACGTTCAGTCTGGTGGAATGGTGGTCAGTACGTCTCGCAAGAGACCAAGCTTACAGCTTGGCTTCAGATTCACCTTTTCAGCAAGAGCTTAACAGCCACGACTGTGACAACCACAGCTGTTTAACTCATGACAGACTAGCTCCGTATGCTAAAAAGCCCTGCTAAGATCCAAAGTGGTATCCTCCTGACAAAATGGCAAGAGTCAAAGCAAAGAAGCTTGGTTACAGAGAAGCAGAGAAATTTATCTTACCAACTGTTTCACTTTAACCACCTGCTGAGCGCCTACTGACTGCGCCACGATGGAGTTTGGCTGTGAGATTTTAATAGTGACTGGGGTTCCAGTAACTGGTTTCAGAGGCTGGAGAGGGGTTGTTGCTGAAGATGATGCCGTAGAGACCAGCACAGGCTTTGCAGACTGGAGAGAGGATGTTGCTACTGCAGAGGTGAAGACTGGCTTGACAGTTTGGATAGCAGTCAGCCCTGATGTCGTTATCGTGGTGGTGAGGATTGAAGCTGCGGGCCGAAGAGATGCTGTCACCACCGCAGAGGCAGGAACAGGCTTCACAGTCTGCAGAGAAGCTGTCACCGACCCACTGACAAGCACTGGTTTTATAATTGGAGAGGCTGTGACTGTTACAGAGGCAGACACTGGTTTTGTGAGTGGAAGAGAAGTTGTCACTACAGCTGAGGTTGCCACTGCTATTGAAGGAACTGGTGCTGTGGAGGTACAAGTGGAAAGAGCTTCTTGGGCTGGAGCTGGCTGCTGCATACACTGCTGGATAAAGCTCTGAGCATTGGGCATTAGCTGCCGTAAGGCAAGCATGCTTTTCTACAAGACAAAAAAAAAAGAAAACACTGGATGTCACATCAGCAAAGTCTTCCACAATGCTGATACATTAGCAACTGAATCCTCTTCCTCACCTTCCCATTCATTTTTTTCATGAGACAATAATTGCTTATCCCAAACAAGCTTTGCTAGAATTCAGGGACCATTAACTGATGATGGCACTGCTCAGTGAGACTGCAAGAATCACCAACACAGGCTGAGCAGAGGTCAACAGTCACCACGGATTCACTGCACGTAGCAAATTCCATCTATGGGGAAACTCAGTCGTAACGTTTTTCTTTTGGTTAGGTTTTTCAAGGTGGAATTTGTGTTTTAGAATAAGACCGTTTTAACTGCTTTACTACCTCAAAAACTTGTTTTACCAAAAAACCCTGCTATATTGCAACAGCTGTGTTTATTCCACAAAGCCTGTCTGACAGAGAACTAGAAATTGTTCAATGAAGTCAGAAAGAAGCATTGAAGGTAGGAGCACTTTTATACCAATACAGCTGTATCTACACTAGGGGGAGATACCACTTTAATAATGCCCGTATAGCTGCAGCCACACAACTTCAGCCAGAGTTCTCTGCAACAGGAGAACATAGTAAAGGTATCTGGCAGCATCTCATTTTTACTACAGCTATGTTTGAGAAGGTTAACAGGCAGAATAATCTTCAAGCCCTCTACAGATTTTTCTTCTTGGCTATGTACAATCTGTCATGACTCAGAACCAGGAGTAATCAGTTCTGCAGCTACCTGTATATTCTCACAAACCCTTTTTTCCCCCCTTGACAGTTTTTGAAGTTTGTAAGAGCCTCCAGCATAGTGCAAAATGCTGGAGACTCTGGAGCTCATGCAAAAGAGACATGTCTCACGTGATAATACAGCAAGTGAACAAATTGTTTGCACATCTGGACCTTCTGCAGCACACCCATCTTTTCTTTTAAAAGGCTGCTCGGCTTTCCTCATGTTCTTGATGCAATTTATTTACCAAAAGCATCCAGCAGAGATTTGAAAAATCAAGCAGGCTTCACAGCCAAAGACACTAAACTTTTCCACCTATTGGAACACTCAAAACATGTGCAACAACATCAAAAACCTGCAGCTCAAAGAGGCAACTCCAGAGAGTCTTCCCTAAAATTCCACTTCACTAGTTAAATGTGAATTGGCAACAAGCTGTATCACATTTCTGTCCAGACTCCCACAAACAAGGTCAGCACTGATCCTCACAGCACCTTAGAGAAGTGCTTCTGAAGTCAGCTTCCATTTGGCACTCCGTCCTCTCACAGCTGCTCAGGGTTACAGACCAGACCTAATTGGTGTGCATCAGCCGCACATGTTCATGGTATTTTGGAAATAAGCAATCAGGGTGCCTGATGTTTTAAAGGACGGGTAACAGATAACTTTGACCATGACAATGTCTAAAGTTTTCTGAAGTCACAGTATTTCTTTGTTACTGCAGTGGGGAGAGAGCACCTTGTCAAGGATTACGGGGTATGGATACTGCCCAAAACACAAATGCCTAGATGATACCGGTATCTGGCAGCATGCCCCAGGAGAAATGCAATGGCTCTGCTATGATGGGTCAGGGTCTGACCCATGCTGATGAACACAACTCCTGTGGAACTGCCTCAGGGTCTGTGCACCAAGTGTAGCAGCTCTCCACATGGTGGGATGGCTTTACCAAGCTCAGGCTGAGTGCTTCTGTGAGTGCATGAGGACAGTGATGTGACCCAGCTAATAAACCTTCGGGCGACCCGAACGAGCAGTGGCAGTGCAGTCACCCCTCGGCTCCTCTGCATGAGGTAGTCCAGGGCTACCAGGGCTCAGCAGCCCCATACAAGGTCTAGCTGTGCCAGATTTAGGCTGGGTCTGCACAGAGCTACTGCAGCTCACCTGCACTGTATCAGCAACACAGCACAGCAGCACCTGAGCTGGCCCCACGCAGGCACAGCCAGCCCCCATCCAGCAGGGTTCATCAGTCAGGGCCCTGCAGAAAGCAGCAACGCTACTTCTGAAGCCAAACTTGTCCTGGCAGTTAGTAGAGCTCTGCTGAGACTCGGCACAGCTCGCTGGAAACCTCTGCCAGCCACACTGACCCTGTGCTCACAGACTGGTCCTTCTGCAGCCAGAGCTGCACTGGGCGCAGGAACACCCAAGCTCTGAGCTGTTTGTTTTTCTAGCTTTTGCATGGGCATTTATGAACCCTCCAGAGAATTAAACAGAGAATAAGGAAGTGACCAATATGAAAATTTTATATCAAGCCCTGCAGAGGCGACTGTAGTCTTCTAGACTCATGGCAAACTCGCTAGCGAATCATTTAAAGGCTGTCCCTGTAACAAAAATACTTGTTCCACATTATCACATGCATGGTTATATGTGCTGTCAAATAGTAAGGAAGAGGCCAAACTCCAGAAAAGCTGTCCCAGCTTTACCACTTAACTATTCTTTCTTGATTTTCCACCATGCCTAGAACAAGTGCCAAGGGCAAGTACAGATCTATGAAACCAAAGAATACTGTGTACATTGCAGTTAAGTAAATGTAACTAAGTTTTCCGTGTTCTCAGTGGGATTTAATGCTCGCTGTACAGCAAAGACATTAATTTGTATTTTGTTAATAGCATTCTACCATATGATTAAAAGTGCTCACAGACTCTTTAGGCTGGAAAAGACCTTTGAGATCATCAAGTCCAACCATTAACCTGGCACTGACTGCTAATACCACCATTCAACCATGTCCCTTCAGCACCTGTCTCAAATACCCTCAGGGATGGTGGCTCAGCCACCTCCCGGGGCAGTCTGTTCTGAAGCCTGATAACCCTTTCAGTGAAGAATTTTCTCCTAATATCCAATCCAAGTGTTGAGACTATTTTTTTAATTTACATCATTACTTGCTTGAATGATGCAGAGTTGTCCTGGGTTACTTTTCCTAAACTGCAGCCATCCTGTCAGACCCTTTCTGGAGAAAGGGATGGGATTTTTTTCTGCCTCCAGTTAAACACAAACCAGCAGAGAGATGAATAGCTTTATGTAGATTCTTTGAGCCTAAATACCACATAAGCTGTGCACAGCCACTGCTGTCAGTCTGCTGTATCAGAACTCAGGAAAGCTACAGTTTTGACAAGAAAATAAGAGGTCATCTTAGTATAGCCGCTCCACTGTAGATGCATCAGCACCCAAAACATTAGACTCCACTAACAACTAGGAGCTAATTACTCTCCAATTTAAGAACACAGTATAAATTATTCCTCTGAAATCCTCCCTCCAAAAAACATACTGTCTTTTCACGAGCAACAGTCACACAGGGCTAGGTAAAGCACCATTTCCTCAACCAACCTGAGCAAAGACCTATTTGAATGTTCTGCCTCTCTCCTTTCCTGGTGCACTTCCCTCCCCTCATTAAATACTATATATCAACAATCAGACACTTACCTTGAGAAAAGGAACTAAATACGGTTGTGGAGATGACTTGAGCTCTATGTATAGCTTTTTAGTAAATTCTTCTGGTTCAATTTTTGCTTCCTAAGAGGAAAGCATAATTACAATAGTAAGTTACAACTGTGAGTCTACCGTATTTTTTCTCCCCCCCATATGTATCAAAAAGTCATGGAAATCTACATTATCATGAACTGTTCCATTTCAGCACTCAAATGTTTTGGTTTCCTGCCGTATTTTTCAACAAAAGGGTTTAGGATAGAATGACATTGTAATTTAGATACAGCATTATTAGATTACTTTCTTCAAGTACAGGCAGTTAACACACTTAAGAATACTTGTCCAAACACCCTTCCCCCTAAGCTGAACTGACAGAAACAAGTTTAGAGGTAGCACTGATCCTCTTGAGCACCTCATTGTTATGCAGTGGTATTTAAAACCCACTTTTTTTCCCTGTAAAGGTAGTTTATCTGCATAAAGATCAATTTAAAGAGACCAAAGACAACTCAGTAGTTTTTGTAAGACAATTGTAGTCTAATGCATAGGTAACATAATAAAGCAGAACACTTAACATAGTCTTTCAAAAGCAGGAGAAACAACATCAGAATATCACTGCTGCACACCACCAAGGAAACAGTCCTCTGGTTGCAGAGTGCAAGATTGCTTCCTTAATGCTTTCTGCTCTGCCCCAACACCAACACCTGACGGAAAGGACGAGGGGCGCTAGGACTCACTCCCTACTCAGTGCCACCACGAAGGGGCAAAGGTGGTGGGTAGCCCCAGACACTGCTACGCTTTCTCACCCTCCCAGGTGAGACCCTGTCCAGAGTCACCAAGGACATGACCTCCTCCCAAGGCGGCACAGACACAAGGACGAGGGACCCCACAGCCGACCTCTGTTTCTGCAGAGAAATTCCTCCTCTTGCCCATATTCTCCTTCAGAACAACTTTTCCAAGGAGCTACATGACCAGGGCAGGGGTTTTGAGGACTGTGTATTCACAGGCAAACAGAACAGCAGCTCCCCTAGTTACTCATTTAATCTGCTGCCTGTTAGGTTTCCCCGAGCCTGTGGAGGTCTCACCAATACAGACGCAGTGATTTGGTGCACTACATCTCACTGCATACAAGGCGCTTGACACCCACTTCACGAGATGCTGCCTTAAGGACCATTTACTTCACAGCTGCTATTTACTGGTTTCCCTCATGCATATGAAACATTAATTTATTTCACATTTAAATCATGTACACACACTGAATGGCAGAAGAAGAGCCTTTTTTAAATACTACAAAAAGCAAACCAGTGCACAATTAAGAATGTATTAAAAGTTTGATAACAACTGTCCTTAAAAGTAAGTAAATCAAAGTACTGTAAGCACCAGAAGGAACAACTGTAGTGTTTTCCTACAGAAGCAAGGTGTATAATCCAGCAGGGACACAGAGGCAGAGGAATCAAATTGTTGCAAGACTGCATCTTCAAACAATCTGTTCTCTGAAATTACACCTCTGTCTACCCCACGCTTTTCTAGACTGAGAAGTCCTTGGGTACCACTAACAAAGCCATCCCCCTCCACCAGCCCACAGCCTTCTGCTACGGTGGAACAACAAAACAGCAGCAGCGGTCAAATGCCAAGACAAGAAGTGGCAGGAGAAATCGTTATCAAGAAAATCCAGCTGTGCTGGGGTACAGCACAGAGCAGCATATGGAAGCCACCTGCAAGCAGAGAGAGGTTGGCAGCTACCAACCAAATAACCAAACTTGTTTTTTCCATCCCATTGTCTAAAGATGTAAATAATGCCATGCTTGTTCCACCGGAGTTTCACTATCAACCTGCCAGCTTCATCTTGGAGTAAAGCAGTAGTACGGACTTAGCACTGCACTACAACCTCCACAGTAATACCCTTGCCACTGAGGACTCAAAACTACACTAACATGAAAAAGAAGCAGCTCAAACTCAGCAGCTGTGTTAACACTATTGGCTCCTCCCGCTGTTGGTTACCTGTGTGCATAAAACTAAACAGGAATGTGAGGAGGGAAAAAAAATACAGCATGTGGTCCAGTTGAAATAAGAGCTATAATGCAAGACTTAAAGAAGGTCAGATGAACAGAGCCACAAATTCAACTCTTCAGCTGTTAAATAAAAAGACAAGGAACAAGCCTATGAAGTCAATTGTCAAAAATGATACACAAATGATGCAGACTTTGTCTATAAGAAAGTCTCACCAGTAGATTTTGCACCAGATTCTTCACATTCTGCCCCATCTCAGGGGCTTGAGGTCCACTAGATGCCAGTTTGATTAGTGTAGCAAGAAAATTCTTGCATTTCTTCACATTCTCTAGCATCTCCTAGTGTGGAAATAAAGAGAAGGCTGTTAGATGCTGCACTGGCTCGCCAACCTCTGATGAACATAGAGAATGTTAATTTTTAATTAAAAACTTTTTTTTTTTCTCCTTACTGTAGAAGCGCTGGTCTGTGCTACTGTTGTGCCCTCTGCTTTCACAGAGACTGCCTTTTGGGAGACAGGTTGTGCAGGTGGTCCTGTAACTGGAAGTTTTACAGGTGTTCCAGTACTCGAAGGCTTTACAGCAGTAACTGTAGTAACACTAGCTGTTGCAGCTGCTGGCTGAAAAGAAAAATTAGCACTTTTTAACCAAAAGACTAACATGACAAACATACTTTATTCTGCTAGTGCACAAGGTAGCACCCTTCCTTCCACACTACTATTTAAAACAAAAAGTATTTTAATATTTGTTTTTTAAAGCTTGGATTCATTAGCTTTGAGATGCTCTATTTAATACAGTAAGTGACAGAACCCCACAGCCATAATTATTTTTAAATCAAGGGCAGGGGAAAGAAACAACAAAGGCTCACCCAGACTGAAGCACTGCCTACAAGTTCAACTGAAGAGAGGAAGGTAAAGTTGTCTTGAAGAAACCAATATATTAACTTTGCCAGGCACCTATCATCCAAGACTAATGAATTTTGGGCAACACTAAGCCAGGCAATATTCTGCTGAAGATAAATACCACCCAAGTAATTATTTATCTTCCTTTCTTTCCCTGCAGCTCCTCTTCCAATCACAATGTCCCTTACTCTTCCTTTCACACATGTAGTAGGCAAAAGACATTGCGTTCACTGCAGAAGGATGCATGCGCCAGCAGAAGCAGCCAGCTGAGTAAATGCACCTAACAAGCTCTTCCTGCCTTATCCTTGTAGGCAGAAATTTGGATCTCCCTCTCCTCTGCCCAGACACAATCCCTCACAAAATCCAGTTATTTTGAGACCTCTCAAAAAAATCTCATTAGAATTTACCCACAGATTCAGAAGCTCCAGCAACACGAGAGTAATGAAAGTTTAGGAAAAAATAAGAACACAGTTGCCTCTCTCCTTTGCACATCAGGCTAAATAATAGTTTCCAGAGGAACACCTACTAAACAGAAGTATTTCTACTTCAGATTAAAGGGAAAAAAAAAAATCAAACCCCAAAAAAACCATACTCAAAAAACCCAACATTGTTCTTCTGATACAGCAGAGTACAATATGAGTAAAAGACTTTGCCTCTAAAAAACCCACTACTTTCAATTTTTCAACTTGAAAGCTAAAAAGCCAGATTGAACCTGCAGGTTACGGAAGAGTTGCAGGTTAGCATGTGAAACCTGAAGTTGGGTGTCATTTTTCCTCCAAATCTCTCAAGAGGAAGTCTGGTTTTGTAGGGCAAATTCTAGGCTCAGATCTGTGCAACACAACTGCTTTCACCGAGTCTTAACACACTGAAACACCGGGTTATTCCAGCAATCATAAATACTTGCTAATTGCGTTAACAGTAAGACAAGTAGCACAAGAGCCCAACTTACCCTACCACGGATAAAACAAAAACATCGCAGTTGGACAGATACCATGCTGAATATCAAAGAGTCTTTAAGTCTTTCAGGATGTGGAAAACTAGCGAGCAAACATTTAAAGCTAAAGCAAAACCACTCACACTTTTGTTGCTTATTTATATACATTATTTTTTTCCTGAGTGGGTCCTCCTCCCCCTCCACCTCCCAAGGCTGCTGCCAGCTTGACATGAAAGAAGCAGGCAGCTACCAGAAAGCTTTCCAGCTCCGGCTCCCACTGTTGGTAACACTTTAATAGCTCTCTGCAGGATCTTTGCCACCACCACTGCCTCTTCCAAGGATGAGGCTCAGCAGCTCTAAGACCACAGGGAGACAAACTGGGCACGAGAATCCCACAAACAGATGGACGGGAGGAAGACGGAAGGGGACAGAGTACAGATCTGTCAAGCTGCAATGCCCTGGGCTTTTAAAAGCTGAAAACGTGAGGTTCGTGGGAGCTGATCTCTTGCAGATTCCAGCGTGTTTACACATGAAGACCAGAACAGCATTTTATCAGCTGAGGGAGGGAACAACAGGGAAGTCTGCTGGACCCTTTTCCCAGGAAGATGAATATATGGGAATTAACTTCTGTCATCTGCCCTCAACCTTTTTCACTACTGACAATTCTCATTCTCACTTCAAGCAACAGAGAAACAGTCACCACAAAAAAATGGCATTAATCCTGCATATTTTGAAGGCATTTCAAGAAAGGAAGTGATCTGCATCTAAATGAAAGTGCCCCAGCATGATGCTAATTAGATACTTTGCAGCTTTGTTACCCCATCTGGGTAAAAAGTAAAAACCTTGAACGAGTATTTTTCTCTAACCTCAGAGCTTAAGCATTCAGGAATGACAACAAATGGAAATATTTTTGTGGATGAGGAGAATAATCCTGGAGCCAGTAACTAGAGTTTTGCAGATAGTGGTGTTCCAAGTTGTACTTAGCACAGAATAAGAGATACACAATCCAGCCAAGGATTATTTCCTTTCCACCATCTCCCACTTTTTGTGATGACATCACACTTCCATGCCAACACTTCTCTCCTGTAACCTCAAAAACTGTCAAGGCTAACATCAGCAGGTTCTTCTAGGACTGATGAATGAGTCCCTGCCAAGGAAATCAGACCCAAGGACTCTTTCCCTCTTTCCCCAGACAGCTACTGTAACGTTATGCACGGACCCCCTTGTCAGCACTTTGCTCTTGTCTGCCCTGGCGTGAAGTGAAGCAGCCCTGCAATGGCAGGATGTATCCACGTTGCACCTATTTACTCTTTACATGCGAGGAGCTTGTACAGAGGGCTTTGCACTCCTCTGCAAAACAGAGGGGCTCCAAGGAAGTCACTCCAAACAGAAGGGGACTTAATTTTCCTAGTGTCATCGTTCCTGCTGTTCAAATCCAGCCCTGCGCTCATCAGAAGTGTTCAGGTTTCTACAATGGAAAAAAATACAGCTTACAGAAAATAATCCGTCTACGTCTTTCAGAATCTCAGAACACACGCTAAATTGATCACAACAAAACTGAACTAAGAAAGTACAGAAGAACCAAGTCAAAGGCAGATGTAAGTTTAAAAAGGAACAGCTAATAGCATGATGAATCTCAATGTTTATCCACACGACAATATGAGAATGCAGGCAGCTTCATCCATCAGACAGAAGAAATCTTTACCTTTGCCGCTTCTCCCCAGTGCAAGAGTAATATAGTAGATGAGTATTGCTTTTATAACCTAAAGATCACTCTGCAGATATCCCAATCACATGGTGTGCAAGCTAGTATTCCAAAATAAAAGTGGGTAAGGAATACCTGTTACTGTTCTTAGACACAAAGCCTACGTAGTTTTCATTCTAAGCAAGTAAGAACTGTATTCAGAGAGAGGCCTCTGAGTTTTCCCCCTAACCCCCAACATTATCCATCTGTATTGAGAAGGAAGAGAGAAAAAAAAATCAGAGCTGTGAGGAGTTTTCAGCTGCTGATACAGAAGAACAGCAGGTGGACGGATTTGTAAGTCAGACTGTTAGTTACCGCTGTCAGCGAACACATCCCCCGATCCTTCAAACACCCTCAAGGTCAAGAACGTACATCCAGAATGGTTTTTTGAATGACTGATCCTGCTCATTCACTGAGTGCTTGGTCAATCATTACAGCACAGTCTTCTTCAACCTCTTGTTCACAAAGTATATACAAGCCAGACTTCTTCCCAATTTCTCCTCCAGGTTATGAGAGCAAAATACTTCAGCTGTAGAAAGACAGTTTTCATCACATGTGCTTATCCAGAACTCCAGACCCCAAGAACAGAGGAAGAACTGCATCTATGAGAAGTCTCATGCTCTACAGGTAGCAAGAACCTCTTCAGAAGAGTCCTACAACATTCTTCTCTGGAAGAAGAGAAGTAAGACCTAGAAAATAAGAAAAAACACTACCTAAAAAATAATGAGGCATTTCCAACCACTATCTATGTACAGTTAGATCTGTTGAACTTGTCTATTAAATTCAATTAGAGAACAAATGTCTTCAGCTATGACCTTTCTTCAGATTTTAATGAGAGGGAAGAAAAATGCAGACCTGAAAAACAGCTTGACTAGTACAGACAGCTCATTTTCCCCTCAACAACATCCCAGGTATACTTTTTCCCCCACTAAAGAAATCAGGGAACCCAAACAGGAAAGAGCATTAGGAAATCTCCATCTTCCAGAAAAGCTTCAGCTAGAGCCCGAAGGAGCTGTGTCACAGGGTATGAAAGCACTCGAAATGGCTCTCTGAACTATTTATTTGATCTGTTGTTCATGTGCTTTTCTACTGTAGTGAGAGAAGATGAGCTGACACACACTGGCAGAAGCATAATTAAATTATGCATTTTAAAAATGCCATGAAAGAATTTATCACAAGGACAAGTTATCAGCTCAGTGAAAACCACCTCAGACTTACAAATAACAAGAATGCATCCATATTTTCTTCAGTTCTCTGTTATTTATTCTTATTCCACTGTGCTATAAACCTTGCCACCTACCTGTATTACAGTAGGTGGCTGAACAGTAGAAGCCACAACATTTGTTGTTTGAGATAATGGTTTCACAGGAGTAGCTGCTACGTTCTTCAGTAACTGGGTGCCAGAGTTCTTAAAAAAAAAAAAAAATTAAACGTGCAGAGATCAGTTGTCAGACAACTCAGTGACAAAGCAGAGACTGAACTTAGTACTTGCTCTTGTCCAATATAAACCAAGACACCCCACTCTTACAGCAACAATACAGGCATCATTCACATAGTGCATGTAGTTTAAACATTGTTCAAAGCTACAAGTTTAATATTCAAGATGCAGAGACATTTAGACACAATGCCTAATCAGAACAAAACAGTTAAAGGATGAGCATGTTGGAGAGATCTATGCAGGTGGTCACTTTTTCTTATATCCGTTCTTCTTCTTGCATGATGACTACATTACAAGAGACAGAAGAAAAAGCCAGCAGAGCTCAGGGAAGAAGGTATATCCAAAGGACATGGGAAAGGTCTTCAGCTTCACTCAGCTTCAGAGAAGTATCCCACTAGAGGATTGCAAGGTTGTGGTTACAAGCAGTAAATATTTACATAGGTTTTTTAGTTTGTTTTTTTTTTTTTCTTAAAACCCTTTACATCACCTTTAGATAGGAATTGCATAATTTGAACCATACCATATGTAACAGCTAGCAGTTTTTTCAAACTGAGAAAGCAAAGCACAGTGATGTTTATGTGCAAAACCAAACACCATCATGCTGTTCAGAAAGCATTCAAATGCTTATTTAACCCTCTGTAACACATTTACAAACCCTGTTATAACTACACAAGATACAGCTCCGTCAAATTAAAGCTACGAGAAGTTACCTGTACAGCACATATTCTGATTGCAGGTGTGCTGGTCGGTACAGATGGCCTCAGGCCTGTGTTATTTTGTGGCTGACTCTGAGCTCGTGCTATTGCTTGTTGAGATACTAGCATTAGTTGGCCATTACTGCTTCTGATGAGAACAGTTCCTGTTGGAGAAAAACATCCAGACTGTTAGAAACTAAGCGATGTTGTGGCTTTCCTACGCTCCCATGGAAGAAATAACTAGACCGCACTGATAAGATAATGTAATATTTAGTTTCTTACTCCGAGGAATAGCTGCCAAGAAATGCAAGAGATAAAATGCAGAGTAAAGATGATGTACCTTGTGACAGAAAACAGTTCCTAAAGTCAAGAGGAAAGAAAAAAGGTAACTAGGCAGCCACATCAAAACACTATGTGTATACAAGATGCAAATTGCAAAGCAGTTCACATTTCAGTCAAAAAATGGCATTAAAGAGACACACACACTGCACACACACACACACTCTGGGATTACTTAACAGTAACTTTAAGCAGTTCTTCCACCTGCAAAATTCATCACCACTATCACACTTGACTGCCTCTCTACTTTTCCCTTTCTGAATGCTTAGGCACATACTTGCAGGCAAAGATACGGTTTACAAAAACCCGCAACGGGAACTGAAGCCCCCTTAATACCCGCTTGCCTGCCTATGGCAAGCCCATCCCTTTGGTCAGAGGATGATGGTCTCCAATGAAAACCAAGGTCACTCAGATATTTGAAGCTGTCTCTCTGTCCAAAAGCATTAAAATGCATGGTTTTAGTCAAAGCAGCTTATGGCCAAACAGGGAGTTTCCAATGAGGGAAAAAAAGGAAGGGAAAAGAAAGGAAAAAAAAAAAAGAGGGGGGGGAGGGACTCTTCTGCCTTTGTCTCCTTGCTTTCTGTTTTCTTTTCAAGCCTACAGCAGTATCAGCCCACCTCGATTCAACTCCTACCACCTCTCTCCTACCCCATCAGCTATAACGACAAACAATTAAGCAGTTAACAAA
Source organism: Rhynochetos jubatus (assembly GCA_027574665.1). NCBI lineage: Eukaryota > Metazoa > Chordata > Aves > Eurypygiformes > Rhynochetidae > Rhynochetos > Rhynochetos jubatus. The sequence continues at coordinate 49,595,794 of CM050648.1, forward strand.
CAATGAGTATTTTTATTACAGCTTTCAAATGAAAATCACCCTAAGGGGAAATCGGTCAGATGTCACACCACAGTCCCATCTTCCCTGCATTTGGAAACCATTCCAATGCCTCTGTGTCCTTCTCCCTGGCCCCCTAAGGGCTAGAATCTGGCAAATCCAGACTTTTCATCAGGGTCAAATGCAAAATGCCAGCTGGGTCCCAACGGCTTCAGATTCCTACCTCTGCTGGTGCCTCTCCCCCTTTACCTTCACCAGAGCTGCTGCAGAGTCCACCACTAAACCCACTGTCCTCAAGCCCCTCCGCTAAAAAAGGCCTGTCATGCAGAAGAGAGAGGGAAGGTACAGAAGATGCCAGATATGTAAATAAGAGTACCTCTACATTTTTGGAGGGCTGCATTAAACTTTCTTGCAAGTTATTCAACATCTGAAGAACCCCAGATCTTTGCACACTTATAACCTTTCCTGGTGTAAAACAAGCCTACATCAATGGAACAGTCTTTTGACAACCTGGCTGGAAGCTGACAAAATACTGCTGTACAAAACACCCTAAACCACTGCTTCTGTCTGAGTTTAAATGAATACAACCGGAAAAGTCACAAACTCCATGAGTCAGATTTTTTTATTATTTAAAAAAAGATCAAGCTATAACCACATGCTTAGAAACAGCTTTTCCTCCTCCACATCTAAAAGCGTAAAAGGATATTGCAAAACAACACAAAGCTTGGTATAAAATTCTGTAACATCAACATATTGCCACTTACACAGCGCACACAAACGGAGACTGCAATAGCAGCATCTAGAGTGATTCCATTCTTGCCCAAGCAGCCTTTACTAGCTTGGGGCAGATGCACGAGAGCTGCATATACAGAAAAACACTGTCACTCCATCTGACAACTCAGCTTTCTCCTCCTCCACTAAATTCTTGACTATTACTATATTTAGGTACAGATGGATTTTTTAATTTAATCAATTAATACCCAGAATCATAGAAAACATACCAGATTTCTAATTTTCTTTTGATGCCATCTTATTTAGACGGTGATTCATGGCATACAATTTATCATCAGAAAGAGCTTTTTTCCTGGTTCACATCACGTGCTTATGCAGACTCTAGGGGAAGACAGAAAGCTGACCATACCACACGCTGATAGCAATAGCATTTTGCCCTGCTCTAGGTATACTCAGGATGGCTGAAGTGTTACGACTGGAGGGTTTTAGGCCTTTCTTTTCTAAGCTTGCTTAAAAATGTCATTGTTAGCTCTACTCTTTGAGAAGGCACACATAAATTTATCATTTAATTCCTTTAGAGATTTGAAATGCATTAAGTGTTTTGTTTTAATGTATTTGGATGTTTTGTCACTACTCACTACATTTGTTTTTTAAGACAAACTGTCAGGCACAACTTCCACTTCTCTGAATAATACTGCATACCAGAAACAGCATTGCTACCAGCCAACTCAATCATAGGGTTGGGTTGGTTTTGGTGGTGGTTTTTTGGGTCAGGTATTTTGTTTTGGGGTTTTTTTTTTTGCTCTACAGTTCTGAGGTTTCAGTTTGCATTTGCCAGAGATGGAGACCCCACCTGAAGAGTATCCCATCCTCCAGTCACTTGAATGGGGAGTTTCCAGCAGACTCCACTTGACAAGAAATTAACTCGGAGCGACCAGAGCGAGCTAGCAAGCTTACTCAAACGCATTACAGTTCGTATGCAAATTCATGAACACCTAAAAAAAAGTAAACAAAACACAACCACCACAAATTAACAAGTCCCAGTAGGCCCTCCACCTATGACCACGACCGCAGTAATCCCCAACAGCACTGCAGCCTAAAACATAAATCAACTTTCCTCCTAGTAACAGGATTAGTCAATACAAAAATATCCATTCTTCACCAGAACACTGCAAAATCATTTCAGGCTTATTTTTGGTGAGAACATCCACAGAAGTTACCTAAGGCCACTCCAGAGGTCGTAGCCTTGATTGAAACATATGAGTAAAATGCCTGTTTACTTCCACCTGAGTTACACTAAGAACCTGTTCCACTTGGAACAAAAATTAATTTCCATTTGGCAGTATTTGTAATACGGTGGGAGCCTTTCGTGGCAGTAGTTTTTTGCAACGGCTAGCAGAATTAGAACTTACGGTAATCTAACCACTGCTGTTGTAGGCTTAATACTGTAAATGCCTGATACTAGCACAAAGTTGAAGCTAAATTTGAAACTACTGTCACAGCTACAGATCCAGGCAGCGAAGAAACATCACTTCAAGTATGAAACACAGTTTTGGGCAGTTACAACCCAATATCACGAAGTGACAGTGAACTGACATGTCGATTGTCTGAAACAGTTGAGACGCAGTGGAGAAGGGCATTTATTTTTCACCTCCAGTTGCTGCAATTTACTTACACTTTTTCACAATTTAAAAATACCCCCGATCTTTTGATACTCCCTTTCTGCCTTGAACAAAGGCAGCAACCCAGCACTGAAATCAGTACTGCAAGCTCCAAGAGGACACACAGGATGTGTCTTCTGCCAGAAGAAAAGGGTCCACGGCACTCAAAATCAACGCCTAATGTCTCATACAGCATGTACAGCTGCACAAGTGTGAAATGAGGGAACAGCAGGTGATGGTAATGCTGAGGTTTTCAATAGAAAGGTCACATAAACAGCTACCAAGATGCTAGTATCATAAAGAATCCACATTCATTTGGGAAAAAGAAAAAAAGATAGTATTTCTTATCAGGAGTTGTTTACACATTGACTAGAAAGCAATTTTTGCCAAACTACAAGTGAAAACAGATCAGGCCTTGCAGTCATTGCAACTCCACAGGAAAAAGAGGGAAAACCTCTGAACGGTGAGGTTCCAGCTAACACTGCTCAGCACAGCTTTTAAAAACAGAAGAGATCTGCAATCTCTGACCAAAAGATCAGCACTGACTGTGGTTACTGAACAGCAACCAGGCATCTTTGTAACGCCAAAGGTACCCTCTTTTGAGCAGCACTTCCAAGAAAGCACCGTTCACAGGATACACAGTTTGATAGTTTTACTGAAGCTATTTCAGAGAACAGGAAAGACTTTCGTAGCACTTGTGCACTTTGATATTACGAGTAAGGCACAATCCCTGTGGGGCTACAAGACTGTTCCTATTTCAGATCACAAACAGACAACCTAAGTGACCAGTTGCCAGCAGGGACTAGGTCTTACATGCTTCATTGGAGGACTCCGGTGTCTCTCATACACGCAGTCCTTTATACAATGAATTGAAGAGGCCTCATTGAGATCTATGCCCTTTCTCTCCAGTGACCTGCCTTTTCCTGGAACAGGGGCTCCAGGAACCATGCCTTCAACAAGAGCACCCGGCATCACTCCTGCAAAGCTCAGGCCCACCCAGAACAGCCTCTACCAAGGCATTCCAGCAGTGTGTGCCACAGAAAACCAGAGGCCTTCTATTAAAACTCCATTTGCTGCTCAAACCTGAGATACCCCCGCTGTAAATTTTTGCTGTCCCAGCACCACCAGCCAAGGAAACGCAGCTTTTTCTGAACTTGGTTATAACCAACTTTAAATTTCCTAAGCTGTAGCCATGTTTAGCATCCAACCCAGGAATCAACAAAATACGGGTTAGCTGGAGTAGCTCCCAGATACCTCTTCATTATAACTACATGCAGAGACCAAAAACTCACCAGAAACGTTAACTAGATGCTGTGGGATAATGGCAGAGATCTGTTTATACGACTGTATGTCAGGCTTCCTGCACGGGCTTCACTGTATTTCAGGGAATAGCGTTAAGGAAACTGTACTGTTAATGTAAAGCTGTGCTGCCAGCCAACTGGGCACCAACATATGCTAAAAGCATCTCACCGTAAGGGCAACTTCCACCATCAACTTTCTACCACTTAAGACAAGCCTGAGGCAATTTCTGAAGGGGAACATCCAGAAGAAAATTCCTGAGGTGAACCAGCCAGCAGGTATGCTTTGGTGGAGATACACCACATGTATGTGGTTTATCATACCACATACATACGGTGTATCTGTCAGATTAAGCCACCACTTTGGTTGCACAGTTTCCAACACAACAGCTCTCCGGAACTGCTGGCTGGGGAGCTACATGAGGAAACGCCAAGTCTCCTGCTCCTAAAATAAAATACAAGGAAAAACCAACTGCATTAGACCCAATTCACTTAACACAAGTTAAAAACCTGACTTTCAAAGAAGGGTAAAGTTTATCTTATTTAAAAACAAGGTGTGCCTGCACAAGGTATGTTGCCAACCACAGTAAAGTTCACTTCAACAGTGATTACAAACGCAGGGCTAAAGGAAACTTTCAGGTCCCAAATCAGAAAGTGAGCAGTTTAACAACAGAAAAAGTTTTAAAACAACAGTAATGTTTCAGTGTTCTGTTCCTAAACAAGTCTCTTTCTTTCACTGAACTACTCAAAACAGAGAGATAGCTATTAGGGCAGTTACAAGATAAGACCAAGCTTTAAAGGAGATGTTTTAGTAGGAAACTGAATGGCAGTTAGGAAGGAATACTGGTTTTAAGTTTCTTAGCCTGACTATTTAGGATGACTCGAAATTCAGAAAATAAAGGGCCAAATACTACCTATTCCATGCAACAGCTTTGAAAATAGTTTTCCCCTTAAAGGCATCCTTTAAAAAAGTGTGGGTTTTCTTCTTCAACCCCATTTACTGAGCCCCACAGAACAGGCCACTTGAAAGTTACAAAAACACATCACAGGACTAAGACAGACCTCCAACAGACATTATTAGATACACTGACTGTTTAAGCAGTGATCATATTAAGGCCCATTATGTTGTAGGCTGGCTGTAACAGATCACTTAAGAGGCAGAAAATATTAATGAAATACTACACACAATAGGTAAATCTGATACCGAAGTGACTTTTACATGACTTACATAACTCTTCTAATATGTTGGGGCTGTATGTTTTCAGATGAAGTACGGAATGAACTACAACAGAGAACTACTTACTCCCCATGACCCTCCCCTGGTACGTGAGTTTTCCTAGATGGCCGGTGCAGATTGGAACTGAAGCTGAAGAAACAAAGACGACAGCCCAGGCAACATCTAGTTGTGCTTCTAGCTGCCTTTGGAATGAAGCTACAATGAAGAGCCAGTGGTCACCAAAGGTCATCTTACCACATGCTCACAATTATGAGCTCTATCTTCTATCAAATACAATTGACTTCGGACAACTGATCTTTGGGAAGCCACAAAGATCGCCCGTTTGGGGCTTTTCTTGGGAAAACATCTCTGATTGCTCTTACATTTCCCAGCCAAGCAGGGTAGAGGGTTCATCTACACCACATGGAAGAAGTTGAGTTGTTCAGCTTGTACACTGCATCCACAAGTCATTTTACGCCATAGGATAAATCATTGCAACCTTTGGAATTTTAGTTGATGCAAGAAGAATTCAGTAATGATCAACCCAAAATCAGCACTGTTATAGCAGCAGCCAGACTCACTCACCACATACCCAGGCACTCAACCAATTCATTCTGTCAACATGTTTCACTGACCAAATAATTGCATATCTCAGGAATCACCCTCTGCAGTCTTTCCCTCTGTTCCAGTGAAGTTTCTACACTAATGGGTCTTTGTAGCAATGGCTCAGGACGAGTGACTAGTGCGTAGGTATTGCAGTGTCACAATTAGATGCCCCATTTTGAGTTTCAATGAAAGACACCCTGTTTTGCCCACAGTCATGGAATTCATTAACTTCCAGGTCAGGAGAAAAGTTCAAAGGGCACAATTCCAATATGCTTTTATGCTACAATGGAACACAGACAGGCTAAATAAAAATACAATACGTTACACCCACAAGTTCTTTAAAGAACTTGACTGCATCTTCACCAGCTGCACAAACACTGCACCACAGATTCTTGTAGACCCTGGTATACAGTTCTTAAGGTTGCATCAGCCTCAGCTATCTGACCACATCCCACCTGTTCAAAGCCAGGGCTTAGCCTTACTCAAAGACATCCCTGTCCAGCTGACAGCATTGTTTCACAAGCATTACTGCCTAGGTTGCTGTGAGCAGCTTTTAACCCCTACACACCACAACTCTGTCATACCAGCAGTTCGAGGGGCACACAGCCCCAGCGAAGGCTGCTGCCTCTGGTAACTCCAACCTTTCTCTAGCAACATTCTGTGCTGATGGTGGGCACCAGCTCCTGAGATGCCCAGTACAGGCACGGCCTTTTCAAGCATAGGGAGCCAGGAAACGGATGAAGATATCTCTTCTAGGCAGGATGGAGCAGAGTCTGATAACCCATTGTTTCAAACAGTCTGGAATAATGGGCACTACACATCTTTCTAAAGAGTCTCAACAGCATCCCCTCTCCCTCCTATCCTCCAGGAACCAGACACAAAGTGCTAAAAATGCAAAAACCTGAAGCCAGGTTTCACACACGGCTTAATCAGTAAGTCTTACCCAAGCGGTTGGAGGTTAGCTGCTCATCAATGCATTCTGGTGCCCCGACAGACATCTCTATTTAAGAGGCTAGCAATTAGGCCCCCATAGCGCTGATGACGTTCCACAGAAAACGGGGCCACTTTTTAGAGGTAAAAGTTCTCCTCACCTGCACATGCAGTTGAGCTTCATAACTTGAGAATACATTTATATCCACCTAATTTTACAGTTATATTTTTGCACAAGAGTTCTACTATAACTGTCCCGGTCGCAAGGTAGCATACTGTTTATTTACAGCAAACAACAGATGTCCATACCAACCATCTAAAGAAAATCTGGACATTGCATTGATTCTTGGAGGGGCTGTAAATAACTGACAGGCCATAGATGTTTTCTGGGCATAGCTCCAAGATGGCACTACTGGTTTTATTCAAATTCATAGCGTATTTATTACACTTGAATTCCAAGAGTTTGTTTTTATTGTGGGTAGACATACAGGATTCCTGGCCAACACTCAATTCCACAGGGCAGAGGCTTATTTGACATCGTGAGAACATTTAGCTCTTGTCCTTGGGCCACATCTTCCAGCAACCAGGATCATTTCCCATCAACATTACTCCATCTCATCTTTGTGGTTTGCAACTTTGCTACTCGAGGCTCTATTGCTTTCCTATCCAAGTAATCAGACAGTTCCAGGATTGTCTACAGACAAGATGATCCGACTTAAGGGTTCTCCAGGGCCCAAGTTACTTCATGAAGGAGCCTCAAGTATCTGCAGAGGACTTAGCTGATGGCAGTGAAATAGTACCTCCAAGGAGCCAAAGTGACACCTCCTTACTTTCAAGACAAATCCTGATGCACTGAAAAAGGCACTAAATCTATATACCACACTCTTCTAGTGTGCTGTGTGCTCCTGGTGTTCACCGGAGTCAAATTCTTCAAACAGCAAGCTAGACTCTTGGCACACTGCAGCCATGTATATACAGCACACAGCTTTGTAAGCTTCTTTATAAGAAGGTATGCCAATACCCAGCACGTACCATATCTACAACCATTATTAAGCTGTTACAGAGAGATCTGAAACTCAGTGTTAAGCTATATACATCCTGATTTTAAACCAAGAGATGCTAAACACGTAACTGATGTCTTGGTAGAGTTCTAATAAAGGACAAGATCAGCCCCCTTTAAATCTGTGTCTCCTTTAAATAAGAGGAGAATCAACTCAATCAATCCAGATTAAATTTGCAATGGGACATTTGTTTCCTTGGTGTTCACACAGGGACCAGCAGAAGGTTCAATTCCTCTAAAAGCACATATTCTCTGTCGGAAGGATTTTCACTTATTCCAGAATGGCAAGCAAGGGCTTAACACTGAATTTTAACACTGATTACCACCTCGCTCTAAGCAGGATGGAGCCAACAAAAATTCCTGCAGAAGACAGCAAAGCCTTCGTGGAAGTATTAATTTCTGTCTACATGGATACTGTGGAAACTGCCACAAAACTGTGTGATATTTGTCAAGCTGCTAGCATGCAAGCCATATATAAAGGTGTTCTGAATACACATACCCCCTTCAATACACACCGTCGGTCCACCTGGTAACACACCACCAAGCAGTCAGCTGGACCTGGCTTGGAGCGCCACACTCGACAGATTCACAGAGTGTTAGGGGTTGGAAGGGACCTCTAGAGATCATCTAGTCCAACCCCCCTGCCAGAGCAGGATCCCCTAGACCAGATCACACAGGAACAAGTCCAGGCAGCTTTGGAAAGTCTCCAGGGAAGGAGACTCCACCACCTCTCTGGGCAGCCTGTCCCAGTGCTCTGTCACCCTCACAGGGAAGAAGGGTTTCCTCATGATCAGTTTGAACCTTCTGTTTACCAGTTTACAGACACTGCCACTGGTCCTGTCACTGGACACCACTGAGAAGAGCCCGGCCCCATCCTCCTGACACCCACCCTTTAGATACTGATAAGCATTGGTAAGATCCCCCCTCAGCCTCCTCTTCTCCAAGCTAAACAGCCCCAGCTCTCTCAGCCTTTCCTCACATGGAAGGTGCTGCAGGCCCTTCATCATCTTAGTGGTCCTGTGCTGGACCCTCTCCAGTAGCTCCTTGTCCTTCTGGAACTGAGGAGCCCAGAACTGGACACAGCACTCCAAGGGAGGCCTCACCAGTGCAGAGTAGAGGAGGAGGGTAACTTCCCTCGACCTGCTGGCCACGCTCTCCTTAATGCATCCCAGGATGCCACTGGCCTTCTTGGCCGCGAGGGCTCACTGTTGGCTCATGGTCATCCTGTTGTCCACCAGGACTCCAAGGTCCTTTTCCCAGGAGCTGCCCTCCAGCCAAACAGCCCCCAACCTGTACTGGAACATGGGGTTGGTTCTTCCCCAGATGCAGCACTTTACACTTGCCCTTATTGATTTGCATTAGATTCCTCCCTGCCCAGCTCTCCAGCCCGTCTAGGTCACTCTGGGTGGCAGCACAGCCTTCTGACGTGGCAGCTACTCCTCCCAACTAGATGGCAGTTGCCATTTGGCAAACTGCAAGGGAAAGTCTTCAGGTGTTGTGCCAACCAGGGGATGCTCTTCACCCACCTGTTAATCTAGCCTGAACATCCACACAAGGAACTTTGATTTCCCAGGCAACTCCTAGGAGCAGCCAGTACTAACAAAGCTATCTCCTCTGCTTCCACACTGGAAGCATGCGCTAGAAGAGGCCTGCAAACACCAGCTATGAAAACCAAGTGCCATAACATCAGACTGTTCTTAGTTCACCAAATCACCCCAATAAGATCACTCAGCTTCACGAGCTCTCCAGCCTTAGCAAACCCTAGATACGCTCATTAGCAACAAGGATCTTCCATCTATTTCCTCAAAAGCCAGTAGAAAAGATCCATTAGTGGACTTGGTTCAAAAGGGTGACCCAGATGGCAGAACAGACCTTAATCCTCACAATTTGAATAGCAAGCTACTTAGAAACACCTATTGTGATCTTCTCCACTCTGCAAACTATATACATTTTTCTTCTGAAATCCTCATAGCTTTCAGAGAAGCAGCTTCATGCAAAAGAACGCCAAAACAAGTATTTGCCTTTGGGGTTTTTGTCTAAGTGATTAGGACAGTACTAATTATTCATCTTTGATATTATCAGAAGCTTTGCAGCTTACAGCAAAACTCACATATTCAACTCTAAAATATAATCCTTCCCACTAAGCACAGCACAGATTTCTGCCACATGGCATGACAAATACCGGGTGCTCTAAGATAATTTAAAAAAAAATATATAAATAATCTGGTATTGCTAACTACTCAAAACAACTCATGAGCTTACCTACTGTATCAACATCTCCGGAAAAAGAACACTGAAATATAATTAGTATTTCTTCCAGCTGTCACTTGTGTGTGGATGATGCTATTTTTACTGCTACAAGCTGAGGGGTCCTTTAAATATTGCAAAACCAACAGAAGTCAGGCTCACATTCTTTGTCTTCTAAGGATTAAAAAAAGTTTACTATTCACCAGTCTGCAGCTGTAATTTTTTGCAATACACTCCAACTGACTGTAAAATCTGAACAGCGTTTAACATTAATTTTACCGAGCACCGTATTTCAGTGCTTCAGTATTCTGAATGCATCTGGGTGTTTTTGTGAAAACCATAAATCTAGAAGTTCACTTTATATCTTCTGCCAAGACTTAAATCTTAATTCCCAGAGGGCTGTGCATTTGAAAGCATTGTTTTGCTAGACACAAACAGTCCTGAAAGCAAAATCAAGACATACAGAGCAGCTGAAATTTCTACTGGTTACAGCAGAAGACATTTACTCACTATTTTTTTAAGTTTGACTTAGTTCCTCAAGCCTGCCAAAGCTTTGCTGACCCCTCCTCAGGGAAAAAAAAAAAAAAAAAAAGTTGACTGTTGTCACCTAACAAAGAGAAGTTTGCAAAGAATCCATCCTGATAAACCTGCTAAACAGAGGACACTACTGGGATATAAAAGGTTGCAACCGTGTATTACTTAGCCCCTACTGTCCATCCTACCATGCAAGTATTATGCTCAGACTTGGTGAGATTTTCAACATCCAGAAACTGCAGAACTTGAAGGAGTTTCTAGGGTTTTTTGTCCTGTTGAAATATGAGCACGTTACAGAGCCACCTCCTCCTCCCCAAACACAATATAAACTTTTAAAAATCAGGGCTTCCTCCTATTCCAAAGTGAAGGACCAGATGCAAATATGAAAACATCAAAATATCCTCCTGCAGTCTTACAACCAAGAAATAACAAATTGAACATGAAAGAGGGAGATTCGGAGTACTGCACTTGAGAAGTGTCAGGCCAACTTGAAAAGCAGAAGGTGGCAGCATCCAGGTGTTTACCAGCCCTTACCTCTTGAGGTTATCTTAGTTTCTATACTCAGTCAAGAGAAACCAGACGAGATCCGGCTCCGTAGTGCCCCACAGGAGTTTGGGGATACCCGCCTCAGCTCTCTCCCACCCACCCACAGGTGTCTGCCTACCTCTCACCACGCAGCCCTGGCTGTGCTTCCTAACAGTTACCTAGGCTATCAGCCTAGATAAGCTGTAGGCCATGGAAAACCTGCCAGGGAGAAGGCAAAACATCCAAGCAAAGATGACTGCGCTGCAAACAGAAACTAAGAACCTGTACCTGCTGCCCTTCCCCGCCAAGTCAGGTGGCAAGGGAAGCTTTATACGGCGGCCATGCCTTGCACCAGCTTACTAGTGCAAATCAAGGCAGACTCAGGGCAACTTTCCTCTGCTGACACCATACTTGTTCAGGCCCACTGGTGTTAGCAATAACAGAAAGCATAAAACAGAAATAGACACACCAGAAGCAGCTGATGCTCCAGTGAAGAACACTGGCAGCTGCCGTCATAGCCCTGTAACCAGCGGCAGTGGCATCAGGCGAGTTTTTTGAAGAGCTTCCCGCTGTAAGAAGATCCTAAGGTAACAACAGAGCATCCCCAGCATCCAGTTGAGTTCTGCATTTTTTCATCCCTCCACAGCAGAAGCAGATGCATCTGCTAATTGTCCTTTCAATGTGTGCCTATAATGAGCATTCCAGGGCCAAGGATACAATGAAAGCCTTAAGAACAGAGAGAGAAGGGGGAAAAAAAAAAACCAAGCTCAAGGAAAGTAAAGAAAGTAAACCAAAGAACAACATTCTTGTTATTTTTATGCTTTTTTTTTTCTACCCTCCATTTCTCCAAAGCAATGCAGGGCCCAAAGACACTAATGTAAGCTATACACATTGGTCATGGCCCATGGAAACCTTGTTACTCCTTCCCGAGCCTTTAACTATTTCCTCCTGTTAATGGCACAGCCTGACCATTTTCCCAACCAGTATTAAGTTCAAGTTAACCAAGGACACCGTTTCTCGATGGTCTATGACACGAGATGTTGGTCGTTTTGCGAGCATCAGCACAGACCGCACAACTGGCAGAGCTCAGGCCTGAGGCCACCATGCTGGCCTGCTCTCTGCCTGTGGTCCCACAGGCCGCTACGTGCAAGGCCTTCCAAAACGCTGCTAATGTGTGCTTGTCAACAAAGAGGACAGTTGAGGAAGGGTCTCTTTGGCAGATCATACAAGTTCCCTCCATTTTGGAAGATATAGCGCAACCATTCAGTCCACAATTTAACAGTATGCAAGGTCAAAATGCCACAACAAACCTTCCAGGCAGAATCTGTCCAGCTGAAGGTGTGTAACGGACACAGTCCCCAGCTGGAGTCCCACAGCATGTTAAAACCCAAAGTGGTGGTCAGCCATAAGCTGGGTGTGGACTCACACCTCCCTAGTGAAGGAGATACCCTGAGGGTGAAGGAGGAAGGCCTAGAGTACTCTGACAGCTGCCTACTCCGCTGAAAACCAGCACTTTGTAGACCAAAACATAGGAGGGTGATGAAAAAAAACACATTACTCATGAGCAAGCGTGGGTCCTGCAAGACCTGGAGAACTTGGGAAGCGCTTTCCTGGATAACTGGGTAAAGCGGCACTTGGCAGAGCAACAATCGTTGCTCAGAAGGGCGAGTAGTCTTACCTGGTCATCTGCCTTTCCCACCTACCAGCTTTATTCTGGGCAAGAGGGAAGGGCAGGTAGACCTGGAAGGGAAAGAGTGGCTAAATCCATGACTTCCATGAACCTCCGCTGCCCCCCAAGCCAGCAAAGGCAGCTTCCCTAGTGCCCGTCCTTCCCCAGGCTGCAGCCCTGCAGAAGCACAGGTGCAATGCCTACGACAGGCAGTTCAGGAATACTTCAGGATGCCCCATGAGGGCTGTGCTGTGCTGCCCTCAGAAGGAGCCAGTCCTAGTATCAACCTTTGAAACTCAGGGGGAAGATGCTTTCTGCTTGCACTGTTAGCAGGTGACACAGTTTGAATGCTGTGATTTTAAAGCCAAGCGCATTCTCCCTTCTGTATTTTATCCTGCTAGCTTCTGAAATATATGTGAAATACAAACTTTGCAAGCCTAAGAATCTAGTGGTTTATTCCATTTTCTTTTCTTAAGGATGTTAACACTTGTAGCTTTAATGCTATTCATCCCGCATTTAAATTTCTGAATGATTTTTTTATTCACTAAAAATTGGATCTACATAGAAGACAAAGGTAGAATACTAACACTTAATCAAGCCAGAATGCGTTTTTAAATCTCCCTTAGGACAATTATTGACAAGTTTGCCTGAAACATTGATCCATCTGCAATCTGACAACTTCTATGCTGTTTCTGAAGCACTAAACTCCATACAGTTACTTTTAATTTACAATGCTGCACAGTAGCAGCATTTCTGAACTTGCAGTGCACAGTCCGCTTGCTTTGTTTCTTATCCCACGAGCAAGGAAAACAAGCTGATGCAACCCAAGGGTAAGACTACTTCTGTTACACCTGCCTACTGCCACAATACGAGGCAGATGACATTCGGTGGCATACTTTGCTATAACCAGACCCAAGGTACTAGGAAAAACACAAGTTTTGCTAACTTGTAGTTCCCAAACTACAGGCAACTCACAAACATCTCTCCCTGAAGGTGAATGCTCAACTGAATGCCAATACATTCCAGGAAGACCAAGTATTAGATAGAAAACCTGAAGATCTGAGGGGCCCTACTACAAAAAAAAAAAGATAATTCCATCATGGTTTGTTTCAGAGGAAAGTTGGCAAGGATTCAGACTCATCCTTGAATGCTGACTACCCAGACACAGTATTATGCTGGGAAACAATGATTAAAAACCTTATTTTTTTTAATTACATTACCATTATATATTTCCTTGAGAAGTGCATGTCTTAGATAAAGGGGGGGGGGAAATAGGAAAGGAAGAAAAAAGGAACAAAATGCAAATACGCACCAGCAGCACGGAAATTAATGTAAAACCTGTCATCCTTTTAGGCAACATCCTACCTGAAAGTACTTGCAACAAACACTTCAACAAAAGAGCCGTCCTGGAAGGAAATAATTCTAACAGCAACGAGGTGATTACATACCTTGGGGTCTCAATACGGTGAGAGCAAGACCGAGGGAATCAGTCACCTTCTTTTCTTCAAAAGCATTTAGATACAAGCCTGACAGGGAAGAGCGGGAAGTTTGGAACCAACAGCATCTCCTCTCTCTGGTGAGGGAGCGCTGGTCGGAGCCCCGGCTAACCCTCTGCTGCTGCCCCAAGCATGAGGCCACCTTTATATCAGCACTACTCAATTCCTACACATTAGTATTTTCTTTGTCGCTATGGGATGAACATCCTTAAGTGTGGTACCTCTCTAAACTCTTTGTTTCCCACATATCCTTTATAAAAAAATGAGTTTCAGAGGGCAGCACGTAAGGGAATGTCAACACTCCTCAGGCAGGGTAGTGTTGTGTTTTGGCCTGGCTGTAACAGAGCAGAGAATTCCCACACCCCCCCCGCGCAGATCCCGCCTGGAGCGGGAGAAGAGCGCTGTGGCTCGCACCGCGAGCGGGAGTTTCCCCGCCAACCCACGGTCACACTTCCCCGTGCTACTCCTTCATCCAAGTTCCACGAAAGCCTCGATCAGTCTTTTCCAAGCCACAAATGAAAGGCAACTTGGCCACCGAGTTTTTGGTTAGTCTTCCTGCTCCTCGTGCTATCCATCAAGGTAAAAAGTTGCCTTCATCCAGAGACTTCCAGATCCATCCCACAGATGCCATATGCACCTCAGATGCTATAAGCGCTCCATGATGTCCCCGATGCCCCGCAAGGCAGACAAGCACCCCAATTCCCAGAAGTTTGAGGCAAAAAAGCTGCTCGCCCCGAACTTTCGGCTCACCCGTGGAACACCCCCTTGGCGGTGGCCGCTGCCGCTCTCCCCGCCGCCCTTCTCCACGGCTCGTCCTGCAGCAAGGGCAGGACAGCGGGCTCCGAAGGACGCCCGGCTGCCCACCCCGTCCTCCCGATCCCTGCTCCCAAGCAGTGGGCAGCGCGACACGCCACGTAAGTCGCGATACTGGTGCCATCCCGCAGCTGGCGAAGCACTCACCTGGGGGCAGCTGGAAGTTGGCCGGTAACTGGAGGGTGGCCGTGGGCGGCTCCTTCGGGGCCACGGGCCGTGGGCCCCCGGGGGCAGCCACCCGCGCCACCAGGGTCCCCCCAGGGGGGGCCGCCAGGCGCGGCGGCGGCTGCGGGACGGCGGAGGGCGCCGGGCCGCCGGGCACCTTGGCGGCGGGGCTGTCCCGGTCGGGCGCCAGGCCCGCGGCGGGAGCGCAAAGGATCCTGGCGGGCGGCGCGGCGGCCGCCTGCTCCGGGTGCCCGCCGGGCATCAGCCTGACGGGGGCCGCCGCCGCCGAGGTGCTCATGGAGGAGGAGGCGGCGAGGGGACGGGAGGCGGCCGCGTCGCGTAGAGCTCTGCGCCGCCCCGCAGCATCGCGGGCGGGGGACGCTCAGGCACTACCCCGGCCGCGGAAACACATGGTGTCCCCGCTTCTGCCGGCTCCCGGGCGCCGCGCACGTGGGCCCGGCGGCCCGGCCTCCCCTGCCAACGGCGGGAGGGAAGAAGGGAGGGCGGAGGGCGGGCCCACGCTACCGGCGCTCCCGACTGCGGCGGCGCCCGGCCCAGCCCGGCCCTCCGAGCCCGCCCGGCCGCGGCGCGCCCCCGCCCGCCTTGTTTATAGAGCCATGCGGATCGCCGCGCAGGCGCTGAGGTCTAGCTCCCGTCCCCACGGGTGGCTGAAGTTGGTGGCCCTTCCGGGGTCCAGCCCCCGGGGAAGGGGGTCTCACACCAGGGAGACGCCCCACCGGGCCCCCCTGGCAAGGTGAGGCCGTCCCCGCCTCGCTACGGGCCCCGGCCCTGCCGCCTCCGGGTGGCACCGCCCGCCGGTGTCGGCCAGCGTGGGCAGGTAGCGCGGGGGTGACCACCCACCCGGGGGCTGCAGGCGGCCTTGGGACTTCCACCGAAACAGACGGAGCTCCCCCGAGCGCAGGGGGTTCCCCAGATCGCCATGCGGAGCGGAGCCGCACTTGCCGCCAGGCCGGAGAGGCGAGAGCGGCGCGGGGCCGCGAGGACGGAGGGGACCCGGTTGTCCCGTTTGACCTTCGCCCCCAGGGCTCGACTGGGGGGACGTGCTGCCCGCTCCCCTCGCGCAGCAGGCGTAGCCCTTGAAGGATACATACAACGTGGCCTTTTTTAAACAATTTTCAACAGTTGTAACTGAAAGTTGTTGCTCGTTTGATGGGGATGTCAGCGTGACCTTCAGGAATTCAGTTGTGAGGGTTTTGCGCGTCGCAGCCGAGCGTGGGCTAAATGTCAGTAGGTTGTGCACAGGCTTCCCGCCTTTACCCGTAAAACCTGAGGGGCATTGCTCATCTGCCCAAGACGAGCACAGCGTAAGTGACCACAAAACCCGATGCCTGGTGTACAGTTCATTTTAAAGCACAAAATCTAGGATACCAAAAAATATTACTAATTTTAATT
Source organism: Rhynochetos jubatus (assembly GCA_027574665.1). Lineage (NCBI taxonomy): Eukaryota > Metazoa > Chordata > Aves > Eurypygiformes > Rhynochetidae > Rhynochetos > Rhynochetos jubatus. Next base: position 49,612,156 of record CM050648.1, read on the forward strand.
GCTCTTATATTAATCATCCTTTGCAACTATGTTTTTCAGGTAGAAATGGAGACAAGAAACTCTAATACTTGAAGATACGCAGAAAAATAATGTCAAATATGAACAGAATACAAAAAAGCATGCAACTCCCTTCCATGCCCTGACAGACAGTTCCATGCCCTGCTGCTTACAGGTTTCTCAGGCTGGGGAAGCAAAGGAAACACTCCTTTTTTTGGCCGTTTCCATTCACAGCCGTGTTTGATTTCACAGAACTGCTGCTTTAAAACGCCAGCAGCAGCAACTGAAACAGCTACAGAACAGGAATCGCTTGAGACAAAAACTGAAAGCATATGGCCACAGCTTAATTGGTCGCAACGCAGATAACTGTACCCTCCCAAACTCCAATGGGACAGGTAACAACAGGCACGAGGATAAGTCGCACGGACTAGCTGCCCAAGTGCCTTAATCTTTTACATGCATATCAAGTTCATCTTAACATGCTTTAATTGTTGCGTTAGTAGCCTTAACCTACCACAGAAAGCGCAGCTATCTCACCTGCATTTGCAACATAGCAGGTGAGAAACCCGGTGCCATATTCAGGGACACAAAAAAAACCCTATTTAGGATACAAACACAGTATTTGCTCCCTCACACAGCATCCCTGTTCCCTTCTCACCGCAGTTATCGCCTTGCCGCAGGTCTCACCGTGCCCACAGTTCCAGAAGAAACTCAGCCCAAAATCCCAAAGAGGCGGCAGTAGCAGTGGTTACGGTTTCCAAGTATGGGAGCAGGCTAGGGAAACAGTGGAAGAGGAGGCGATGGGATAATGCAAGGGAGGCATCCCTGTACCCCTTAGAGCTCCGCCAAATCTGTGCAAATGCCATCACTTCTCACGCACACAAAACTCTGTTACACGCACAAAGGAACAACCAGTGAGTTACCTCCCACATGACAAAGGGAGGTCTGAGACCAGGAGACAAGAAAACCGGTTCCAGAAAGGTGACTGACAGCAGAAGGCAGATCATGCAAGGGAAGGCACACTGACTGCTGTTCTTGGACTTGGGGAAGAACTGAGTTGGCTTATTACTTCAGGCCAACTTTTCCTCTTCTTGGGGCTATTCAACTTCTGGAGGAGTCTCAGACTTCCATGCAAATGCTCTGGAGTGTATCTGGGAGAGACAAAAAGAAACAGCTGAAGGCGACAGAAGTGTATGCACTAAAGCTGTGAGGCACAGCAGAGCGTGAAAAGAGGAACTAGAAAATAAGTACAGTGAGAGAAAAACGTACAGAGACTGCAAAAGGAGCATGGGAAGCGATATGAAAGACAGCATAGGAAAAGGTATAGCACAGTGATAATAAAGAGGAAGGGGGGAAACCTCCCATGGCAGAAAGCCCAGAAGATTTAGAAATACTCACATCTTAAAAAAGTACTAGGCTAGTTGAAGTGCCGTAAGTATCCTCTCCAAACAAAGCAGAGGCACCCATCAATACTATGAAAATAAATAGCACAGGAAATAAGAGTCCTTTTTCCACAGTGGAGGAATGTGTTATAATAGAGGACAATATTACCAGCATGCAGACTTCACTACCCAAGTGTTGAGGTTTAGGCCAAGACAGCAACTGAGCACCGCGTGGTTGCTCACTCACTCCTCCCCTACAGTGGGATGGGGAGCAGAAAATACAAGGGAAGGCTCGTGGATTGAGACAAGGACAGGGAGGGACCAGCTGTGGTCAAGGGCAAAACAGGCTCCACATGGGGAAGAAAAATCAATTTAATTAGCTACCAATCCAATCAGAGTAGGATAATGACAGACAAAACATCTTAAAATCACCTTCCCAGGCTCAGCTTTGCTCCCCAGTTTCTCTACCTCCCACCCAGCAGCGCAGGGGGACAGGCAATGGGGGTTGTGGTCAGTCCATCACACGCTGTCTCTGCTGCTCCTTCCTCCTCAGGGGGAGGGATCCTCATACTGCCCCTGCTCCAGCCTGGGGTCCCTCCCACAGGAGACAGTCCTCTACCAGCTTCTCCAGCCTGAGTTCTTCCCGTGGGCTGCAGTTCTTCACAAGCTGCTCCAGCGTGGGTCCCTTCCATGGGGTGCCGTCCTTCAGGAGCAGCTTGCCCCAGCGTGGTTTTCCCATGGATTCACAGCCTGTTCAGGCATCCCCCTGCTCTGGCCTGGGGCCCTCCATGGGCTGCAAGAGATCTCTGCTCCCTTGTGACCCTCCATGGCTGCAGGGGTACAGCCTGCCCTCTCACCACAGGCTGCACGGGAACCTCTGCTCTGGCCACCTCCTCCCAGCCTTTCCTCACTGACCTGGGTGTCTGCCTGCTTGTCTCTCATCCCACTCCTCTCTCTGCTGCAGGTTCCCCAGCAGGGGTTTTTCCCCTTTTAAATACGTTATCCCAGAGGCGCTGCCACCATCCCTGACTGGCTCGGACATGGCCAGAGGTGGGTCTGACTTGGAGCTGGGGAAGCTTCTAGCAGCTGCTCACAAGACCCACCCCTGTAACCCCTCCCCAGGTACCAAAACGCCACCACATCAAGTGAAATGCAAAAAAATCACAACAGCAAGGAACAAAGCATATGGAATTTTAAAGCCATTTTATTAACTGAACAGGTTACAGCACATGTAAGGGAAGTTACTTTTGTCACTACTTGGAGTTTCAGAGTTTAAAAAAATAATAATCTTTATTTTCTTGGGTTATTGCTACACCAAAAAACCTCACATGCATTGAAAAACTCTGAATTAAGTCACTGTTCTTGTCTACAGTTCCCCCCCCCACCCAAGACCTTGTCTGAGAGGTACTGATGGCAACTGCTTTCCAAAGTCAGCTGAAGGTACATCTAGCTGTTCATTCCATGGATGCCCGGCCTTGGCAAATTGACCTGCTTTACTACCTCAAATAACTATGCATGGACTCGTGACCCTGATGCAGTGTCTTTACCTTTCCAGGCATAGGACAGCATTACTGCAAACGACAGCTCAGGTTTCCTTCCCAGGAGCCACCATGTTATATACTGCCCGTATTTCAGTCTGCGTGACCCCTTTCCAAGAGCCGAGGCTCACACAGCGCACACCGAATCAGTCTCTGCTGTACTAAGCTTTCTTGAGGTTTTCAAATAGCATATTTAAAATACAAACCAACTACCCACTCTCCAGAATTCCTGTCCAGGCAGCACCTGGACACCTTAACTCTTCCAAAGACAGACCTTCATACTTAAATCAGTTTCATATCCAATACTTCGGTGTTTTAGTTTCCTACAACCCTATAAAATCCATCTAATACGCTTCAGGGTTTTTAATCTGTCCATGATCCTTTTTACAAAAGCTTTATTTTCGTTCCCATTGATAAATCATCAATTAAATACAACCAGCAAATTAGGTGGAATGAGAAACTTGTAATATTTGCCTTAAGCTTTTCTGAAATGACAGACACTTGGCAGCTCTATGGAATTAACTTAAGCATCTAACTGCAACATGAGGGGAAGAAATACGTGTGAAGATTTAATCTCGTGAGTTAAAATAGTTCATTTTAATGGGAAAAATGAAAAGCTTACCATGAAACAAGTTAAATAGTGACAAAGAACACTGTCTTCAGGAAAGAACACACTTCAGGAAAAGATGCTGAAAGAAAAAGAGATAGTGTAGAGAAGAGCAGTAAAAATCAGAACAGAAAATTTCACACACACCCAAAGAGAGAACAAGCTATTGGAAATGCAGAAACAGAAGATATGACCAGAAAGATTCAGTAATGGGAATACGGTTGCACATGTGAATTTATATACTAATGAAAACAATCAAGTGAAATCATGACTGGCTATCTGATAGCCTCAGGAACCACACCTCTACATTAAGCTTGTGATTTGAGCAGATTTTTCTAAATTTGTCAACAGTTTGCCCTGCTTTCTCTGTCTTGACCGTTGATCTTTTACGGTGGTACCTCTTTCTTTTGGACACTGAGGTGACAGGTGCCAAACCAAACATTACACTTATTTACATAAGTCAAGCCCTGTTCCATGAAGTAATGCAGCTTCAACACCTTTTAAAACACTCAGAAGTACAACAGGAAGGTAACAAAATAATTAGGCATATTAAGGCTTGCTTGGCTATATTGAGCTACCAGTAACAGGAGGGTGAACTGAACACGGAGCTTAGCCATACGGCGAGGCACGTTAAGTCCCGCCGAGGAAAGCCTTTCTGGATATCCACCTGCAGTTCCTGCTGCTTTGGGGAACCCAAAGCCACGTCACAAAGCCACAGAAGCGATCTGATGAGGCGGGAAGGTCAGGGAAGCACATACACCTCACAAGCTAGGCTTTAAGTGCAGAAAGAATACTGGAAGGCTAAGTGAATGAAGGGAGAAAGAAGGGAGGTGTGGGCACAAGTGGTAGAAGTGAGTAGCTGGAAATACACAGTAAAAGGAAATAGGTACAGTTAAAATGCCTCTACAAAAGAGATTCACAGTATTAAAGGCTTAGCCATTGGGCACAGATTTACTCTCTGTGTTCCACTGAGAATGTACAAAACCCAAAAGCATCCAAGACTTAACATTTTAAAATTATATAACTGTAGTAAGAAGTCATACTAGCTATCACTTGCTATCCAGTAAAATTCATTAAAAGAACACAGTTCTTCACTGAAGCTGCAGTGGCCTGTGATAATACAGCATTATGTAAAGTGACATTGCCAATCTATTTTTCACAAATAATGTACAGCATTGCAACATGTAGTAAATAAAACAGCACAAAAATGGAACTTTACTGGACTCGTCATACCACTGAGCAGTAATTACCCCTTTTTTGCAAGAAGTTATAGTAGTAAAGGAAAGAAAAATAGAGCTTCTTACAGATTTTACATATCTTGTACCAACGTCAACCACTGCAATCATCAGCTCTTGGGAAACATGTTAACAGCTTTTTGTGGCAAAGAGACCTGCAGGAAAAAAAGAAGACCAGGTGAATATATGCCTCTGCACAGTGCGGGATGAACAAGAATATTTGGTTCAGCACAGCTATAGCTCCATCAAGTTTCAGAGAAACTACAGAACTCAGCTAAGGAAGAAGCAAGTTCATTCACCAACTCTGTGCACTGCAGACAATTACTGATGCTTAGAGCTTCAAAAACATAAAACAGACATCATAATTGTTTGGCCACAGGTATTTTTCTCTCTTTTCAGATGCTTTTTCCCTTCTCTGTTTCTGCAACTTGCATTTCAATATATTTTGTACTAAAAATCTGAGTAAGGCAAAATGATTAATACCACTGATTTCCATATGTGATGCTATTGTATATTTAGTTACATTCTGTAGCAAAAACTGTGCTGTTAAATATTTGTAAAGCATCTCAAAGCACTGCAAACCATATGAATCAGGTGATGCTGATTTAAGAGACTGCCAGCAACCAACAGTGGAGTTACCAGAGTGGCTAAGTGGGGCTGCATCCCCTCCCCACCACTTAACACCGGTCCCAGTAAGGCCGAGCATAAGCTGTAGCACGAACTAGACCAGTGAAAGCTGGTGTTGGTGTTCACCTATCTCCCTAAACAGAAGCTGGAATTCTGTTGCAGTATATAGGATGTCTTCCTGCTGTGCCCTAGTATTAAACAAGCTCAGATATCAGTTGGAACTATATTCCACTAGTTACTTTCCAAAATTAAAAAAAACCCCACACAAACAAACAACAAAAACTATATTTAATTGTGTTGATGAGCATTTTATAAATACATAGCTATGCCAGCTATTAAAAAGTTTTATTTCTAAAAGAAAACAGAACACTGAAGAGTTAACACTCTGGTGAGTATTGCAGCTTTGTAGGGAAAGTAAGCCTGCAGCACAGGCTTGTATGTTTTCTCTGACAAAAAATGCAACAAATAAAAAAACCCCACCACTAAGTAGAAAAAGGACACAGCAAATCATTTTCATCAGGGCAAATCATGAATTGTCCTTCAAGTGACAAGGTTGTGCCCTTGTTTTCTTTCATCCTCAGAAGTGTCACGTTTTAGGAAACTATTGCTGGAGTGGTGTGTTTAATTTCCACCTCCCTGTCCTTCCATATCATCTTGGATTAAGCAGGTGCATGTGTTTTTTTAGCTGAACTGCTGGCCTTCCACTAGGCATTCATAGTCTGACATTCCCTTAACACCCACAAAGCATAAACGCATGGAAACACGATTTCCAAATCTGCAATTACAATCTTGCTTTCTTTAATTCCATTGATGTTTCAAACAAGCTGATTCACTTAGTTGAAAATAAAGTGTGCCTGCAAAGAACACCTGAATTTATCTTTTTCCTTCTTTTGGTGAATAATATAAAGATCAAGATTTTTTTCTTCCTCCCCATCCCACTGTTCTCATATTTGAAGAGGCAGAGAGGGATTTTAACCTTCAAGCAAGTGTTATAACTAAAAAAATTAATGTAGAAAGCATTAATGCAAAGCAAATGAGTTGCTTAACTTTTTCACATATTTGGGAAGGTGTGTTTACATGTTGTTCCCTCCATCATTTTCTCTGTGCTGTTTGCCTAAACATCCAAGTCACAGCCCCTTACTGTACTCTTGTACTGGGAGAGGTGAAACGCACATTGAATTTCAAAGCACACACTCATTGTTAAAATTTGTTATTCGAGCTGAAGACCTAGAGACAGTCAGTAGGAAACCCTAGGTATCTGTAGCTAGGCCAGGTAAGTTTGAGTTGAACCCTTCTCTCAGTCTACACCTAAGAACTACTGGAGGGGGAAAAAAACCAAACAACCCACAAACAAAAAAACCCAAGCAAAACATGATGAACTAATGGGCACAATTTTAGGATGTTTTAGAATCACTTAGTTTGGAAAAGACTTTAAGAACATAAAGTCCAACCCTTAACCTAACACTGATAATACCACCACTAAACTATGTCCCTAAGCACGGCATCTGCACATCTTTTAAATACCTCCAGGGATGGTGACTCAACCACAGACTGGGCAGCCTGTTCCAGTGCCTGAGAACACTTTCAGTGAAGAAATTTTTCCTAATTTCCAATCTAAACCTCCCCTGGTGCAACTTGGCACCATCTCCTCTTTCCCTGTCACTTGGGAGAAGAGACCAACATCCAACTCTCTGCAACCTCCTTTCAGGTAGCTGTAAAGAGCAATAAGGTCTCCTCTGAGCCTCCTTTTCTCCAAGCTAAACACACCCAGCTCCCTCAGCCACTCCTCACAGGACTTGTGCTCCAAAACCTTCACCAGCTTCATTGCCCGTCTCTGGGCACGCTCCAGCACCTCAATATCTTTCTTGTAGTGACAGGCCCAAAACTGAACACAGGATTTAAGGTGCAGGCTCACCAGTGCCCAGTACAGGGGGACAAACACTTCCCTAGTCCTGGACTCTCTCCAGCATGTCCATGCCTCTCTTGCCGTGGGCAGCCCAGAACTGGACACCGCACTCTACGTGTGGCTTCACCAATGCTGAGCAGCGAGGATGGATCACCTCCCTTGACCTGCTGGCAATACTTTGTAGTACGTAGTAAATGTTAAAGTAACTGCTCCAAAAAATTAAAATGCTGTATACTGATAATATTTGAATGTAAATCTTTGTATATACTCCAAAGGCTGTATTTTTCACTTGCGATAAAACCAGGAGCTATTAAGCTATGAAGGGACCACAGCATGTCAGAAATACGGTGATAAGGATAAAACATTGCTATTATTTTCATCATTTTCAAAGACAACGATAATGTCTTATACAACCCACACAAGGAGCATGTTGCCATACACCTTCCTACACTGCATCCTGCATGAAGTGTTCCCAACAGTGTCTTACACCATTATAAATTAGCAGTCATCACTATAGCTCCCAGCACTATCAATCTACGGAGACACTACAAAAGTCACCTAACATTGTACCACCAGATGTTAGGGGAGATTTCATACATCAAGTTGAATGCACAGGTGTCACCTGGAATAATTTTTGTGAGAAGATTTTGTATACCAGTTATATACTTGTTTCCTATGAAGTCATTAAGACATACCTGTGGTGGCTGGTTTCTCCTTATTATAGAAAGTTCGATGTTTTCCACCAGATTTCACAGCGTAGTGTACGATGAAATCATTAAGACAAGTGTATTTACTAAGCATTTCACATTTTCATGAAGAAGCCCAAGCTTTTCTTGAAGCCTTTATCACATGCTTTCTACTGGATTAATTCTTAGCAAAACTGATCTGCTTCTGGGTATTTCTTTTCCAAGAACTCTTATCCAGTTTTAGCATTGCCACTGATGGCGCTGGCCTGTAGAGAACAGAAAGGAAGTTATAAATCTCACCACAGCATACATTAACTTACCCACTGTAATCGATCTTATGAAGGCTTGTGCACATTTCACACTGGGACTCCCTCACTACCACTATGCAATATGTGGTGCACAACTTGCCTGTCTGATTTCCCCTCATATCTTCTAAGTAAAATCTGAAAATGTTCCAGTACTTGACCATCAGGTATCTGGGAACATAAGTGTCTGAGAACAGGAGTTCTCAAACAAGAAGACATGTGGCATGAAAAAGGTATGTAAACTATTCTAACAACTCTGTGTTTGCCAAAACCTTTTCTGAGGTAGAGCTAGGAGAAGGACAGAAATTTCAAAACCCTTTAACACAGTCCTGTGAGCAATAGTTGAAGAAGGTCTAATTAAATTCTGTCCACAGGAGAAGCATTCCGAGTAAGCCAGGATGTAGAACATTTCACTAACCAATGTAGCTCTATATTCAGCATTATGGCATGGGTTTGGTTTTTTGTTTGTTTGGGGTTTTTTGTTGTTGTTTTTGTTTGTTTGGTTGGTTTTTTTGTTTGTGGGGTTTTCTTGTTTGTTTGTTTTTGGTTTTGGTAGTTTGTTTTGGGGGTTATTTATTTATTTATTTTCAAAATGCCAAGAGGTTTTGTTTGGAGGAGCAGCCGCCAAAGTTTGATACCTATTTTCTTTACATCAGGGAAAAAGAAGAGAGGCATGCACAGGGTTTCTCTCAAATGGAATTCAAAACTTTTTTCAGTTTTAGTGGCACCTAAATTGCTGTCCAAGCTTCCTGATGAACTGAAGAGCGTCCATGTGGTCTGGTGTCCCAGACTGGCTCCTAGTGCTGTGGTTATTGTCTTTTCTTGCAATAGCTAGTGAATAAATATTTGTTTTGATTCAAAGATTATCCTCCCCTCTCTGAAGTTTAGGAATAATAATAAAAAAACCCCTATTCTAATATAGTAACAACAAAAAAGCACTAACCTTCGTTTATTTAAAAGGGAAGTGGAAGGTGGGCAGAAGTTTCACCTGGGTTTACTGAGGAGCTGATAATGACCATCTCCACCCATGATATGAGTTTGTCAACTAACCTGGTGGCCCAGCTGCCAACACACCCCTGCCAATCCTGCAGACAAGGGTCCATCAGCATTTTCTCAAAATGAGAATGGCAAGAATGGCTTCTTACACTGTTTACAGTAAAAAAAAAAAAAAAAAAAAAAAAACAACAAAAAAACCAAAAAAACCCAACAAAAAAACCAACAACATTGAGAAAGTTGTTTTTCTTTCCTTGTCTACCATACTGGCATCAGTTTTCATATTCTGTACATCCTCAGCTTTTCACGGGCTCATTGCCTGAGCTGTCCAACGTCTATCTGCGTGCCCCAGAACTCTTTCCCAGCTAGCTCAAAACCACCTTTGAAGTATTATGAGAGCTCATGAACACAGTGGTCTGTGTTTTGGTCCGAGTTCATCGGAGATGAAAGAAATCCACAAGATGGGAGAAAAGCAGAAGGTGGCTATGACTTCCCCTGCTTTCTGGCTCTCAGGAAATCAAGCAGAGAACATGAACCATGATCCAATTAACTACACACCTGGGGCAAAAACTAGGGGACAAGAAGCAACTACAGGTAGGTCCCAACAGGACATGGAAGTAAAAAGGTGCGATGGGCACATCACAGTATAGAACAATAGAAGACTGCAAAGCAAAACCACTACCACTTGCATTGGTAAGTAACTCTGCTACTTTATGCTCAACTTGGGGAAAACCCAAACAAATACGCAATATTTAAGAAAGGACGAAATAAGGAATTAGGGCTTCTCCTTACCTTTTGTCCATGACCTCTAAGAGCCCAAATCTTAAAGCAAAAGGTAATTGAGAGGGAGATAATGCTAACATCAAGAATGGCTATTACCTGACATATTAAATAATCTGGAAGGCAACTTTTCACACAAAGTTTCTTAAATAGAGGCAAAACATTTACTTACTTGCCAGTTCTAGCAGCTACATTAAAGCCATCAATAGCGTTAAGAGGTGTAAGAAAAATGACAAAATTATCAAATTGATAACACTAGCATTTACAGTTTCAACACAGTAATGAAAAATACTTATAAAACTATCCAATTGGAAACGGTCAATACAGAAGTTATATTAATTATTCAACTTTTTCTTTTGATTTTTTATTTCATTGGTAGACAGAGAGAAATTAATAAAATATGCAGAACATGTAAAACCAGTGTAAGACTTTAAAGGATCTTTATGCCTTTCAGCCCTTTGCCTCAAAGCAAATGTGATCTTTGATTTTGCCTTCACCAAGTCACATACACTTACAGGTCTGGGGGAGTTTTGATGCATTCTACAGAAAAATCATTCCAATTTACAGATCACCAAAGTATGGAAGCTACAACAACATGCTCGTGTACTATCTCCCTCCTCTTCTCCTACTATGTTTGGAAGATACTTACTAAAGAGAATTGATCCAAAGCCTTCTGAGCAGCAAAGGTGGACACTGCTCCTGTCTGCACTGGAGACACCAATCCACTGCAGCAGCTTCCAGCTGCCTTAGCTATACCTGTGCCAGAACAGAAGAGCGGTCAGCCTGTCTGTCCAGACCCAGGAGCTTGGTTACGTCTATTGCTGCAGTGGTCTCCAGCACACATCGGGAGCAGGCAGCCAGGACACAGCTAGTCCATTTTGGAGCAAAGAGGGTCTCAGGGACAGAAAGCAGGCTTTGGCAGTTTTGTTCACGAACCAAGAGGTATGCCATCAGCTCGTGCACTGTAAGAGCTTTCAACAACTACTAGGCACAAACTCAGCAATGAAATTATGCCAGTAAATTAAAGTGGTAAATATCCAATTGACTGAGTACAAAGTATGGACAACACCAGCTGCAGCCAGGTGTGATGGTTCCTTTAGCCAGAGCACTTCCTGAACCCTGCCTCCACCCACCTCCATTTAATAATAAAATGTTATTACTATTAATAGAATCATAAAATCATAGAATGGTTTGGGTTGGAAGGCACTTAAAGGTCACCCAGTTCCAACCCCCTGCCATGGGCAGGGACACCCTCCACTAGACCAGGTTGCTCAAAGCCTCATCCAGCCTGGCCTTGAACACTGCCAGGGATGGGGCATCCACAGCTTCTCTGGGCAACCTGTGCCAGTGCCTCACCACCCTCTCCATGAAGAATTTCTTCCTGAAATGTAACCTAAATCTCCCCACTTTCAGTTTAAACCCATTACCCCTTGTCCTGTCACTACATGCCCTTGTAAAAAGCCCCTCCTCCTTCAGGTTTCTTGTAGGCCCCCTTCAGGTACTCAAAGGCTGCAATAAGGTCTCCCTGAAGGGACCTTATAATAATAATCTTCTCAGTCATTGCCTCCATGACCAACTAACATATTCAACAGTTTCCCTGCAATTGGAATGGAAGCCTAAATGTAAGAATCCAGATTGTGCTCTTGCTACTGCTTCCAGCAGCACAGTTACAACACAGATGGGGAGAGCTCCTAGTGTGAACAGACCGTGCACAGAAGGGTTCTCCGTATTTATTCCAGTCCTGCTTGAGTCAATTACGAAAAAAAAAAAAACCTGTGATCAAGAGCAAGGTACGACTCAAAATTTTCTGGCACAAAAACTCCACTAACAGCCCAGTTGCTGTTTGTGTTCCTTCAAATACAGCTGATGTGTGAACATGAAGTACCTATACAGAAAAGTTTCTATAAAACGTGACAAGTGAGCAAAAGAATCACAAAGAAATGAGACACATCACAGAGGGATTTTTTTTTTTTAAATCTGTAAGAACAGGCTACCATTTCTGGCAGCAAGTATTGAGCCTTTGTAATGCTTTCATATCTATTTATGCATTTTTACCATAGCTTATTGTAACTTTATTTCCAAAGCCATGTACACTTCAGTGACTTAATCAGCTTGGACCTTCGTCTGATCCTGTTGATGTTTGGTTCAGAATTCTATATCCAACATCAGACACATACACTGACTATGCAAAAACTTTTAACGCATGAAGTTCATTGTTCATACAGTCTATATATGCAGTACTCACATATTTTTATATATAGAGATAAAAAAATAATAAAATATATGCGTAATATATATATACACATTAAGATAACACGTACCATCCAAGAGTGCTAGGTACCAGGTGGATCTGTATGGTGCTGTTCAGGACTTCTGCTGCTATCAGTCAAGGCAGAGGTACAAAAAGGTATACATCCATTGCTGTGCCTTCAACCGTGGGAAAGCTGACCAGTTCTGATGTCCTGAAAAATTAAGAGTTTACTGGCCCAATACACAAAGCACAAGACTGAAAAGGCTGAATGCAAGTATTCACCATAAAACTCTTCATGTTCAATACATCAACAGCTTATTTCTGAACTTCAGAGGTTAGTTTGTGGCCAGTTCTCTAGTTGCACCACTCCATTCAGGTCACACACAAGTAACTGAGGCAAAACAGGCTTCACTGTAAAGAACTACTCCCTGTTAAAACCACATGGACTACAGGAATTAAGGCTTAATTAGATTATCGTTCAACGTGGTATCAGGCAAAATTGTGAACAGGTTTGAAAGGACAGCTCAGATGGTTGCAATCAATCGGCCTGCTCACAGGTGTTCTGCTAGGCTTCAGTACTTGAAAGTAAGAAACTGTGAGTTTCACTTTCAGTTTGGTCTTTCACAGTGATCTCTTCTGTCAGGGATTTTGTTGGTGTTTTTTTTAAGTTCATATTTTTATCTCAACTCTTTTGTACAGTGATATTATTTCCCAATGATACAGTAAAGTTCTTTACAGATCTATACATATGAGGAACAGTTATGTTTGCTGGTGCTCCTTAAAAGTGCTTGTAATGTGATTATTTTCTTGTGAAAAACTGTTTTTCTCAAGTGATATTCACTTTTTTTTAGAAGTGGTGCAAAGGAAACTTAACCTGGCTTCCTTTTTCACAGATAATAATAGAAACAACTGGTTTGTTTTCAGTAGTCAAGATCACCTGACTCTTTTAAGCAGAAACCTAAAAGTGTCCAACTGCTTACCTGCTAAAGCTGCAAAGCAGCATGTGGTATATTCTACTGTGACTGGACCCTCAGGAGCCAGCTTCTGGCACTGTTAATCACTGCTCTGGCACCAGCACCCAGGGCTGCACAATCATAATGTTAAAGTCATCACAAAGACTCTTTCATTAACTAACAACAAATTATTAATCAAGAAGGAGCAACCACTGCAACTTATTTTTTAAGTCAGAATGCTGAAAAAGCAATGTAGATGAAGACAGAAACAAATTCAAAACAGCACACAGAAGTAAGTATATTCTAGCCAGGAAAAAGCATTTCAGGACATAACAGTTTTTAAGTATACAGAAGGTTAACTTACAGAATTAAATATGGATTTAGCCCCTCCAAAAGCACGTGTGAAAAGTACCCTGCTCCCTGCTGTACACATCATGGTTTTGGTATTGCACCACTCCCTCCACACCAGGGTATCAGGAAATTGGGGTTACAGCACCATGATAGTGTGTAAGAAGCAAGGGTTGCTGAGGAACATCTTCATTACAAGGTACTGTAGAAAATTCAAGGCGCAGTTTCACATTATAACTTTCCTGACGGTAAAGCCAGTTGAGTAGGTTCCTGATTTTCCCATTTCCTAGTCAATTATTCTTTACTGGGATAGTTCTTCATTCTCCCACACATTCACCTACTTGTGAGGCCAGTGAAAACACTCAGCTTCCAAAGGGAAATTATTTTTTTTTTAAGTCGGGTCATTTTGGTGAGCCATTTACTAACAAAAAGCTGAAAACTTCTTCTATCCCTTGGAATCCCCTTCTTGGGGAGCAGCTCCATGTTCAGCATCAGCCAATCTAAGATCACGCTGCTATCAAAAGAGGAGATTCCCCCATCTCCTGTCACTCAGTGCATCTTCTCCATTCTCCCCTTGGGGTGGGACAAGCTGTTCTGCTGCTGTTAAGTCAGATCAGTGCGTTGACCCAACTCAAAACTTCATTTTTTTTTACGGTTCTGTTTTCATCCCTTCTGAAAGTATGCAAAGAGGCTCACACAACTTTGTGGCAACTCAAAAAAAAAAAATTCACTTTGCATCAGATCAGCGAGTTTAGCACTATTTTCTTCAGTAGCAGCTTGCATGCACAGATGGTTAGGTGTAACATCAAATTGCACCTGCAGTGAGTGGTAATAATGGTTTGATCATCAAAAAAAGACAGTACCATCTCCTCTCCCAACTTCTTCCTTCACTCCCCCTTTCCCTCATAGAATTATGGGATTCATACTGTTGAATCAATTCAACAAGCAAATGAAGAGGTTTCTTTCTGTGAGGTTAGTGAGTTGAGTCAATTCACAAAGGGTCAAAGAGGCATCAGAAAGGGCACCAGGGAGATGACAGTGCTTAGGCCAGAGCAGAGACAGGAGGAAGAAGCACTACTACCCAAGAGCACACACTCATAAGAGAATTTAGACTGACCTAAGTCAGTGCTACTGAGGCTTTCCTCTGTGAATTGCTACCCCTTCCCCCAGCCTCTTCTGGCTCTCACCTGGCCTGGGGGACACACTGCAAGGAACCTCCTCTTCCTGGCTTATCTCTGCCAGGCAGGCTTCCAGCCTGGCTTACCGTGCCCCAGCCAGGTGGCAAAGCCAGCTCAAAAGTGATAATGGACGAGCACAGCTGGGAGTAAGACCTTTGCCTTGCAGTGGCAACTAGCCACAACCAGTCAGTTTAGTGGTCACATGGAACAGTACATTGGGATGAGACGTATGCGCTAGACAGTTTTTCTAACCAATATGCTGAGTTTCATGCAGTTTTGCCTTCATTCAATCCTCATCCAAAGGAAAACATTCCTTGCAGAGGCAAATGTTCACACGTTAGTTCATATATGGAAGAGAAGCCTCATAAAGGAGATGGGCATGTCAAGATGTAGGTTCTAGGGCAGAGGAAGAGGATGGCAGCACAACTTCAAGCCCAAAGTTGTCTTCCAAGTCTCCAGAAATATTTTCAATATCATCCTGGTCTGCTTTGCTGAATTTGACCTCTAGGTTTGCCTTTCTCATGCCTTTCAGTCTGCCTATTGCCATCACAACCAGTGGAGAGCAGCTTCTGCTATCCAAGCGGCTTGTCCCTGATGAAGAGATGCAAACACACCCACATAAGATGATTTAGAAACCAGAGGGGCCCATAAGTTTGAAAAATCAAAATAATTCCCACTGGTCCCATAAGAATCCCTCAGCTACATTCAAATCAGCTATGTAGGAACCAATCTCCCAAACCAGTGTCCACGTTCACAATGTTTTTCATAAATTCAGTCTTTAAAGGTCTTTTACATGTCACATACCTGCAACGGAATGTACTGTGGAGCAAGAATGCTAAGAACAATACCTGCAAAAGCCAGACAGACATGATCACCAGTGCATACATTTTCCTTGTGCTTCTTCCCTCTCGAAACTTGGTGGCAGGGTTTTTTTTGTGCACTCAACACAGCTATATCCAGCCTTCAAATTCCAGCCTGTTAGATGAGAACAAAGAAATCGCTCCTATCTCCAAAATTAACTTATTTATGTTATGCAGAGGAGATGTTATAATACTAAGTCTCTACCCAAGGACATCAGCAAACAGCTGTGTGGAGGTTGTGTCATCCTTCCCAAACAATTAATGTCTGACTGTGTAAGGAAGGAAAAATGATAAGGTGCGGTAAACATCAGAGCAAAAAGTTTCAAAGGTGCAAAAGTTGTGGTTTACAAAT
The DNA here is from genome assembly GCA_027574665.1 of Rhynochetos jubatus. Taxonomy (NCBI): domain Eukaryota; kingdom Metazoa; phylum Chordata; class Aves; order Eurypygiformes; family Rhynochetidae; genus Rhynochetos; species Rhynochetos jubatus. The sequence goes on from CM050648.1 coordinate 49,628,154, forward strand.
GCAGTAGAGAGAGGCAGCCCCTGAACAGAAGGCTTATAACCAAAGTAGAAAACAAAGGAAATAAGGTGGTTACAGACACAAGAGCCCAGGGAGATAGCAAGACAACACAGATCACTGTGATAAGCAGTATTTTCAGTATACTCGCTGTTTATGGGTGACAGTCATGGCTAAGCTGATCTAAAAGCTAACTGCTGAGAAAGAAGGTCAATGCTGCTCTACTCTTCTGCCCCAGGAATCATCCTCCCTGATGTTGAACCTCATCTGCTCCCAATCTGTGAAACTCAACAGGCAGAAAAGTGCTTTAAAAGAAAAACATTGTTTTTCTGCTAATTTAGCTTCCCTAAATATCTCACTACAAGATCAGATGAGCAAAAGCAATGGCACAGGAGACAGTGAGAACACGTGACCACAAGTGAGCGTAGAGGGGGCTGAAGGGAAAACATGGGTTTTGGTGACAGCTACCTGTAAGATTTACTTAGCTATAAGATAATGCAGACCTCAACTTAAATGCCGTTGCTGGTTTCATAGGTATTTTGGTGGGGAAGAGTTTTGAAGGTAGACAATGACGTAGCACAGACATTTACGAGCAGCTCCTTTCATAGCCACAGGCAGGCAGAAAGCAAGCTGAAGGCTGCTGCTTTGAAAACTTCTAAGAAAGACTAATGGAAAAGATGTTAGGGTCAACATCTCGAGAGCAGGTAAGGGTCTTGCTTCTTCCCCAGTTGGGTTGAAACTCGGTATTTTTCCTCATAAAATCTTTTTCTTAGAAGATGAGAATCAATGAGTTCTGAAAAGGAAAGAAAAACTAACCAGCACTGTGTCAGGTCTGACTACGGGCTGAAGAAATTAAATGAACCATATGACCAATGATGAATAAACTAGGATTTTGAGCTGAAAGTCTGAAGCATGGCTGAAATAGCATGTAAGCATCCCCTCCTTTGCTTTCTCAGTCTTCCTTAAAGATTCTCTCCCACCACCACTAACAAATTGATGCAAAAGAGGGCTTACAAACACACAAATAGTTCTTTCCTTGCAGAAATTTATCTGCTTATCCAGCACTCAAGAAAGGAAAGCTCTTTTAGTACACTACGTACAAAACTCGTCCCTTTTTTATATGACTTTCTTGCATTAAATATTCTCTTTATCACTTACCTGAGACCAGAGCTTTGCTACAACACAACCAACATCAAACTTTGCAGTTTCCGTGACTATTTTATGTAAAGTACACACAGGGTAAAATATTACTTACATGAATGTAGAAAACGGTATATTATTTTAAAAGACATAAGGTGATATCTTTGGGTATTTGGGAAGAATAACAGACTATGGTTTCATACTTCTACTATAAAATGTTTGTTCTTTAAAAAAGTCCAAACCAACAGATACATCCAATCTAGCCATCAGTTCTACTTGGTTTAGAGCTCATGCAACTTCCATTTTAAACAGGCCAGCACAAGTTTTCATAGGCAACTTCTTGTTACATTTTCAATCCATTACAAGTTTTGTTCTCTGTTCTAGCTCTACAGTTTATTACTTTGCTTACAAAAATGAGATCTGAACCAATAAATATAAATAAACACAGGAGATTTCATCTGTTTCTCTTCACCAGATTTGACCACTATCTCTTCCACTTGGCTTTCCTCATCATAATTTTTGATGAATTTAATTAAGAGAATTTAAGAGAGCAAAATGACTTCTATTATTGATTCATGGGTTATAATTTCTTGTCCATCCCAGCGTCCAATCAGCTTTTCAAGTTGATGCTGACCAAACACTAAGAGGAAGTCTGGGAAAGGCAAACATCAATGAAAAATTAAATCTATACTTAATATTTTCAATAAATACATAAAACCTGAATTCTACAAACAGAATTGTTCCAAACTGAATTATTCCCAATGGTTACATCAGCAGGGTGAAATGATGCATCACATGTGGCAGAATTGAAGGCCCACTTGGAATGACTAAGAAAAAACATTAATTTGAGCATCAGTACCTTTTCCTGCAAAAATATATACACACTAGTAGCTAAACTGTGAATATATTTAGAAATATATGCAAAAACCCATTTCATCATTATCAGAAGTATATAATACTATAGTGTAGATTTTGTTATTGAAGAAAAGACTCGGGTTTCACTTCTATAGAATCAATGCAAGAGAAGCATAGGTGTTACTATGGCCCATATTCCTTCCAGCAAGGCTTCTAATTAGTCTTTTAATTTGGAATTTTTCCGACTGATATCTAGACCAAACCAAACTTGATTTTCAGACTGACTTAATAGTAAGATACATTGCTATTTTACTTGCAAAAAAATGTATGGCAATTACGGGATAACGCTGTGATACTTTTCTAGACTATCTTTTTAGATGAGAGTAGTGCTTTACAATTTGGTGCTGAATAAAAGGAAAAGATGGGGACTGGTAAGAAGCATTGCTACATCCTTAAAGCAAAATAAATACTAGAAATCAACATAGTTACTTTTTGTTTGTTTTCCTATGTTGCTTAGAGAAAATCAGTCAATTCCACTTTGTAGGGTAGTTCAAAGGCAGTTACCTACTCCTAGCATGCATCCCTTGTTGCCCTCTTTTTAAGACAAGGGCAGACCCAGGCCTATAGTTTCTACCTTGCAAATACCAACTATGGACACTGTAATTAAAGTAAATTCGTATGTGCTCCCTGCTTTTCCTGGACCTCAACCTTCCTACCACCTTTTGGTGTGCCTGCTGTGAGCACTCAGGGAGGTCCTCCCTGGCAGGCAGGAGGACATCTCACATGTCAGAGGAATACGCAAACATTTTGCACCATTACGCCTGCCCAGATCAGTTGCACACCTGCTTTCCTCCATGGTGTAACAGGGAAAAGGCAGCGCCCCAGCAACCATCATTCATCCCTGCAGGCCAGACTTCTCCCTGTGGATGCAGTCTCCTGTTCCGCACAGCAGAACTCCGCTACCTTGGGACCCTCTTCTCACAGGCTGCACTCATATGAAGCATCTTCCTTCTCCTTTTTGCTGCTGCTTGAAAAGAAACACACATGCAGGGGTGCAAGGAGGCCTGCAGGGATGAACGAGGAGCTTCTGGCAAAACCCTAACATTAAAACGGAAGCATAGCAGAGGTGGAAGCAGGGACAGGCGATCTGGAGGAATAGAGACGCTGTCAGAGCATGCAGGGAGGGAAGGGCAGTGGATATTTATTTTTAACCTTAACCTTAGTAAGGCTTTAGACAGTGTCTCCCATAACATTCTCTACTACCAGTAGATCCCGAGGTATCATTCTTAGTGAAGAAAGTGGGGGGTTTCTGTCAATCTGAATGGAATGCACAAAATGAGGTGCTAGCACCAACATGGTAAAGGCTTCGTCTGACGGACAGCCTAACAGTCTAACTCTCAGGAATTATTCTCAACTTTGATACCGAGACCTTTAGTTGAGCAGGTTTAAGCAGATGGTGCTACCATAAAATTCTTTGTTGTCCTCTTTCCTGTACTTACAGCTTTGTAAATGCCAAGTTTGAAATTTAAACTTTAAATGTAAATTTGAAATAAGGATGAATCAGCATTCTGTATTTTCCTGCTTGTGGATGGGAATGTTTGTGGGTTCCTTCTCTTACTTACCTCTTCTATTCCAGAGAATTTATGGAAATGTAGATAATAAAAATGGCAGAAAATACAGACAGAAACTGAAGATCGCTTACCCTTTTTTCTCAGAATTGCTGGAAGACTGGATCATTACAAATATTATAGGTTTCTCCAAAACAAAATGAATTCCTCTGCAATGAGGAATTTTGACACAATCCTGAGAAGACTAAAACTGTTCTACTGTTAGCATTTCATTTCAAACAGATAAATATTATTCCTTTCCAGACCCTACTCTCAGGAACCGTATCATTGCCTATTACTTGTTACTGAGAAATAGAGTTGGAAACACGGCAAAAAAATCTTTCAGAAATGGGCCCATCCTCTCTCGGCATTCTTTTCTCTGCAAAAGCATGACATGCTGAAATGCACATCAACAGAAAAGACAGTACACTGACAAAAGTTGTAACAGAGGTGGAAGAAGATCTGACTGAAACATATTTGCATTTGTAACTCTGGGTGATGATCTAGATTTATGCATCTAAATTACAATTAAATAATGTTAAGGTTGTGAGTAACTCACAAGAGCAAAGAATGTGCAATTAAAGAGAAAATATACCATATGTCCTTTGATATCTAGGCATATTGCAGTGCATTAAGAAAGTCATAAAAGAGACACCCTGTTGTGGTTATGTGTTTGGAGACATGTGGCACATTTCCATTGTAGCTATCTATTTCCCTGCTTGTATGCACCCGTGCCGTTATTTAAATGTTAATTTTGAGTGTGAATTTGCCTTTCTATGGTAATAACATGGAGCTGTGGACTCCGCTTTTTCATTGTTTCTTTAGATCTGTTGCTATTTATGAATATGGAAGTCCAAAATTTTAAACTTATGAATGAAAAATCATCACAAAGGTGAATAAATGGATTTAATTATCAGACAAAATGAGACTAAAGAGACAGTTATAGTTATTATGAATTAATGTTCTTATGTGTGTATCTTCCTCCAAAAACAGTTGAAATCCAAACATTGTTCTCCCATATTTTGCATGGAGATAGCAGTATACTAAAAAGTTTCTTATATTTAATTTGGACTACTTTTGGGAAATACAGTGGGCAATTACTCTTTACATTTTAAGGCTCCTCACCTGTGGCATCCTGCAACCCTATTTTTCTCCTCTACTCAAAACCAACCTGAATATGTGGGAGAATATAATGGAACATTCAGATCTTAAAAGCAGTATTTATGTGGCTGACATCTAACGCACACTGTCTCAAACTGTGTGATCCCCAAGACACCCCAGTGTGAAATATTTTATAAACAGTGGTTGGGTAACCAGGGGATGAGGGCAAGACAAGTTATACTTGTGGGAAGAGAAAAACTTTTTGCAGAATTCCCAGTGTTCAGAGTATTTCATAAGAACAGGTTTGACCTCCAGTTGCTGAGGATGCCTGTGGCCTTGGGATGCTTTCAGACACCTGACCCGTTCTCCAGAGCTAAGCTAAAGTAGTCCTTGTGATTCTATTTGCAGCTGGCTAGGAGATGGTACCTTCTGACTACATGCTGATTTGGCCATCGGCTGTCTTGCCTTCTTCATTCTTAGGATTCTTTGTTGTAGTCTGTAATAACTAGAAATAGTACCAATTTGAGTACAGAGCTATTACAACAGTTATCCTGTGAGTTCACTCCAAGAACATACAATAATCACCATGAAGCATATCAACTTTAGAAAAAATAGGTTTCTTCAACTCTTTTTTTTTGTTGTTTTTGGATTCCTACACGCATGATAGTGATGATGATGATAAAGTGTGTGGGAGAGAGAAAAAACCCCAACCTACTAGTACAAGAGATGGACCCAGATACCATGGTGATGAGTGAAATGGTTAGAAACACAAACAGCCTAATGGATATGCTGGCATCCCTCCTCCACTTTAGCATGACCTAGAGTGCAAGGACTGGGCCAGAGACATTTTCTGGAGAGGAGAGCAAGCCAGATTAGCATCACATCAACTCAGGGCCTGTATAATCTGAAGAGACAGGGCAGAAGCAGCACCATCCTGGTAACAGAGAGCATCAGGCCCAAGTGATAGGCCCTTGGAGACGGGAATGCTGTAGGAATGCAAGAACAGCTTGGAGCTGGCAGCCTGGGAACTGTTTGTCAAGGGAAAAAAGCAGAAGGTGATGGGCAGTCACAGTCAATCCTAGGACAGCAAAGCCAGGAAGAGCAGTCTCCATGGGGCTGGGGAAAGGAGCCAGCCTAGAAACAGTCTGAGGGGAGAGCATGCCAGTTGGGAAGCAGCTGTACAGCCACGGGGCAGCCACGGATAAATGTGCGCTGTAACCAAAAGGGCTTGAGGGAAAAGCAGGGACTTCAGCCAGCAACAGCTCAGAAGCAGAGCAAGCAATGCACCTAGTAAGGAAGGAGATTCACATTCTGTGGTGTGGTGTCCTGTCACCGAGTAGTGTCCTGTCAGCCACAGCAGCACACGCTTCTGCCGACCGTAAGAGCAGAAATCAGTTTAAAAAAGGCCACAGCTTGGGATGGGGACACTATGCACAGCCTGCAGTGCGGCACAGGAAAGCACACAGGCTGAGCAGGGAATGAGCCCGGCAACAAGCAGATTTGCTTTAGTCGGGCTTTTTTTAACTTTACCATTACCCCTTGAACGACTCTGCAAACTTCTACATGAGAATCTGTGGTGAGACCAAGATTCCCTCCAGTGGCACTAGAAAAAAAAAACAAACCACCGGGCTGATTTTAGCACTCCCCGCGTCTATAACGTATTTAAAAGTTGCAGCAGTTAACCGCCTCTGCTTGCTCCGCGTGGTTGTCACGACAGGAAAGCGCAGGACCCGCCGCCTCCTCCCCGAGGTGAGGTGACTCCCCTCCGCCCCGCCCCGCGCGGCCGCCAGAGCGGGCCGCCCGGGTGCAACCAACCGGCGCGGTGGATAGAGGGGGGAGGAGAGCGCGCTGCTCGGCACAGCCGGAGCGCGTCCCTTGTAACGTGCGCACCACACTGCTCCTACCCGCACGCCCAACCCCCCCCCCCAACCCCAATCGGCCGTACCACTTCGCTGCCTGACCGGCGCTGAGGCGCGTTGGGTAGGAACGTACCAACGCTACGGAGGGAAAGGGGTAGCCAAGAAGGTGGTGTGACAAGGGGAGGTCGTGTTCGAACAGCACAGCGCCGACCCTCTGTGTCGTTGTTTTGGCCAAGCCGTCCGAGGCGGCCACGGCCTCATCGGCCCTCCCCCTCGCAGCAGGAAAGCGAGGAGGAGCAGCTGTTCTTCCTTAAGCCTTCCCCGGCGGGCCGCGGATGGGCCGTCCCGCTGGGCAGCCGCCCCCGCCCCCCGCGCTCAGCGTTCTTCCCGGATCGTTGCCGCCTCCCGCCGCTGCTGGTTCCGCGGGGCGCGTGAGCGGGCGGGCGGCGGGCCCGGCCGGTACCGCTCCGACATGTCGGTGGCGTTCGCGGCCCCGAGGCAGCGGGGGAAAGGCGAGATCACGCCGGCTGCCATCCAGAAGGTGAGGGCGAGAGGAGAGGCCGGGCTCGGCCTGACCCCGGGGGCTGCAGCCGCTTCCTGCCGCGCGGGGAACGGGGTGGCGGCGCCGCCCCGGAGCTCCCAAGGCCCCGGCGGGATGGGGAGCGGCCGCTGCGCTCGGGGCACGGCCCGGCGGGGGGCCGACGGCGCGGCGCTGGCTCTCCGCGCTTCGGCGCTCGTACAGGAGTCCCGGGACCGAGGGGGGAGGCGCCGGGGGTGCGGCCGATGGCCCCCGGGGCTCAGCCCCGAGCGCTCCCGGGGCCGCGGGCGTGGATTAACCCGCAAGGCCTCGGCCCGGCACGGTGGGTAAACGGTGGAGTCGGGTAAGCCCTTCGTGTGAGGGGTGTCCTTGGGTCGGGCTTGAGTCGAGTGTTCCTAAAGCCTGCCTGACTTCAGGTCTGCCGCCGCGGGGTTAGCGGCGACGGCGGCTCCCGAGCTTGGCCCGCCTGGTAGCAAGGCTGCCCCTGAGCTTTTAAGTGTTACTAACGAAGAACGTGATGGTCTGGGCCAGTGACAGCGATTCCGGACAACTACATTTAAGCTTTTACCGGAGACAGCAAGTTAACTCTCTAAAGCAGTCAAAGAGGAGCATATGTAGGTTTTGTAATAACCCGCAGTGTTTTGTATCGGCAGAAGCAAAGGAGCGTGTTGAAGTTCACTGGTAACTTAGTGATGTTTAGGAACTGCGGACTCGCTGCTCTCAGTGTCAGCAACCATGAATCAAACAGATTTCAGATCGCTAAAAGCCTTTCGGGTAGATGCAGCTGACTTGTGATGTAGCAAAGAATGGGAGCGTCAGCAAGGCAAGTTTTGCAGGGATCGGGACCTCCGACAAGACCCCAGAGTTATAATGGGGACGTTCAGGGTGCTGTAGCAGAAGTCAGTGCTGGAGAAGTGTGGGTGAAAAATGCATACCCACTGGGTGGAAAGCTGCCTGAAGGTAGTCAGTAGAGACTTCAGGTTGCTGGGGTACATATGGAGAACACAGATAATTAAGTTCTTCTTGTGCTGTAGTCAAACCATTAATTTGGTGGTGGTGTGCTGGCAAAACCCTAGTATAGTTAAAGCTGAAGAATCTTTGTAATGTACATAAGTTGTTAGAAGCCCTGGAGGTGCCTTCATCCAGCTGGAAACTAAAATATCTTTTGATGTTAGGTGTTTATAACCCTTTCAAAGAATTATTTCAATTTTCTATCAGCAGCTGCTCAATCAAACTTGTATACAACAGTGCCTGTAGGATACAGTTGTATTCCTTGTTTGCTTTCCTATTGGCCCTAGCATTCTTTATTTTAACCCCAAAGAGGTCCAGCTTCCATGACGACAGTGGAGAGTGCAATCATCTAACTGGCAGTCTGAACGTCTACCTGTCTGCTAAGCTTAAAGTATCCTCTGCCTTCCTCTGGAAGGTGGGAGACATTCTGAGGGGAACCTTGATTCAACACTTCCTTTGGAAGTGGAGGTGGAACACTCTTAGCCTTCAGTGTCAAAGGTATTAACTCATCTTTCTGATGAAAATGGCCACTGTGTTTCTTACAAAACTTGATGTTAGTACATGTGAAATGTGTCTGAGGCAGTGTTTGTGATCCTGTTCAGAGCGTGCATCTGCCTAGTTTCTGAGGCTCAGACAGCAAAATAATGCAGTTCTGTCTGTCCTTAATAACAACATTTCCAGATCCAGCAGTTTCAGGCAAAAAAATTGCTCAGTGATTCTTCTAGTCAGTCCTGGTGAATTACTGGTTTGAATTTAGGAAGACTTGGCTGGTTGGTCCATTCTTACATGGATACAAGGCCTCAGTGGACTGTGTGAGGTTTCTGACTCCATACCTTCTTCATAGTAGAGATGGATTATTCGGAAGAAAAAAAAGTGTCAGTGCTTGCTTCCTCCACCCCCCCTCACAGAATTTGCTTAGGTTGGATTCCTGGGGAAATAAAGATGATGTAGTGACACTATTTGAGCTTTCCTTGTAGAAGAAACATAAGCCTTTTGGCTAGTCTCAGCCACGTGTGGAAGAAGGAAAGAGTCTTGGCAGATGGTAACAATCCTATTAGTTTTGTGAAATTCAGCAGCTGGGTAAAGGGATCTAAACTGGCCCTCCACTGAGAGGAAGCAAAGGGAGAAATCAATGAAGAATTTTTCCATTTGGCAATGAACTTTCCATTTAGTTCAGATGAGTTGGGTGAGTTGGCCAGTAGCTCAGATGAGCTGTGGTTCTGCTGACTCTTGTCTGATCGCAGTGTGGGAGGGTGGTTAAAAAGACGTGAGTGTTGGGCTGTGCAGCTCTAGGAAACCAGGCTTTATTTTTTTCCCTGCTTATGGAGCTTGGAACATCTCAAATTCCTAGGCTTTTTATAGAAAGCTGTGAGATCTGCATTTTCCCATGATTTTAGGAATTTTTTTTTGGTCAGAAAATTAATTCATATGTTCATATTTCTGGACACTTCTGAAGTATAGTAGTTCTGTTGTGCCCATTATACAGAGTATCTGTGAAGTGCAGTTTAATTAGGGAGTCTTCATGTAAATATGGCCTAGCTATCCAGTGCATTTCCTTGAAACAAACCTGTTTATTCAGCTTGGTTTCTATGGATAAAAATTTCAATGCCATTTATTATTAAATTTATGAACAGTTGCAGGCTTTAGGAGGAGAAGGAAAACTTGGGACATAAATTTCTTGGTAGAGATCAAATGAAGAATGCAAGACTCTGAAAGCCTCGTAAAAATTTGGTGTGGAACAAAAGGAAGTATTTGAATGGGAAGCTTCACAAATGTAGGTGTAACAGTGGTGTGACACCCTTAAACCGAAAGTTGTGAAACTGATCGGAGGAGGGAAATGGGAGCAAAAGTGTTCTGTAAGCGATTGGTTAAAGTAGAACTTCCTGGGTTACTACTTATTTTGTTGTTTTTAAGAACTCTGAGCATAGGAGCAAGTTTCAAACTTAGTTTCTTTCCTCCAAGAGCATGAAACAATCAAAATTTCTTCTTTATCGTTTCAGATGTTGGATGAAAATAACCATCTTATTCAGTGTATAATGGACTATCAGAACAAAGGAAAGACGTCTGAATGCTCTCAGTAAGATATTAATCCAAATCTACCGTGGACTGGGTGAATTTCCATCTAGATTGCCATTCTTGATTTATTTAGCTCACCTTGTGGTTGAACTGTGCTGTGAAGAACAGAAAAGTATTGCTACAGATACCACCCTTTAACTTTGTGGTGTTTTTATTTAATTTGCCATGAGTGTCACTGAAATGTTGCAGCTTGCCTACTGCAAGCTGATGTCATGATGATGACACTCATAAAAATGGGTACCATATAACCAAGATATTTCCTGTGCATCATAATTACACTTTGGGAAAGGGGTAGTTTTCTTCTCAAACCTTCCAAAAATCATGTAGGCATGGACCTTGCTTTTTCCTGGTGGGGTGTTTGAAAACTACCTGCTTACCAGTAGCCCAAGAACAAATGGACTTGTCATGAAAGTTTGGCTTGCCAGAATATCCCACGTAGACTTGCTGTCTAGTGGGGTCTCTGGAGAGTGATCTGAGCGATCTGTGGAAGGAATTAATTATTAAGGAATATTATTTTCCCATTACTCTTTTCTGGCATGGGATGATCATGGCACCCTTGTAATGGGGCGAATATGGAGTCATGTGATGGGCCATCACAGTATGGCTCGAATCCCTTACTAAGAGAATGAGTAGCCTGGGAGTAGGAGTGGGGTCAGAAATAGTAGGCATTTTTGCTTCAAGGAAATGCTTTTACTGTAGCAGTTACTGTATTAAGCTGTTTGCAAGCCTGTAGTTATGTGTTTGTAATCTGTTCCTGCTTCCAAGGTTATTTTTGTGACTGGGGGCTAGATGTTGAGACTCTGGAATGTGGTTCTGTAACATAAAAATCATTCCGTAGCAAACTTCCAAAGCTCAGGGTCCTGACGAAATGTGGCACTATGTGAATCAAGATCAAGAATAAATCTATGACACCTTGTATCGTAGAATCACAGCATGGTTTGGGTTGGAAGGGACCTTAGAGATCATCTAGTTCCAACCCCCCTGCCATGCGCAGGGACACCCTCCACTAGACCAGGTTGCTCAAAGCCTCATCCAGCCTGGCCTTCAACACTTCCAGGGATGGGGCATCCACAGCTTCTCTGGGCAACCTGTCCCAGTGCCTCACCACCCTCTCTGGGAAGAATTTCTTCCTGATATCTAAATCTCCCTGCTTTCAATTGAAACCCATTACCCCTTGTCCTTTCCTTACAGGCCCTTGTAAAAAACCCTCCCCCAACTTCCTTGTAGGCCCCGTTCAGGTACTGGAAGGCAGCAATAAGGTCTTCCTGAAGCCTTTTCTCTGGGCTGAACAAGCCCAACTCTCTCAGCCTGTCCCTATAGGAGATGTGCTCCAGCCCTCTGAGCATCTGTGGCCTCCTCTGGACTCGCTCCAACTGATCGATATCCTTCTTATGTTGAGGGCTGCACAGCTGGACACGGTACTCCAGGTGGGGTATCTGTGGGCATAATAGCAAGAGGTCTCTTTTCCCTAGTTTTTGTGATGGAAATTACACCACACAGCTGCACGCACACTCTGTATGTCTTCTGGTGACTTAGTTAGGGCAGGAAGTGAAATAGGTGAGAACAGTGTTGTGCAGCTTTAGATTTTTTTCATAGCAAGGCAGAAGGTGTAGAGAAGATACACAGGTTTGATGGAGACATTGGCACAGATTGGGTAATTGGTAAGTGTAAAGGGAAGGGCTTAGAATTCCTAATAGTAATGTTCCTTTTAAGTTGCTTGAATCTTGTTTTACCAAGATAACTTTCTTTACATGTGTCGAATTAAAGTAAATTCAAATGTTACCATATTTGTGACTTAGGATCTGTTTTGCTTTTGTTTATTTTCCTAGATACCAGCAGATGCTGCATACAAACTTGGTTTACCTAGCCACTATAGCTGACTCCAACCAGAACATGCAGTCTCTACTACCAGCAGTAAGTACAAAATAGTGTAAAAGTGGGGAATAGGTTTCATTTGGGTTTCTGGAGTGAGGGGTGGGAACCACCCAACCTCTCCCACCTCCCCCAAAAAACCCCTGCAACCTAACCAGAAGTGTTTGAGGTAATGAGCAAATGTTCAGTCTCTGATATACTGCACAGTTAATAGCTGATGCGGTGTCTCTTCATGAGAGTAATCTTACATTTAGAGTAATCTTGCTGCCTAGGTCTTGCTCAAAATCTGACTTGTGTAACTCAAGACTCTTAACCTGTGCACTGTGTGTTTAATTCAGAGTATCTGGCCTGCCTCATAGGTAGTCTTAGATTCCTGCCCCCCCCCCCCCCCCGCCATTCCCCTTAATTGAGAAGTCTAGTGATGTGGCTCTTAGTTCCTACAGCAGTACTCTGTTTATCCTCTTACGGTAGGGAAAGGTGGGGGGTGGGGGGATTTTAATTTTTTTCTATTTTATTTTTCATTGGAATATCATCCATTCTTTTGCCTGAGTGGAATGAGGTTTGGTAAATCTTAGTCTGTTTTTCTGTACTCTAGATGATTCTCTTAATTTCTTTGCCTCCCTCCTGTATCAGAAAGCAACCTTTTTTTAAGGGGGGATAATGATAACGTGCAAGAAATAAGGTTGCACAGGCTTAACTTGAAGCACTGCATTGCTTTAAAAATGATGCATTTCTTGGATAATACTTTAAAAAAATAATTTTCTTAATCTCTAGTTTTGAACTCTTTATTTTATAACACACCTCAGTTTTTTTCCCCTTTTCATTGTTTATGAAGCAGTATGGAAAAATACAACAAACATTAAAATAGCTTGCTATCTCTTTGCTTTTTGTGTTAATCGGCAAGCTTGGGGAGTTCATTGTGTGTAACACAGGGAAGTTTTTTTGGTAATAAGACTTTTCTTGAATTAATATAGTCTTGATTCATTTCTGTAATATGAAGCTAAAAAGAATATCTATAAAACAGCCATTCCTAGATACTAGTTTTCACCAACTGAAATTGAATTACTTTTTCTTTGGTCTCTGGAGAAGTGTTCTCCAATCATTGCTACTAGCAAAGCATCCTTTCAAGTTGGTACCTAGAGGACTATAGAAACAGTGCTTCATTATGTCCAACCTGTTGTGCCTGTAGAGGCTTCTCTTTTTATAAATTCATGCTTGTAACTGAGGAGGAGGGAAAGAAACCTTTAAGAGGGCTGCGTGTATTACTCAGTTAATATGTTTTTGGAGGCTTAATTCATATTGTGGTTCTGATGACAACTGGAAATGAATTTGACCTTATCTTAGTCCCTGGTGAACACCCCTGTTCTTAAAGTTGAACGCGATGACGTTCTGTTCTTAAAAGAAAATGAAGACAGGGCTAGGAAGGACTTTTATGGATCAGAACTGAAGTGCGTTTCTGATCTCGAATGTAAGGAATATTCCACAGTAGTGAGAAAACAGCGTAGTGTGGTGGTGTTTGGGGTGTGGGGGAGGTCCCCTTTGAACAGCTATGGTGGGACGAGTGAAAAAGCAGTTTCTTGTTATGTGAGTGTTTTTAATTTGAAAGAAAAAAAAACCCCAAACAACCAAAAAACCCACCAAAAAACAACAACCCCCCCACCCCCCACAACCCCAACCAAACAAAAAAATAAAACGCCCCACAAATGAAATTTAGATGTTCAGTCTTCCGTAGGTGTAGATGCTCTGCCCTACCAAGTAAAATCTTTGAAGATTTGGCTGAAATATGGTGACATAGTCAGATAAAATGAGTTTTTGTTTGGGTTTTCAGAAAAATATTCTTTAAATTCTTTCTGGCTTGCCAGCAGATTTTAGCCAGAATAATTTGGGAACATGTGAGCTACAACTTTTTCAGTGCAAGATAAACTGCTTCAGACTCTTTTCTTTCCCCTTATTGGTTTTCCGTTTAAGAACTGATGAGGCTCAAGTTGACTTGGAAGTATTATGTTTCTGTTCACCATGCTTCTGTGTCAGCTGTTGGACAGTCTTAGTAAATTCAAGGGTTGTGGGTAGCAACAGTTAAATATGGAGCCAAGTTACTGTTTGTGTAAACATCTACTATTTTTAATAGTAAATTTTATCAGCTTTAACATACTACTATTGTAGTTTCCCACATAACTGAGGAGGGCTTGAGTCTGGATAGCTTCTTAAGTTGGATTATGTCTGATCTATTCATATCTGGAAGATTGTTCCCCCAGTAAACTATATTTCTTTTCTTTGTTTAAATTTTATCTGGGTTTTTGTTTTAATTGGGTAAATACACTCTCAAGAAATGTCAACTATTACTTTTTATAAAATGCTTTATGTGATAAAAAGAGGTTGAAAAGAGAATACTGCTGTTAAGACAGCATGCACACTGAAAAAAAGAGCTAAATGATCAGGTTCATTGTATTTTTTAATATGTGCTAAAATGACTTGAACCTGGTAGTGACTTTGTATTCCCTCACAATGCTCCTTAGGCTTAATGCTTTGTATTGTTGGGAAAAATGCTTACAGTCAGCTTCTGTGCCTCTGCCCACATCTTTTAGAATGAGCTATTCTAATGAACTGACTGTACATACTTTCTGGAAGTGTGATATTGCTTGCAGAGGAGAAGATAAATCTTAGACCAGACGAAAAGTACAGTGAACTAATGGTGGTGTGCAGAGAAGTGCTTCTATAAAGTGGGCCTGGATGTGAGGAGGAGGTGAAACAGGTGAAACCAGCATTGCAGGCAGGGTGTGGGTGAAGGGAACTAGAAGGACTCTGAAATTCCAGCATTACAACAACGCTTCTGTTGTCTTTGTGTGCATAATGAATTTAGAGTATTCAATTATGACTTCTAGGATAAGAGACCTTTCTTCACATCAGAAGACAAAGTGTGAGGTTAATCTCCTTGAGTCAAGCAGTCTTTTCTCAGCATTATTAAGGGCAGGGCTGTTTTGGCGTGTCTGGCCAGCTGGATGAGAGTGGTGGCTAAGTCCACGTGTGAAGTTGATGCGACTTTTTGCTGCCTCTTTCCAAGTTATGGCAGTTATTCTCCTTCTTGGGCAGCAGTGGAAAGTATTTACTGTCGCCATGTGGGATATGCTAGCTTCCCAAAAAGGGCTTGCATGGTGAGGGACACAGCACTGTTGCATTCTTTTGATTTTCATTGGTGCTGCTTTTGAGGGAGGCAACAGCAAAGCTGAATTGTAGAGGAAAGGTATAATTGAAATTTGTTACTGGGACTTCCAAGAGAACCTCTGAAAACAGTAGTCAGATATTGTGTGTGTGTTTCTGAACACATTAAATCGCTAACTGCAGAACAGGCATCTTATCCTCCCTGACTTTTAATTTTGTTTTCTTGACATTAAAAAGGCATTGCAAACTATTGAATTAAAAAAAAAAACAACAAAACCAAAACTTTTTCACTTGGACATTTTCCATCCCCCATATATCTTCATTGTGCTGCAATTTTACAAGAAAACAACCCATGACAATCACTTCATTGGGAAAAGTAGAGGGGCACTTCTGTCCTTTTCATTTTGGCATTAGTTTTATAACAGGCAAATGCTGAGGTCTGCAGGGAATTATTTGATTTGGAACACTGTTTTCCAGAGTTTTTCTTACATAATGCAACTTGCATTGCGTCAGCATGCAGAGCACTTGATTTCAGTGTGTATTTCAAGAAGGTGATGAAAATAAATGCTTATGATTACTACTCACGTCTGTAACATAACAGTTTTCTTTGAATATAAAAGGGCCAGTTTCTTCCAGTCGTAGCAAGCGAAGATCTATGTGTGAAGTGAGTTCTGAGAAAACTCATTGGGTCAGAGTTGCAGAAAAATGTTCACATCTTTAAAATTTTTTTTAATTTCAGGTAGGAAAGGTTATTAATGATCTTATTAATAAAAGGTGATTTTTTTTTTCCTTGCTTGAAATACTTCTGTCAAAACTAATGGGCTCTGTAGGACTTGTGAAATCCCTGCTGTATGCTGTTCCCAAACTTGTCACACAGTTTAGGGTGGAGTCCATGCCATTTTAATTACAAAACACTTCTATATAAAATGGTGATTGCTTTTTGTAAACACCCAACATCAACAAACACTGAAATGCTGGTTACATCTAAAGAAACAGCTTCAAGAGGTAGAACTAGTAAACATTACTGGCACCTGACTAAAACTTCAAGTTAGTTATTAAAGATTTTTTGTTTTCTCTTGTGTTTTTAAAGCCACAGCATTCATGTGGTTAAGTAGGAATCTTAGAATCATAGAATGGTTTGGGTTGGAAGGGACCTTAAAGATTATCTAGTTCCAACTGCCCTGCTATGGGCAGGGACACCCTCCACTAGACCAGGTTGCTCCAAGCCTCATCCATCCTGGCCTTGAACACTGCCCGGGGTTGGGCAACGTGTTCCAGTGCCTCACCACCCTCTCTGTGAAAGAACGTCTTCCTGATATCTAATCTAAACCTCCCCGCTTTCAATTTAAACCCATTACCCCTTGTCCTGTCACTGCAGGTCCTATCTTCAATATAAGAATGGTTTTACTCAATCAGTGGAAACTCTCATATGTTCCTAAGTACACTTCAGTATTTTTCACAGGGATAATGTTCAATCTATGATTTTAATGTACTTGATGTGATTAGTTTGTCGAAACAATTCAAAGTCTTAGGAACTGAACAGTGCACTCTGCTTTCTAGTAGCCTTAATTTTGAACATCAAAGTTTTCTGAAATACTGAGTTATCTGGATACTTTATTTTCAAGAAAAAACAGTAAGATGGCAACCAGAGAGAAGAAAAATATGGCTGAGTGTTAATACCTTATGATAAAATTTGCGAATAAAACCCCTGTTACTGAAGATAAGAGGGAAACCTAAATCAATAAAGTTCTTTCCCAGGAATTTGGTACATAACTGGACAAGTCTCGTATGTGTAGTAGTATAGCAGAAAGTCTGTTTGTGGTATCTGCTTTCCTGCTGATCACAGCTGGCATCAGTCTTTAAAACTGTGGCTTAATTCTGTGTATATTGAATGTTAGTGTGTTGATTAAATTAGTTTTAAAGCAGGTACACAAAGCAGCATGGTGTATTATTCTGCATTAGCCTTTCAGAACACAAGTCCATGCCAAATTCAAGCTCAACTACTTGTAAACTGAATTAACACAGAACAGAGCAAAAGAAAGGTTGAATGTTTCCTATTAAGAGGCATGTGAGCTATTGGTCAGAAGTGGAGCTTGGATTTTGAACAATAATTGCTACAATTAAATGTTGGTTAAACAGTTGCAAAAATCATGATTTCTAAATACTTTTTAAAAGAGAAACGTTAGGCAGCAGTTTTCTTGAAAAAAGGGAGGAAAGGTGTTGCATTCATTGCTACCACACTGTGCGAGTGCTCTCCAAGGAGCTTTCCTGCAGCTCTTCAAGCAAGAGGCAGGTAAGAGCCAGTGTGGTTGGGATGGGTAAAAGAAACTAAGTTTTGCATTCCTCTACTGTCAGGCTAGTGCAAATCCGTAATTGACAAAAGCTAATCTATTTGTGCTTGCTTTTTCCCTGAAGAACATAATTTCTTAAAGTGTTTGTTCCTCCAACTCTATGTACTCTAAATTCTATTTGCTATGTTGATTTTGCATAGCAAAAAATACTTCCTGTGTTTTGTGAGCAAGAAACCTATGGGGTAAGCCACCTTTGGTAGAAGTCTGTATCCCCCCCCCCCCCCCCCGCTTAGTTAGGCTTTGTCACTAAAGGAAGGGAAATGTGGGACATCTACGTTCATCTTGTATTACCATGTTACTCTAAGAATTCAGCCTTACCACTTTGTTAGTGATCAGAGACTCAGCACTTGGAACAGAATAGTAAGTAAGACTTTTGCTGAATTTGTACAATATTACAGGTTTGTTAGAGATGAGGTTTAATTCATTATTGCTGACAGTAGCCTAGTTCTTAGGTATGATTGCAATAACCAGTCATAAAAGCAGTGCCTTATGATCTGGCTGTGCAAGTGCTTACAGAGAGGCCTAGCGACTGTATCACTTAATTGTATTTGCTCCAAGGCCAGCACATGATCATCTGTATCCATTTTCTTTCTTTGAGGCTTTGCATGCTGTTTGACTTCTGACCTCTGTCTGTACACTCTGCTGTAAACATGTGGTTATGGGATATTAACCAAAAGAGAGCTAGTTTTACAATTAACTACTCTGTTTTTTTTTTTTTGGTGGAGCATGGAAGAACATGTCCATCGCTTACACCAGGAAACTGAGAATCTATTCGTTACAAAGGAAATCTTGCCAATTGTCAGTAGTACAAGCTTGTTAGAAAACGTAAAGGCCAAACAACCGGAGTTGCTATGATTTAAGTTTTGCGGGTTGTTTCTCTCCTAGCCTGTTTGTTGAATCTTTGTAAAAACACCAGGCCTTGTGTTGATGTTCATCCTTTGGGGCTAATGGTGTCATCCTGGTTTAGGAAAAGAGAATTGGATATACTGCATTTTTAAAAGAATTTTCAGACTGTGGAGCCTCAGTTTATCCATATATGCTATAGTCTTATAATACAAATTGCTTTTCCAGGTTGTTCCTTTTGTTCCAGGGAGGCTTTTAAATGTTGAGAAGAAGTTTGACTGTCATTTGACAAAATTTCTTGTCAGTTGTAATGGTTATGCTGATGTAACCACAGCTGTGCTCTCATCAGCCGCAGTTCTGTGGTGTGATGTTGTACAATGAATCAATCTGGAGAATCAGTCCAGACTAATTAGGTGGAAAGTGGGATATTTTCACTCTGGATTAGTTCAGATCAACTGCAGGGCTATGTAAACGGCTGTGGTGGCACAACTGGAAGGGTAGTATTGGGAAATGGAGAGGTACTGGAGGAAGCTTCTTAAGCCATCAATTCCACTGAAAATAAAAATAGTATCAGGATATAGGAATTGAAATTGTCAGCATGTTAAGAGTGAATTCATAGGCCACTAGTCTATGTACTCCAGTCTAAGAGGATTGCTCTAACTTCTGTAAGCTCCTTTGCATGTGTGGCTAGTCGGGGCTCTCCACATGGGGAGCTAGTGCACTGTACACAAAAACTACTCACTGCCTACTGACTTCTGTGGCTGATTTAGAAATCCGTAATAAAAAAAGCAGCCAATTCGAATTAGGAGTATGCTCTAAAGTGTAATTATTTCATACCTGAGGATGTGATTTGCCTCTCCTTAGCACAGCATCGTCACAATAAATACCTATTTCAACCCGAAGCAGTTTGTCGAGAGCTGCATCAGGCAGTCTGGTAACAGATGCCGAGTCCTGTAGCCTGTATGGTTTTGCTGTTTCCCTAGTGAAATGCTCTGAAGGTTCTGCAGGATACTTTCTGCTTTAATTGAGTTTACATAAAGCCTTCTAGATGGAATAGAGGTGGATTTTTTTCCTCTTAGGTTACTAAATGCAAGCAAAACCTGTAAATATTGGACCAGATACTAAACTGTCTTGAAAGCCAGTCAGGAGGTAAACAGCTGTTGAACAGCAAGTTCCTGCTTTGAAGGACAGATATGAACTGCATTTCATGGCGGAATTGTAGAGTACCTCTGAAGCTGGCTAATTTCTATAACTCGGTCAATGTCCACAGTTAACTTGTTCCAAGTCACTTAGAACCATCTAAATTCATATTAGATTATTTAACTTTTAATTTAAGTAATTGCTAGTTATATCAATAGTTGAGGATTTTGATTTTTTTTTTTTTAAGTATCAGAAGAGCTATTGCTGTATGGACACTAAGTATTTTAGGGTGACATTTTCTGGGTGTTAAAATGATGCTAAAGGATACTTGTACAGTGAGAGATTTTTATACAGCGTTGTATGTTAAACAAAGTGTTTGAGTATTACACTACGCACTGGTTTAACATTTTGTTTCAAATATTAAATCAAGAGTTTCTTTGATTTGGTTTGAAAATACTGATACAAGTTGAGGTTTAGAAACTGGTTGTCATTCTAAATCTGGAATTTTTTACTGCTGCTGTCACAACTGGTACTCCAGCAGTGAGAGCACAAATTACATTTGTAATTAACTTCACTATTTAGACATGATTCTAAAAGCTTTTCCATAGAAATCCTCCCTACCCCCAAACATTACCCCTGCTGAGAATTGATACAAGTTCTTTGTTTCCTTCAAGATACTCTCCGTACTAGAATACCCTGCACCTTGTAGAAGAGTTGCAACCCAATTAAATAAGTCTTGCTGCTTTCAGATCTCAGGAATGTATCCCTTTATGATCTTATTTCCCAGTCTGACACCTCAGTAAGTACTCTGCAGGTGCCATCACCACCTATCAACAGAGTAGTGTTCCCTGAGACTGGGGCAGGTGCTGTGATACCAGCAATGTGGTATGAACAGGGCAGGGCACCTCCTGGGATGGGATATTTTGCTTTGCAGAAAATAGTGTTTAAGAACGGAAGACAAAGCTGATTGATTAAATCCTGAGTTAGAGCTTCTCTTAGGAAAATCAGAAGGCTTTTAGGTTTGTGTTCCATGTAGCTTTTAATTGTTATTCTGAGTGAATTTAAAGAAAAATGTTTTTGATAGTGTACTTGAAATATGTATTGCTATTTGTATTGATTACGTCCTTTACGTTTTATTGACAGCTGAGTTGGTATTCCATCTCAGTTTTCATAACAATAAATGTTCCATAAGCAAATCTTTCAACTTGTTATTGATGGTAAGAAAAATCTGGTAGTATGAAATAGGGCAGAGAAGAGATGATAGATGAAACTTCCAGGTGTACAATTCCACCACAGCAGCTTTTATTAGTGCTGTCTTGCATTTGATCCAATTTATTATTTAAAAGAAAATTCTCTGAAAGAAATACAGTTTGGCTATTGTTCTGCAGTTCGACTATTGTTTCAAGTGTATGCTTTCAAGTAACTTTTGGTTTCAGTAAGATTTTGTTTGCTGGAAGTTGTCAGTTAAAATCTTAAGGGTTTGGTGGTGTGGTTTGTTTTTTCTCCCCTCCTTGTCTCTTGTTGGTTAAAACTGCAGGTCAGTTTCAGTCTTTTTCCAGTTCAGATTTCCAGAGTGGACAAAACAGCTCACAATTTTTGTTTTTCATGCTCTGATAAATTTTAAATGCTCATAGAAGCTATAAATTGTAATCTGTGTGTTTAGGGAAATGAGCCAAAAATTAAGGTTTAGAGAGTGAAGCTATGTCTGACTTCTAAATCTTCATTTTCTACTGGTAGAAAAATATTTAACACTTTCTACTTCATAATTGGCATAAAATCAGCAGTGATTTTAATTTCCGTTCCTTTCTGACATTCATCCAGCAGAAAGAGGGAAGTAGCCTTTCTTTTGATTCTGTTAACCTAATTACCTCTGAATGTCATTTCACCCCTCGTATCTGGACTGAATGGGTAGGGTTCATGTTGGGTAACTTTTTTTTTTTTCCCCCGACAAAGCGTGAAAGGTTTCTTGTTCTTTTTTCTTAATATCTGAGCTTTGAATACTGTGTGGTCATTTTGTACTTTAAAAGGTCTTTCTTGCATGTAGTGCATATTACTGGGGATAGTCAATTTCCTTAACTTCTGTAAAGAACGAAATAGGTTAAATGACCCAGGTTTTGTAGGTTTTTTGTGGTGGTTTTTCTTTTTTTAAAGTAAAGATGATTTAAAAGAAATTTATCACCTGTAAAAGCCTTGATCAGTCTGATAAAAATAGGAAAGTTGCTGTTTTAAAGCAATTTTTTCTTGTTTTCTTCTGGCTACAACCAGTAGAAAAATACTGTGGAGGAATTTCGCTGGGGAATAATTGTATCTGCAGGAGACATTTCTTTTTAATTACTATCAGGTAGTGATTAGTTTGACCCTGATGTGAAGGCTTATAACACTTTAAAAATATTCTCTATAACTGTTTTGATTGCTTATATGTATGTGTAATTATCTCTGAAACTTATTTAAACTTTGTTCTAGTGTCTTCTGTTGATGAATTCCTCAGCTCTATGTGATTTATGTGGTGTCTTGTATGTTTAATCTTACTGCTCAATTTATTGACCATTCTCCTGGGATTTTCTTTGTTGTTGAAGCATAAATCGGATGATCTACTTTTTTGTATGTATTGTACATTAAATTGTATTTCTGTCATACCTTTATATTCATCACCTTATAATGGAAAAAAAATCCTTTTTGACTTCTTTCACCTGAAAGACATTCAAAGTCTTTAATCACCGGTTGCTTGTCTTTGGAATCCTTCTGCTTTTACCATATCTTTTTGTGATTGGCTTCCTCAAATCAAACATGTATCATGATCACAAACACCATGACATTTTTTTTCTTGCATATTGTACTTCACTTTTGATATATCAAGTTCTGAAGGTAATTGGAAAGTGAACACAGGTATTTTGAATATTATTTTTATGGATTATTTTTTAATCATTTTTTCCTGCCAAACTGTCTGGGTCTTTTTTTTTCTGGATTAGTTGCAGTAGGAGTTTCTTCTTTCTGCAGAAAGAGTCATTCAAAATTCAGTGCAATTGCTGTATATTTGTCTACTGAATTTCACCTGGCACCATTCTGCTTATGCTTTCTTCCACAGTTTTCAGTAATTAATGTTGCAGCATCCTCAAATGCTGACATTTACTAGCAAATATTTTCAGGGAATCTCTGTTCCTTTATTCTTTGAACTTCACGTAAATTATTGCTTATTTCTTTCCTTTGGGAAGTTTCTGATCAATGGAAGTATGTACCCCTAGCCAATGTATTTTTTTCCAAATGGCTTTGTCAAAAACTTCTGTTTAAAATAAACTTCTCAATACATGGCTAAGTAGTTTATATATTGGAAGATTTCTAATCTGTTAGAAAGATACGGTTTCCCTGTGTTGACACTTTACTAACTCATCTTTATAAAACTCCAAGGTTGCTAAGTATAATAAACTGATTATTTTGATAAATTTACTTGTGGCTCACGGAACAAGGCTTGCAGATTTATGATTCCTAAAATTGGTTCTACTACTTTTTTATAAAAAAAAAAATAAATAGGTACAGTGTTTGCCTACCTTGTAGTCATCTTATGGGGTAGTTTAATGAAAGATTGGATATTTTAGCAGCTTGGACTCTTTTTTTCCTTGCATTATTTTCAAGAATCTGAAATGGGTTCACACAGGTCTTTGGGCTGTTTCCATAACCAGAAGCTCCCATTGCTAAATTATTTTCTGATAAGTACCTTTTTGGGTGTTTTTAATTACTCCCTCAGTTCTCTCAATTCCCTGTGGCTTGTGAAGTCTCTTTCAGGTTTTTGTATCTAATGGGATTTTAAAAATCCTTAAAACTTTTTTTCCTGCCCTTGAATGTTTGTGCTCTCAATACTGATGTTTGATCACTGCAGTGTTTTTCTTAATATTAAACAATGGTTTTTTTTAAAAGCTCCAGAATAAATTCCAGAGTTGGATAATATAGTTCAGTCTCAAATAACCTTTGCAGTGCTTTTGTCCATCTTTCCATGCATAAGCACATGCCTGTGTTTGTGCAGTTGCACCTGCAGGACAGCTAAAACCTCGGTATGATCTAATATTTTTCTAGTACTTTATAATATTTTTCATTAGCATCATGTTGTGCAAATACTAGATTTCCTAATGATTTATACTTTGAATCTAAAGTTAATTCTGAAAATATTTCAACTTGGGTGTCTTTCGGCTTTGCTGTCTTTGCTGAAATGGGGCTGCTGTTATGCTCTGAGCTCTAACTGCTCATGTGAAGGTACCGAGTGTGTTGGATTTGCTGATATTCCAAAATATACCTTCTAAATAAAAATTAAAAATAAGTTTCTGTTTCTCTCTGTATCAGTTTTAGGTAGTTTCTGTTAGATGTAAAAGTAGGATGATAGTGAGGTTTTGAGGGTGAAGGGAAGACTTAACAGAAGAGGCCTTACTTTGGTTGCTTGCTATTGGAGGAAGGTCAAGGAAAATGGAGCATCGCTTCGCTCGCACTATGCAGAGAGAGCAGCTGCCTTTCGCTCTTACCTTTTCTGCCTTCTGTCATTTCTGCTGTAGGATGAGGAGTAAACTTGCTTAGAAAAGCTCGTTCTCCTCATGATGGAAAAATAAAAGGAATTTAGTAAGAGAAGTTGTCTACTTGCTTGTGTTCTCCTTCCTTCCTCCTGCTGAAAAAAAGCCTTTCACTAATTTCTGGAGGAATTGTTAAAAATATTGTGGGGAAAGTAGTACCTGCTTTGAGGTATTTGAAGAAAATTTGAGAGTATAAATTATTACCATTCCCTCCCTTCCTCTGGGAAGCGAATAGATGTATGCCTCTGCAGTACCCAGATGTTGCCTCCTCCAAGGCCAAAAAGGGATCGTGCCTTACACTCATTTGGAAAGCGTAGCTCTTCTCCACTGTATTACAGCTTGTCTTTACGAACGTCCTGATGAGTAGGTGTAGGTATGAGGGTGGCTGGGATAGATGGGTACTTGGGGATCACCCCCTTGCTACTTGCCATGAAGAGAAATGTTGAAAAATACACGTGTGTTTGTCTTGTGGGAAGGGTTTGGCATGAGTGGTTAGGGCCTCTTAGAGAGGATCCTCAGAAGCTGGAGAACCAGGTGTTCGCTCTCACAGAGATGACTTGTATTCCCCTGAAAGCGTTTGGCTGAGGTATGTGAGGATCATAGAGTCTCGCAGGAGTTTTTAATAGGAAAACGAAGCTGGCTACTAGCAATTTCTGCATCTCCTTACACTGCCGTGAGTAGAACCTAATAGTAAATTCCCCCTTGTATTTACTGTTTTTCTTGCTCTCCCTCTTTGAACTCTCAAGGTTATTCAGTTATTTTCCTCACAATTTCATTAGGAAATTTGCCAAAAACATCCTTTCTAGGCAGCTGTCTCTGGACCTTTGGAGGCCAGCACTAATGTGCTTCCAGTCTGTAGGGGGTGTTTGGCACGAAATTCTGAACTAGGCCTTCAGCGCTTCGGGGGAGAGAGGGGAAGAGATCGGGAACAGTTTACCACACCCAGGTGCAAATATTTGCTCCTCTATGAGCCTTCTGAGGCTCTCATTTCTTGTTGTACTTGTTTTGTCCTGGTGCAAGGTCTGCGAACAGCAACAAATCGTTGATGTGAGAGAATTGTAATGGAAGAGTTCTTTTTCTGTTAGCCAAATGTTGCTTTGAAGGAAAGCTTTTGCGTGTGTGGGAAGGAGCGACTCCAGCAATCTTAAACTGTTCGGATATCATTTTTTAATGAGGCATTGATGTGTGGGGTTTTCTTTTGTTTTAAAATGGTGCTTGAAGTTGCTGTAGTGTTATCTGCATGTAATACTTCATGTAAAATTGATTGGAATATGAAACGTTTTGCCAAAATTAATATCAGGAGGAGTTTTGCCTATCAGAAAGAGCAAGAAACGCATTTCAGTGCTTTCTTTCATACCCTGCTTAACAGTATAGACAACCGCCGTACCATATGCACACACAATATATTTGTCAGACTAACCGCTTCTCGTGTTTGACTAAACTGTCTCCTTTCAGCCACCCACACAGAATATGCCTATGGGTCCAGGCGGGATGAGTCAGAGCGGCCCTCCCCCACCTCCGCGCTCGCACAACATGTCTTCAGATGGTATGGTAGGTGGGGGCCCTCCTGCACCACACATGCAGAACCAGATGAACGGCCAGATGCCTGGTAAGTTTTTCTCCTCTAAGACATTAACACCAGCGTTGCCTGGCAACTGAAACGACATGGGGGCTCAAGGGATACTAGATTGTTGATGACAAAACTGCTTTGAATGCCCCCGAGTACAAGCTCTCTTAGAGTTTGTTAGCTACAGAGCTACGTGACCTGTATTCAGTGTTTATCAGGCTGCCCTTGGGCTTTGATGTAGCTGACACACAGCATTCCTCTGATGAACAGAACTGGCTAAATTTAGTCTGTTTGAAACCGTGCAGTACAGCTGGCTTTGGAAGGCTTATTGGGGGAAGGTATTGGCCTGTGGCTGAGTGAACACAAATCCTTCCATCAAAAGATAATGCAAAATTGTCGTAGCTAAATAATTAGATAATAATAAAATAGATACATCTTAAGGAGGGTGTTTTGAATGTGAGTAAATGTTAACACCACCCCCACCCCATTTTTATAAAGAAAGTCATCCAGCTTCCACTAATCCTCTGTCTTCTTTATTATTGAAGAGGTGTTGAATCGTAAAGGATTTGTAAAGAAACGGCCTCCAGATTATTGTTTTAGGTGTAAATTTTAAGTCATGTTTTATGCCATCCTGTTTTGTAATAAAAAGAAAAGTGCTTGGGAAGTCAGAAACAACGCAGTGAAACAAGATGATAAAATTCCACGCTGTACCTGCCAGTACTGGCTTTGGGGTAACTATTCCCTTTAGCAGTCAGATCAGAATGGAGTAGTCCCTGGAAAAGCTTGCTTCTTTATGTAGAGGCTGTTTTCCAGAATTTCTGCTCATAAAGTCATACTGCCTATTTCATGTGAATTGGCTTTCAGCTTAAAATTGCATTCCCAAGATTGCTTTTGTTCAGGACCCCTTGTCTTTTGTTGGTTGGGGTTGTTTTTTGGTTTTTTTTTTTTTTCCTTTTTGTATGGACGAACTTTTCATACAAAAGCTCTTCAGGGTATTGATCCTTCCAAGAAAGGAAAATGCTGTCAGAAGATCTTTGAAAATTCAACTTTCAGTGGTCACAAGGATAAGCTTCATGACAGCAAAGACAGTAAATACTTATGCAAAACTTAATATGAAGTAAAAAGTACAAAGATTGCTGTAGTCTCTAATCTTTTGCGAGTCTTGATAAAACAGACCTGATGGCGTTAGTGACAGCTCTTCCGAGAAGAATAGCTGAACAGCCTCTAGAGGCTCTGTGTAAGAAGTGTAATAAAAGCTCTGGAGAAGAAGTTAGTTTTGTCATACATGTTGGTCATGGTCTGCATTTGTAAGTGGAAAGAGCAAAACTGCTCCCTAAGTAAGGCAGAGATATTCTGGTTGTGGAGTCCCCTATCCATCTAAGATCCATCAGCTCCCATGGAGAATAGCACTGCCTCTCACAAATCAGTCTCTTTGACCCTCTAGTGTAATCATATTATTGTTATTATAATGATCTTTTCCAAGGAGAAGGATTACTAAGTCACAATGTGAGCATAATGACTTCACTGCAGAGCCACAGGGGAGAAAAGTCACTCCTTAAACATACATATTTTGTAATTAGATAGAATAAGAAAAGAGCTCTTATGAAAATTTATGAAAGGTAAATAGGTTTGTTTTGGTATTCACCTAGACAGATACTTAAAGCTTAGTTGGAAACCCTATGTAATTTAGCCTTTCTTCCAACATATTCCCTTTTTTGAATGTCTGTTCCTTCCCTTCTATGTTTAAGGTTGTCTCTGAGGATGTGAAGATAAACAGCTTAGGGTGAGGGCATCTCTAATATCGGAAAGGCATGCTAAAATAATTTCATAGTTAGGCATTGGAGAAGGGGAAATGGAATCATCTTGTTAAGTGGATAGCTGAATGATTATTTTCTTGAAGTGTTTGCTAGTTTGCCTGTGTGAGCCTTTGTGTATTTCATATTTGTAAGCATTTCTGCAGCGTATGCATTTGCTTTCTGTTTATAGGGCACTTAACTCTGAAGTTATGTAGACACTTTGTAATAGAATCCAGATACAAAACCTTAAATATCTGAAGAGATGATCTGTCCAAAAGGAATAAAGTCACTGAAATAAAATACAAGAGATGCCAGGGTTGACTACCACAAGTTGACCAGCCTGGAGGAAATAAAATGCAGGATCTTAAAAATACCAGCTGAGGATTTCTGTAAGGCCTTACCTGAGTAGGGGCTTCCACAGGACGGAGTTTGGGTGGAAGGGATGATGGCACAGAGCGGTGGGTGTTGGTCTCTTCTCCCAAGTGACAGGACAGGAGTAAATGGCCTCACGTTGTGCCAGTGGAGGTTTAGATTGGAAATTAGGAAAAATTTCTTCACTGAAAGTGTTCTCAGGCACTGGAACAGGCTGCCCAGTCTGTGGTTGAGTCACCATCCCTGGAGGTATTTAAAAGATGCACAGATGCCGTGCTTAGGGACATAGTTTAGCGGTGGTATTAGCAGTGTTAGCATAGGGGTTGCACTTGATGATCTTAAAGGTCTTTTCCAACCAAAAAGATTCTGTGGGAGGATTAAAAGAACTGCCTAGTGATGATCACGGCATGAGTTGATGTAAAGTACTGCTGTAGACCTGTCCCATTACCTAAAGGGCAAAGGATGATTTTTCTCATACTTGTGTTCTGGTTAATAAAGGACCTGAAGTGCTGCTGAGGCCCTTAATTGCATCCCCAGGTAAATGACTGTTCCTCTTAGGAGGAAATTTGGTCATGCTGAACTTTCTTCAGCCTATGGTGCAATTGAGTGTTATCTGTAACGGTGACAGAGTGTGGCTTTTACCTGAAAAAACTTACTGTTTGAAGAATTACCTAGACTGAGAGTCTGTGTGATGCAAAGTAAGGGTAATCCAGATTTGGAAGTAGATGATGAACTGGGTTGCACTGATGGCAAGTTGCCTTCCTGGTTTCTTGAGCTTGTTCTTTCGCATGTAGAGACTTTGAAAGTAAGACTAGCCCTCTGACCTTTGTCCTGCCACTGGTAGGTCACCTTCCTGAATAACAGGTGCTTGTGTGTTACCGACAAGTTCTCTCAGTCTTCTGTCCTCCCTGCAAATGTTGTCTCAAATGCACTTGGGCTGGCTTGCGGCTTCTCAGAGCTAAGATACTGTCCATAAGTTCTTAAGAGAAAAAAGCGTTTCTCTGTATAGTCAAGATAGATACTTAGTCCACTAACTTTGTTGTAATACAGAATCTAATTAGTACAGCATTCAAAGCAGTTATTTTAATAGCAGATATGCACTTCATTGCTCATTCACATTCTGTTATTCCTATTTCATTTATTCATAAGAAAAGAAACAAAATATCAGCTGTTGTGTCCTTATGTGCAGAACCCTGTGAAGTATTTTGGCAAACTGTAAAAAAAAAAAAAAGGCAGTATGTTCTTACACGTTTTCATTTGCAAGGTGTTTAGATACTGTGGTCTTAGCATTTCCTCTGTTCTTGTCTTCTGACTAGCAAACTACCTGATTTTGACCCCAGAACATGTGCGTGCCTGACATTTCATGTGCTAGCTTTCTCTGAGTGCTTTCTCCTGTTTTGATGCTACCCGAGATGTGAAGTGTAAATTAGCCTTTTAGAAAAGGTGTTTTAGTTGTTCAACTTCTCTTGCGATGATTGTTGCCTCCCCTGTTTTACTACTTACATGACATGACCAGTTATTATAAACTTACCCTGCTGTGTACTTGGCTAGTGCCCTGAAATCTGTTACTGACAGTTCCTTCCTTTAAACAAAAAAGGAACAAACCTAGGCCCTGGCTTTCTGACGCTAACCCTGTGTATTCCTTCCTGCGTATTTCTTTTCTTAGGAAAGAAATTAAGAAAGAAGTCTTCTGGCTGTCCTGCAGTAGTTGCTCGGCACTACAGTCTGGAGCTTTTCTTCACCTTAGCTTTACTTTAACACATTGATGGTTGATGTCATGGTTAGAGATGATCTCACTTTATCAGCATTAAACCGCCTCTGTTCTCATTATTGAAGAGTTAGGCAGTGCTAAACTGAGGAGAGGACAGTATAGGCACCTGTAGTTCTCTGTGATGGTCGTAATCCTATTCAGAGTTGGGTTTTTTCTGCATTTGTGGTGGATCTGCCTCTGTACAATTCAGCAATCTGCTCACCTTGTTTTGCAGGAACAATGAACTGCACATGAGATACCTACCTTTTTTGTGTTTTCCGCTTTCCTTGATAAAATAAGCTTGTGCCTTCATTTCAGTAAGGTGCCTTGGAAAGGGCAAGAGGGTAAACATGTTAAACGTGTTCTCACTTTCTTCATGTTGGCTTTTAGTAGCTGTGTTCCTTGATCATTAACTTTCTCTTCTGCATCTTTTTGTTTGCAAGTCAGTTGGTATTGCCTCTGTCACCTTGTGTACAACTCTGTCCTTATTTTAGCCTTCATTCTGTCCTTGATCAGTGCAGTTATTTCTCTAGCCAAGAGAGGACTCAGAAGCTGTTTACATCTGAAGGCAGACACCTTTTATTTATTTATTTTCTTCTGCACAAGGAGATATGTAACCAGATCACTGTCTTCCTACAACTCTACTGGCACAGTTTCTTTTAGATTCCTTTTCTAAGTTTTCTGTGTTTCTTTTTTTTTTTTGTAGCTTAAGAAACCTGTGGCGTGTTTGGCAACAATCGCATCTTCATGCTGAACTCTGTATATATCAACACTTTGCTTGTTTACAGTTGACCTACTCTGTCACCTGCTCTGGCTGTACATACCTTCATAAACTCTTCATGTGGTGCTTGACATATGCATAATCCTTGCATTTCATTTACTCGTTTCGCTTGTCATATTTATATCTAGTCTCTTACTAATTTTACTCCTAGTAGCTGCTCGCTTATCCCAGTTACGTAATGGCTAAACTGATCAGATGGTATTGCAATGTTTATACTTTTAAAATGCCCATTGAGAGTAGATTTAATTCAGAGACCATTCCAATTCCAACCTGCGTTGTCAAGAAGAGGCGAAATAAAGGGTGAAGAGATGTAGTTGGCCTCATGGGTATATGAACATGTTGCTCTTCCTTTGAATCTGTGCAAGCATGAGAGGTGAGCTGATTGACAATTTGACGGCTGTCCTTCCAGTCATCATCTCCCACCCCAGTAATCTCTAAATACAGTTGCAGAATATTGGCTGTAGATCGTATGTTCAAACAGTGTTCAATCTGCCTTCAGCTGTTCAAATACATTCTACATGTATTTGTACCGTGTGAATGTTAATACTGCCTGACTTCTGAAATAAAAAAAATAGTAACTGTTATTTTCAGAAGAGTGTCTAGTATGGCTTGTTTGAATAAACAGAAATAGTACAGCTATTGTAATGATTATATGTGTAGCTGTGATAGACCCACCAAGCTGGCTGTTAAACTGATACTGTGCAATGCAGGCCGAAATTCAGGGTGTGTTGTATGAGTACGAAAAAGGCTAGTTTTGCATATGGTATGGATATAAGATGAG
The DNA here is from genome assembly GCA_027574665.1 of Rhynochetos jubatus. Taxonomy (NCBI): domain Eukaryota; kingdom Metazoa; phylum Chordata; class Aves; order Eurypygiformes; family Rhynochetidae; genus Rhynochetos; species Rhynochetos jubatus. The sequence goes on from CM050648.1 coordinate 49,659,300, forward strand.
CTGTATGATATTTAACACCTTTGCTTTTTTACCTTCAGCTGTTCAGCGAAAGAAAATGTATGACCTAGTAGAACTGAACTTTGTCTACTGTAACTTTTTTTTTTTAAATTTAAGTTGGGACATCATGAGCAAACTCTGTTTTAATGTAGTTGTATTTAATTTGTTTTGTGTTTCGGTATGACTTTATTTGCTTGTTTTATGATAGTTACTGTAGAACCTTTTTTCCCTGTTTTCCTTTCTGAAGGACCTAACCATATGCCTATGCAAGGACCTGGACCTAACCAACTCAATATGACAAACAGTTCCATGAACATGCCTTCAAGTAGCCACGGGTCAATGGGCGGCTATAATCACTCAGTGCCATCCTCACAGAGCATGCCGGTGCAGAATCAGATGACGATGAGCCAGGGACAGCCAATGGGCAACTATGGTCCCAGACCAAACATGAACATGCAACCAAACCAAGGTGAGTGCGATGCTTGTTAGCTTCTCTAAGAAGGAAACATCTCCTGTACAGGCTTTTCTTGCAGACTTCCTTCTCTAAATGCATTTGTACCTGTGTTTGGAGGACTCTACATCTCCTTTCTCCCATGTGTCAGTGTGTAGAGTAGACATTGAACTGTTTTCAGCTATTGTGTGAGAATCTGGGAATGGATCTGCTTTCATCAGTTACAAGTTAGAACTACTGTTTATCTTTCTGAGACTTTACACTTCTAAGTGTTGTTATTGCTCGAGTTGATAAAATACATCTCTTCAGTCTCTAGGGTAAACTGAAAAATTAGTCAGATAGCCCTTAGATTTTTATATCTAATTAATCCGTGTTCTTTGCCATATGCTGTTTTAGCATGGAATGTCTGTTAATCTTAAAGAAATAAGATTCAGTTCCAGGAACAAATCCGCTGCTCCCTACTTTTTTTCAGGAGGTGTCCTTGTGTATATAGTAAAATTTAAAACTAATTTTGTATTTAGAATATTTGCATAGCATAAACAGTTGATGTATCCTGCTGACAGTCTGGTCCTTGTTGAAGTGCAAGGACATTTCAGAATTAAAATATTGCATTAGAGTCACAACAGACCAAATTATTAAACTGTGTATATATACTGCATATTCTTAGAAGTGTGCTTTACAAGTCAGCAAGCAATATTTTCAGTTTAGCGCTTACATCTGTCACTACTTTGGATATGGACATACCACCTGCTAGAAGACATACAGCAAAATGTTTTTAAGAAGTGTTTCTGCCATGTTTACAGCAAGATTTTTTTTTTTTCCCCAACCTGTGTGAACGCATGGATAAATTGTTTGAAGGATAGGACTTGAGGTTTTTGTCTCTCCTGATTGTGTAGGAGAACATGTTTGGTTTTTTTCTTTTTCTAAGGCTCCCTTCATGGTCACTGTAGAAAAAATAATCCTCTGGTAGCGTACGTGGCTCTTGTCACAGTATACTCTTGTTGGAGGCCAAAGCTCCACTTTGTTGCATAGATACCATTTGTTCTTGAGCTGTACAAACAGACCAGGTCATACTAATCAATTTGAGTGGTAGATGACAGAAAGGTTCATAACAGAACAGATGAAGTTCATGAGATCAACAATGAGTCAAGGTGAAACAGCTGTTTCTGCCGTTTTCTTACCAGTAGTGAAAGTGGGAAGTCTGAGTCTTTCATTGTCCACATTGTTAATGGCATTTTTCTTAAAACTTAACAGCAGAGTAAACAGGATAGTTACGTAGCAGTGGAAGCTATCAAAAGTGAGAATATTTTTCGGTCTCTCTGAATGGGCAAGTTATCTGTGTATTCTGGCCAATACACAGCAGAATAATTTTGCAAATGTGAGATGCTTTAGAAAAGTCCTGTGCATGCTCAGTTGAATTTTCATAGTTGCAGAGAGTTAGCAATGAGTATGTAGCAGTATGTGTGAGGGAGTCATCCGCTAGGTTGCTCTAGAGAAACAGCCAACAACTTGCTCTGTACGACTGGCTTACAGTTTAGGACTAGTAATGATTCCATTTTGAAGTAGTGTTCTTTATTCTTCCTCATTCCCCTGCTGTATATTCAGTACTCTGTCAAACTTGAAAATTGCTCATTAGAAAGTAGGCAGAAAGGTATTTAAAAGGTTTCTGTTTTGAAGTGGCTTTGGGGAATAAAGAATAAACCAGCATCTCACCAAATTACATGTTCAAGAACGAGCAAAATCTCTGGTTAGACCAAGAGCTGGTACCGTTGACTACACTTAGGGCCACAGCAAGCTTTCACATTGAGTAATTTTGTCATTTTGTACATTTTGTCAAAGTTTGATCCTCTAGGCTGAGACTTTTTCCATTCCAAATGTCTGCTTCAAGGCTGAGTTGGCTTTTTTTTTTTTAGTGAGTTTTGTTTGGTCGGTTTTGCGGGTTTTTTTGTTTACTTGGTTTGGTTCTTTTTTGTATAAGCTTCATAGAAGTGGAGAGCCATTTCTGACAGTGGGGTGAAAAATTATCTTTATAATATTTCAAAAAACGTGAGTAAACAGAGCATGTCCTATGTAAATGTAGGAGTGCAGGTGTCCCTTGCTTTAGAGCACGGCTTTGCAACTTGTCTGCTATGCCAGCAAGGTGTTACTTGCTATTTAAATGAAAATACTGCCCCAGATCAGTCAAATTTTGGATACCTGTGGGGGAAGAAGTCTTGAAATTTGAAGATATGCATATTTGTTATGTATTGGTAGCTAAGGTTTTTTGACCTAAGAATATTCCGTCAGGTCTATTTAATATTTCCTCTCTATCTTCTACTCTTAGTTGTTGCCTTGGTTTTGAGATTTGGTGACAAATTAGAGGAAATACTTTTGTGTCTTCACTCTGTTGTGATTCCAGGAGAGCAGGGGAGAGAATGGCAGAGAAGTCTGTGACCATGAGAGATTTAGACAGGTAGCCAAGATGCAGCGTAGTCAGGCAGAGGGTCTCAGCCAAGCACAGATGCAGCAGACCGCTCTTCTAAGTGAAGAAACAAGAATGAGCCATTAGGAAATGCATTGATATGTAGTTTAACAAAAAGAAAATAAACAGTTTGAGACTTAAATTTCTTAATTGGTAGCGCGTGCTGCCATTCAGACACAGAAATAAACCAATATTTTCTGAACCTCAGTATTGCTGTCAGGAGGCATGGGTGAATGTCTAAGCACACATAGTTTCTTAGGAAGGAGTGATTCGTATAACAATCCTGCTATATCTGGCCATTACTAACAGCACTAGCTAAATATAATGCTAAAAATTCTGCAGAATAAGCTCTTAGCATCTCAAGTTGACTGTTAAAAATTAGATGTTTTTGACCTTAATCTTTCCCTGCATGGGTTCCCCATCTGCAGAGGAATGAATCTGATGGTAAGATTATAATAACATCTGATTTCACAGGAGTGTTGTGAAAATATATTCATTATGAAGATTTGGACATTTTAGTTATGAATGCCATAAGAAAACCCCTGAGTGAATTAATAATTCTGTCTTCAGTGTTTGACACGTCATGGCATCTCACATGAACAGTTAGGAGGAAACAAAATATTGAAATTGTATTTCAGTGAATAATATCTAGTGTGTCCTGAACGAGGCCAGTACTTTTAGCAAAAAACCCATGCTATCTTACAGATAAAAAGACTAGAACCCACAGAAAGATTTGATCTAACTATTGGGTGGTTTTATCATAACTTTATGTGGTTTACAGCAAAACATCTTGTTGTGTATATACACACTTTGAGACAGATGGTGTTAGTAAGAAAAAATGGAAAAGTGCTAATTAAGAAATAAAATGCATAGTAACAGAACCCATTGTTGCATTTACTTTGTCTCCGCTTTGTACTCATTGTTGATTTGGACTAATTTACAAAATGCCAGCCATAAGAATATCTTAAATGAGAAGCAAAATTTTCATGGTATTGTTTGTTTTTATAGTCAGTCCAGTTAAAAGAAGAATTTTAGCCATTTTGGACTTAGGAAGCAAGATGTTTAAGTGGAAGATTCTGCAGATGACTCTTGATTAAACAACTACTGTAGGAGCCTGGGACATTTGCAAGGAATTTTGGCTACCTTTTGAAAAAAAGAGAAGAAGCAGCAGGAGCTGAGTGAATGCAGAAGGAACTCCTTTCTTATGGGTGCATTTCTTCTTTTGTATGGGAAGCTATTTCTGTTGGGAAGCTATTTCTGTTGGATGAAATATCTCAAGTTTTGCCAATTTTTGATTTTTCAGAGTCGAGGTGTAAGCACAATTTTCTGGAACCAGAAATTTATGTGGAAATTCCTCCTACTGAATCCTACTACTCCTACTTAAGGGAGAGCTGGGCAGGGAGGAATCTAATGCAAATCAATAAGGGCAAGTGTAAAGTGCTGCATCTGGGGAAGAACAACCCCATGTTCCAGTACAGGTTGGGGGCTGTTTGGCTGGAGGGCAGCTCCGGGGAAAAGGACCCTGGAGTCCTGGTGGACAACAGGCTGACCATGAGCCAACAGTTTGCCCTCGCGGCCAAGAAGGCCAGTGGCATCCTGGGATGCATTAAGAAGAGCGTGGCCAGCAGGTCGAGGGAAGTTACCCTCCCCCTCTACTCTGCGCTGGTGAGGCCTCCCCTGGAGTGCTGTGTCCAGTTCTGGGCTCCTCAGGTCCAGAAGGACAAGGAGCTACTGGAGAGGGTCCAGCACGGGGCCACTAAGATGATGAAGGGCCTGGAGCACCTTCCATGTGAGGAAAGGCTGAGAGAGCTGGGGCTGTTTAGCTTGGAGAAGAGGAGGCTGAGGGGGGATCTTACCAATGCTTATCAATATCTAAAGGGTGGGTGTCAGGAGGATGGGGCCAGGCTCTTCTCAGTGGTGTCCAGTGACAGGACCAGGGGCAATGTCTATAAACTGGTAAACGGAAGGTTCAAACTGATCATGTGGAAACCCTTCTTCCCTGTGAGGGTGCCAGAGCCCTGGGACAGGCTGCCCAGAGAGGTGGGGGAGTCTCCTTCCCTGGAGACTTTCCCAAGCTGCCTGGACTTGTTCCTGTGTGATCTGGTCTAGGGGATCCTGCTCTGGCAGGGGGGTTGGACTAGATGATCTCTAGAGGTCCCTTCCAACCCCTAACACTCTGTGAATCTATCTTTCATGGTCAGCTAATGATAACAAACAGTAGAATTCAAATACTTTAAAAACTAAGGACCAAGAAATCACAGTTTGCCCATCTGTGCTGGTTTTAATTGGGATAGAGTTTGTTTTCCTCACAGTAGCTGGTATGAGGCTATGTTTTGGCTGTGCTGAGAATGTTGATAGCACACAGTGGTTTTAGTTGTTGCTAAGAAATGTTTATGTCAACTCAGGGACTTCTTTCAGTTTCTGATACTACACCTGTGTAACCAGCTTCTTGTGGAGAATAAGCTGGGAGGGGACACTGCCTGGATAGGGACACTTCATGCCATAAAATGTCATGCTGAGTATACTAAGCTGAGGGTTGGACCAGGGGAGGCTTTCCTTCTCCCTGACTCTGGCTCTCAGTCTGTTAGTGGATGGTGAGTGGTTGTATCATTGGTTTTCTCTTCCATTATTTTTGTGACATGTTATTAGTATTATTGATATAATTATTTTATTTCATTTACTTCCAATTATTAAATTGTTCTTATCTCAACCCATGAGCTTCCTTCTCTCTTCCTCTGATTTTTCTTCCTTATCCCATTGGGGAGGAGGGAGGTGAGCAGGTGGCTGTGTGGTACTTAGTTACTGACTAGGGTTAAAATCATAGAGTCATAGAATGGTTTGAGTTAGAAGGGACCTTAAGAGATCATCTAGTTCCAGCCCCCCTGCCATGGGCAGGGACACCCTCCACTAGACCAGGTTGCTCAAAGCCTCATCCAGCCTGGCCTTGAACACTGCCAGGGATGGGGCACCCACAGCTTCTCTGGGCAATGTGGGCTTCACCATCCTCTCCAGGAAGAACATCTTCCTGATATTCAATCTAAATCTCCCTGCTTTCAATTGAAACCCATTACCACCTGCCTTTGTAAAAAGTTCCCCCAAGCTTTCTTTAGACCTCTTCAGGTACTGGAAGGTGCTGTAAGGTCTCCCCAGAGCCTTCCCTTCTCCAGGCTGGACAAGCCCACCTCTCAGTCTGTCCCCATAGCAGAGGTGCTCCAGCCCTCTGAGCATCTTTGTGGCTTCCTCTGGACTTGTTCCAACTGGTCAATATCCTTCTCATGTTTGAGGGGTCCAGAGCTGGATGCAGCACTCCAGGTGGGGTCTCAGGAGAGCAGAGTAGAGGGGCAGAATCATCTCCCTCGACCTACTGACCACACATCTCCTGGTACAGCCCAGGATATGGCTGGCTTTCTGGGCTGTGAGTGCCCATTGCCAACGCATGTTAAACCACGACATCGTCTCAGAAACTGTTTCTGAGATCCTTTTGCTGGAAGTCTGTTTCCTTGCTGGAAGCACTTGAAGCAAAGTTGCCCAACTCACCAGTCTGTATTTAATGATTATTATATGTTGTGTGAGATGAGGAAGGTGAACTCTACATGAAAATAATCATGTTGATTCTGTCATTTGCAGAAGACCAATTGTCAGATCTGGTGCTGAGTTTTTTTTTCTAATGACAATTTACACAGATTCACAGAGCGTTAGGGGTTGGAAGGGACCTCTAGAGATCATGTAGTCCAACCCCCATTTCATTTATTTAACTTACCAAAATTCCATTAAAGTTTCAGAGCTCTTTAAATTACGAACAGATATGAAGAGATCGGAGACAGGAGGCAGGTGCAGTATTCCTATTATTTAGCTGCCCGCATAAGGAAGGGAGCATAAAGATAGGAACATCCAATGTTATCTGAAATATAAACATGTTTAGGGTATGACAGATCAGGATAAAATGATTTCTGAGTTTGAGGACCTTTGTGAATGTCCTGCTGTCTATGCATTCACATGTAAGTTAGTATCAATACCGCAACTGCTTACAGTAGCCATGATGTTGTGTACAAAGCAGAGCAGTCTCAATTTTTTGGGCATCTAACCTATCAAAAATATAAAATTGCCTCCCCATTCTGAAGTGCCATCATGCTATGGCTGGGTTCGTAGGATGTCTAGCTGTAGAAGACACTGCAGTTTTCCGATTTTGAAAAACAGAAGATGTAAACAGGTGCTGCAGTGCTTATTCTTTCATCTTCCCTAGTGTAAAATATGGAAGATGATGTTGGTAGCTAAGGAATTTTTTTTCTGTATGACTTATTTTTATGTTTTGTTTTTTTTCTTAAATGACACTTGAAGTTACGGTTCAGTTTGAGATGAGAAGTTTGCGCAATAAGCGAGTCTGGAGAAGTTTCTCCTACCTTTTCATTTGCAGCCTAAATCACACTTTGGAAATAGCGAAACAGTTTATATTCTCTAAGTCTTTTGAGTTAGTGTTTAAACTGCCCTTCGTGTTAAAACACCTTTAAAATTTTGGTTCGTTTGACCAAGTACATCTGAATTGTAGCTTTTGTCAAGGATCTTGGAAAAATTGAAAGTTAACTTTACCCCATTGTAGAGTTCCTAAGCTAGGTCTTGCAAGAGTACTCACCACCACTTACGTTTGAAAACAAGCATTTTCTTGTAAACATGAAGGGAAACAACAAAAAAAGTGTTGCTGAGCGCTATTGCATTGCTGGCTATGTATTTTGTTATTTATGCAACAGTGGATTCAACGATGAGATTTACCATGGTGAATCTGTCATGGTGTACTTTGCTGATCCTCTAGAGGTGGATATCAGACTGCTTTATCGATACGAGTGCACATTGCGAAGTGCCTGAAGAACAGACCTCTTCTTAGCAACAAAACCAACGTATTTTTGAAGACTGAAGCAACAATAGCTCGTGCTGTTGCTTTCTGGTTATACCCAGCTGCTCTCATAGCTCTTTAATCAGAACAGCGGAGCTGCCAGCTCATTTGTGGGTATGGTTCATCACTTCTCTGCTTCAGAACTTAGAAACTTGTCAGCAGTTATTCTTGTCCTCTCGTAGCATTTGCCACCAGCACCTGAGCTTCAGTGGAAGAGATGAAGCTAAGGAAATGTTTTTAAACTGCCCAGTTTTTCTGCAGCTCTTTCATCCTCAGTGCACTTCGACTCTCAAATTTGTTAGGCTAATCTGGGACCCACTTCTAGTTTGCATTTCTGTTTCTCTTTTCATCTTACATGTCTGAAAACTTAGGTTGTCAGTTTCCTGAAGTAATTTCTTGACAGGAGGCTGCCACCTGGTCACTGTGTTGATAAGAAGATCAGGTACCAGCTCACTTTTACTTAAATCCACATACCTTTTCTTACCTGTATGTGAGGCGTCCTTATGAGGCACTGGCTGGAGCAGGAACAGGATTTTTTCATTTAGTAGGTGTAGATGACTTTGAACTGAGCAGTTGAGGACAATGTTGTGTATTCTTGATAATGTAGGCTATTTTTAATTAAATTGATCAATGAGCACTTTTTGCCTATTGTTTGGCTTGCTTTATGCATTCACTTACTCCTTAAGACTGGTTTGGGTCTATGCTGTGCCTTTTTCAAATGCCTGTTTAATGTCTACCAAAATTGCACTCCTCATAGGACCTACGGTATTACTTCTTAGCATCTTTTTCTTCAGGCTTGTATCCCAGGAATGCTTTCAGTGTATTGATGTGTGAGGTCTGCCTTCTCAATATAGAGAAACGTAGGGCTTTCATACTACCAAAGTTAAAACAGTTTCTTGGGAAGACGATGGTCTGCTTGTATACTTGCGTACTTACAGGGTAGTCCTACACAGTATTTTCTTTGGCTCATTTTGGACTCTGTATCAGTCAGATATTTTGTCCTCTTTTGAATAGTTCTAGAAATCCACAAAAAAATGAGTTTCCTTAGAAAGTTTTTGTGCTCTGCAAGAGAATGCTCACTGCTTTCAGTTTTGTGAACTTCTGTGTGTGAAGTCTTAACTCCAAGACTGGAAGAGATCATGACTTCACCCAGGGTAGTTTGTTGTGACCTGATTGGAGATTCAAGAGCTGTGTTTTAAGTGGACTGTAAAAATATGCCCTACAAGTACTAGTAGGTCTTAGAGCATGAACTGATGGTCTTTCTGAAGTCTTCAACTTGAGTTTTGTGAAGGTGTTTTGTAGGGTAGTTTTATGCCATATTAACTACTATATGATGAATAAGTGTAGCTTTATTGTAGGCCTGATTTAATTTTTTTTTTTTTTTTAAATAAAAGCCAAATTCAGAGTTGCCTCACCCTTTAAAACTACGGTATAAAATGGTTCTGTTGCATGGGGCGATAGAGACCATGGTTCTTCTTTTAGGTATCTTCTTAGAAAGAGAGAGATGTGAACCAAACTGGAAAGAAGCCAGGCACTCTGTTATTAACACAATACACAGTCTGATACATGGTAGTGAATTCTCATTGTGGCTCTACAAAGCGTTAATGAAGTTCTAATTTAAAAAGCAAACAGAAAACCTCTACATTGCACCATGGGGACCCAACACATTTTATCACATTGTATTGTGACTAATATTAATATTGTTAGTTAACAAGCTTTCTTGAGATCTAGGAATATTATGGCAACAAGTTTGTGTGTTATTTTTTTTCCAAGACTGCCTAATGTTTCTCAGTACCTCCAAACAGAGGAGCAGTGAAATGGAATGATCTGAATTACCTACAGCTACCTACCTTCAGCAGATTAAAAACCAAAATATATTATTGCTAAGTGAAAAATAATTACTGTATCTCAGTTTAAACCATTGTTTCTTTTGGTATGTTACGTTGTGTTTTTTTTTCTTTTTACTTCCAAACTGGGGCACAGAAACTGCCATGCCAAAGGATAGAAGCATAACTGGATCATTTTAAGAGTGGCCAATATTCATTTTCAGAGGAAAATGGAGCTTAACAGAACTAAGGCCACTTTACTTCTTACTGAGAGATGCCACACAGGGGTTTAATGGGATTTATCTAACACACTTTGAATTCATACCATTAATTATTTTGGCTTAACTTTCTCATAACCCCGCATAGACAGGATCCAAAGTGACTGTATTCCTTTCCTTATATAAATCCATTGTCGGTATTGACTGTATCTAGGTAATTCTCTAGTACTGATGTTTATGCATAGGAGTTTCTACTTGTGCAGCACCTAGTTATTTTAAAATATTAAATGTAATAGCAAAATCCAAGCATATAGAAAACTAGCTGGATGTTTTCTTCCTTTTTCTCCTGGGATGGGGTTAAGGAGTTAACTGCTAGTTTGCCATTTTGATATTATGGGTGTTTGTGGGTGGGGTTTTTTTTTTTTTGAGACCTAATTACTTGTTGTCTTTGTAGTTTATAAATTTTTTTTTTTTAAAAAGGTCAAAAAAGCTTAGGATTTCACCACTATAAATTGTTCTGTGTGTTAAGAATTAATATATTACAAAACTGTGTTTCAGAAGTTCAGCTTGATGTCACAACTCTTTCTGTGTATTTTTAGTACTGGAATAACTTTTCTGAAGTAATACTACAGAGGAAGTGGGGAAGCTGTTCTTTATTAAAACTTGTATCAACCTAACCTGCAACCTCATATAGTGAAATGGCACAATCATAACTTTCATTGCAGTATGGTGTCAGTAGAGTGCTCTTCAACTGCCCGTTCATTCTCATTACTGAAATTTGCATTTCTCCAAGTTCAGCCTTAACCAGTTTTCTGGGTTTGTAGAGCATGGACAGTACTTGATTCTGTCCTGGTCTCTTCCTGTGGCTCGTGGAAACTTGGTGCAGCTTGGTATGAGAGAAGACTTCTGTTACAGGATGCTTGGGACCGTTCAGTGGTGGGCAGGCCGTGTATTCCTGTGGGTCTTTCTGCATAATGGCTATTGTGTGATGGTCTGACTCACTGGTACAAGTGTTTTGTCTTTATAGGACAAATAAAATTGTTTATTTTGTTATAAAAGCTAAGTGGCTCATTAATGGACTATAACAACAGCTACATGTATATTAAAACTGTGCCCCAAAGAGTTCACAATGTTAAATAACTTTTGTATGACTTGCCAATGTTTTACCGTCAGGTTTTCACTTACACGTTCTTTGCCAATGCTTTTTAAACAAAAAATGGTAGAAGTATTTCAGTTATCTTTGTGCATGAGTAAGCTAGTGTCCATGTAGTTTGAAGAAGCATCATCTAGAAAGCATCCCCGTTTAGGCTGAGTTCTATTTTGTAATTTGTGTCTACCTTTGCATAGGCCCAGAAACAATGAATCCTATGAGAGTGCTAGAACACAGAGCCCTTCTTGGTCTGTTTTTACAGGTTCAGTATTCCATGTTAGTTCTTTTTGAAAGATTAAATCACAAATCACATGTTGCAGGTGACACATTTGCTGCTTTTCCTTTCACAGGTCCAATGATGCACCAGCAGCCTCCCTCCCAGCAATACAACATGCCGCAAGCGGGCGGCCAGCATTACCAGGGGCAGCAGCCACCAATGGGAATGATGGGCCAGGTCAACCAGGGAAATCACATGATGGGTCAGAGACAGATTCCTCCATACAGGCCGCCGCAACAAGGTAAGACTTCAGTTCAGTGTTTCTATGTTGATTTTACATAACCATCTTTAAAACTATTTTGAATCACTTTCCTGGTTACGCCAAATTTCAGTCAAATCATTGGGTGTCACAGACTTTGGCAGATTCTTTTTGTTATCCTTTTAAGGGTGGTTCTTGCAGCAGCAGATTACTGGTATCACTATGAAACGTGAAGAGAAGTATTTCTTTTGAGTTCTTTCTGACAAAAAGCATCTAAAAATACGCATCTCATGCTGATGCAGAAATTCTGTTTCGATATTTAATCATAGGTACAGAAAAGGAACAGAGTACCTGCTTGGTTCTGAACTCACTCAGTTACAAAAAAGGAACAGTATTCCACAATCTTGCTTCTCTTTTTTTTTTTTTTTGTCCAGACCTTGTTAGAAAAGGAATAACTTTGTTTTTAACACCTTAGTCTGTTTATACACATGCTCCTAAAATGAGCTCAAAACTAAAGTTCGAGATATATATGTGCACAATCTAGTGCAGCCAAACAACTGTGTGTATGTGTGTATAGTTACATATATATTTGTTTTTAAGTAAACCAGATTACATATATTGTCTGGAATGCAACGATATGGGTGGGGAGTACATTTGAGAAATACTTCTCATACTAAAATCAGAAATTAGCAGGCTTTATAACAGAGAAAACAAGTTATTTACGTATTGACTGGTTGTGGTTTTTCAGGCCCACCACAGCAGTACTCAGGCCAGGAAGACTATTATGGGGACCAATACAGTCATGGTGGACAAGGTCCTCCAGAAGGCATGAACCAGCAATATTACCCTGATGGTAATCTCTCATAAATGTTAACTTTCCCATTTTCTATACCTGCCCAATACTAATGTAGTCCTATGCCCAAAATTAGGGAATGAGGCAAGCATAGTAATTGGATGTCATATACCTTACATTTACAAAACCTTCCAAATTCAGAATTGTTACTATAGTTTAAGTTACTATGACGAATTAATTTTACAATTTACTCAAAGCATGTAGTTTGTAATACTCCAATTTGAAACTCTTAACAACAGTGTCAGTATTTCAAAATGAAGCTCTGTAATTGGTTTATCTAAAAGTGTGGAGGGTTCCTTGGCATATATAGTATAATTGAGATGAATTAAAACAGTCATAACGTTATTATAAGTAATAGAGGGGGCAACAACCTTTTATGAAAGATTTTACTGAAGTGAAAAAACTTGCGAAAAAGATGTAGGTTTTCTACAAATACTCTATTTTGTAACTTAGTGTTTAATTTTCGTATAAGTCGCACAAATGTGTTATTGCTGCTATGGTATGGGCCTTTAGTTTAATTTTTACAAGGGAATAAAGTGGTCCCTGCCCTGAGGAGACTGTAATTGTGAATCCTCTTTACAAGTCCCCCCAGTGCTTTCAAGAAAAGACCAAAACTTTGAATTTCATAAATCTGCCCTCCCACCTATTGGAATTCAGAGTGCTGAAGGCTACTGGATTGTGTTATTAGTTAGAAAAAATGCAATTAACCTGGTTTTAGGTTAGCAGAGACTGGGAGAACAAAGATGCTGACGCATGACTACTGTGATAACCATGTGTGCAACTTAATGGCATCTTACGAAGTTCAAGGAGCATGGTAGATGTTAATGTTTTAAAAATGTATACAAAGCAAAGCTGTGTAATTGCCAAAATAAAAGGATACAAATAGGTTGTTTGAATTTTAATTTCTATGAAATCGATTTATAAGAGACATCAGATCATGTCTGTATAAGCTTGCATGTGTTGTTTTTGGAGATACATGTGCGCAGTTATTTTACAAGTTGCATTAACTCATAATAATTAAGCTTTTGTTTGGAACTTTTATGTTCCACACAAACTTTAAATGGTTACAGTCAATTTTCTGTAGGAAGGGCAATTTGATGTTACCATCAACAGCTCTGTGGCAGGACAGACTACTTTTCTAAGACCTATTCCTTCTGAAGATTCATTCTTTATCATTACCTCATTATTACTCTTATATAGGAGATAAAGAGAATATATCATAAGACTTGTTTTAATTGTTATGTGTTTATATTGGATTCAGTCAACGACATACAGTTGCAGCACTAATTACAAAGACCACTTAGTTTTAGAGCTGTGTTCTCCTTTCCTTATTTTTATTCCAAAATCTTACTCTAAATTTATATAATTGCTATAACTTCATTCTAAATTTAAGCAAAGTTTTGGATTGTGTTCTTGAACAAGTTAGCAGTAACATGTATTTTGGTCATCTGTAAGACAAAATATATTTGTTCTAAAACCAACAACAGGTGGGGTGCTTACTGCATATATTGGTTTCCTTATCAGAGATGCCTGTAGTCTCTGAAAAAGGTTTGTAATGATCTACTCAGGACTGCAATGTAAGAGGAGAATTTTTTTCTTAAGATTTGTAGGAATTCTGTTTGTAAGGAAAACCTTGAGAATGTTATTTTTCTGTCACTTAAAAGCAAAATTTTAATGTAGACTGTGGTTCATAACTTCATTGAGCTTTATTTGTTATATTTCACACTGCTTTTAGCATATGCTTTTGAATTGGAGATCAGCAGAACAGGTGTTAGACAAAGTATGATAATTGCTTTCTTTGTTCATTCTAATTTAATTCAGGTTATTTACATGTGAAAGGCCTAGATGCTTTCATTTTTTTTTGAGTGAAAGATAAAGTACTTTTTTTTTTTTCCTCTCCCCCCCAACAAGGATTATCAGAAGGTTAAGACCATCCCTTGCTGTGATGTTGTGAAAACTACTGCATTAAGCCTATTTTTTTTTTCCTGTCACATGTTAATTCAATATGAAAGGAAATCATACTACTAAGTCTTTGGCTAATACAATTGAAAAATCTTTTTCATGTATATCCAGTTGAAATTTTTTTCATTTTTCTGAGAAATGAAATATTTTAGGGTTTTCATTCAGAGGCCATTAACGTTTCTTCCTGTCTCTTGTCGAATTGATGTAGGTCATAATGATTACGGTTATCAGCAACCGTCGTATCCTGAACAAGGCTACGATAGGCCTTTTGAGGATTCCTCACAACATTACTACGAAGGAGGTATCTATATACCTTCACACACATACGCACAAACATTCCCTTTCCTCCCCCACCCACAACGGGAACAAAAACTCTTGCACAACATGACTTATTCCCATGCAAAGCTCTTGTAGAATACTAGTTGCTGGCTGTCTTGAAAATGGCAGGGAACCTGAAGCGTTCAGAATAATTTCTTGCAAACACCTAAAATATATAACCACAATTTGCCATTTCTAACAACAGTAAAATGACTAAAACACTCTAGAGATTTTTTTTTTTTACCTCAGTGGAAATTTTTATTTAAACATAAATTTGTTGGTTCAGTTGTATATCTTTTGTGTGTGTATATATTTTGTATAATTCTAGTGCCGTTAGGAAACAGCTTGCTGATCTTGTGTAGCTAGTCTGTGCTCTTGTAGCTGTCCTTAATTTTGTCTTTTTTTTTTTTTTCGTTTAGCATAGTCATGATCTTATGACTGTGATGTTCCAGTAAATGTAATGCTCGTTTGGCAGAGATGCTGAAAATGCTGCAGTTCAACTTTGCAAATTTGGCTTTAACTGCAGTTTGTTTGGCCGAATTCCTTCTGTTTGGTTTGAGTTTTCTTTGTTTTGTTCTGTTTTTGAAGTCAATATTGCATTTTAATTTCGTTCTTGTGTTGTTGGCTGTGCATTTTAGAAGGGAAAAACCCAAATAAAATAGGTATTTTTATAAGGTTTTGCTTTCTTGCAATCATCTTACAGGAAACTCGCAATATGGTCAGCAGCAAGATGCATATCAAGGACCACCCCAACAGCAGGGTTATCCACCACAGCAGCAGCAATATCCAGGCCAACAAGGCTATCCAGGACAACAGCAGGGTTATGGTAAGAGCCTGAAGACACAGACCACAGTCACAGACAAGACTGAGGGAGATCTCATCTGTTATTCGATCCCTGTCTTACTGGGTTGAAAGGCCAGGCTTGTGCAAAAAACTGTGTGCTGGTAATTTCACTGGGCCAAAACAAGAAGGCGTAGAAGACAGCATCTTTTGGGAAGTAGATTTTTTGGTAATCTGGGACAGTCGGGTAGCACAGAAAAGGAGGGTGTCTAGAACACATAGTATGTGTCTCTAATTTAGAAAGACTCGCTCTGCTCTTTTCTGTCCTCTGTAGGTGAACAGAGAGTCAGGAAGGCAGAAAGGTGGCAGAGAGCCATTTATACCCTTTCATCCTTGGATTTGCCATTTAGAACAAAATCTTTTAAAAACTAGTTTAAAACTTCATCCAACGTACACGAATCATTCTTTCAAAATTCTTGTACTGATCAGTAAGGAAATGAACATGAGCGTTACCAGTGCAGCTTCTGAGAGTTTGTCTTTATGAATTTGCACTAGTAGTGCAAACCTTCTGATGTATCACAGGAATGAGAAGTCTTCTGCCACAAGTGAGATAATGTGGTCTTTGGATTCAAGGAAAACCTCCCAAACAGGAAACTTAAACGTAGTAGTATGTAGTTTTTATGTTTTCCTTCTGAAAACTTGAGGTCAGAAAAGCACAGTGAATTTTTTGTTTTGCTTGCATATTATAAAGCTGTACATATTTTATCTCACAAGAAGGAATCTCTGAAATTCCATATATTTTAACTTCTAGCTGCTTAGCAGGTTTAAGTGCTAAAACTTCCAGCATCAGTGGTTGTGTGAAGAAGTACATGGCTGACTTGTTTGCCATGTAGATAAAAGCCAGATTTGCATTAAATCCAGTTATGTTGAGACAAAGCTAGGTTTTAAAGGCATCCACAGAGATGTAGCAAGTTTTGTCCTTTTGGAAGTTATGGTTGAATTGATAGTTCTAAAATAATACTCATGCATAAATTCTTTTAAGTGTAACATAGGAACAGAATGAAGATCAGAGTGAAGGTCCATCTAGCTCACTAGTCTAACTTTTCTAAGTAAAGAAATAAAATCTGACTTACTCTGAAAATTTAGGTTAAGAAATACTAGAGGAAAGAAATGTAGAAATCTGTCAAGAGTAATTTCTGTACCTAAATAGCATACTCCTCAATGTCTTTTTTTAGCAGAATAGATATTAGAATTCTAATTTTATTTTATAAAATCAGTTACTGAATATTTAGAATTCAACTATAAACAATTACCATGAATAAATAAAACCAAGTTTCATTTGTCAGATGAACACAGTACTTTTTAGGATGTAGTATCCTTGCTCGATTTAATATTTAATTGCTTTCTAATTTACAAAAATAAATCAGGATCCTGGTCATTATTATCAATCTTTAAGGTTTTCTCCCACTGTAGAAGGCTGAAGCTGCACAGCTCAAGGGGATTTGAGGCCTGAGGAGAATGACAATAGCCTGTGGAGCTTTTCTTCTCCAGGTTCTCTTTTTGACTGTCTCATAGATCTGGAATTACTGAAAGAGTTACCGGCTGATGTCATCTTAATGTCTGCGGCCTGTAGCTAAAACTAGCCCCCTCTAGCAGTGAATCACATTATTGCTAAAACACATCTGTTTCTTCTGAGGGAGGAGGGGGAAAAAAAGCATTGGTTTGTTTAAAAGACAGCACTTCTGAAGAGTTGCGCCTTCTAGTGCCTGAAGGGGCCTACAAGAAACCTGAAGAGGGACTTACTGCAAGGGCCTGTAGTGACAGGAAAAGGGATAACAGGTTTCAATTAAAGGAGGGGAGATTTAGATTGGATATCAGGAAGAAATTCTTCCCGGAGAGGGTGGTGAGGCACTGAACAGGCTGCCCAGAGAAGCTGTGGATGCCCCCTCCCTGGCAGTGTCCAAGGCCAGGCTGGATGAGGCTTTGAGCACCCTGGTCTAGTGGAGGGTGTCCCTGCCCATGGCAGGGGGGTTGGAACTGGATGATCCTTAAGATCCTTTCCAACCCAAACCATGCTGTGATTCCTGAATGCCAGTTTTAAGGGGTGGTGTTGAAAAAGCTATCTTGTATCCTCTGCAAGAGATCCATATGGAATATCACTGAAATACACAGTACAGCATTTCTTCTAAGGTGGCAGGGGATGAGGTTAATTTTAGTTGGAACATGGCTGCGCTGCCTGTTGGTGGTAACGTGCAGCTTCCAGTGCTAGGCAGGCTGAACAGTAACAGAAAGAGTTTGTATTGACAAAAGAACGGCTTCCTTCTTTTGAACGGCAGCCAAAAAAGTTGGAGCCAAAATTGGATTTCCACCCCCTCCTCCCCACTGCCCCTTAGTGTCTGGAAAGTTAGGATGTCCAGAAGAATATGGAGTAGAGGGTGCTTTTTGCTTTTTTTTTTTTTTTTTTTTTTTTTTTTTACATCCCACAATAGCATTTACTGGTTGTCACATCTCACATTTTATGCATGTAACTTGCTTGCCTGACATCCCATTTAGGATTGCCTGCTGTGGTGCGAGAACTGACTTTCTGGCAGCGCAGCCCTGCTCGTCTTTTCAAAAGGTCCAAATGCTAAATGCAGCTTATCTGGCTGCTCCTGGCGTTGTAAGCTTCTGGAACAGGAGTGGTGTATAGCAGGAGGAGAGTGTGCCTCCCCAAAACATGGATAGTGCTGATGGTTAGGGTTTGTCACTTCTTGCCTTGTTCTTCCCTGTCCTATGACCTTGCATATGGAATTACATGCGTTAGTAATAAATATATAAATACAAGTAAATGTCTCTGTGGTTGGAAGATGGGCCCTGTCAGCTAAGGTGCTTTCCAGGGTCAGAGGAGGACCACTGATCCCTGGTTTGTTTTTAGATAGGAAAAGACCTAATTATGCAGTAGTGATACTTCTTATTTCAATTCAGTGCTTTTGCCATTCTTGTCTTCCTAACACCTTAAGCAATCTTTTTTTTTTTTTCCATTTACATTTTAATGATCTCCAGGCCCCTCCCAGAGTGGGCCAGGACCTCAGTATCCCAATTACCCACAAGGACAAGGCCAGCAGTATGGGGGATACAGACCCACACAGCCTGGGCCACCACAGCCGCCGCAGCAGAGGCCTTATGGATATGACCAGGTATTCTTTCATTTGACGAGAAATACGTGATCCTTATATGCTCATCTGATAATCTTGGTTTCTTGCCGGCATTTAAACTAATGAATCTGAGGACATGGTCTCTGAGGTGTGTAAATACAATACTCATGGATTTTATTTCCAGGTGAGTTACCCAGAATCGTTTGTCTGGAGGTGTGATTAGTCATTCTCTTCTGAGTTTGCAAAGTTTTTAATGCAATTTGGCAAAGTGAGGCACTGCAGACAATATCTTTGGACCCTAAACATTACGGTGGTCTGTTTCATAGCCTCATGGTGAATGACTAATATGAAAGATGAGGTTCCTAAGTCTCATGGTAGATCATTCTTCATTACTATTTTGCAATAAGAATGATTTGGTTTTCCACAAACACAAATCCAGTAATCCTCCTCTCCAGTTGCAGAACCACCTCAGGTATGCAACTGAAGTCCCTCCACTGCAGAACTGTGTGGGGAGACATGAAGTCTGTTTTTTGCACAGATTTTCTCTGAGCAGTATAAAGGAACACTGAACGTGGGAAAGAAGGGACCTGAAAAGTCAACTGCTTCTTTCCTATCGCTACTAAGATAAGTTTAAAACAAACAAGAGCCACCAGAACTCTAGGCTGGAGTTGTAGTGGAGGACTCATATAAAAAATCCTGTCTTTTAATTAAAGGGTGAAGTGGAGGTTTTCTTTCTGTAGAAAGTTCAAAACTGTAAAGATCTAATCTTTGCAATATGGATTGTTGAGAAATGTTATTAAAATATACACTGTTACTTTCCTCAGCATAGGTAAAATGGAGAGTAACTAAATACACCCTATGATCAAGTTCAGGTTCTAGTGTGTAAGTAAAATCCTGTTGTGTCAGTGAAAGGTCAGTTAAACTTTAAGAACAACTTTCCCTTGGAAGTGAGAAAAGCCACAGTTGCCTGCATTTTTAAAGGAGAACAGTTGGCTTCCTTTCTATGGAATTTGGAAAAGACAAGGAAGAAGGAACAAACTGTTTCAGTGTGGTAGTTTAAAGATGCAATTACTTCTAATTGTTTAAGAGATAACAGCATGCTCATGCACTGAACTAATAGTTTCCTCATGCAGATAATAAGCTAGAGGAAAATGCCTTGCTTGTGGCAAATACAGGGTCAAGGAAACTTAATCTGTTGAGTTTCTTCCAGCTTTCTTTCCAGTAGAAGTGGATAACCCTCTCTGTAGATAGGCTCTAACTCCTCCAGTTTGTACAATCTGGCTTCCTCTGGGAAACTCAATTATAGAAGACCTCTCCACTCTTTCATACTAGCCATTCCCAAAGGAAATGTGCTGCTTAAATTCTCATCTGGCAGCTGTTCTGAAACTCTTCTTCCTGACTGATTGTTGTATTACAATGGCAAAAACTGACTTTGCGACATAAAACTGGAATTTCAAATGCTGCCTTATTGCGATGGTACTTAGCATGGGTTGGTGGCGGGATGCAGTTTGGAGGATGTTCGCTTCGTAGCACACTACTTAGTTTATGCAGGCTTTGAACCCCGTGGTGATGGATCGTGGTAAGCATGTAGCGTTGATGCTTTCACCTCTGCCCTCCTCTGGGGTACGTGACGTTCTGTCAAAAGAAATAGAGAATATCAATAAGGGTAATAATTCTGTGTATTGGATCTAGGGAGTAATTGATTCCCATAGGATATGTTGACTAGTTCTTTATGATCACTGGGATGTGCCTTGATTTTTGAGATACGTGTATCAGTCCATTCTGTGATGCTTGAGAATGTGAATATTTTTAGATACCTCTGAAAGAAGGTTCGTTTCCTAAATTACTTTGAATTTAGGTGGCCTTCTCTTTTTGAAATCGTTTTCAAAGTTTAGGTGGGAAGAAATTCCCGTCTTATTTTTGACAGCGCTCTGCAAACTTCACAGCAGTCTGTTGAATTTAAGGATATACTCCTCTGATCAAATGAGGTTCTTGGCTTTAAATCCATATCATCCATCTTTTTATATAAAAACACAAAGGATATTTAGTGAGATGAAACTCTACCGCTTACTCATACTGGTTTATCATTTATTGTTGTTTATTTCCACCTTTTAACATCGTAGTTTATTTGGATGGTCTTCTGATTTCAGCTTTCAATACCAGAAAACATGCCTTGTGGTCTAATTATATATTTCAAATTTCTTTTTTAGGGTCAGTATGGAAATTACCAACAGTGAAAAAGTACTCACATTCCGGTAGGCTATATCTATTAGCAGCCATATTGTCTCCTCAGCACTGTGGACATCTTCCTGAGATGAGAACCTCCCATTCCATCTAGCTTTTGGAAAAATCTTGTGGCTGTTTTATGGTATACAGTCTTTATGGGTTAACTGTTAAAGACTGTAGATTTTCAGCAACTGATTTCACATCTCTACTCTAGATGGCAATATTGGACAGAAAATAAGTGACATAACGATTTGCAGTGAGTTGAGAACTGTATGTCAAATAGACTGTTACAGACTGAAAGGTGCGAACAGCTTTGTATGTTTATGAAGGTTATGGGAATTTAATATTTTTTCCACAGATTTTTTTTGTAGGGGGAAAGGGGAAATGCACACTTTTTACAGCAGCAATATTTTGTATATTATGTTTTTCATGCGGTGAATATGCAAGACAGTACACTACTCGCTGGGCAGGATAAGAAATCTACTGTTAAAAATAGGTTGAGGTATGATAAGTGCTTGATTGTACAAGTCTTGAAATGGTGTACAATAAAAATAACGGTGAAAAAAGATGGGGAGTATCATACGTTACTGATAGTTCATGTACAAAGAATAAGAATCCCAGTTATCAAAATGGGAACATAATTAAGGACAGTATAATATAGTCTTGTGCAAAGATTAATTTTTTAAGCTTTACAGTTTTTCTGAGTGAAGCATTTTTGTAAAAATTGTTTCTAACATAGTTTGACAATTTTCTGCAACATTTTTTGGGTAACAAGATAAACGTTTGGGTTTTATTTCTCAAGTGTTTTGTCACAGCTTTGCATAAGCAAGCTGTAATCCCTCTTAATAATTGCAATAACAAAGAAAATGACAAGTGTTAATTTTACTTGGCTTCAATATGCAAAGAACTTGAAAAAGAATATGGAGGACAGGACTGTATTGTATAAGTGTATTTTAACCTTTAGTTGAATAATTTGTATGTATCAAGATAGTCTAGAAGACCTTGTAAAACCTATCTAAACTTTCCTTACTGAGAGTTAATATCTTTAGAAAGGGGACGGGTTTTTTTGTGTGTCCATTTTTCTTATTGGTTAAGATGAGACCAAGGGATGTTTTAAAACATCAAATATAAAACCTGTTGGTGAGGTAAATGCCAAATTCTGTTTCTGAACTGCGTTAATGCTTATAGTGTTGCATGTGAGGTAGAGGCAGCACCTTGATCAATAGCATAGTACACAAAAAAAAATTGGTTTGACACTGTCCTGAAACTGTGTATCAGATAAATAAATGGATGTTCTGTTGTGCAGGAATATAGGCATTCAAGAATTCCTGGCAACTTTTATAAAGGACAAAACTTAAAATTAGCCAAGGAGTCAAATATTTTGGTTTCTTCAGTTGGTGATCACAGGGGTGGAAGAAAACCATCTGATGTTCAAAATGTGTGTGACATTCTACATGGCAGACAAGACTTCTCAATTTGTTCATAATTTTTAAAGGGAAAACAGTTTTCTTAAAGTCTACGAAAAATACACATCAAGGTTTGAACAGATATGGCATGAGGAACATTATTATGAATGAAATGCTTGTAGGTTCTGTGCCAATTTGCCACCACTGTGTACTTCATTGCTATTTAAAACTGTACTCCATCAATTCTAATGGAAGAATAAATTATTTGTGATTTTAATTTTCTCATTTGTTTCTTTAAATTAGATCCCTATCACTCTGATGTCTCATCTGGAGACGCTGCTGTGGGTTTTTATTTTATAGAAGTTTGGCCAGAATAACCAAACTGTATTTGCATTCTAGGACTTTATCAAAATTCTCTTGCCATAGCCAAGTTAATTAGAATTAACTGTTCAGTAATCAGCATGTTGTGTAGGTTGTTTGTTACGAAATTCTTCCTCTGAAAATGAAGGTCCATGAGGCTATAATCAAGATGACTGAATTAGATAAATGAGTTGAGGAGGCAAAAATGTGCTGAACCCAACCTGGTGTAGATACATTGTCTCATTTGAAATAAGCTCAACTGACATTAAGAAATAATTTGTCTTGCCAGCCCATCTTCTGTTGTCTTATTCTCCTTTTTAATGGAAACTAAAATTGCAATTTTAATAAGCAGAATTTCCTCCAGGGTTTCCCTCCTAGAGACTACTGCATTTGCAAGGTTTAATTGTTTTATAACGGTCCTGTTTCGTAAAACTTTTTAATTGGTGGTGACAAAAATTACCTTATTCCTCTGATACTGTGCCAGGAGAACAACTTGAAAGAAGGTAGCTCCGTGCGAAAGTGTTTCTACTAAAATTATATATTAAAAGAACCAGTTTTCCCTAAACAAAAGATGTAGGGATGCATGACAGGACCAGAACGAAAGAGCAAGATACAAGGTTCATTTTAGCTAGTATCCTTTATTAAATAAACCCCAGCCTGTAGGAGATTGGTAAAAAAGGTGTTAGATTTGGCATTTTACATGTAGAATGTAGAAAATAAGACCTACGAGGGGGACCGACACAGCAAATGACATATGTGAACAAAAATGATACAAATGTTCAAAGAGTAAAGAGGAGGAGTTAATGAATTAAGAGACTTTGTTATCATGGCGCTATGATTTTTTCGCCATCATATTTTGCTCTTCCTTCTCAGATGGTTTTATTTCGCTTTCTGCTCTGCGGGTTGCTCGCAGAAGGGAGAAGCTGGCTCACTGTTCCCAGTGAAATTGGCTTCACAATGTTGTAACATAAGTGAGCAAACACGACACTTCATCGGGCAGGATAAATGCACCTTTTTGCGAATAGTCCCATTTTTGGTTTTGTATCTAAAATTACTTTAAAATGTTTAAAGTAATTGATTATTTTTGAGAAAATACTCCTGATTAGAGGGGCAAGGACTAGAGTGCAAAAATAGAATCATGGAATGGTTTGGGTTGGAAGGGACCTTAAAGACCATCCAGTTCCAGCCCCCCTGCCATGGGCAGGGACACCCTCCACTAGACCAGGTTGCTCAGAGCCTCATCCAGCCTGGCCTTGAACACTGCCAGGGATGGGGCACCCACAGCTTCTCTGGGCAACCTGTGCCAGTGCCTCACCACCCTCTCCGGCAGGAACTTACCATTGTACTTCTACAGCTCTTACCACAGAGGATGCTGAAACACTTTAATGTGATTTAAAAAAAAATCATCAGATTTTAGATTCTAAAAAATGTAAGAATTCTTAAATTTCCAAAATGGAGAGAAATCATTACAGCAGCAAGTCCAGGTGCAGTTCAGCTAGAAGCACTGAAGAAGCTAAAAAAAGAGTAGCTGGTTTTCTGACATGGGTAGCAGTTGATGTATCATAAAATAGAAGCCTAAGGATGAAATCCTGTGAAATGAACCCAAACAAACTTTTTGAATAGATAAATTTTATTATTTTATCCAGTTAGAAAGATTCTCAATAGTGTATTAAGTGATATGGTTTAAAAAAAAGTCCAAAATGTGCCCCTTAATCTGCTAGAATTATTGTAAAATGATAGCATAATCTGATAGAATTGATCTTTATTTGTATGTTCACAAAGCCTGAAGTTCTCTGAGAAGCTGCTACCATAAGAATAAAGTGTGCAGTAAGGTGGGCTGTGAAACATGGTTAGATAAGGGCGGAAATAGGAATAAATGCTAAATATAAAAAAATTACGGGGATTGATAGCAAATTATGCCAGAGCTCTGTGGGGACCACTGATTAACACTTGGCAAATGAATTGGAGAAAAGAATACATGTTCCAGTAGGTAAATGAGGTGGAAATGGTGCTGCTTGGATTATGCAGGACTTCAGACTTGGTGGAGAATGCAGGAATGGCTGATGTTTACACGTACAGCGAAGCAGGCGCTGAGTGGGATAATACTGATGTACTCAGGGCAGGTGAGCAACTGACAGGAGGTATTTGGGGCAGGTGCAGTAAAACTTGTGTTCCGTGGGTGTTGGCAGTCCTGAGAACACGCAGTTACGTTGGATCAGATGAAGCGGTTTATTGTGAAAGAATGGAAAAGCTCATGCTTCACAGCTTTATGCAGCGTGGTGGAGTTTGGAACGTATTTCTGCTGGTGCCTTGACAGTAAATATTGGGAGTGTGTTTAGTTTTATCATAACTTTCAGAACCTCACTCCGCAAAACCTGGAAGTGGGCATTATTAGCAACAGACTGTTGGTTTAGGTTACAGAATTAAACTGAAATGCAGAGCTGGAGTGGCAGTGTTCTGTTCAGAAAATCTTTCTTCTTCCACTATGGTGAAATATATTACCCGCAGTTGGTGAAATACATACGTTTCAAGCTAGCAAGATGCTGGATGCTTTTGCTCAATTCACATCAGCTTCCTGTGAGTTTTCAAGAAAAAATCATGACTATTCTAGCAGAATATATGCTTTTCCTATACCTGAGAGATGATCGTTTCAGAAGAAGAGTTTGTTTTCAGTCTTTCATAGACAATATTTTCAGCTTTCCCCTTGCTATTCTTCACTGGGTCTTTAAGAAATGAAGTAGTTCAGTATGTCAGTGACTCTGCGTATTTACACCTCGGGATTCTGGTGGGGAGGAGAGGAGAGTCTGGGAAGGAAGCTGCTGCAACAGCCAGAGCTATTAGTCCGTGAGCTCTTCAGAGCACTGCATTACATTCTCTTGCCTTGACACTTTTTAAACACACGGTGTAGGTGAGCTGCCATATAAATGCTTTCGAAATGCTTTCACATTCTGGTTCCTGATTTTCATTTAATCTAAAAGTTAATTTTACACAGCATAAATTCTAATCACCTGCTGCAGTTGGTGTTGCCAGAAGTGTGCTGGCATCTTGACACAGGTCCGTTACAGACACTTGTGTAGAAAAATGCCATTTGCTAAGGCAGGCTTGGTAGAAATACACAGTTTGGTTTTATGAATGTAGGTTGCATCAATTGTATCTCCTGACCTTTTTAGCAACCTTCGCATCAAGTGAAGAATTTTTAGTCGCCAGTATTAAGTTGCCTTCTTTACATTTTTCCCAGTAACAGCTTTTATCCTGGAGCCTTCGAGACTTCCACAGAGCTGCAATATAAACAAGTGCCACAGTTCTTAGAATTTCTATCTAAACACTGATTATGGCTTTACTTGTTAAGGTAGTTTCTTGCCAAGTTGATACGGTGTCAGTCTCAAAGGTTAATGGTCTGTATATCTCTTTCTGTCTTGCCCCCCCGCCCCTAGCTCTTGTTATTTGCGCACCTAGATAACTACATCTATCTGCTCCCAGGGCTGTTTCCAGCTTGGATAAAACGTTTGCCTTCTATCATGAAATACCTGACTTAGAAAATTCCTGTTCAGGGGGGAAAAAGCAGTAGAGAGCCTGCCCATCTGAGTATGACAAAGTATTTGCTGGCTTGGCACTGGTTTCAGATTTATCACGTGCTTCAGCATCCGTGTAGGCTCAGGAAAGGCAAGAACATAGCAAAACCGAGGCAGGCATGAAGGTTTCTGTTGTATCCCCTTAAGTTTTGGGCTGATGGCAAGTGGTTGATTTTAGGACTGTAAATAGATGCTCGGTGGGTACTTGGGTATCTGTAACCGCTACGAGTACCCTGTGTGCATGCTGACGTGTCTAATGGAGCCTGGTGTTCATCGGTGCTTGTTAATGACTGTCGCTGCGCTCTCAAGGCAGCGCTGATGCTTTATTACCTCAGAAGCTTAGTTCTGTATGGCCTGTATTATTTCCCTTTCAATTTCACACTGCTTCGTGTTTTCCTGCTCTCTGGCAGCAACCAAGGAAGGCAGAAAACCGGGAATCTCAGGAGCAAGGAACGTGAAGATAAATTGACTGCTCCAGTGGTTCTTTAGCCCATTTAGAAATTTGGCGTTTAAAATACGGTAGACCCGAAGTCTGTGGGCCAAGCACAGTAGAGGTGACCTGTTGACCAAGTTTTCTTAACACTCTGCCCTGTTACCAGTATTTAAGTGAGCAGTGACAGCAGCTCACCGTTTGAACGGACGCTCGGCAGGATGTGCGCCCGCCCCACGTGCATCAGTTCTGTGAAGTGAGCTAGTGGGCCGAAGCACCTTCTGTTGAGCTGCCTATGTGTCCGCTGAGGGTTGCTGCAGGGTGTCGTGCTGGCTGGTGTGTATTTGACTGTGTCTCTGCAACATGTTGGTCCAAGAACTCCGTAACTTGTAGACTATCAATAGCGCAGACAGTTTGTGTGTTTAGGTGAATATTGAGAAGCTCTCTCCTTTGTTACTGTCATCATGGGACTGTGTTGATCATCTGTTTTTGTAAGCCATGACAACTTGCCTTTTGACCATGCCCACCTTCTGGAAGGGTAGCAGGTGAGGCTCGTGTTGAAGCCTGACAAAGACGCAAAGGTAGAATTGCTGCTGGAGACGCTGGAAGATGTCCGTGACAAAGAGCAGATAGTTATTTATGGAACTGCCCACGTGGGCAGCAAGTTCATCTATGGTTCCTCCTTTGGCATGTGTTTGAGACCACCTTCTGCATTGCTATGAGGAGGCTCTGAGCCCGAGAGATAGCTATGAATTAGTGGATTTACATCATGCTTATCGTTTGGAAGCAGGACTTCTGGGTGAAGATCTCTAGGGAACTGCTCCCTGAGTTTCTAAAAGAGCACACCACCTTCCGAGCACCAATACATGCGAGGGGGAGAGCGCCCAAGAGGCTTGCTTCTGCTGCTTAGTGGCTGATGACTTTGGAGTGGGAAAGTGTACTGCAAGGAAGATGGACAAGACGACCTGCCTTTTCCTGCTAAAATCCATGAAGTCATGTGGAACCTCACCCAGCGCTGAGTCCTCAATTTCTGGCACTGTGGCAGCCTGTGACGACATCAACAAGAAGAGTTTCTGCTCCTTTTATATGAGGCTTCATGGATTTCTACAGATGTACTGACCGGCATCACTGGCCCAGGCTGGGACACCCCTTTCCCCCCACCATTTTCTGCACATGTCGATCTTGAGGGCAGGAGAGACTCCTTTTTCTCCAGATAAATGAATGTTAAAGGACAGTAGATCCCAAAGTGCACTGTGGGCAGGGGTGCCAACAGTCTGTGGCATAGGGTCATGAGAGTGTAAAGTGTCCATCTATCCTCCACACTGTACACTGACGAATCTGAGAGCTACGTAGCCTTTGAGAGCAAAAAAAATTCATGTTTGAGTAAAGGGAGAGTGTGGAAAGTGAGGAGAAGGAAGAGATGGTAAAACGTAGAAACATCCACAAACATAAAGTCTTCCTTACTGTAATCCAGGAGATTTGCAAGGACATGGGAGGGTCTGTAGCACCAGGGTTAACTGGGAGAGAGGGGACAACGTGGTGCTTTACAATGACTTTGATAACTGATGGCATTCCAAGAAGGTAAAAATCATAAACTGTGTTGTGGTTGGGGGCGTGGAGGGTGGTGGTAGCTGGGTAAGGACCACAGGGGTGGCTCCTGTGAGAAGCTGCTTCCCCAGCTCCAAGTCAGACCTGCCTCTGGCTGTGGACTAGCCAACAAGCACTTGGAGCAGAGAGAGGAGTGGGATGTGAGAGAGACAACCGGGCAGACACCCAGGTCAGTGTGGAAAGGCGGGGAAGAGGTGGCAGGAGCAGAGGTTCCTCTGCAGCCTGTGGTGAGAGGGCAGCTGTGCCCCTGGTCATGGAGGAGCAGAGACTCACCTGCAGCCCTGGGAGGGCCCCATGCCAGAGCAGGTGGCTGTGTCCAAGGTAGCCCATGACTCCATAGGAAGTCCACGCTGGAGCAGGCTGCTCCTGAAGGACGGCACCCCATGGAAGGGACCCATGCTGGACCAGTTACAGGAGAAAACTGCAGCCTATGGGAAGGACTCACGTTGGAGAAGTTGGTGGAGGACTGTCTACTGTGGGAGGGACCCCAGGCTGGAGCAGGGGCAGTGTGTGAGGAGCCCTCCCCTGAGGAGGAAGGAGCAGCAGAGACAGTGTGTGATGGACAGACCCCAAGCCCCATTCCCTGTCCCCCTGCGCTGCTGGTGGGGGAGGAGGTAGAGGAGTTGGGAACAAAGCTGAGCCCAGGAAGAAGGACGGGGTGGGGGGAAGGTGTTTTAAGATCTGTTTTGTTTTGTCCCTCATTAGTAAGACTGGTAATAGATTGATAAGAAATTAAATTGATTTTTCTTCCCCAAGTTGAGCCTGTTTTGC
Source organism: Rhynochetos jubatus (assembly GCA_027574665.1). Taxonomy (NCBI): domain Eukaryota; kingdom Metazoa; phylum Chordata; class Aves; order Eurypygiformes; family Rhynochetidae; genus Rhynochetos; species Rhynochetos jubatus. Next base: position 49,688,187 of record CM050648.1, read on the forward strand.
CCGTGACCATAACTGGTGAGTGATCCCTCCCTGTCCTTGTCCCAACCCACAAGCATTCCCTTATATTTTCTGTTCCCTGTCCCATTGAGGTAGTGGGAGCAAGCCAACCACCGCACGGTGCTAGTTTGCCAGCTGGTCTGAAACCATGACATAAACTAATACAAATTGGAAGGAACATAAGGAGGTCTTAGTCCATTGTCCTGCTCAAAGCTGCGTCGGTTATGAAATCAGAGCGAGTTGCTTAGGTCTTGAAAGCCTCCAAGGATGGAGACCGCACAACTTCTCCGGGCACCACATTCCCATGCCTGGCTTTCCTCTGTGTGAAAATGTTTCTTATTTTATCAAGTTTCAACCTGATTTGGTTCAGCTCATGCCTGTTGTCTCTTGCCATCCAATCATGCACTTCCATGAAGTACCTGACTTGGTCTTTCTAACCTCTCATGTCCTTGGAGGCAGCTGTTAGGTCTTCTCCAAAACCATTCCGGCTGAACGCGCCCTGTACCCACAACCACTTCTCCAAGGGCAAGCACTCCATGCTGATGGGCCTCCACTGAATTTGTTCCTCTTCTCCAATTCCTTCGCTGGGGGTGAGATAAGTCTGGATGCAGGACTGCGGGTCCGTGCAGCTTCCAATGCACAGTCTGCCTGCTGCAGACAAAGATGCCAGTACCCAGAAACAGAAAGGGTCAGAATCCAAAGATTATGTGGGAGGAGGTGTTAATCTGTAAAATCAGAGGAGCAACAAGAATGAGGATAGTGAATATGCTTAAAACTCCAGATGTTTATATACAAATGCAGCAAGTACAGGAATATACAGAAAGATTAAGTGTATGACCAAAATTATGACTGCATTAGCATAACAAACACTTCTATTTATTTATTTACAGAGTTTGAACATTAACATATACAGAACCTTTTTTCAGGAAGGACAACAAATTGAAGAGAGAAGATACTTTGTCAGTGAATAAGGCAGGCACTGATGGTAACGGCGAGTTAGTTGTAACTGCAAACACCTCTTAGGAAGGGGATGCAGCAGAATACAGGCAGGTTCCTAGGAGGGTTTTGATATGGAAGCATGGGGAAAGCAACCAAATGGAAAAGGTCTTGTGTGCTCATTCTCACCGGTGAAATGGAGTCACCTTCTCAATGCAGGCCTTCAGGCAGCATTGGTAGGAGTTTATTCGTAGAAAAGGAAGGAGAGAGGAGCAAATAATGTTTTGAACTGCAGAACCAATGTTGCCCATTTTTGCATAGTAGTATCAAACATAAGTTTATGCCTGGGTTCTCTGATGCCTAACGACGTGAGCTCTAACAACAGCTTTTGCTGAACTGGGATACTCACCAAATCTCTTTTCCTTCCTAGTTGGGTTGTTTCATGACCTTTGTAGGAATGTAATGTCTTGAAACATCTCTCAGAGTTGAATGAAATTTGTCAAATTTAGGTGAAATTTGTCAAGGAGTTCACTTTTCCTCAGGAAGCCTGGCAAACAGGAAGCTTTCACAGAGACGACATCTGTAATCTCAGAAAATGAAGAGGAAACGTGTCATGGAGAGTAATGTCTAAAGAAAAAGGAGTTCAGGCAAGTCCTTAAAGAAATTCTACTATGGATAGAAGTATAAATTATCCCAATGTGGAGGTTCAAGAGCTCATCAGTGCCTTCAAACAGAATAGAAGCACATTGTTAGGATTAAGCTTAAAAGAATAGCAGAACATCTTGAAATAAAATCAAGGCAAGCCACAAAATGAAATATAACTATTCAGAGATACTGGTAGACCAGGAAGAGGTGGTCCTTTACTTCACAGAGAACAAAAGCTGTAGGTAGTGTTGCTAGAAGAGTATTCAAGCTTAGGACATTATTCCTACCTAAGTCTAGGAGCAATCAGTTACACAAATACCCGTTTAGGAAAAATTCATTAGGTACATATAGTTACAGCAAATGATTAGATTGCTACCCCTATTTTAGGATTGAGGAACTAGTAAAATAACAGCAATAATAATGATACAGTCTGGATTTGTTATTTTAGTGCCCGTATCAGACCAATTTATGGCAAGAGGAAAGACAGTGGGTGCATTAGAGGTAGGCTCTTGGTGGGGATAATTATCCCCAGATGACTACTGGCAAGAGGTGAATATGGAGAGATGATGGTGGGTGGATCTCAGAGGGGAATAACGTCTATTGATTGTATTTATCAAACCCAGTGAGCTGACCACAAGATCCATAATACTATATTGGCTCATTATAGTACAAAACATATATTAGTTCTAACATAGATTACACCTTTACTTTTAATCCCCACCACTGCTGAGGGAGTCATGAACTTCCAGCAAAGGATATGGTGGGGAGGGAGTAAATGAATGGTCTTGCAGAGAACCTGCCAGCTGCCACATCCCATGGAAATGGATGCTGGGAAACCAGTAGGTGGACCCCCTATTTTGAGCTGCTGCTCAGTTGTAGGGTTACCACTTTTTAACTTCAGAAAACTTCCTTTAATGTTAAACTTTGCCTATGCAAATTCATGATGTTATGATGCAGAGGGTCCCAGACTCTCCCAGAGATCTCCCAGACGATTTTCAACCTTATTAAGCATCAAGGCAAAGTTCCCAATTGGTGCTGAGAAACAATGGCTTTCGGGCAGGTCAGCTGAGCAGCTGGGTGCCAAACTCAGGGGGAGCTGCAGTTCCCAGAGTGAGGGGTGCTGGGGTGGCACAGCAGAGCCCCTGCCTGACACACGGCTCAGCAGGAGCTGTTCTTCAAAGATACTTAACTGACCAGCACCTACTGCTTTAGACCGTGCTAGCTGGTGCGTACACGAAAGCAAGTACTTCTGAGGCGTGTCGAGAAAGTGTTTTTTGCACCATCTATGGATATTCCTAGCTAGTGAGCACAGAAATTAGGGAGTGTTAGGGGCAGAGAGGAATATACTGGGGGACGGCGACCACGTTATGCGTATTTTGGCGCTTCCTGGAATATCTGAGACCGCAGGAGCAAACCAGCCGTTTCTATGTTATCTACAATCCCCTCCCATTTTTAAGAAAAACATTTCAGACTCTCCTTAAAGGTTTATGAGCAGAATCCTCAAGACTGCAGCTCTCTTCAGCAGCCATAGCTCCACAAAGCCATCAGGAGCTAGTAATTTCAACATCCCACTCGCTAGCAAGTTGTTGAAGCTCCGTAGCAAACTTGAGTACTTCAAATCCTGCTGGTTAGAGCTCAGTCCTCATTCCCACATAAACACAACCATTTTGCAAACATGATCTGATATTAATTACCCCCCTGGCACCAAAAGTCAGGATTTCCTGATGCAGCCCGCTAATGTAAAATGCATTAGTGAAAATGCTGGCTCCAAGGGGTTAGGTTCTCTAAACAAACACGGCAAAGTTCTTTATTTGCAACTCCTAGGCTATTCTGAAAGACTGATTTCTCCAACAAGAAAAAAAAAAAAAAGAGACTAAAATCATTCTTGGGTTTTTAATAGGTTATAAATGCCTTTTTTCTATTCAGTTGCAGGAACTGAATGTCAAGTTGTAGATCAATGAAATGTGGCTCTTGCCTTAGAATGAAGGTTGTCCCGTCTCCTTTCTGCAGTCATGTTCTTTGTCTTGTGTCTCTGTCAGCAGATGGCTGAGGATCAACAGGACAGGATTGCCCTTCTGACTTGTGGGTGAAGGTGGCAACGCTAAAATTTTGTGGGTAAAAAGGGAAAAATTTGTAAGAGCTAGAGAAGATTATTATGTAAAAGTAATAATTTCTAAGGCATTGGGTTAGAATTATTTTTCTTCCACTAAAAATGGGAAGGGGGACTCAAACAAAGACAGCTTGCAATGAATGAGAAGCGTTCAGCTCTGTTAACAAAATACGGCCGTGAGGCCAGTGATTTCCGTCTGAGAAATTGCCCGTGTCCTCACTGGCAGTACCAGCTTAAGGCATTGCCACCTTCTGCCAGTGCCGCAGTGCACAGCCTTCGCACTCATGCCAAGACTTGGGCACAATAAAGAATTTGATCTCACTTGAGCAGAAAAATAAGGAAACATTTTAAAAAAACCCCAACAAGGTAAATTCCCTGAGCCATATTCAGCTCAGTCCTAGGCAGTGTTGTCCTGGGACACCTTACAGGCACAGTGAACAGCGAGAACAAGAGACAGCAGGAGCTGACCCAGACACGACGATTGCCCAAAGCTCCCGTCGCTGAGCTGCTGCTGCACCCCAAGGAGCAGCAGCCAACACCTGGGGCTGTGACCCAACCTTTGCACCCACAGCATTTGCAGGGCGAGAGCTGCCCACCCTGCCTGTGCAGGGCCTGACACCCTGGGGTCGCTTGGGAGGAATCCCACTGCAGAAAGGACGGTGTGGAGCAAGACAGGAGAGCATCAGGGCGGGATAAGCTCCACTTCCAGATCTTCTCCTGCCTTTTGCTGGCCGCGCCACTGCAGTCATGAGCTCCTCCAAAGCCCCAGGCTGTAAAATTTCCACACTGGCTAATAAAAGGCAGCCTTCTGCTTCACACGTCTTCTGTGTGAGATGCCACAGAAGCCCTAGACCAACAAGTCATAAGCTAACTTGGACCTCCCTGCCTCCCTGCCTGCTCCCTGTCCTATTTGTGCCCAGGTGTTGAGAGGGGGTCTTTGGAAATGAGACCCTTGTTCTGCTGCTTCCATTGTTTTCATTTCCCTAGCTTTCCATTCTTAGGGATCAAGGAAAAGGAATGTGTTAAAGCTGTGGTCTAGCCCTTATATATAGGGGTTTATATATGGACCTTAAAGACCATCCAGTTCCAACCCCCCTGCCATGGCCAGGGACACCCTCCACTAGACCAGGTTGCTCAAAGCCTCATCCAGCCTGGCCTTGAACACTGCCAGGGATGGGGCACCCACAGCTTCTCTGGGCAACCTGTTCCAGTGCCTCCCCACCCTCTCCGGGAAGAATTTCTTCCTGATATCCAATCTAAATCTCCCCGCTATCAATTTAAACCCATTACCCCTTGTCCTGTTCTTGTAAAAAAGGCCTGTGTATATATATTTATAAAATATATATACTGTATATATAGTGTGCATGTTCTATTGTATAATGGGGCTGAAACGGCAGCGAGGATTTCAAACCATAAATGGCAAGTATGACATCATTAGATTGTCAAAATAATGTCTACTTGGTCCTCTTCCTCTTTCAGAGCAGCAAAAAGCATATGCACTGGTGTGATAAGATCAGGTACCAATACAAGTTTCTCATTCCCACCTGATCTGAAACACAAATGTCTGTTTAATGTTACTTCACTACAAATAAACAAATTTGTATCTGAAATGCTGTCCAGCACATATAATAAAATCTATTTGGCTAATGGTCCTGTCACATTTATAAGAAGGGCTGAAACCTGCAATAGGTTGAAAGGAAATTGAGTTACAGTTTCAACAGAATATTTATCCAGATCAAGTTTTGTTTGAATCATCTATTGAAACAACCTTAATTGCTGAAAACTTGCAGCATTTTTTAGAGCAGTTTTCAAACATTAATTCTGAGGGTAAATGCATCTTTTTATTTCAACAGTTTGTGAACACCATGTTTGGCCAGAAATTTAACCTTCTTGATTCCAGCTAAAATGAAAACCCTTTCTGTCTTGCTCTTCTAGCCTTGCATATCCTTGAGTTGAATCACTTGAAAATGTTTTGCTTTTGTCTCGCACACTTGTCGAGGGACAAGTGAAATGACAGCTTCCGTCTACTCCAAAATTTTTTCTCAGTCCGAAAAAAAAGTTTGCTGAACAGGTTTCTTACTGGGGTCAAGATCTAGGAGAGGGGGAAGAGGATTCTTAAATTTCGAAACTAAATACCTCTTTTCTGCCAAGAGTTTTCAGAATTCATTCTTTGTCGCACAGGTCTGAAAGGTTAAAAATAACTGTACCTCCTGAGACTTCTCCCTGGGCTGTGCTCTTCCCTGGGATTCTGTAAGCTTTTTCCACCCAAACTGGGTCAGCCTCCGTGCCTAATTTTAAAATCTCTGGGATCCAACACTTTATAAAAATCAATGAGAACTTTCCCATTATATAATCCCAGCAGTCACATATGATGTGCTCTGGCCCAATTCTGCTGAAACTTGATTTTATATATTGAAATGGTGATTATTAGTTTTAGAGAGCTGCGAACTCCTTGCAGAAAATTATGGGGAAAATTTTTCGTATGTGCAGTCTTTTCGCTGTCACGTTATGCAGACTATTTCTAGGCTGGAAAACTACAGTTAAAATGAGAATGTTTCCTGACTGAACTTAGGAAATTGTCTTTTAAACTAAAGGTTGAGAAAGTATATTTTCTTACATTCACTCTGATTGCGTTTGTGATCTCTTTTACTCTCAGAAACTGTGATGACAAGAAATGGTGATGGAGACCACAAATATCACTACAAACACTGTTTTTCTAGACGTTTTGATACCAGAGATGTTCATGCAGCTAGCCTGCGAGGTCTGGGAAGAACTCAAGTCATATTAAATAATACAGGGGACCATTACTATCAGATAAACGGATTAACCAAAATTATTTAGCTCTTAATGTAAAATCCATCATTGTTTTTCCAGTCTGTGCTTGGATAAACTCTTTGCTATGACGCCTACAAAATATTTGACCACTGTTTGACTGCTCGCGTGCTCGACCGGCATCCGTCGTACTCACTGATACGGCCTTTGCCTGTGCTCAGGCTTTCTTGGTGATACCCAGCTGTTTCTAGACTTAGGCTGTGTACTGGAATAAGAATTTTTTTCCATCTGTGTTTATGCAGGACCTAGCACAGTGTCATCCTGATGCATGGCAGGTAGTAGAAGATGCTCCTGCAAAGCAAATTAACAGTGTCTTTGGGATTTGGAAATGACGTGAACAATTATTCAAGATTCAGCTCCAGAAAGTAAATCACTAAGTCAAATTGTTAACGATAGCTGTGACAGGCCGCTTGGTAGCAATGCATGGTTTGGAATATTATTGTAAACAATTTGACAAATACTTCAGATAATGAACAAAGTAATAAAGAATCAATGTCTGTTCCCAGATAATTTTTGAAAAGGAAAAAGGATCATAGTTATCAAATATATTGTTTCTGCAAATAGTTCACCTCCTGATTTCAGAGGGGAAATAGGTAGGAAGAGAAAATGAGCTCAACAAAACAAACATTGGTTTATATGTCAATATCCTTGTAAATGGCAATGACAGAAGGGAAATACAGCTAATACGACGTGGGAACAAAATCGTTTCTAAACTGAATATTTGGTTGTGACTTTCCCGAACCTTCCCAGCTCCCTGACAAGAACAAACCTGAGGGGCGACAGCCTGCCGCCTGGCTCACTCTGGAGCCGCAGGAGAGCCCTGGCCATGCCGCTCCAGCTGTGCTCCTTAGCTCTCTTCCTCTTCCAGTTGCCATCTCGCACCATCTATTTCCTTTTGCTCTCTGTTTCTCTGCGGCACGTGGCTGTTTGGGAAACAAACAGGCATGTTTCTGAATTCCAGGGGAACAGCAGCCTGGCTCACAGCAGATGTCCTTATGCCTTTCTAAGGATAACATTAATATCACTTATAGTCATTTTAATCATTCCCCTTGACAGAAACAAAGGCAGAAGAGGGAACCTTCTTCCAAGAGATTGACTCTGCCTTGCTTGTTGCTTCCATGTAAATTAGGAAGCCAGAGGAATATGTCCAAAACCTACCCAGGACAGAGCTGGGCAGGTTTAGAAGCCCTGGGACATGCATCATTTGAAAGCTCTGGTACCCTAGACCCTAGCCAAGGTGCAGGTACGTCTGCGTGACCTCCTGTCACATCCTTTCCTCGGTGGCACTGAGTTTCACGGCAGCTCCCACCTCCCAAGGTTTTCATTCCAGTCTGGTGGATCACGCTTCTCCTGTGGTCAGCGTTCATAGGTGGAGGGGGGCAGCGGCTCCAGAGGGCTGCAAGAATTTGTTTCCGATTGGAGCCGCCATAATTTTTTATGGGTTATTTTTAGTCTGATTGGTCGTAGGAAAGAAAGCAGGTAACACCATAGCTGAGATCAGGATGGAGAGCAAAGCCAGGGAGTACAGAACCCACCCGGGCGCTCAGCCCCCTCTTGCTGCGGGAATGCCTGCCAAAACACCAGCTTATGGCCTGGGAAAACAAAGCAGTCAAGTGTGGGTGTGGGTGGGTGGCAGGGTCCTGCCAGTGCCCCTCTGCTCTCCCCTCGGTGCAGATGCTCCTCCTCACGCTTTGGGAAAAAGAAGAACGTGAAGGTTGCCTTTTCAGTTCCCGTCTCTTCGCACAAGCAGGGTGACCCGAGTTGCGCTCTCGTGGTGATGACAGCTGCCGAGCACGGTGTGCCGGCTCCGCTGGGAGCAGTCCTGCCACGCAATCCACTCCTGGAGAGCAAAGCAGGGCGGTGGTCCTCTGTTGATGGAATAGTGCATGGGTAGGTGGGGCCCTCAAAGCTGCTCCTGGGTCCTGGGGACCTGCCAGGGTGTGAGGAGGCCCTGGTCAGGGCTGGCAGCTGCCGGCTGTGCTGTGCCCGCAGCCTGGCTGTGGGCTTCAGCACCGCTTTCCCCTCCCCTGGGTGGCTGAGCAGCAGCCTCAGGGTTTCACCCCTTAGATCTCTGTTTTGTTCCCCAAACCAGAAATCTCATTAGATTCTAGTAGGAGACACTCTCTGGAAAAGTGGTGTTCTCTGACAAATACCAGGACCCTAAATAAGAATGAGACCACAACTGGAGAACAGGCTGAGTATCACAAACCCCTCAGGAGGTCTCTTCTTCCCCCTTAAAGCCCTAAAACCAGGCAACATGTATCTGAGAATTTTATCTTCCTTTTTTCCACAATATCATCTTCCATTAGCAGTCATAATCTTTTAGGGATGTGTTTTCATTTTGTGAGCATGCAGCGAGACAGGTAAGCACGTTGTTACCTCCACATAACAGCCTGTTTACAATGAGGGGAAAATGACATCTAGGGGAGGTGGATGACACTGAGCTCTGCAGCCTCAGCTCTACATTTGCTGACACCTCAGCAAATTTTTGCTCTAGGATCTTGGGGTGTGTGTGTGTGCATAGGCTGGGTGATAAACGCCCATGATATTCAACTCGTTTTGGGGTGTCAGGTGTTATTCTGCCGTCCTGCCCATGCAAAGTCGAGATACCCTTACAGCAAGGAGTGGAGAAGCAGTGCTTGGCAGCGGACAGTAGGCACTGAACGGGGCTATAATCAATGAGGATCTATGCAATAAATGGCTTGTAGTAGTATTTAACTCTCAGATGTCTATGGAAAACATCAACTTAAAGAACTTCCTCTGTGTGTATTCATTCCAACTGAACACACAGCATCAAGGACTCTGAAGTTCATTTAAAGCCTATGCGAAGTTACAGCCTCAAGGTCAGGTTTAAAGCACCAAAGAAAAGGAAATCTGACTTTCAGAAAGCAACTGTAAGTTCCAGTTTTAAAGGTAGTAATGAAATGCCCAACAGAAGGGAACTGTGTATAGTATCTTCTTGGTTTCAGATATGCTCCTTGGCTTGGCAAAAATAACAAAAGCAAAAAGTGGGGAAAGCCATTACAGCAGGGATTGACTTAATTTTTTTTTTTTTTTGAGGTTACATGAGCCTTACCCTGACTGCTCTTGTTCTTCAGGAGGCTAAGTTCCTATCTTAAATGTGAGGGAGTCTCTCCAGGTGCAGCATCCAGACAGGCAATAGCAAGGATCCAGTAAGGTTCTTAAAATACAAACAAAAAACCCCAAAGAAACCTAGTCCTGGTCTGCCCAGAAATAAGTTTTTTCTTTTACCCATCTGACCCGATTTGCAGAAGCATTATTTGTAGTACTAGCATTTTTCCTTCAGAGAAGAATGAATTTCCTCCTACCAACCCTAGCTTGCCATCTGCACTTTGCTTTCTCTCTCACAGTCTGAATTTACTTTTCCTGAGAACCGATGAGCATCCTATTAAAACAGCACAGTGCAGGGGAAATCTGGCAAGCCTCGTCCTCCTGATGGGTGAAGTATTACATCTCACTGTACCTGATGGTAAACTCTATGTTTTGATAGCTTTCGATGTTAAGTGCCAGTTTAAAAGGTGGCACAGAGATTCAAGTGGCTATAACCTGCTGGAAATCAGTGAGTGCCAAAGTCTCTTCATGCTAAACCTTGGGCTCCTAGCCAGAGAAGTTTGGCCTTTCCATACAATTTTCATGCTAGTAATTCTTTGGGCACTTTAAAGATTGTTTTTCCCGTTTTATTTTTGCCGACAGCTGATGTGGAAGCCCAGCCTGGAGATATGCGAAATCCGCCGCATTCCTTCAGCTGGGCTTCATAGCCTTCTAGTAGGTTCATGGTGTTGTGCCTGGATGGTACAGCGGTTTGATACAGTTCGTCATGCAGTCTTTTCCCTCTGTGTCCGAGTGCCTGGGCCACTCCTCGGGCTGATTCCCTGGGTGTGAGTGACCCTCAGCATCCACTCTTCGTGGGCTCACTGCAGCATGTCCCAGCATTGCCTCCGGAAAGGCACTTCGCAGCTAAACTGCTTTAGATCCCTTGGGACTGATGTTAACACCCGGCAGCATGAGCTAACCCTCGTAATGGGCCAGCTTGGGTAACATACAGGTAAACTTGGGAAAGGGGCTGGAAACCAAACATTTCTTGCAATGGCGGGTACAGACCATGTGCAGAACCAAACAAAACTCTCCTCTTTGCAGGAAGACTTTTGCCATCTTGCTTGGGCCTGCTCTTAAATTGGATCCCCTCTTGCTAAAGGATGCCTCCTCAGGTAACCAAAAATGGTGAGCTAGATTCTCTCAGGAGAATCAAAGTGAAAAGGCTGCCACCCCCAGTCATTAAATTTAAAAGAAATAATAATGATAAAATAGTTGTTGGGTTTTGCTTTTATTTTTTTATAAAACTGTTCATTTGTTTTTTCAAACTCTTTTTTTTGCACTGTTCGCACATCATCTTCATGTGAAAAACCATATCCAGAAATTAACACCTTGTCTTGTGGCGTTAAGGCCTTGCATGCTCAAGCTGGGATTCTGCACATGCCGAAGACAAGGGAAATCTATGTCACGCAGCAGCTTGGGCTTTCTTGTCCACCATGGCTTCATCTCTCCCATTTTAGAGAAATGTATAAGGGTTCTAAAATGAAGACAGGTATGTTCTTTATGCACCCACTGTGAAATTACTTTTCAATACATATTTATGTGAACAGAAAACATCTTTAAATATAAAGTTGTCATTACAGTGCCAACCATCTTGTTAACTACTGGAAAACCCCTAACTTAAGCAGTGCTTTTTATAACTCAGCACATTAATTATATTTAGAATCCTTAATTATCTCTTTTCCATAGTCAACTCTAATAAATTCCAAACATTTAAAAATAATTTTAAATAATGCTGCTTTCTTTGCATATTTTCAATCAACTGCACAAATACCTAAATTAGCTGGTGATTATACCACATTTGCTTTACTTTAAAACTGGTAATTAGTTGTCCAATGCAACATTTTCTTTTTCAGCCTCCCTTATCCCTCCCCCTCACTGCCCTAGGACCTGCTCCTGGGCGCAGGGATGGGGTCCTAGCTTTTCTTTGTCCCCCTCTTCCCGCTGTGACTGCCCGGGCATCCCTCTTGTCGCGGAGCCCAGGCGGAGGTCTCAGCTGTCTGGCGGCACCTGTGAGAGCACCGCCTCCAACACCCCTCCACACCCTAATATTTCTGGTGGCTCCACTAATTGCAAGGTAAGTACTCATCATTTTAGGAGCAACTACTACTGGTAGTAGCTGCGAGCCGTTTGGTAACGGTAGGCTCCGGGTGCGTGAGCTACTCCAACCAGGCATCTTCTTCTTGGGAACATTTGGCTGTATTAAATCCTTGCATAATCCAAGCAGCCGTAAATAAAAGAGGAACACAACCAAACTGAGAATGGCATTGTAAATGGTGAGCAGCAGTGTGTAAGACTCAGCTGTACACATATACTAACCCTTTCACTTAGACGCACTGTCATCAGTCATGCTAATTGACTAATTAACCAAAGGGATGTCTTTTTAATTAAGAATTTTCACTACAAATGTTTTTGAAATTTTGCAAAGTTCTGTTGTAAAATTGTCTTTAAACAAATTTTAATTTACCGTAGTTTCTGTTTGGAAGGTAAATAGTAAAAGTATTAAATATCTTAGTTTATTTTTTGATTGATTTTTTTGAAGATGTAACACCGCCCCATATTTTAACTTAAAAATACATGACCCCAACAGATTAATGTATCTTTTATTAACAGTTCTTGTGATGCTTAAAAATTTTCAGTGAAATCAAATTCTATCCAGTAGAAAACTTTCGGGAAGAAGAATCACATTCCACTTATATTAAAAAAAAAAAAAAATATATATATATATATAGTAATTTTATGTGTCTGACCTCTTTTGGTACTCAATAATTTTCATTTGGTTTTAAGCTGGTTTTTAATGTGTATTTTTTGGTGGGAGGGAGACAGAGTGTTGAGGGAGGCAGATGGAAAGAGGGGTCTGAGTGTGCAGAGAAACTTTTCAAACAGAAGGAGAGGGAACATCAGAAAGAAATTACAACACAGTGTTTTCACTGAGAACTTAATTTCTCCTTTTGCTTTGTCGATGCACAGAGCATAGTGTAGCTGCTTAAGGCACCCGCAGATAGAGACTCCACATATGGAGGGCTGGAGCACCTCTTTTTGCAAAGACAGACTGAGAGGGTTGGGCTTGTTCAGCCTGGAGAAGAGAAGGCTCCGGGGAGACCTTATAGCACCTTCCAGTACCTGAAGGGTTCTGCAAGGAAGCTGGGGGAGGCTTTTTACAAGGGTCTGTAGTGACAGGACAAGGGGTAATGGGTTTAAATTGAAAGCAGGGAGATTTAGATTTGGTATCAAGAAGAAGTTCTTCCCAGAGAGGGTGGTGAGGCACTGGAACAGGTTGCCCAGAGAAGCTGTGGGTGCCCCATCCCTGGCAGTGTTCAAGGCCAGGCTGGATGAGGCTTTGAGCAACCTGGTCTAGTGGAGGGTGTCCCTGCCCATGGCAGGGGGCTGGAACTGGATGGTCTTTAAGGTCCCTTCCAACCCAAACCATTCCATGATTCTGTTCTATGAAATCAGGTGATGCTACTGAGATGTCCAGAGAAATGGGATGATTGCATGAAGGGGGAAAAGAAATCAATGTAATCTCTTTCTAAAAATCAGAATGAACAGCTCATTCTGGACAGCGTCACGTTTGTTAGGAAGAACTTCTCTTCCTGAAGAGCCATTGGATTTTTTTCCTAGGGGACTTTCTGAAGTGGTCTGCCCAGGGAGGGCCCACCTTCTGGCCTAACTATCCTGCTTGTGCTCGCTTCAGAAAGAGATGTGATAGTGTATCCTGATGGGACAGAGGTGAGGAGCCGCAAGCTGAGTGTGAGCTCTGCTACGCCCGGTTGTGCGGCCTCAGGCAGGTCACTTCGCCTCGTCGGGCAGGCGGGACCTGCTCACCTTTGTGGAGCACTTCGACAACGTTGGATGAAAAAGCAGTGTTTTTATTTGTAGATTATGATGGCTCTGTGGCAAAAAAAAAAAAAAAAAAAAAGCAATAATAACACAGGGACTGAATTTGCCCTTGTGGTAGTCAAAAAGAAGATGAGCATTTGAAGATAGTTGAAGAAATATTTTCTGGCAGATCATCTCATGTGAAAGAAGGAAAGTGGAAGCAAACGGGAAATACACCTAACAGGAACAGAAAAGAGATTTGTGTCTTGGGGCTCCCTTTTCTGTGGCAGGACTTCTGTGATGCAGGTCTCCACCCTTTTACCATCCTTTAAATTACTCCGTACTGGGGATTTCTTACTGTTATTGGAGTGAAGACTCTCCCAAGGATATGTCTGAGCAAACTCTCTCAAAAACTGACAGGCTAGAAAGCCTCTGTGGCTCGTGTGAGTGGTGAGCCTGGAGCAATGCTGAAGAGAGCCAAGAGCCAGAGAACAGAGGAGATGATGGAGCCACGCATGCAGGCAGATGAGGAGAAATCAAAACCTCCCAAATATTGTCTCCTCCAACATCAAAGAGGCAACAAGCAGCTAGGAAGCATCATGACACGTTGGATAATTCAGGATAGCTCCTTTAATGGAAGAGGATTAGGAAAGCTGGTGGTCAGAATGAGGACACCCATCCTGACATCATAATAATGCCAAGATATTTTTCTACTGAAAGGACCGAGAATAAAAGTAAAGCACCAAGTACCTACTCTAGAAATAAAAGTTATTTAATCTCTGTTGGCAGAAAGGAAATGTACTGTGTGTCAAGAACTCCTTAGCCGCCTTCATTATTCTGAGAAGAGTAATAGCACCGTTTTACAGATGGGTAAGCTAATTGCCACGGGAATCAAGTTGCTCGCTGTCATCACACAATACATCTAACTCATACCTAAGGCATAGATCCCCTGGACATCAGGTCATTCACCTGTCAATTTGTGTGCCAGCTGTTAAGAAAATACTATGATTGTAAAGAAGGCCTATATAATTCACCCGGCAGAAGATGGTTGCAAGACACCCACACCATCCTTCTCCAGCCACTCCATGGCACCAATAGTCTGTCCAGGCGAGGAGCTCCCATAGGCTGGCACATAAAATCTTCGTTCACAGCTTGCAAAAGAGATTTTAATATTCTGATTGTATCCCAGAGTTACCTTGATATGTAGTCCCCCTCATGAACAAAACTGTGGGTACATGACTTGGTTTTGCTTTTCACATCGTGTGGCTCCTAACATTTGCACAAAGTGGGCAACGGCGTGAATATTGTCTTCTGGGTCTTTCGTTGTTATCCTTGAGCCTTGTGCTCGTTCTGCACTGTGTTAACAGCAAGATACAAGGCAGCAGAGACTTAGACCAACTGACTACCTGCTCATGTAAGTGCATCTCTGCATGTTGTTTTTTCTGCCTCTGATTCCTATAAAGTGTTTTTCCCTGTGGGATTATATTTTAAGTCGTGTTATAAAGCCGATGCACATTTCCCCTATCCCAGGGTTATTTGCGCTGGATTGCAGCTATAGAGAAAACTCAAAGGATAGATGTGCAACTAAACAACTCAGATGAGATACAGACCGCTACGAAATACATCATTAAGTAAAATGACATTTGATTTGTAGCTGTGAGACCAACCCCTTTTGACATTCAAGGGAGCAGAGCTATGGGCTGCCTTGAAAGCCTCCACACATCGATAGTTTTTCTGTTGCTAGGAGGAAGGGTTTTGAAGTGGGAGGAGAAGCAGAGACCCTCTAGTCAACAGAAGGATGCTCATGTAAGGGTCAGGAGGGAGCAGAACTCAGAGAGAGAAAAAAATTCAGCTGACCATACTGTGCTATTCTCTATTTGCTTTAATACCTACACTTAATGATATGCTTTAAAGCTAAACCTCAGGAATGTCAGGAGTTTTTTCCTCATGGTGACATCCCGTGTAGGAGGAATCTCCTGAGTTCTCCCTTTAAAACAGAAAGATGAAAAAAAACTTGCCTTGGAGAAATTTCCTCTGGATTTGAGCTTGTTGGTGTGTTGTTTACTCAAATGATTTATGGACTGGAGATTAGTGAAGTCATAGCAACACAGAAATTGCCAAGTGAAAATAAAACCAGCCCTGTGTACTCTTACTGAACATAATCAAGGAAGCAGCTGACAAATAGGATTTTTTTCCCCCGTTAACAGAGACTTTGTAGGAGACAAAGCCGATTCTTGCCTTTCAAAACTCTTTGAGCAGTGTCTGTGGCATTCCAATAACTGGTGTGATTAATCTGACTTCAACAAATAACGGGGTATTTTGATCCTGCCATACCCTATCTATAACCCATGAAGACTTATTCCCTTCTGGAGAAATGAACGTGTCCTTCTAGGAGGCGAGGAGCGGGACAAGGCTCGTTCCCAGCACTGCCACAGACCTGCTGCCAAGTCACACAGGGTGAGACTTGTCTTTCTCTAAAGGTAGTGGTACGCCACGGGTCTGAGCTGAGCTCATCCCCTGGCACCTCCAAAAACCATGGGGATGGCTGTGCACCTCTGCACAGGGACAGCATCTTTTAGGGGAAGACAAACAGCATCTGAATAACTGCAGAGGGACCCCTTTTGACTACCTTTTGGATATAGGTTCAGGTCCCCACCCTCCACCCTCTGAAGCCTCTCCTTACCACAAAAGTGGCACGATTAGTGTCACTGAGTGTGTTGTTATGCCAGTGTAGCACATCAAAATGGCAGTGTCCCTTCCCACTGAGGAAAAACAGGGCAGAATAAAAATTACCTGGTTACTTTACGTGTTTAGGAGTTCAACCACTGTATAAAACTTGTTTTGCCAGGCGCTGCAGAAGAGTGGTTTATCTTATTTTACTTTTTTGCACAGCAGTGTACAAAGTAAGATGATGTTTCTGGTGGCTGGAAGTTGCTTCTGCAATTGCATGTAATAGCTCGCTCCAGAAAGACCAAGCTTGAAATTTGGTCTTGTGAGTGGTGTGACAGGGAGGTGGCACCTTTGTGGGCTTTTTTGGCACATTCACGAGTGGCCTTGTGAGAGGGCAGCAAGGCTTTGGGATCACTTAGTTTACGGTGGAATTATTTATACACTTGTATGCAAACAGAGAGCTTCCCTTTAGGTAAGTAGAGAGGAATGAAGTGTGTCTGTGGACCTGGAAACCAGAGGAAGAATAGATAACTTCCTCTGTGAGAGCTGCCAAACTCTAGCCTGGTGCAAGATCAGGGGAGCCATATGGCAAGAACAGTGAGAAGAGCATTTTGTTGAAGTGGCAATTTAGGGGCAGAAAGATCAGTCCAAGAAATAAATTGAAAATGTACATGAATATCTCGATGGTCTTTCTATAGATAACTGAGTAAAAGCACAACACTTGAAAATTAGAGAGGAAGGACAACACTTTTTGACGAGTTCAGGCTCTACAAGGACTTGTCTGGCAAATGCTGTGGTTCTTTTGGGGGACAGTCACAGCTTCGAAGTCAAGGATCCAGTCAAGGAGTTGTATGGAGGCTGTCAAAGACCAAACAGAAGTCCTTGTGGGGATGCAGATAGCAGATATCTGAGAAGGTGGTCATCTAGCAGATCTGCTGGTGGGAAGCAGAGACGAGTGCCCAAAAAGAGCTGCATGAAGATGGGCCACATTGAGCATCTTAAAATCCACATCGAAGAAAACAATCAGAGGAGCTTTACTCTGCTTTGTACACTTCCAGTTGGGGTAGCAGGTCCTCTGATGTGAGGCCCTTGTGACAGTGGATTATCCAAGCTCTAATCCTTCGGCGTTGTCTGGGAGACAGTTGTCTCCTCCGCTAGACACTACACTCCTGACCCCGTTGGGCTATTTGCCGTGGAAGCCCATGTGTGTAAGCAGCGTTAACATCCCTGTCCCAGACGGGTTACTGGAGTTCATATCCTACCACGTCGCACTTCCACGGCTCACACTGTGGTTGTTTTGATCTAACTGCCTTGCTGTAGATGGAGCTCTGCCAGGACGGCTCAGAGATGTGACATTACTTTTACTCAGTTCTTATTGTAACAAGAAGGAATAACATCTTTTTTACTCAGCACTGACGCAGTGGAATACTGCCAAACCCCTGGAAAGCCTCCAAATCGGCACGTTTCTCCTGCCCATTAAAAACTAATACAGTAATACCAAAACAGAAAGCAGTGTTGACAAAAACATATTTTTCCCACAATTTAAGATCCCAATTTACATGTAAAATAAACATTGAATACAGATTTAATTCGCTTTTTACATCTTCTGATGGTGTATAATAGGAATAACACCTCTTTTAAAGTAAACTGGAAGAAGGCAGACTTTCATGCACTGAATAAAGATCTCAACTCACAATTTTGGCTTCCTCGGCACACAGCGCTAGTTTAGTTCCTAATTTCCTCTCGAGTGACTTAATGGTACTGTATTGCTTAATTATAGCTGTTGCAAACTCCATCCTCTAAGAAATATCACTGGGACCCAAACATCTGCAAGATTTTGAAGGAGGAAGATACCACATAAAATACCCATTTTTGTATTATTTTGTGTTTATTAGTTCATCACATGTAGCACAGCTACTAAGCAGATGGAACAAGGCAGCATTTAAATAGGAACCAATGGTAATGAAATATAAGATATTAAGTTACACAAACCCTCTCTCCTTCAAAGACTGGGGCTACAGTAAGGGGCACTTGCACGTAACATGAGCTTTTTAAAAGCAAAATACAGGTGGACCAGAGATCCTAAAGGTGGGATATATCTACCGGGTCATCCTAGCCCATCCCTTCCCTAGCCGGTGGGCATTGTTCTCAGCTGCTAATTTATGGCTTTTGTGCCATGTCTGCTTTTAAATGTTGCAAACAGAATTCCGCTCAACACAAAACTGGTTTTGATGAGAGCAGGGCAGAGATCGCTATGAAGAAAACAGCCTGTTCAGAGTCTCTATGATATTTGAAACCTTAAAGCCTGATGAGTAGGAAGAAAGTTCAAAATGCTTTAATGTAGTTGCTGTTGCTATAGAAACTATTTCCTGGGCATCTGTACATCCAGCGCAATTGCCTCACTTGGTCCCTGGCTACCCGAAAGTGGGCCTGTGAACGGGGAAGGTGGGGGAACATGTCAGAGGTGCTGCGAGACCGTATTGTTTCCTATTGACTTCTGTGGTATAGGTGTTTAAAAACAGACAACTGGGGAGCACCAACCTGTTACTCATGGCAGAGCGGAAAAGAAGCATCAAGATCCAGAGAACTAATTTCATCCTGATGGAGGTCCAGTGAACAAAGGAGCTCCAAAGGAATTTGTCTTTTGCTGTTTGAAGAGATTGGTCCATGTGACCCGCCTGCCCAGATGTTTTCTGAAGGCATCTGATTTTCCAAACTTCATTATGGAAAATGTTCAGTACTGATCTTGAGAGTTACCCCTGTACTTTCTGAAAGTGATCAAGTGGGCAACAGCTAAAGAAGTCTCCTGTTTCCTGGGGTTTGATTTAACTTTTGGAATAGCAGGATGAGAAATTCATGGGTGAACAATAGGAAGGATGTTGGAAACGGAGAGAAAACTTAGCCCAAGGCATTCCCAGAAATTTGTCTCTTCTCTCTGTGTGTTTTGTTGAGTTATTGAAACGTTAAACCCAAACAGGTAGTGCTTCCCTTCCCCATCATCTTCCTCAAGCACAGAGTTTAAGTAGGCCTATTTTGAAAGGTGACACTGTTTTCCTAAGCAGTGGGTATGCAATTGCAGCAAAGTCAAGGAGAGGTCAGGCAATGCCAGTCAACTGGGAGGTCAGGCGATTTCTCTTCCCAGGTGTCATGGTTTAACCCCAGATGGCAATTGAGCCTCACACAGCTGCTCACTTCCCACCCTGGTGGGTGGGGGAGAGAATCAAAGAGTAAAAGTGAGAAAACTTGTGGGTTGAGATAAGGACAGTTTAATAGGTAAAGCAAAAGCCACACAAACAAGCAAGGCAAACCAAGGAATTCACTCACCACTTCCCATGGGCAGGCATGTGCTCAGCCATCTCCAGGAAAGCAGGGCTCCATCATGCGTAACAGCTACTTGGGAAGACAAACACCATCACTCAATGTCCCCCCCTTCCTTCTTCTTCCCGCAGCTTTATATGCTGGGCATGATGCCGTAGGGTATGGAATATCCCTTTGGTCAGTTGGGGTCAGCTGTCCTGGCTCTGTCCCCTCCCAGCTCCTTGTGCACCCCCAGCCTGCTCGCTGGTGGGGTGAGGGGCAGAAAAGGCCTTGACTCTGTGTAGGCACTGCTCAGCAGTAACTACAACATCCCTGTATTAACAACACTGTTTCCAACACAGATCCCAAACACAGCCCCATATTGGCCACTGAGAAGAAAATTAACTCTATCCCAGCCAAAACCAGAACACCTGGAAAGAAAATACTTACCTTTCAGCAACCACATTCCTTGTGGGAAGAGAGCAGAATCTGAATGGGGAATGAGGATAAGAATTCAAGCATGCAGCTCCTATTAGTTGTTAGCTTGGGTTGTGGGTGTTAAAATTTGCCTAGACTTTTTAAAAAGTGCATCTTCCAGTCAATAGAGAAGCAGCATGTTTCTCCCCTTTCAGAAAGCAAAAATGAAAAAAACAAACAGACAAATCCCCGTAAATAGCCAATGACATCTAACCGCACTCAGTCTTCTGCTTTGCCAAAACTGTCAGATAGACATAAGGAAGCTGTTGCTGCTGGTACTGCTGCTGTTCGTCTTTTTGCCTCCACTCTTCTCTCCAAAGACTTCCTCTGGAACAGCAAACTGTTAGCATAAGACGTATTGAATAACTGTCTTCTGAAAAGCAGTTTCAATTCCCTTTCACTTCTTAATAAAACCCTCTATGGTGAGGAACTTACATACTGCCCTTCATGTTTTTTAATGAAGACACCTGAATGTTCTCAACATTCTTCAGGACTGTGCTCCTCCCGGAAGGATTTTAAGATTAATCTGCCTCCACAAGAAAATATTCTTACATATCAATTATTAATGATAATAGCATTTCCCTAGCTCCTGGTTGCATGTCTTCTTTCGACATCTTGGCTGTTTGTCTTGGTGGCTTTGCAAGGACAAGGGGAAAAATTTGTTTTATAGACTTCCAATTGGATACTGAGAACCACAAGAAGGGCTAAGAGAGATTTTTTTGGTGAATCCACTTTATTCACTGAATAACGCTATATGCATTTGACCAAAACTTCTCCATAATGAAGCTGAGGTTCTGTGAATGGCTCCAAACAAGACTGGAAGAAAAAAGACAAGTTTCACACAGGTGTCTCCAAGGGGAAGCGGACTGGCTTTCATATTCCCCCTCTACTTCCAGGGAAGAAGAGCAAACCCTGTGGTTTCAGAAACAGCAACTTTTATGAGCAGATGAACTGGGGAGGGAAACAAGTCACTCCATGGACAGCACGGTGAGCAAAATCTGCTTTCCTACTCTTTGCAGCTACCTCTGCTTGCTGCCCTGTATTGCTGCCTGCTGGCCAGGAGGCAGACCTGGGGGGAGCCGGACCCCTGGAGCTGGGGGCTGAGACTGGACCCAGGTTCCCCGGGCAGGAGGCTGGGGACAGGCAGCAGAGCTAGCACAGGCAGTCTGCCTCTCTCCCCCTCCGCCGAAGCACTAATAAGGGATTTTCTCCTCTATCCAGCTGTTCATTTTTATGAAACTTGTAGGAACTTAATATCTTGGAGACTTCTATTGCTCTTTTCAAATTTGTCTGAAAGTTGCTAATGGGTTGGAGAATTATTAGGGGAGGACTGACTGACAGACAGGCTGCTTGCGGAAACCTCGCTTCCTCTTGGAACCGGACTGAAATGGTGAACTGGTGGGAAAGCTTGTGCCACCTTCTTCGATACAGACTTTTTTTGTATCTCATTTGGATCCCTGCCCTGTTTAATATACACCTTTTGAGCACGGACATTTATTACACAGCTAGATTGGCTGTACATAAATCTGCTGCCTATTCACCTTGTCATCCAGCTTCTGGGAAAACATTATCTCTGATAAAAAGTGCATGTTTTTAAAGACCTGTAAGACAAATTTCTACCAAATTTAAGCAGAGTTCTTTTGTGAATCCGTAAAGTGAGCATGGCATCCTCTATTTCTTACACTGGGTGTTTCTGCTGGAGAGTTGTTCAATAATAATAATAATAATTGAATAATAGTAGTAATAATAATAATATTATTTACTACTACTATTGAAATGAGGGGAATAGTGTGTCATTTGCCTCTAGGCTTTTTGCAAAAGTGATCTGACTAATTTTTATGTGCTCTCTCCTGAAAGCTCTGCAAGTGGCATCCTAGAATATGTCCTGGAATATGGGAGAAAAGGCATTAGATAAAGTGTAGGCATAACGAAATACCAAAGATGAGTTTCTAGTTTTTCACACTTTTTTTCATTCCACTTAATTCGTAAGGACAAGAATAAATATCTTCCTCATTTTTGCTGGATCCCTTTGGGTGACGAAAGGAGAACACCTCATAACAATCAGATCTATCAGCCTTTAATTCAGATGCTGAATAGCAGAGATCTTTTCTCCCAACCAGTTTTAGGTATGGTAAAGAGATACTGTGGAAAAATAACAAATAGCTTGAAATCCTCTGACTAGAAGTACGCTACCCTCATTTGTTAGGTTTAGTTTCTGTCATGCTTTGGACAGGAATACTGGCCCTGCAGTCAGCTACGAACACTCCTGAAAAGTAAAGACAGACATGGTTTAATCTTTAGAACAAAAAGCAAGAACCTTTTGACCAGCTTACCTTAGTTAAGGTTTAAAGGGATAACAGGTTTTGCATTAAAGAAAACCATATAGATCAAACCCCCCCCTCCCACGTTGTTCCCTCCTGCTTTCAGGTTCATTTTTACTCTGCCTGTTGTAAGTACATAGCCGATGCTCAGTATGCACAGCCAGTGGGTTTTTCTCGCCTTTCCCATTCAGTCTCTCACAGCTGACTTTGCTTGGCTTCCAGGTTATATTAAGGCTTTTGGCTTTGTGGATGTAGAGAGAAATCTCAGGGCAGACGTCGAGCTTAGCGAGGGAGGGCTGTGAATAGAGTCAGCCAGAAATACTGACAGTAAGTCAGAGGTGGGCAGCAAGGGACAGAAGAAACAATTGACTACCAGCAAAGTCGAGGATTAAAAACATATCACTGGGAAAAAAACTCAGCAGAATATGAGATTCTCTGAAATGCTCTCTGACTTAAAATCAGAGCGCCAGTAAAAATGGAAATAAAAAAGTTCTGACTTGCTCTGGTTTATATAAAATTCCCCCTTTACCTTTCAGACACAGATCAGGTACGGGGTGTTTCCTTTCCTTCTGTTCTTTAAAAGCCAAATTAAACCCGTGGTTGTTTTATAGAGAAAATTGTAAGCTAGAGGGGTTTATAAAAAGATCTATAGAATGAAAGGTCTAGTCTTTCAACAGGGAGCTAACGGGAGTGCTGCTCATACTCAGTTATCGCAGCCTTTCTCCTGCCATAATTTTTACTGACCTCGGCTCCAATTTTATGCTCATTACTCAGGCAAACGGCTCATTGTTTTCACTGGCAGCTTTGCCCGACTATGAAATTCAAGAGGAAGCTTCAAAACTGCAAAGACATTGTAGAAATTTGTAACCATTGCAGTGATTTAAAGGGACAGTCGGAGTGGCAATACGGCAAGGTGTCTGGGAGCCCGAGCCAGCGAAGACCTCCGTAGCTGGACACCCTCTTGCCTGGCCAAATGTCCCCGGGTCTGACCTGGATGTCCTGCCTAAAACGCTAGGGGATACCTGTGACATTAAGAGCTACGTGTTAAATGAGTTTGCAACGTGAATACAGGCTGTGCACAGGTGAAATCTGCAATAAGTGAGTGCCGCTGCATTTTTGAATGTACAACAATGCGTTGGGACATAAGTGATTTGCATCTGCAAAGATGTGTCTGGCATAGAAAATGATTGTAGTAAAGGATTGTTCAACAGCTCCACTTCAGTTCAAGCACCCATCAGAGAGGTAGGGGCCAGGTGTAACCCCTGGGTGAACAGCCTTCCCAGGACTTGCCAATTTTGCAAGTTTTTAAGGAGCAGCTGTTAGCAGAGATACAACTTGCTTCCTTGGATGACACTCACGTTAGCTCTTTTGAAGAAAAAGAAGCTGGAGGGAGAGAGCTGAAGCTGCAGGGAGGCCAGAGGAGCCTCGTGAGCATCCTCCAGATGGCACAGGTTGCGGGGAAAGGGCGGTGTCAGGGGAAGAGCTCCAGGGAGGGATGGGAATTGGCAAGAACTTTTAGAGGACATTGAAGCAGGGAACCTGCAACAGCAGGGTAGGCACCACTATTCTGGGGGTGTTTTTTTGGTTTGGGTTAGAAGGGACCTTAAAGATCATCTAGTTCCAACCCCCTGGGAGTTGCAGGGTGGTGCCAGGGAAGACTAGCAGGGAGATGGGGTGACAGAAAACCTGGTGCTTTTGAGAAACTTGCCCAGTTCTACCAGCGATCTTTGACAAAAATGTTCTGTTCTGCAGGAATCTGCCAAAGTTGTACAAGTGGCATTTTCCTATGCTACATTTCTGAATAGTTTTACCCAAAAGCAAGGAGTAAAACCTGCCTGAAGTGTCCTGGCCCATCTCTTCAGTTGCAAACAAATCTCCCTTTATCTCCAGTACATTTCCATGCACAATGCCAATAACAGCATCATGTCACCTACAGATGTTGATTTAAGAAATTTTATTATAAAAACCTTTAGACAAGGGATATCCGTTCCTCTGTGCTACGGACGTTATACTTCTGTATGATGCATGTGTTCACCTGCAGTGTGTCGTGGGTCTTCCTGCTATCCAGAAGCTGACTTCTGTAGCTCTGCATGGTGTTTGAGATAATGCAGAGAGGGTTGCGAGTGAGCAGAAGATGAGCAGATGTACACAAAGATGCCAGCTGCAGGTAGGTACTCCACTTCTGCAGCTGTTGTGGATATACAAGTGGATATAGGAGTGTAATAAAAAGGCTACAAATACTGTTTCCTGTGTTGAGTGAACTCATATGTGCTTCTACACCTTTCCCTGTTGCTGAACTTACTTACCATCAAGCCAAACCAGCCTCTAAGTGCTTGTCACCTGCAGTAGCAGGTTAAATAATTTGGGGTATATAATCTCAAAGAAACGATCAGTTACCAGATAATGTGTTGGGTTCGGGGACTGGGGGAGGGGTGGGGTTGGGAGCAGGGCAGGGGCCACAGAGGTGGCTCCTGTGAGAAGCAGCTAGAAGCTTCCCTGGCTCCAGGTTGGATCCACCTGTGGCCAAGGCCAAGACACAGTGATGGTGGCAGTGCCTCTGTGATAATTTATTTAAGAGGGGGAAAAAAAAAACCCTCCTGGGAAACCTGCAGCAGAGAGAGGAGTGGGGTCTGAGGGACACAGGCAGGCAGACACCCAGGTCAGTGCAGGAAGGCAGGGAGGAGGTGGCCGGAGCAGGGATTCCCCTGCAGCCTGTCGTGAGAGGGTAGCTGTGCCCCTGTGGTTATGGAGGGTCACAGAGGAGCAGAGACCCCCCTGCAGCCCAGGAAGGACCCCGCATGGGAGCAGGTGGCTGTGTCCAAAGCAGTCCATGACTCCGTGAGAAGCCCATGCTGGAGCAGGCTGCTTCTGAACTGAAGGACAGCATCCCGTAGAAGGGACCCACGCCAGAGAAGTGACAGGAGAAAACTGCAGCCCATGGGAAGGACTGATGTTGGAGAAGTTCATGGAGGACTGCTTGCTGTGGAAGAGACCCCAGGCTGGAGTGGGGGCAGTGTAAGGATCCCTCACCCTGAGGAGGAAGGAATGTCAGAGACATGTGATGAACTGACCACAACCCCCATTCTCTGTCCCCCTGCACCGCTAGCGTGGAGGAGGTAGAGAAATGGGGAGCAAAGATGAGCCTGGGAAGAAGTGAGGGGTGGGGAGAAGGTGTTGGAGAAGATTTAGTTCTATCTCTCATCCACCTACTCTGATTTGATTTGTAACAAATGAAATGATTTTTTCCCCAAGTTGAGTCTGCTTTGCCAGTGACCACAACTGGTGAGTGATCCCTCCCTGTCCTTGTCTCGACCCATAAGCCTTCCCTTATATCTTCTCCTCCCCATCCCACTGGGGAGAGGAGTGAGCGAGCAGCTGTTTGGTGCTCAGTTGCCAGCTGGGCCTAAACCACGACAGACCACATTACCCTGAGTCGGACAGTGTTTTCCTATTTCATCCGAAGGCAATTTTTTTACTTACTTTTACTTACAATGGCTGCTATTTACTCCCTGATAATCTTTTTATAAGCTTCTGGCAACTGAGAAGGATTTAAAAACCAGCAAAAAGTGTGTCTGAGATGGCCAACAACACTGTCTTCTACAAAACTCCTACTTAAAAGTTTGTGATGTTTGTTTGTTCTTTCTGTCCTTCCTGAACATCAATTTTCTCCCACAAGCTCTTGATTTTATTTTCTGTAAGCTTTGATGTACTTTTGCAAGCTCCTACCACCGCTTCTTAGACCTTAGCTTCTTAACTAAAGTCATTTATTGATATACTACATCTCTCAGTGAAGTAGTACATCAATAAATTAAAGATTAGTTCAGTATGTCAGCTCTCCCAGAGCATTCTGGGAAACATTTGCCACTTTGGATGACTGCGGAGGCCACGCAACATCCTCGCACAGGAAAGATAATAACTCTAGAAGATTTAAGCTTTCTCTCCTCGACATCTCCTCCTGCTAAATATTTTTTGAAAGTCACCTTTCAAACTAATGCATGGATTCTGCTTACTGCTAAACAAACAGGTGGCGGTAAGTTTATAGACTGTAAAGAAAGGTGCCTAAACCAATTTTCAGCCACCTCTCACTGCATTTTGTTTTTCCTGCTCTCTGATCTGATTTTATGCCGGCTACTTGTAGTGATAAACAGTTTTGTCCTGGTTTTAGATGCATCGTGTTCCCTGTGTGACTCGGGCTCCTATTGCACTTGTGACAAATGTGACTGCAAACTCATTGCACCTAATTGTCTGCCATGGCATGGACTGAGGTGCATTGGTGCTGAAGAAGGTGCCATCAGGCTTATCTTAACCGTTCCTGTGGGCTACTTAAGTGTTCTTTATTGCTGTTTTTACATTGGCACTCCTGCATTCCTCTGTGTTTAGTACTGGATTTTGTACTGTTTACTTGCTAGATTTTATGCCTTGACGTTGCAGTCCATTTCTAGGATTGTACTTCGGACAAGATTTCAAAATGGAAGCCGAAAATTAGAGTTCAAAGTTAAAATTTGCATTCTTAAACAGGTGCCTTACCTACAAATGTTCTGACAGCAGAGCAGGTCCCATTAATTTGATTTCGGAGATGCAAGGTATCTGCAGATGAAACCTTCCATTTTGGTGCCCCGTTGAAGCCTTGGCTTCCGTCCTTCCATTATGAGAACAGCACCTGGTTCTTCAAACACCCATCCACTTTTTTGTGCGTCCCTGGATGAAGATGGACGTGGCACTGCAAACTAGAAGCATTTTGAGCACACAAAAAGTCCTGATCAGAATTAAAATGGTGCCAATCGGTTCCCTCTGGTATTTTGAGTCAGCTGATTGGGGAACATGGCTTTTTCTCTCTTTTCTGCGTATTGGTGAAACAATCCATATTTCTGCATGGCTGCACTAAGATGGTATTTGGAAACCACTACGAGGGACCAGGGCCTGGCTGTGTTAGGTGCACTTATAAGAGAGTGTTTTCTTGGAAGTGGTCTGTCTTTGCAAGTTGTTCACTTCTACTATTCGCTATTGGTGCTGATGGAGAGTTGTCACCAAAGTCTGTTGACTGGGTATGGGGAAACATTTGGAATGGAAGAATAATGGATGATACATAGCAGATAGGCCTTGTAATGGGTATTTTGTTGTGCACAGACACCTACGTTAACATATGAATGTGGCCATTTGTATGAAGAGCAGTCCTCCAAACCTTCACAGGGAACAAAATCCTGTTTGCAAGAAGCTTCGTGAATAATGAGTATAAACAGGGACATGGAGAGGGCACTTAGATACCATGGTGATGGTTGTAGGATAATGGTACACACGTAGCCAGATGGCTTTACACAGCCGATTGGAATTGAAATGAATGCATGTTTCCTGATAAACCCTTCCCGAGTGCCTAACCCAGGCTCTACAGGAGAGAACCTGTAAGGTCATCTTAGAAAAAACCCTGTAGCTATTTAAATATTTTGTGGCAAAATTCTTAGCAGGAATATCTCACTCTGGCTTGGACCTTTTGGGAGCTGTATGTTCTGGTGGAACTTTGCACTGTAAGGGGTTATTATTATCCATATTGCCACTAAAGTGCAAGCTGATGGTGGCCAGAGTGCCTGGGAGGATGGAGGCTCTACATGCCCGTGTTTAATGGACACACAATTTTTCTGAGTCAGCCATTGTGACTGAGGTTGCAGTACTAACTCTAGTCCCCCGAGGGAAGGTCAAGACTTGAGGAACAGAAATGAAGAAGAAATTATTGTATTAATTGCCTACCTGGCATTCAGCAATGGGCAGGTTTCTTCTCATTGCTAATGGACAAAATAGCAGAAAATTACTTAAAATGGACAAGACTCCCGCAAATTTTGTTTCTGTCACCACTGCACACAGAAAAACAACAGCCATCTTACCTGTTCCAGGAGGTTGAGTTACTTGTGCACTAAACTGTGGTGGTGGGATGAGACAAGTTCCTCTTGCTTTGTGAAATTACTTCCATGTGTAGATAATCTTCTGGTTGAAAATTCTCTGAGCTAGAAATGAGTGTGCTCACACTGAGAGTGTACATGATACTTTGGGCTGAGTCTCCAGGGGGATGTTCTTGGTGTGCCCCGAGCATCATCCCAAGAAATGAATGAAAACCCCTGTATGTGACCAGAGCATAATGTACTGTACATTCCCCGTGTAGGCAAGAAAGGTACCTGGGAACTCTTAATATCTGCCTCTCAGAGAATTACACACATTAGCCCTGGTGTTTAACTCTGCAATGTTTCCCAAGAGATCCGACAAAGACAGTACTTTGGCCTGTTTCAGCAAAGCTGGGGTGCAGAAAATATGAATAGTAATAGTCACATGCATTGCCGACTCCTCTGCCACTGTACAGCTGTTTGCGGTAGATAATCATGGGTGTATTTCCACCCCTAGTTACAGAATTAGGATGTAGGCACTATAGGTGCAGTGTTAGACATTTATCCAAATGGATACGTCTGCTATCTAGTTAAGTATGTTGTAGTTACCAGTTATTAGGAACCTTCCCATATGCAGGCCATTGCTGAGCTGCTGTTAAAGCAAAGAGTAAAATGTAAAATGTCAAGCAACCATCTCTGACTGACACTTGGGAAACTGAGCTGCTGATGATTACTATCCCATTTACAATTAAAATCTGGCCTCCTTTTCTAATTTTTGTTGGCGTGCTGTTGGTCTGTGGGCTCCTCGTAGACAACCTGGATTTTTAAACAGACCTTGCTTTGACTTCCAATTACCATACAATTAACAATTCTAAAAATGCTGCCTTTTAATTTCACTGCTTGTATTCATTTTTCTGTACAGTCTTAATTTGCGATCCTGGCATGTCTCTTGTAGACTCTGGTTTAGTACATCAGACGTCTGTGTTTCTGTTTAAGACACACAAGTAGCTAGTCTATAGATCTATATTGGATCTATTCTTGCTTCTGAACAAAGGAAAGCTCTACATAGCTCCACAAGCTATGATTCTCCTTAATCCACTGCATTTACTTGGAAATGCTGTGACTTAATCACAGTGGTTTTGAGGCAGAACCCCCCGGGCCATGGGAGTCTGCCAAAGGACCCATGGTCCTCAGAGGGGTCACACATGCAGAGCTGTGCCTGTGGGCGTGAAGTCACTCAGGTATTTCTCGGTGTGCAGCTCTGACTGTCCCCTTCAGCACCTCTGGGAACAAAAGGTTTAAAAATGCTCATAAAACCAGTTGCCTCTTCCTCTGAGGATTGCAACAAGAATGAAAATGGTCCATTGCATTTGAAGCCAGTAAATTTTTCAGGACTTGTCCTTCTAGGATGCTGGCCCCTCATATTTGTTCTCCTTCTAGTAACCACAAGACTTTGAAAATGGCTAGGGTCCCGGGAAGGGTGTGGGACCCAGTGCTAAATCAGAGGAGCCGTGCCTCGTGGAGAGCTGCGCTACCTCCGATGCCTCCTGCAGCACCCTGTCTCAGCTCCGTTCAGGGCTCGTGCGGGGCAAACAGCCAGAAGTACGCTTTGGGGACAGATGTCTGGTAGAAAAAAAAACCAACAGGGCAGGACCCTGGCAAGTTTTACAGTGGTTCTCCCTCATTTTAAGAAAAGAATTAAAGTTGTTGCCTGTCATCACCCGGCTTTGCACTAAACGACCCGAGGGGTCCCTTCAGCCCTGTGTTTCCATGAGCTGCAGAAATAGTCAAAAACCACTGTGGAGAGTGTTCCACGTACCATCCATTTGGCTTTGTTTATTGCTGTATTTTCCCAGGTTGATGCTACGTTACTTTTTTCCCCCTAACACTGTTCTTGCTTCATACAAATAGAGCTTTCAAGAAGAGAAGTGTTACCTATTAATGTGCTCAAGAAGGGTATCTAGGAATCCTAGTTGCTTAAACCAGTAATTTAACTGGTATTTAATGGGTTGATGCTTAGACTGGTAATGTTTGTTTATTTTACAAGACTTCCCCAGTAAACCTATCCTTCTTGCTGCTGCTAATCCCTAGCAGAAGGGATATGGGAAGATTACAAAAGCTGCCAGTAATTTTCAGGACCAAAATTCAGTCTCCTGGTACCTCCCTGATCTCTTCATTGCTTTGTTCCAGCAAAAGGCCCTTGGTAGCCAGAAGGACATTGGTTCCTGAAAGGAATTTCAAAAAGTGCATAAAGTTGGTATCTGCTTAGAAGTAATACAAAACAGGAGCATCTGCCAGAGACAGGAGCATGTTGCGGGCTTAGTAAAACAGCAGGGGAACCTGCTGTTGACCAGATTTGTCCATATCAGTGCAGGTGTCTCTGCAGTTAATAAGAATTACTATTTACACTTGTTTTCAGAGATTTGGAGACATGGGGATAATATAGATAGCCCGTAAGTCATAAAGAGCAAGTAGGTATGACACATGTTCCCATTAATGTATAGTGTTACTCCTTGGAGTTTGCGGTATTGAGACATTACAAAGTATGGTATGAAGTACAGATGGCTCTGAATCTTGACTATATTTGTTTAATGAAAGCAGAATATATTCTGAGACAGATTTTTATCCTGAATTCAAGATGAGAAAAAGGTTGTGTGAAGTAACATATAAACTGAGTGTGTTAGGATTACCAGTACACGGCAGCTGGGCGCAAGTGTGATTTGTTGTTTATCTTCAGAAAAAAACAAAGTGAATGTTTAAGCATAAGCAATCATCTTCCTTTGACAAAGTTTGTTCTGATCAGTCAATAGATGCAACACAGCCATTGTTAGATGGTGTAAATAAGTCTCTCTTCATGCATGTTGGCACCACAGAGGCAGATCCAAGCCTCCCAGATGTTCCTGCCCAGATGCTCTGGCCCTGAAGGGAGAAACGAGGGTGAGGAGTTGGGATGGAGGAAGGGGAAACCCCTCAGTAACATTGGTCTGGCTACTACTTGGAGCCTAGAGAAGTCAGGCAACAGCTACAAGGTCTAGGAGGGGCTATTTTGTCCTTTTTTCCTTTTGCCTCTTGCCAGCAGTAGCTTCGCCCTGTATGTCCTCACCAACCTGGCTTCCCTGGCATCTGGCACAGGCAAAGCAGCCATGTGGCAAGGTGGCAGTGGCTGCTGTGATGCCTCCAGTACTGTTTTTACAGTCAAGACTTGCTTCAGAGTCAATACCAAGAGTCAGTCCCGCAAAAACTTGTGGTGGCTGAGCAAAAAGCAAAGGCTAGCTGCATGGGAGGACTACTGCAAAGCAACAGCAGCTGAACCGTACAGCTATTTGTAATTAAAATGGAAGAAATTTTTCTGTGTGCTGACTCCTGGGCGAGTAACGCAACAGGTCACGAAGGTCAAATGTGCCTCCGCCCTCACTCTGGACATGTGGTTCCTCATCCAGCTCTAAACCACAAGTTTTGAATCTGTCCTGATTGATAGTTTTTGTCGCTAGGTTTAGTCCATCCCAGGTACAGTAAAGTACCATAGTGTTTCCCAAAGATAACCTGCAAGTTTTAAAGGTAAGAGAAGCAGTTTTCCTTGAAGAGGAGGAGGAAGAGGGATGCTGGCTGTGGCTGACTGATGCATGCGGGGGACTCCTTCCACCAGTCATGTTCAGCCAGTGGGGAGGTGGAAATATTAGAGGAGCTGCACACATTTGCCTCCCATTGAGCTGTGGGGGATAAAAAAAAAAAGACATTATATCAGATGTGGCCAGTTTCTGTGCAGAAATAAGTCTCAGTGAGTTTTCTTTCTGGCCCTACTCTCAAGTGTAAAATAGGATCACTTCCACTAAATAACACCCTTTGTGGCAGGCTGACTACGTTCTTGTTCTCCAGCATAAATTGTTATTTTTCTTTACAGGTGGGTGTAAGATAAAAGCTTCCTTCTGGGAATCTGTAGAATCTGTAATTCTTCCATGGTTTCTTACTCTGTGGGTTAAATCCCATCCTACCACCAAACAGACACAGAGGAAAACTAAGGGGGTAGTTTCCCTATTGCTCGGCTGGCTTTTGCCCTACCGCTACAGAGGCTATCCTAACACGTGTGGTACAAGCGGGAAGAAACTGCTGTTGGACTCTCAGTGACCGGTCACCATAGGATCTGTCATCTGATGGGGGACCCTGATCGCCTGATGGCTCCTCCTGGGCTAGGTCAGGGGAATGGGGAAGGGGAAAATGGGAGGAAAGGATGGGCCATCCTTAGCGGCCTGTTCTCCAAGATCAGGGTGGCAAGAGGGAAGGGGAATGTAGAAAAGCAGGACCAGGGAAGGTGAGTCCTGCAAGGGTGGACCAAATCAGAAACGGGTCTGGGTGGGATTTATCAACACGAAGATTTTTACACTTACTTAGTGCTTCTTCCGACTCGGGAAACAGCTTTAAAAGAAAAACAAATGTGGAGCATGTGAGCACATGTCTGTGCGGAAGAAAGGGAAGGGTCAAGAGAGAAGCCTGAAGTACTTGGTTCCTTTTGGATATTTACTACTTCAAAATGCTGGAAAGGGACGATATCTTTCATACTTGAATTCTGCTGAAGTACAAAGCAAATCCTCTCTGCATTAAACAGCGAAGAGCATTCTTGAGAGTAAGGACCCTTAAAGACTCTTGTGTTTTGTTTTGTTTTTTTCCTTCTGGGCAATGAATGACTAGTCCCTTGACACCACTAACTGTTTATGTAGAAAAGCTAATTTCACTTCTGCCAATAAAGTTCTCTTGCCAGTCTGAGTTTCTCATTAAAATTAATATTCTTATTGTATGTCCCTGTCTTTTCCCTTGCTGAGAGAGAAGCTAATAATCTTTCATTCAGGGCCAAATTCCCACCTCTTCCCCATCCCAAAGCAGAGGAGGGGGAAGAAGGTAATTGCATATGGAAAGGCACATTGGCAGGAACACAGTCCTTTGGAAATCTACTTCATTTCATGGTAAGGAGTAGTATTTCAGTGGCTGTATCTTTCACGCAGGCTGTAGGAGACCTTGGTTCACTTCTCTACTGGAAAAAGCTTCAAGCTTACATCTCACGGGGGAATACCATAACTAACAGGCCAGGGACTGCGGGGGATTCTTCCCAATTTCTCTCCAGTGAAGCAGCTCTATTTTGTAAGAGGGAATTAAGTAGCCAGGGAGAGCAAATACGGCAGCATGGCAGGGGGATTAGGGCACTCAGTCGGGATGTTTCAGTTCCTGCTCTACTTAATATGAAAACTTCAGAGTCATTAGATGAGAGGAGGTGTTATTTCCCCTGCTCACGCTGCCTGGTGTGACGCTGGAGCTGTTAAGGGAGTACCTATTGGAGCATTCATCTGAGGTGGGAAGGATAGGATGTTTTGAGGAGCCTGTCGGCACTTGTGAAATAGGTGGGACGGGCTCAGCGGCCCAACTGTGGAATGCTCACCCGCACATGGGGATACATCATGCAGAAAGGAGAAACCTGGGAACCGGGTAGCTTTGGGCTTAGCACGCCTAAAGGAGAAATTAGGTGGGAAACCCTGTGCGACTGTAGCCTAGGAGGACTGCGTGGGCAAGCAATTCTTCATACCTGAGGCTTGTGGGTAAGAAATCATTCACACATGAGGCTTGTGGGCAAGAAATTGTTCACACCTGAGGCTTAAGCAAGCACGGGTAAGTAATTCTGAAATCCTCCCTGCAGCGTGATGGGGGATCTTCTGCCCTCACACACCCAAATACCATCACCACCGTGCTGTCCTCATGCCTGAGGGGAAACTCCCTTTTCCTAAACAGACTAGTTTACACTGGAGTTTTCTCTCTGTGCTGGTAAAACTAAAACACCTGCTCAAGTACTACAGCATGGGTGGAGGCCCAGCTGGAACAAATAATCCCATCAAATGGGACTATAATGAATGGGTGCTTCAACTCCCTTTCCTCTTTTACATCTTCCTGCTGCCTTTTGGTCTTGGTTTTTGAGATGGAGGGGAACAAAAGGGTGGCTTAGTGGGTTTAGTGGGTATCTTGGAAGTATGCTTGGAAGTAAGACCCAGCCTTTCAAAAAATGTCTAGGAAAGCAATTCCTGACAACAGCTGAGAACATCACTAATGCTAAATGTTCCTTTAATTCTAAATTTGAGACAGTTGCCAATCTTGCAAATTAAAGATTTATTGCCTGAGAGTACTGAGATCACAACCTAACACAGGTTTAGCTGCTTTGTTCCATCCTGTTTGGAGTCATTCCAGAGGCTAAGCCTCTGTATTAGAAACATCACCAATGCAAAGGTTGAATGATCGATCAAAGCAATGCAGATTATAAATTCTCCTATGCAGTCTTCCATAAAGGGGATCTAGAGAAACAGCTATTTTCTTCTGTTTATTTTTGGCTGACAGCTTTATGTCAAAGATTGTGTGAGACTGTTTTGTAACAACCTGTGTCCTTTATTTAAGGAGGTAAATTTTGCTAGAATAAATATTTTTCAAGTGAACAAGGGAATGACATAACGGAGACAAGACACAGAAATGAAATGTTCTGCACAATTCGTCAGGATAGATCAAAGATAGCAAAGGGAAAAGGTATTTCTAACTTCAGAAACTCCAGAATAAATAGACTGTTACTGATGCAAACTCCCTCAAGAAAACAAATAGGATGCACTTTTGCTCTGTTTTGAAATTAATTCTAAGTCCAAGGAACGGAATACATAATGTGTATAATAATTTCAATGTGAATCCCAGGGATATTAAACATTAAATCTGGGCTGAGATCTCGCATTATAAAAATTATTGAGAGCATGTCATTAACATACATCATTCAGCTACTTACTGTATTTGAAGAGGCTAGGTTTATACAAATACATCAGAGTAATACTTTGCATTCCAGGGCGTGACCAAATAATCAAATTACAAAGAATGAAGTGGTTAGGGCTTGAGATAGCATGGTAAACACTACAACTCAAAGGATCCTCTGTTGTGGATCAGATCTTGCTCTCTGTAGACTGCCTGCAAAATAAAGGAATAAATAGGTGTGACTTCAGGGATGTCTTTTTCAAACTATGTAGATATCATCCAAAACTTACTTTACAAAGAGTAAACCCAGCAATCCAGCAGGAAAGAAAACAAGCCACATCAGGTGCTGTTCCTCTTGCTCAATTTGCCTCTCAGACACGCAGTTTGAAGTGTGTCTGATTATTGATCATGATGTTTTCCTCATCACAAACCTCTCTCTCCTTATCAGTATAGTATATTCACCCTCTTGTCCTATTTCACTTTTTATGTTTCTGGGAGGTTTTCCCACTCTAATGAATGTTGTTCTCTAGATACTTCAACTAGGAAAAAAGTGTGTTTAAATCTGGCTTAATCTTCTGAGAACCAAACTTTTAATTAACTCACGGAAGAAGTTTGTAAGAAACATAGCAGAAGATTCTCTTGAGCCTGTATCTTTGTATTTAAGTTTTCTGCTAGAAATCATGGACCAGTTACCACCAATCCTTTATACCATATTACATCTCATCATGAAGGTGGACAGCTTTGTGACTCCTTTTGATGTGAGCAGGTAGCCCAAATTCTATATTATTCCAGCTAGGAGGTGGATATTGGTAACGGAGACGGTGTATTTGAGAAAATACTGTTTATTTACAGAAATGTACCAAATCTTGCTTTCTTGGCATGAGAAGGATCCAAAGACAGGCACTTTACTTGTTGGAAGGTCCTTTACATCTCCCTGTAAAAAAAAATAAAATAATTGTGAACTTTCCGCTGCTCTCAGATCATACACGAGTTCTTCCAAAAGTGGCGGATGCCTCTGTTTTCCCTTCAAGTTGATCTGTGTCTTGTCTACTCTCTCTTACACCTTACCTCCCGCCCAAGTTTTTCCCAAAATAACAAAACAAGTCTTTCTTTTCTGTCACCTTTTCTTTATTGTAGGTGAGAAAACACATGTTTATCTACCTCTTGCAGTTAACGTAAAGGCTGATAGTTAACATATGGGTCCGACAGAGGTCTAACCTTCTAGCCTCCTTCCCCTCACCTCAGTCCACTAAAACGCTGCCACCTTATTTCAGTCAAAGTCAAGATCAAGTTTTTCCACCTTTTGAAAAATCAAGATCAAAGAAAGCTTAATCCTTCCCACATTTATAAACTCTATTTAGCTATTGTCACATCACCAGGCATTTCTAGTGTTTTCAGCAACAATATCTGATCCATTTTCTTCCAGTTGCCAAATGGAAGGTTACCCTAACAAACCCCAGAATTTCAGATATCCCATATTTTCTCTGTCAGATCCCTGTTGTTTCTCTCTGGGTCTATACTGTCCCCCAGATGAAGCCACTCTCACTTTTCTCCCCAGTATGAAGAAATTTTCAACACTGGTAGGCTATGAAAGAAGCAATCATTAGAACAGCATTGTCCTTTTTTCTGATCTTACAAACCGTGAACCAACAGATTGCTATGGCATAATCAGGAGGTGGGGACATTCTAGGGATGTCCTACGGGAGACAACAACACCTGGGGCAAGGTGAAATACCAGTAGAAGTTGTCAGTGACAACTTCAACAGTCCTCAACAGTTCAGTTTTTACCAGAGATTCAGGTGACTGTGCCGAGGGTCATCTGTTATACCACTGGCTTGAAAGCGACACTGGAGACGCTGAGGAGCAGCTGTAGTTCAGGGACTGAAGAAATGGTCCCCATCCAGCACAGACATTTCTAAACCAGAAGGTATTAAGTGATCCTTCTAGGCAAAGGGTACAGATTTTTTGATAACAGATCTCTGACCTCATCAATCTTATGGAGTGGTTCTGGTGCTATTTACAGGCCCACAACAGAACAGGAGCAGTCATACAAAACTTCTGCTTCTTGTGTCTTGTGTCTTAAGGATAATTCAAATTTTGCAATCAAATTTTCTTTTTCTTTCTTTGTTTATTGTATCTTCTGCTCAGCAGCAAACAACAGGGACCTGGCCCTGGAGCAAACTTGCGAGAACTTTGGTAGGTAAAGTTTCACCAAGATTTTTGGGTCACTAAGCAAATTTTCACCACTTCCATCTTTCATCTGTAGAAAAGATAACAGAGTATGTTGCTACTGTAATGGTTCCTATGCCTGGAAATAGGACATGTTATTTGCTGCAAACCAGTTAGAAAATCATTTGTTTTAGCTAGCCGCCGTCTTCAAAAAGAACTTCCAAAGATCATATTTGCAATATACCTTTCCTATTGTTACTAGGAATGATAAACTTGCTTCTTAGTTCATCTATTACCTTAGTTACTCATACTTCTTGTTCAAATTACAGAGGTCCTGGTTTTTCCAGTTTTTGGATATGTTTACATCCCCCAGACATTCTCTCCATTTGAAATCAATTAGGAAGTTCCGTTCTGGATCTCCCAAATCCCTGGTCTTTTTGGCTTGTCTAGTCTAATAAGTGTAAGGTTTGAGACAACGTCTACAGTTCCTTCACATTTCACTGATTCTATTACACATTCAATCACCAAAATTCCCATTATTGTTGTTAGCTGTCCAGCTTGAAATAAAAATGGCGTGCTGGTCCTTTTACATGTCCCTGAGTTTTGCTTCTTCAGTTTGATGTCATTCCATTTCCTGAGCTGCAAGAGAAGTTCTCTAGGAAGTAATGATGGTCTGCCCAGGGCAGCCTTATGTTCATAATAATCCTTCTTTTCACAGGGCCAGTTTTCAAACGATGTTCATGTTACTCTCAATTTCATTTTACTAGGCCAAATTTTTCATTTTTATTATTTTTCAATAACGTCACGAGACAGATTTGTATCCTCTTTCCCTGACACAGAACTGCACTTAGAGAATTTGTAGTGACTGTCTTTCATCCTTGTCACCAGAAACTGCTTCCTCCTTTGGTTCATGGCAACAAGGAGAAAATCACAATTTCCATGGTAAACTCCAGAGACCTGTTGGAGTGTCTTTGGCTGCCAATCACTGACCTTAGTGTGAAAGCTTAAGTCTAGTTGAACACATTTGAATTGATCCCTTGCCAGTTTATCCTGAAAACCCTGCACATGCTAGAAACACAAGCTTCTGCAGCTTCTCTTGCAGCTGAGATGGCATTTTCTCTTTCCTTTCTCTTCTAGCTTTTAGTTGTACCTGGATCAAATGAGATCTGTGGGTGGTCCTAATGAAGAGGAAAAGGTTTGCATGAAACCTCTTTTTGGGAAATCGGAACCACGGTACTCTCTGGGAATGGCTCTTCAGGCTTGCTCCTTCCTCTCAATCTTCACCATCTTTGATTCAGCTTATGATATTATATTTAGCAAAGTAAATCTCAGATGGAGTTTTCCCTAAAAGACATTAAGTATTTGCATTATTTGACCTGTGTAAGTCCAGCCTCTCCCACGGGATTCTGTGACTTTGCCAACTAAGTAGATGAACTGCAGTAAATGTTTTTGACTAAGCTCTCTGATTGGCATTTCTTCCTGGAGCTGAAATTTAGTCAGTGCGTCCGTGTTCCTTCTCATCCTGCTAGTGGGTTCCCAGCTGGCATCTCCCTGCCTTGAAGCATCTATGGCAGTGTCGTTGCCATTTACCTTTCTGGGCTAACCAATTCAGACGGGAAGTTTTGCAGCTGGCCTTCTCAGTCTGTTAGGACATTTTGTAGTCGTTACTCCAACGGAGTTCACCTCTGCCTGCAAATCACTTCAGCCGTTTCTGGGAAACCTCCAGATGCTGCTGTAATTCCTTTTGTAAAGTTTCCAACTCTTGTTTTAGCGCCTTCTGGTCTTGCTTTAATTCCTTTTGGCTAGTTTTGTTTTCTGAGCGCAGATTTGTTATTGGTTCAAGAAGAATATCAGCTCATGATTTCCATATTTGAGTGGTGTCCTAGTGGTGACACCAGGCTTTCATCTTGTGACCTGGTCAGGTTATTCCAATTAGAAGAAGGAATCGATGGGGGAGATACTTCAGATACAATTCTGTTAATTTATAATAATGTATGAAGTTCTGCTCTCTTAGGGGAAGTGCTAATCATGCACAGATTTCTTGCCCACAGCTCTTTCTGCTAGAAACCTCTTCAAAAAATCCCCATGTTATCCTTCCTTCGGGCCTGTGGGAAGGTCACAGATCTGCACACTGAAAGCAGAAACACCTGAAGAGGACACTTGCTCCAGCCACAGACAGAGGTAGGTATGCCAAGCCAAGGAGTTACAGGCAGGACACAAGCGTAATGCTCTGAAACCAGCAGCCACCAGAAAAAGGCCTAAATAGGGTACAGTAGGCAACTGTGTGATGGGTCTAGAGGCTGAGTGCATTCTGCTTTTCATGACTGTTTTAAGATCTACTCCAAATATTAGCTATTTTGGGCCCCCACATACAATAGCAGCCAGGGGAGAGTCTTTTCCCCTACGACAAGAGTCCCAGCAATGCTGAGATGACTATACATTAGATCCGGTCAGACTGCTGTATCCTATTTCTCCTTGCACTCTGTCTCTTCTGCATAGCTCCACCTCAACAAATCCTCTCTGTCTAAGGAGTTAACGCTCCTAAGCCTTTATAATGTCCTCTGTTTAGATGGAGGCATGCACTAACCTCTTCTTACAGATGTCTTCTGTAAAGCACAACAATTAAATTTAACATCAGTACTTATCACCACACAGATATACCGTTGCATCAGCCAGCAGGCAAAATCTCTGACAACTGCTGAGAAGACCAAGGAGTCAAGGTTGTTGGCCAAAGGAGCTTATGAGTTAACAGATCAAAACAAATTACAATCAATGCTGAGAAGAAAGAGGGCTTGGGAACACAAGTGGTGAGAAGATCAGGATAGCACTCCCACGGGTTTTAAGGCAGGACACAGAGGAAGGAGATGGGAAAAGCTAGCTCAAATGGCATGAAAAAAGTCAGCAGAATGGAAGAAGGGGTCACAGGGAGCACTGTGAGCAGCAGAGTCGGAGCAATATGGGATCAATGAGGGAAAGAGGATGAAAGGAGTGCAAAGATGAGATTGTGCATGTTCCCCTAAGGAACAATGAAGACAGCTGAAGTTGATACAACACTTTTCTTTCTGGTTCCTAAATACAGTTACAGATTGGTGCCTTTCCTGCATGAGGAAAGCTGCAGAAGAAGAGCACTGCTAATATTAAGTGTTGCTAAATTCCTCACCCTTGGGAGAGGAAAACCAAAAGGGCAGTACCGGTAGGGCATGCAAGGAGCTTGAGGGGATTGTGGTGAGAAGCAAATTCTTAGAGCAGAAGTCCCCTCCAGAAGGTGATCGCGAGCTCAGCCACTGACATAAATTCCAGTTTGAATGCATCTGCTGGCCTCAGCTATGGCCGTTTGCTACAGGGAGAGACACCGCCGTAATATAATTGATCCTCAGTGATGCTGAGATTTTCTGTTCTGCTCAAAACACACATCTTGGGTTCCAACAAAGAACAAGGCTAAAAGACTGTGACATGGTCTGGGTTGGACATAAGGTGGTTTATGTGACTAAATGCAGATGAGAAAAAAGTGACATCTGGAACAGTATTTGGACAGTCTGCAAAGAGGAGGAACCATAGGAGAGGTCACTAGGATTAATGAAATCCAAGGCCAGAAGGAAGGAACAGTTGTAGTCCTGTCTAGTGATCTCCCCCTTGACCAAAGCCGTAGGATTGCACAGAGTGATCCCTTAATGGCACATTTCTGAGGCTGTGCTGAGTACCTGGAAAGATGAATTTCCCTCCCTCCTACCCTTCTGATGTCTGGCCTTAGATATTCTTGGCACTCTCAGGAACACCTGCAGCCCTGATAGTCCCAGTGCGTCCACTACACCCAACCTGAACTTTCTCCTACTGCTTCACTTCTTTCCATGCCCCGTGTGCTGCACTGTCTTCTCCTCGTCTCACCAGCCTCAGAAACAGCTCCTGCTCCTTACCGTCATCATCCTGTGGCTCTCTGTAAGTACCATCCTTCCCTTGCAATCTCTCACAAACCCCTCATTTCCTTGCCTGTCCTAATTTCTGAATCCCACCCCAAGGGTAGAATTTGTAGTGCACGCACTGTGGCTCAGCCAGCAATTCCAGTGCCTGTGACTTCTGTTTCTTCCAGATGTACCTGCTTTGTCGTGAGTTTTCATGTTCTTTATGATTCACCAGGTTCAGCCACTAGCTGGGCATCTGGATACAGCTCTGCCCATGTCTTTGTGGAGTGAGTTCCTCGTATGAGATTCGCATAGGCTTTTCTTTTGTCTGCTAAACTTTTTACAGTTTCAAGGGAGGCTGGATTGCTGTTCAAGAGGCTGTGAAAACCATCTTCCCTTTCCTGTTGCAGGGGCCATATCACTCCCCACTGTGAATTACTTCACTAGCTTTCTGTCATCTTCCATAACTGATATAAAGGGAGGCACTGTCCATACCTGAGAACATTGCGGTTTCAGTCAGACACAAATACTGGCTGCAGGCTGATGCAGATAGGTCTCAGGGGAGCATCGGTAAAAGGTGCTGGGGAAGACATGAGTATGAGAAAGGATATAAATAAGGAGTAGGATGCAAACCAATTTTTTGGTAATATAAGTTGATGGGGTAGAAATGGTACATGTACGTCCAAGAATAAAGAGATGTATGGTGTTGAAGAGCAGGATGAGAAATATGATCTTTCTACTGCATGAGAAAAGAAAGTAGGTAAATGGTCAGAAAGGTTTAGTGATATGGGCAGCAAAGTGGTGGCAGGATTGGCTGCCTGTTTGAAAATGAGTTAAGAGTAAGAAAGAAAACAGAGGTATGCCCCATAATAGTGCATAAAAGATGGAAAGGAAAAAAAGGCAGGGAAAAAAAAAGCGCAATGCCTGTCTATGCAGAGGAGATTTAACAAATTTCTTTTGTTAGAAAGTTTATTATCAGGGTGCCAGAAAATTATACAGACATAAAGTTACTTACACAAGAACATTTACAATATAAATGCAATTTTCAGCTATGGGTTTCATTATCTAGTGGGTAATAGCTCAAGGAATGTAAGCTGGATTTTAATTCTGTCTAGCATGTAAAAGTAAATGACAATTTGCAGTGTCTGGTGCAATGGAAAGTATGCTGTTCAGTTGCCTGTATAAATATAAGTTTTATTGGCAGCCATAGCATAAACAAGGTGCCCTACCTGTTCTCTCTTCATAGAGAATTCTTGTTGCATTCAGCCTGAGTGTTGCAAAAAATATAAAGTCATTACATCTTCTGGATATTTTTCTATACTTTGGGGTTTTCATCAAGATTCAGAACCATTTTCAGAGAGTGCATGCCCTAAGACCCTCTCTGTCACTTACAGAATGCTGCAAATTG
This sequence comes from Rhynochetos jubatus, assembly GCA_027574665.1. Lineage (NCBI taxonomy): Eukaryota > Metazoa > Chordata > Aves > Eurypygiformes > Rhynochetidae > Rhynochetos > Rhynochetos jubatus. The sequence goes on from CM050648.1 coordinate 49,730,516, forward strand.
ACTCTATCACTTTACCCGCTGCTGTAAATTGGCTCTGAGCACACATAATGTGTCAGGTTTGCCTACTCACTTTCAGTTTTCACCCGCCTCTACTGGGCATATCTAGGAGTAATGGGATGAAATTGAGCAAAGGAAAATTTAGACTGAATATCAGGAAAATTTTCCTAACAGTGAGATCTATTAGAATGTGGAATAGTCCCCCAGGAAAAGTGATGGAAACCCCGTTGCTAGAATCATTAAAAATAGACTGAAAAAACCACAGTAAAAATACAGTAGAAAATAATCTGCATTGTCAGGGGATGGACAAGATGATTCCCTAGGTGCTCTCAGGCTCTAATTTCTAGGATTTTAGGAGCTGAGCTCCATCAGTATTAAATTCCCTGAATGCCCAAGATCATCTAATTGAAACAATAGAAAGTTTGCTCATAGGCATGCCAGGGAGAGTGCTCAGTAATGATCAGGCTGCATTACTGCTGAGAGTGTATCACTTGATCTGCACTGTACAAAGAAACAAGGAAGGAGACAATTTTTGTCACAATTTACCCTTTGCTAAAGCTGTTCTTGTAAGTCAAATATGCTGGCTTGATTCAGCACCGCTGATGTTATAGAAAGAGATCTTTAAAGCAGGCAATAATGGAGTCCAGATCACAGTTCGTAACGGTGGAGTGCGGTATCAAAAGCTAACCGCGTGTGTTCAGAATCAGAATTTCCCCCTGCAACACATGCACTTTTTACCAGAACTCTGTGCTCCTTCCATAGCAAACAGATGCTGTGCACTGCCATTTCATTTGTCTATGGAAGCCTTGCCTGTATATTGAGGGATAACAGATTACCTCCGTAGGGAAAAGATAGCCATTCTGAGTTTTTCCTCTCTAAAATGAGCTTGCTATTAAGATTTTCTCATTCTCACTGGTCTTAATGTTTCCCAGTCAATGTCAGCATCTCAACAAATGAAAAAATGAAATTGCCAAGGTAATTCCAGGTAATGCAGCCATACCTGAAGTCAGTGTTACTTTCTTACGTTCAGCAATGTTAGTCACTTCCCTGCTTGCTGTGTGTAGGACACCAAATAACAGGGAGGGAGAAATGGCTTGGCAAACTAACCATGCAGGAGAACAGGCTATCCTACAGTCAGCTGTAGAAGCCATGAAGTCAGAAAATCCTTCTATTTTTTCTTGGTAGATTGCCACGATGATTTTCCTCTCACTTCTTGCAATACTCTCACATCCTTGATGAGATGCGTGTTGGAGCGGAAGATTTTCTGGGGCCAAGCATGAAAAGCAAGAAGGTGAGTGAGGTGGAGCACCACTCACGCTCTTTCCAGCACCGGATCCTCCTCCGTCCTCGTGCATGTCCTGGAAAAGCCTGTTGAAAAGACCCTCTGCCCGATCACGCAGCAGGGCCCCTGCTGGGAAATTACTCACCCTAATAGCTGAGATTTGTAACTCTTATTTCCAGGGTTGGCCAAGAGAAACACACTGGGGAAACTGAAGATAAATAAAGGAACTGCCCTAGTTCATGGCAACGATTCCCAGAGTTCCCTCCTCAGCCTTTAAAAGCAGCAAAACTTTATGGCTCAGACCTTTGACCCTGCTCTGGATGCTTTGTCTCTGCAAAGCGGGGTGGAGGGGAAAGAGTTGCAACAACCTAGAGGTTCTTCTAGGGCTGTTTGTGGCCAGGATACCTCTGCTCGGCTCCACCCCTTGGCTTGGCAGCACTCTCAGGGACTTGGGGTTCCTTGGGGGAGAAGCCAGCTAGCAACTTTTTGTCCTCCCGCATGGCTGTGAGGTGTTGCGGGCTCAGCACTGCAGAGACATGCAGGCCTTGCGAGGTCCCCCGTCCAGCCTGGGCCCCTGGTTTCCATGGCTCAGGGTCTCCTCAGGTCTGCAGAGCTCAGCCAGTCATACCCCTGCTTCTCTGACAACTCCGCTCCCTAAATTAAGGCAGCTGTTTCTCCACGTCACCTTCCAAAGCCCACAGGTTATCATCCTCAGCAGCACAGGCCCAGGACCCCTCTGCCCCTTTGGAGGCTGCTCGTCACATGTGAGATCCACACGTCATGCAACATGTGAATGTACCCACTGATTAAGTAGCGGTATCAATAATGTCCTCCTCATTGCATTTTGGGGACCATGAGGGTCTGCGAGAGCCTGGACATACCAGGAGATAATAGGACTGCCTCGGAATTTCTGACCGTCCATCCCTAGGTGATTCAGGTCGCCAGAGTTATTTTGCAACATTCTCTTAATAACCTGCAGACGCTCTCCTCCAACGCTGAAACCATTCACAAAAGGCCGAGGTTTAGGGAGATGAAGACAACACTGATAATGAGTCCCTGATTGATTAAAAGTAAATACATTTTTATTCAGAGAAAAGGGCATTTGTTACCACAAACATTTCACCTTCAGCACAAATAGGAGTTGCGCTTACATTTACTAAGGGATTATAGCAGCACTACAACTAATTACTTCCCAGCAGCTGTTGGCCTCAGGTTAGATGTAAGCTACTTCTGGCAATCTGTGGTGTGGGTTCATGTAAAAGGGAGCCCGTATTTTCAATGTCTTGGTAGAAAACAGTGCAACGGTGAGACGTGAGTGAATATACTATGCATAATGCAATACAAAATAAGAGCTTATTACAAGGAGAAGACTCAAGGAGATCAAATAACATTAGTCCATCCCACCATTTTATGTTATGAGGGAGATGATATTAATTATTCTGTTTGTATTTCGTAGATGGCCTCGAGTTGTACAATTATCACATAGGAAGGTGCACATTACTTGCTGGAGACAGATTCCAGATTCAGACTCTTTGATTATCTTCAGTTGTGTGAAGACAGTCATATATTCGTGATGTGACCCGTGCAAATGATAGTATACTTTTGATCAGAAGAATGCTATTTGTACCTGAATTATTTACCAGACCTTTGGTGTGAGATTTTTATTTTTTTCTGGAATCCCAACACAGTCACATCTTTGCTATTCTTATGTGAATCTCTGAACTCTCTACTCTTCCATCCTGTGATATATAATCTTTGCTAATCTGCTGCCAAGTGATCAGACTACTTCAAAATATCTATTAGGATTCAAAGAAGGAGGTTCCTCCAGGTCCAGGCAATGACCTGCCCTGAAATTATTGAGTTATTCATAACTTTGAGCAGTTACAAATCGCTGCTATTAACCGAAAGCTGTAATTACAACAAGAAGCTAGGTCTCATAGCATAACTTCTGGTATAGATAGTTTTTAGTGCATGTCTTAGGGAGTGAAAACTCAGGGCATGTAGAGAAATGACTGTTGCAATCCTGTGAAAGTATGTGATGTTTCCTAAACTAGATCTGCACTAGATCATGATGAAATACAACATTCGCCTTGGATGAGGGACCAGTACTTACTCAGATTAAAATAGTCCAGGAAAGGTGTCTTCTAACCCAAGTGAATGCTCTCACTGGCTGGACTATTTTTCACCATGACATGAGGAAGATCCTCCTTGAAGGCCTCTCACCAGAAAGTCTGTTTGACAATTGGTCTGTAACATCAAGAAATTTCTGACAGACTCTAGATAATCCCTTTGAGGCAAACCCTGGAGTGACTGGCCTCAAGGACTGTATGACAGACCTCAGAGCACCTCAGCACCTGTATCCAATAGCCCTGTGTGGTCATCAAGCCGGAACACAACACCGCAGACCGGCCACTTTTTTTGCCTACGCAGCTAGTGCTGGCACCACTGGGTTCGTACCATGTGTTTTGATGTGTCTTGAATATAGAAAGCACTGAAGAAAAATAGGAGTACCTTAATTGCACAAAACCCCCAGATATTCAAGCTCTTGGGTTAATTAATTAATTTCTGATGGTGGAGGTCAGCACACAAAGTATTGCGAAGTATCTTCCATGGCTGAGCATAGCTGCTGGGCATTAAACTGGTGTTCCTTTTTGTGCTTCCTAGCTGCAGTAATGATGACTTCAGCCTCTGTTTCCTAGTAGCCCCACCGTTCACCGTACGTTGAGAAGGAGGCCTTCCGGAGGGTATTTAAACCTGAGATATTCCCACACGTGTATTCTTTTTCACACAGTCAGTGAGAGGCAAATAGTCCTACATCCAGTGAGAGCAGAATGAAACAGAGTGATTTAGATTTTGTACCGTGTATTTTTGACCTTTCTGTTGGAAGAATAACACTGAACTTGTTTAAGAGTAAAAGATTGATGTATGTCTTGTTCTGAAAGCAATGTTATAAAAATGGTACCTTCTTACTCAGCAGATCTGTTCCTGTTGTGTATTGAGAAACATTGCTGCTTGCGCTCAAAACTAAAAAGTTTATGTTTTTTTAGCCCTGCAAAACCAACCCTCTTCAGGACAAGTGAGCTGGTTCCTCTTTATTGTATTATTAATAAAACTCTCTACTCCTTATCAGTTACCAGGCTAGTCAGTGCACACACTGTTGTTAACAAGTGTTCCTGAATCTCTCCCTTTTTCACCTTCAGTGTTGGCATGAGCAGAATTTCTCCTTGTGTAGAGGCCAATAATATTTGCACAGCAATAATTCTTGCATATTTTTGCTGGCAGAGATTTCATGACCTGTGAGTATGCACTAGAAGGAAAGAACCTTGCTTCTTGTTGAGTCTGCAGTGAAAAAAAATGATGGGTAAATATCGAAAATCCATGAAAAGCCAACTTCCACTAAAGCGAAAGGGAGTTTAAATGGAAAAGAAGTAAGCAAAGACCTTAGGATTTGCCCCTGGGAAAGTCTATTTGCATGAAGCATCTCTTCAGATGTTACTGAATGGACTATCAAATGTAGATTTCTTAGTGGAGGTGTCTTTTACAAGAGGGCAAACATGCAAGGCAAACTGTCAGCACTGAGTGTGTTTTTATTGTAAAAACAACTTGTTTGCTTAGGTATGGATTAGCTTTCCACATCAAGAAACACAGGAAAATGTTAAAACATCATCCATTACCGCTGGAGCTAGTAGACAGATTCAGAGATTCTCCTCTTTCTCCCTCACACAGTTCCCCACAAAGAAATCAACAACCATTCTGAGAGAAGTGATGCAGAAACCAGCATCTTTCCCATGACAACCTGGAGAAAGCGCCCCACAGATGCTGGACACAAGAAGTACCAGTGCATGGCTGTATACTAGCTGCTGTTTGAGGTCTTCATACACAGAGGTTTTCTTTTCATGAAAACATAAATTTTCCATCTGTTTTGGTTATAATATTTATAACCGGTTTTATGATCTCCATTAATGACAACCGTTCCAACGCCACTAATCAATATGGTCCTTTTACCGTTATTCCCCATCAGGAGGCTGTCCGTGTCGTGTATGGCGATCAGTGTGAATAAGGAAGCATTCCTTCAGCGTGTGACGGCATGCTGCCTACCGGGGACGTTGACAGCCTTGCGAGTCCTCGTGCCAGAGAGATGCTGAATTCGAAAGCTGTAAGAAGGGGTTAATGCGCTGGAGTTGTCAGGCTCTGGGGAATCTGGGTAAAAGCCTTGGCGGACTCCTGAGTTTTGAAGAGGAAGATCAGAGACCTGCTGCTATTACAGGGGTTTGCCTAGGATCAGCAGGGGTGAAGCAAGGTTTCCCCCCTTGCCCAAGCTGGTATGAAGGTCAGTTAAAAAAGACAGATAGTTCCTTGTCATCTTGTCCTCCAAACTTAATTACTTGGCCCCCAAACACTTCTGTCCAGTATGGAGAGACAGACAAGAGATTTGGAGGAGCGAAGCTCTTAGAGGGACCGATTGGCACCGTTACGTGTTTACATTGCTTACAGGGTAAAATTACTTAGGCACTGCGACCTCTCAGTACACACTTACTGCAGTGTGAAGTGTGCCTTAAAGAGCCCGTGGGGCTCTGCGGGACCCCCCCTCCACGGCATGCCATGAAATTCATCTGAATGTGGTCCCCACGGCTGCAAATCCACCTTCTGTTTCCATTATGCATTCTATTAGTCTGCCGTGCTTCTCCTTTAGCATATATCAGTGCAGCTCTTTATTTTAGCGTTATTAATTTTTGACATGAAGTCGCTCTAAACATGGTAAATACAGAAAGTAATTGGTATGTTAAACAGGGGAAGCATAATGAGTCTCATGTACAAACGCGACTCGCCCCTGCTGCAGAGCCTGACTGAAACAGAATACACAATCGCGCTGCCAATTTCAGCAGGAACTTCTTTACCAAGTCCCTGTGGTTCACAGGCAGTGCCTCGACCTCTCCTGTACTTATGATACATCCAGCCACAGTTTAATGGCTGAAATGACTTTGAAGCTTTCCCAGTGGAGCCAATTTTCACCCTCTGTGAATACAAGCTCCAGCCTCTCAGCAAAGAGTTTAGTTTGGTGGCAAGTTAACATGTGAGGCCAGCCTGAGAATAAATCTTGACTGTTGCCCCGACGGTAGGGCTTTCACATTGCGACTCGTGGCGACGACGTAGGGCTTTTTGGGAGACACGCGCTCTCCAGACTAATACTGGCTGACGGGATATTTTATCGGTGAGAAGAGATCTTCCTTGCGGCTGGCGAGGCTGCTGCTGGTTTGTCAGCACTGACGGCAAATCTTTGCTTGGAGGAGCAGACAGGGAAGCCATAGCCCATCCCAGCCCGGCCTTGCGGTGATAATGGGATGATTGTGAAATACAGGGGGTGAGTTTGAATTGTACAGATGAGAAATTCTCTTCTAAATTTGGCAAGGAGTCAGTGGGAGAGGAAGATATATTAGAAAGGGTGAGAAGAAGTAATTATAAAAAATACATACCAACAACTTTAATATAAGCTTCAAAAGCATACCAACCCAGCTTGTCTTTTTTCTCTGAATTTTAGCCTTTTCAAAAATTCTGGATTTCTAGTTTTGCTTTGGGAATACTACACACCAAATACGGCTATTCCAGCTGTTGTGTAATAGTTCCAAATCCAATCAGTTTTGTCTGGAATCAAGGCTGAAAGATAAGATCAAAATTATTGCATAATCCGGAATTAACAATACACATATATGCTGCTTGAGATGCCATTTTCCTGCCAGCTCTGTGCCTTTTCTGTTAGTATTTCACAAATAAAAGACAGGCACACTCGGCAGCAGGATGAGACCATTATGTCTGACCAAGAATGGAGCTGACATACGTCAGCAGAATGCCCAGAGACAGCATAATCAGGAACCTGACCTGTCTGCTGCTCTACCAATGGTACGGCATAAATAATTAATCGTACCTGCCAATGTAACATACAACACCAGGTAGTTCTTTGCTTTTTGTTTTCTGCGACAAGCCTTGATCTTTTTCTGTTAGCTGTCGTAGAAGAAGAAACTGGAAGAAAGAGAGCAGACCCTTGTTACTTGTGTAATAGCCTACCTGTTTTCTCGGGTTATTCTTGAAGAGGGGTTTTTGACAGGGTATAAAATATCTGAGCAGTGTCTGGCAGAATCAGCAGAAAAAGAAGTATCTGGCTACCTTACTCTGAGTTTGGTGCATGAACCAAAAGAACCCGCAGATAAAATTTTTGCTTTGGACGTTTAAAATCAGGCACTACGATGCCCCATAAAATAGGTACTAGGAAACTAGCAGGAGCTGATAGCAGGATAGATTTAATGTCACGACAGTTTCTTTCTATTTGGTTTTATGATCTGGGTTTCAGAAGAACCCTGAAAACAGTCTGGAGACAAATGTTTCCTTTTCTTTTTCTTTTTAACACCTTTGTGGTTTAATTTAAGAATGACATTTCATTCTGGACAAGAGACTCATGGTATAAGGCTGACAGCTGAGACCTGAAACACACATTCTGCAATCTGGCAAGTGCATAAATAAAGACAAGGTAGCACTAGTATCTTCACTGAGGAAGCATCTGAGGTAAGTTGAAAATGCTGAAATGAAATGCTGAATTCAGCTGAGGTACCTATACACAGTTTCAGGTGAGCAGCCAGCAAATGTGGGTCCTTTCTTCTTTGTTTCCTTGCCTAGGGGCTATAATATTATTGCTATTTCAATTGAACGTATGTTTTCTGAAGAAGGATGGAAACCTTGCCTGGTGTAAGTCACATAGCTCTGTTTAAGAGACCATAAAGCTCACAAAAAAAAAAAAAAAAGAGTTAGAAAACCCAGTACAGTAATTTCAAGAGTAACTCCCAGAACCTACATGAATAGCATACCTTAATGATGCAGAAGCTGGACAATAGTGTATGATCTCATAAGGGATGTGGTTTCAGCCTGGGCCTGATAAACCCAAGTACTTCAACTTGCACCTGCACTTGCCAAGTGCAAACAGCTGGCTTTGCTTTATAGAAAGAGTCAAAGGCCTGCATGGTCTCTTTCAACAGCCTTTTGTAAGTGCAAGAATTGGAATCTGAACCTGCAAATCACATTCCTGGACTACTCCTACTGATAGCCTGATAACTGTAATTCTTCTGGCTATGCAGTCTTCAGTACTTCACCAAGTGCTAAATGCATTTACTTCAGGAGAATCACAGAGAAGTCACCTTCAATCACAGGCAAAGAAGGAACTAATCCTGAGTCTGAAACTTTGCTCCTGATAGATTTGTCACACCTTCTCCTCCCACCAAATACGGGTTGCATTCAAGATTACTGAGCACTAGCTAGTCGACATTGCAGAAGTCTTTTCCAACTCTCGTTCTCAAGCAGAAACCTTAACCTAGGATCTGATCTGGGCTCAGACGTCACTGTACTTGTTAGACCCTTCCCTGAGCTTGCCTGAACATTGATACCAGCCCAAACGCCTGAAGTCTAAGGAGACAGCTTGAACCATTTCTGAATTTTACAGTTAAATGGAGACTTTTGAAATTGGGAAGTTTGGTTCATGGGTCTAGAACAATAAAGGATCAACACCTGAAGCTGAGGATTAGGGTTCGTGTTTAGACACCATGAATTTGTAATGCACGACAAAGATGAACAACAGTACTAGCAAAGGTGGCTCCCCTTTGTCATCCACAACTACTTGGTGTGCAGGGCGGTAGGCAAAAGTATCAGCAGAAAATGTACCATCGATAGAGGTGCACAAACATGTCAGGTGGAACCTCTGAACTTTTCTGAAGTGGCTTAGCTCCTTTTCAGATGCCGTCAAAAGCAACTAAAACAAGGCTTTCAGAGCTGCTTGCGCAGAGTACCCTCCACAAACAGCTTGAATCACCCGGCTCATGGCAATGGTCTGCCACAGAAGCTCTAATCAAGTGTACGTGTGTGCTTTCTTTTCAGGAGATGACAGTTCCCAAGCGAAAGGACACTTCATCTCTCATAAAACTTTCCTTCTATTGTCTGAGTTTTGTTTGTTTTCTGGCAAACCCCAGCGCTGCCTCTGCTTTCTGTGCAGGCATATATTTCCCATGCTTGTGTGGGGAGGCCAACCAAAGTCTTTGGAGGCTTCTCAGTAGTATTGCCTGAAGCAAATAACACAGCTCAATAGCAATTTAATATTGTAATCAGGGAGCAAACTGTGCAGTTTTGGCACATTACGATAATTATTAACTACATGTATTAGTGTTGTGATTCTAGTAACTAATATTTACAAAAGGTTCCCTGTGTAGGGAAGACCTTGCCTAGACATGAGCAGTTGAGCTATTCCTGAGTGATTGTCAGTGGGCCTTTAAGCCTGTGCTCATGTTCACTCTTTAAAGATAAAACATCAATACTTAGAAATTGTACTTCAAAAGACCTATTTCATGAATAATAAATTCTCAGGGTGTAAAACCGTACCAAGCGCCAGAACATTTTGTGAATTTATGGGGAAGTTTTCCCGTGGAAAAAAAATCCTGGAAGATAAGATTAAAAAAGTACATCTCAAACTGCCTAACATCATATAAAAGAGATGATTGGATTTAAACATTAAATCATTCTTGCTCTTAGGATTTTTGTTTCATGCCATGAGGTGTCTCTTTCTCCTGCTTTCCCATTGCTATTAAAAGCGATGACCTTACGAACCCCAGTTCTGAACTCACAGGCAAGGGTAGATGCAAGCAACAGCAAAATGTTCGCTAAACTCAAAATCTGTAACGGACACATTAAATTTCTCCATGCAGTTATTATGACTAGGCTGTCTCAAGGCTGAAGCAAAGCTGCACTTGCCTTTCTGTCTTAGGCAGCCCTTGTTGGTCTATTGGTTCTTCATCTGGCAGTGGGTGGTGGTAAGGAGTGAAGGTGCCTGGGTGAGCACATTAGTATCACACGCACGTGACCTGTACATTATGCTTGACTAACTTTGAACCTCATAGAATTCCTATTCAGAGTATATAATCATATTTCTTTCAGTAATCAGTTGTGTGCTTTTCCAAGGCGGCAGGGACACAAACAAATACGTTCTTGGCATGCGGTCTCTACTAGTCTGTGAGCTGTACCACATCACTGACATGCATATATGCACAAGAGAAAAAAAAAGCTCTTGATTTTCTAACAGGATCGTAGTTGGGAGAAAGATTCTCTCTTGCACCTTAACCTCTGTGCAGTTTCTTGCCTTCACACTCACTCATATTTCACACAATATTTCTGGCAGTATTCAAAGTGCCTTTTAAATTATGTATGCTTTTGGGTAGTATGCCAGGCTTATAGTCTAAAAGACTAGACTTCCCTACAAAGAAGTCTTGACTTGACACTATTTTGCTGTGTAATCACATTAGATACTGTAATGTCATAAGGATGACATGAAACAACCGTATGTAAACAATACATTGACATTCCTTTACTGATTGTTTAAACAAATCAACAGGTTAAAATTATAGCCTTAGCTTCAGGTAGTTCCTGTGCCACTGCAGGCAGACATTAACACATATTTCTTAAAATTCAGAGCAGTAGTCACTGTTATATCAATGTGGAAGATAAAGACGGTTCTTATTATGTGGTTGCTATATACTTACCAGCCAGGAGATGACTGATGGGTGCTGGCAGGGAGTAAAACTAGCCAGTGAGGCAGTGTTGGATAACATGGTCAGTAGTGACCGCAAAGTGCTATGACTTACTAAAAAAGAAATTGCAGAGGCAAAAAAAAGACAGGCTGAAAGAGACCAAGAAGCCAAAGGAAAATAAGATTTCAAGAAAAAGGTAGGGGAGAAACGTCTGAAGTTGTTCACAGGTTAAGGAGGGCAGAGCTGGCTATGAAGAGGTCAATGAAGACTTCACCTGACGGCAAAGCATTGGAGACAGGTTGAAGAAAGTTTTCTGGGAAGGGGAGGAGGGAAAACACTGGAGAATGATGCATCCAATATGTGCAGGGACAGGGTAGCAGCTGTAGTGGCAACTGGGGTCAGGTATGCAAATTCATGAAGTGCGTAATAGTATTAACGTGCATATAGTATTAAAGATCTTAGTAATGTTTGCTATGTCCATATCAAAGGTCAATGCAACCTAGAAGATTTCTATCAAGAAGCAGTAAAATGGTACGTTTTGTATTTATTTTTATATTTTACAGAATATAAAAATGAAAAATAATTTTAATGATAAACAGCTGGTGTGTGCCCTTTATATGCGTAAACACAACTCCTCCATGTCCAAGTTACAAAGCACAATATTCATATGTATTGCTTCCCAATTTACAATTTCACCTGTTTCATTCCCAGTTCATTTTTTAAGATTAATAAATCAGCCACTCTAAATTCCATTATTCTCACATATTACTGCTAGGGCATGTAGGCGTAACATTAGTTTTTATAAATTCCTTTAATTAAAGCAATTATGTCAAAGATAAGATATGGTAAGCATATTAATATTTTAAGTAAATATTTGTGCTTGTTTTCAGAATTAGCAGAAACAGAAATTTGGCTACAGTTAGGGTTCTTCACTGGTTCTGAGTGCTGTAATGAAGAAGGGGAAAGGTAAGTGTATGCCTATCTTTAAGTATGTGCTTAGCCTTTCTAACCTGCTGTGAAAGCAGCAAGTTAAGGGGACTAAGTACATACCTAAAGGTAAGCACATGCTTGACTGCCTCGCTGATCTGAGGCTAGAGACAGAGGGATGATGAGGTTTTTGAAAAGGCTGCCAGCACAGTCACCACATCAGTTCAGGGATCACGAATAACTTCTTCACAAGCAACTTAATAACTGAAGGAACCAAGGATGCAATTATGCAATAAATTGGCTTTGGCAGGAAAACCTGTTAAAACTCTTTTTTCCTCTTAAGCAGAGACTTAATTGTAGTGAACCAGTTCAAAGCATGGCAGTGGTACCATGGTGACCGCAGAGATGATGAATTTTGGCCCAAGAACAAAGGCCCTCCAGGGTGCAAGGAGTTATTAAGTCAGGTTCACGGTCAAAGCTGCGCAGTTGTATCCTGTGTCCCTTTAAAATAGATTTTGGGGTTAGATACACAAAAAAGCTCAGGTACCTAATACTGGCCTGACTCTGCCTGTGGGTGCCCAAATCTAGACTTGTGATCCTAAAATTCCTGGATAATTCCGGAGGTGCTGAAGATATTGATATTAAAATGCACCTTATAGTGGATTTCTAAAGTTCAGCTTCTCCGTATGGCCAGAAACACCTTTATCATCCTTGGCAGTGTTTGGATTCTGTCTCAGTCTAATCTCTTTTGAGAGTCACAAATGAAGGGTTTTCTCAGTCTCTAAGTGGAACGCTGCTGTAGATACCTGTGATGAAGATTAGAGAGAAGGGGAGGAAAGGAGGAATTAACTCTACTGTCCTTTCATCTAATAGTTCAGTGATTAAAAACCTCACACAGTATATGGCAGAAACTGGGTAAAGCACTGAATACTTACCATAAGCTGTTGCTATTTCTTCCTTCGTGCATATTGTAGTTTGATATTCTGTGGTATAAAGCAAATGGTCTAAATACCACATTACACCATACCAGGCTACATAATGAGGTAAAACCCAAATGAATAAACAACAACAAAAAATTATAAGTGAGGGACCTTCAGGAGATCATTAGAATGGTGAAATGTTGTGAGTTGCTTGAAATCTTGAACGTTTACCTCAGCAAGCCCCCAGATCTCCCTGTTTGTCCATAAACATTGAGAAAGTAAGTCTGAATACTCTTGCTTCTCAAAAGAAATTACTCACCCCAGGCAAATAGACGACTAGGACTTTGCAAAGCTGGGATACACTCTGTTGTTATGAAACTGTGTATATACAAAAGACAGTCTGCCTATTAATATTCATAGATGAGAACAGCTAAGCAAACACTAAAGCTCCATAACTTTTTACGATAAAATATCAAGCTTGCTAAATACATGTATACCTACATAAATAGATTGTATTTTTGGCTGGGGGGTAGGGTCAAAGGTTGTGTCTCTGAATAAACAGCTCTCAGACCAGTTCTCCCTCATCTCTTCCACTGCTGCTGCCTCGGGCTCTGGGTTTTTTTGCCTGCTAAGGCCAGCCGCTTCCTCGCCGGTCGGATCCTCTGCCATGACCTGGGCTGCCTCGGGGATGGTGAGGGACCACCTCCACAGGGGCCAGCCAGGCTCTCCTGACTGCGTGCATGCATGTGGTTTGTCTGCCCGACGGGAAGCAAGGCAGAGCCGCTCTTCTCATTTTCCCTCACTTCCCCAGTAACAGTGACCTGCGTCACCTTGCCTGAGTGCATCAGCTTTGCTACCGCCGGGACCCGGCTCAGGCAGCTGTAATCAGGTGTTCTGCCCAGCTCCTGATGTTTTTGAGTTTATCTCTGCTTACCCTCCCGGTCGTTCCCGTGACTATCGATAGCACAACATCCAGAGGCAAGGCACTGTGCCTCCTCAAGTCTAGGCTTTCATGGGGTTATGCAGACCAGGGCTACTAGAGTGGCACTGCAGATCCCTGGATTTAGCTGTGGCTATGTCTAACTCTTCAAGGAGTATGCAAGGGACGGGAGCACATACAGGAGCCTTGAAATTGCCCACTGATGCTCCAAACTCCCTGGTCGAGGGAGCTGCCAGCCTAGGTTGGTGCCTTGTTGTGTTTTCAGTGGGGCTGCTGTGGGGCTGCCCCTGTGTCACGCTCTGCAAAGAGTCCCTTTGGTACTTCCCCTTGAGCTCACCTCTCCCAAGGAATACCTTCTCAGTAAGACAGCATGGGGATTATTTAGCGAGAAGCATCTGAGAAACATTTCATGGGTCACAATGGATGGGCAAGACCACTGCTCAGTGATAGAAGGATCACAGAAGACGGTGGGAAACAGACAGTTTTGGCAATTCTAGGAAGCATCCTGGAGTGGACCAGAAAGGACTCAGTGGGGCTGGCCTCAGGTCTCCCATGACACAAGCTGTGGGAGTCCTGTCTGCCAGGTGTAACCCGAAGCTCCAATTTGCATGTACACAACCAGCACTCAGAAGAAATGTTAAACATTTCCTCCCTGCTCTGAAGAATGCCAAAATCAGAAGTGTTCGCAAAGCAAGAACTTTATGGCATTACCATTACGGAAACTGGTTGTGGAAAGAAGGTGTCACGAATGTCAAACCACTCTGCTTAACTGAAGTGCCGGTAAATTAGGACTATTGAAGTTTAATGAAAAACTGAAGGCAAAATGATTTTTTTACGAGAAACATCAGAATAAAATTTTCAGCTTTATCCATATTGTGTTGTTCTTGTGTTAGCCGTTTGTGCAAAATTTTTGAGATCTGAGTATAAGATAAGAAAATATCTCAAAATACTCAGTCTTGAACCAATAGAAAGCTTGTTTCCTGAGTAGTCCTGTATGTGACACAGGAACACCACAAGGCACTTCCCATCATCCTTTCACACAGTTTTAAAGTTTTTTTTTCTCAACACATTCATGCTAGAGGTTTTTCAAAGGAAATATTGCCAGAATTAACAGGACGAAAACTGAATCCTTCCCAGCCTCTCGCAGCAACGACAGCAACAAAATCAAGTTGAACAAGAGGGACTTTCAAATTGTATTTTTCACTTAAAAATCTAGATTTCCTTACACAAAACTTCTTGCAGTGGATCCAGTGTGATGCAAATTGATGAAACATTCCTTGGCATGTGTGGAAACTCCCTTCAAAATAAAAAGCTGGGAAAGGAGGTGTTAATATTGCCTCTGATGACTTCTGAGTCGCAACTGAGCCTGATGCAAGGCCAGATCTGGAAGGTAATATTTTGGCTGCCTCCTCACCTCTTCTTGTGGAAAGTTTCCCTGCCTCCAGCAGGTCAGAAGACTTGCAAAGCCACCTCATCACTCACAGGAGCATGGTGCATTTTTCTCTTTGAGATGCAGTAGGTGATACAGCTAGAAAGATTGACTGACATCTCTCAGTATGCCCTTTTTCAGTTGCCCAGAATTCAGGCAAACTTTAATATTAAAGAAGAATACTATTTTTTTTCCTTATATCAACACTAAAAGTTAAGATTTCACACACTTTCATAAATCACGTATTGAAAAAAGCCCAGCGTGTGACCTTGGGACCTTTCACAGCAATGCTCCAGACCTCTGTCACCAGATTCTGACACTAACTCAGGAAAGGCACTAGTTAATTTTGATTTCTCAGCGCTCTCTTCAGTTCTGTTGTCATAATTAGAAAGTCAACATTTACCCACATCTATCATGAGACCTAGGAAAACTATTAGTTGCAAACAGCTGATTTGTTGAATTCAGCTCTCTTTCCTGATTGTGGTTGATCAACGACCACATTTTAATTTCTGTTAATTTTTACTCACTGTATAAATTCTTCTGTGACTTGTTCATGTGAATATATTTCAGCCTATGTATTGCTTACAGACTGGATGGCATATCAGAGTTTTTGTGAGTTGTAATTCACTATTCAGTTTGTACGTGAAGCATCATTTGTGTCCCAGTCTACTGCTTCTGGTCTCTAGGTGGATAGTCCTCAAAAATACAAGGTGATTTCAAGATGACTTCTGCAGACAGTTTGGAAGCTTATTGGAAACAAAATTCACAGGAGTATTTGTTTCACTGTCTTTTTAAATATAAATTTACGAACAAATGTTTCTCCTATACATGTGTATGTAAAAAACCCAGGTGAACTCCTATGGAAACAACAGAAATATTCCCACTGAAATAAAAAAGAATCCTGAAAAGTTCAATGTGAATAAAATGGGTGAAACTATTCTCCAATGAAAGGTGTGGAGGTTTTTACTTAACTTTTGTCTCCCTTAAAACTGAACCCCTGAAAGATTTTGCTTTTCCTCTTCACTCCCTGCCCTCATTCTTCACCCACCTGTAGGCATCTCTCTGGTCTCAGAAGCATCTTGATAACTTTATTCTTCCCAAGTGACAGCATGTGGGAAGGCTGAGCTTTTAAAAAACACCTCAACATTGCAATGCTATTTGAAAAAGACAAAAAGAACACAAAATGAAGCTGCGTTCTCTTTTCCTGAAGCGTCCAAAAGTCTGTTGACACCCGTCAACGCTTGCGTGCTGAGAGGATGCGACTGAAAACCATCAGCCTGGGGTCACTGCTGACCACAGCCCCTGCTGAAAGAGCTACCAGCATCGGTGGCTTTTAATGCCAAATTCTGTGCATTTCTTTTAAGCGGTGGCGTTGGCCAGCTCTCGGTATCGAGTGCGTTAATCCTTAGCTGCATTATGATGCTCTCGCCAACTGCTAAAAGACATCTCCTGCCTCAGGGGCCCCGATGATGTCCCACCTTTGCTACGTGTCGGAAAGCTTGGAAATATTACCAAAAATGTTATTTTGGCAACACGTTATTTGGAAACTGGGGGGGGGGGGGGGGGGGGGGGGGGGGGGGGGCGGTTCGTGTGTGCTGTAGAAGCCAGGGCTAGGCCTCCGGGCTGTAACCTGGTCGATCACTGACGGCAGCACCCGCTAGTCCCCGGGGCCACAAAACCTGGTGCCATTAAAGAAAGTAAGTAGAGCTGGTGCCACCCATCGTGCCCGTCGCGCCACTGGCCCCCTGCACCCTGCCGCGGCCCTGGTCGGCCCGCCCGGCCGGAGCTGTACCCGTGGGGCCCGGGCTGCGCCGCTGGGGCCGGGCGCGGCGGGGCTGGGGGCCGCGGGGCGGCCTCACGCCGAGAGCCGGGAACCGTTGCCATGGCGACGCCGGCAGAGCCGAGCTGCGGTGCGGGAGCGCGGCCCTGCGAGCTATCATATCGATTAAACGAGGGTTTATATGATTATTTTTATTTTTGTTAATATTTTTTTTTAGGGCGGAGGGGCAGTGGGGCAGGCGGCCCGCTGCCAGCCAGGCATGGGGAAAGTACTGAGCGGAGCTCCAACGGGCGGCGGCCGTCAGAGCCCTTTGCCCTCACCCGGAGTGGGCAACCTGGCATGTGTGGTTGTTCTCTAGGGTGAAGTGTCCCCTCCGCACCACATACGGTAAATAAACGATGTCCTCCCGTCGCCGAGCCCCCCGACACGTGCCGTCCGGCAATGCTCAAGCCCTGCCTGCCAGATCTCCTAAAGTGAGTCAGTCTGTGGCCACCTCAAGTCTTCCCACCGGGATTCCTTGGATGGTGGGTAAAGACCTTCCTGCTGGAGGAACAGCTCCTGTAATATTCATTATCCTCAGCCTGACCTCAGCGTGAGGATGCAGTGACCCCCTCGTAATAACAGGACACCCCTCGCTCCCAAGCCTTACGACCTCTGCGGGTGCGTGCGTGCCTGCGCGGTCCTCTCGCCTCCCCCACCTTGGGAAAGCGGCACAATACGGTGCGGCAGTCTGCCGGTGGATCTGTTGCTAAAGGAATTCATGCATCTTGCATCTTGAAGATGCATTATTAATGCCTGGACAAATCACATCAGGTGGAGCTCAGCAAGTCCCTGGCACTGCAAAAAGGAACAAAGGTTGGTTCTACAAGAGAGAGAAGGATGAGACAAATTATAACAGCTGGGAGTTTCTTGTCAGTAAGATGGCATAAAAACAGAAATGCTAAAATTGTTTGCACATAAGGCAAGCTTATATTTTTATTGGGAAGGAAATTACACATTGCACTGCACAGAAGATACTTTATTTGTATCCTAATAAACATCACATTGTTGGGCATCTTTGAATTTCACGCAAACTGGGCCAGCTTGCTGGCATCCAAATTACTTTCAAGCACAGTTTTATTTAGTGTCTGGAAAGGACTATAAAGACTGGATTTGCTAGCAGAGGGCCTGCTTCTCCTCTCCTTGAAGTCAATGGCAAAACTCCCATTTGCTTCAGCAGTAACAGGATCAGGCCAGAGTTTATAGCAATCTTCCAAAGGGAAGGAGGTAAAGCTGCCTGCAACAGCTCGTGGGAAGGCACGGACCCCAGCCTCCCGGGTAGAGCGCAATAGTTCTTCATCTCTCTAACTCTTGATAAGAAGATCTAATTTGTGCAGCACAGGCTTTGATGCCAGCTAATATTTTTGTTCCCATGGTGCAAGTACTTAGCCAAAACCTGGGCCTTGCTGGCTTCATTGCATTAAGAAGGGAGGAGGATGATAGGAACTCAGGATTTCTTTTGGAACGGCCCTGTTTATTTACAGAGGATGCACAGAAAGTGCTATCACAGCAAGGCAGGAGCAAGCAAGGTAGTTTCTTGTTTGAAAGTGTAAGTCTCTTTTTAGTGAGCACTCAGCCAGGAAGAACTATATTTTGGTTTCACCCCACGACAATGCACCATTGCTTATTATTCTAGCAGGTAGCTTTCCCAATGTCGTCTCTTTTCTCATTGTTTTTCACTCCCTCACACATCCACCTACAATCATACGACCCCCCAGCTGTTTTACTCACAATCTCCACCCAGGAGAACTGCTGGGTCTGCTCTCTGCTCCTGCCCTTTCTGCTCTTGCCTTGTCAAGCTGAGCCATGCTCTGGGCAGTGACTTCAATTGTTTCTGTTGCACTAAATTAAAGAGCACTTAATTGTTGTTCCAGTTAGTCTTAAAAAAAAAAACTTCTGACTTTCACCCACCCTGTGTTTTGTGATTGCCGTTTCAGCACATCACTGCTGTATTTTGGACTTCAGACTGAACGGCTACAAGGCAGTAATTTCTTTCATAAGAGCCTCTAAGGACACACTGGTAATTTGTGTTTAGCTGACAAAAAACCCAAAACACTTCCAGACATCTTCTACCAACTTGCTCCCCCCCCCCCCCATGTATATGACTCTATAGGACTTCTATCAAAATTATTTATGGAAATTGAAAAAAAAAAAGTGATCAAAGTGCTTATAAAGAATGTGAAGTAATTATTTTATCACTAAAACAGTATGAAATGCATTTCTACTAAGTCCCTGAAAACAGATCTAGCCTTTGATATGAAGTACAGAGAGGAGAGAACTTGATAGGGATCCACATGAGGTGGTAGTAGATTACTGAGATATCTCTAGCCATCACTATAGTGATAATCATAGAATGGTTTGGGTTGGAAGGAACTTTAAAGATCATCCGGTTCCAACCCCCCTGCCATGGCCAGGGACACCCTCCACTAGACCAGGTTGCTCAGAGCCTCATCCAGCCTGGCCTTGAACACTGCCAGGGATGGGGCACCCACAGCTTCTCTGGGCAACCTGTGCCAGTGCCTCACCACCCTCTCCGGGAAGAACTTCTTCCTGATACCCAATCTAAATCTCCCTGCTTTGAATTTAAATCCATTACCCCTTGTCCTGTCACTACAGACCCTTGTAAAAAGGCTCCCCCCAGCTTCCTTGTGGGCCCCTTCAGGTACTGGAAGGTGCTGTAAGGTGTCCCCAGAGCCTTCTCTTCTCCAGGATGAACAAGCCCAACTCTCTCAGCCTGTCCCCATAGCAGAGGGGCTCCAGCCCTCTGAGCATCTTCGTGGCCTCCTCTGGACTCGCTCCAACTGGTCAATATCCTTCTCATGCTGAGGGCTCCACAGCTGGACACAGAACTCCAGGTGGTGTCTCACGAGAGCAGAGTAGAGGGGGAGAATCCCCTCCCTTGACCTGTTGGCCACACTTCTCTGGATACAGCCCAGGATACGGTTGGCTTTCTGGGCTGCCAGCCCATACTGCCGGCTCATGTCCAGCTTCTCATCCACCAGTACCCCCAAGTCCTTCTCCTCAGGGCTGCTCTCAATCCATTCTCCACTCAGCCTGTACTTGTGCCTGAGATTTCCCCGACCCATGTGCAGGACCTTGCACTTGGCCTTGTTGAACTCCATGAGGTTGGCACAGGCCCACCCCTCCAGCCTGTGCAGGTCCCTCTGGATGGCATCCCTTCCCTCCAGCGTGTTGACCGCACCACACAGCTTGGTGTCATCAGCAAACTTGCTGAGGGTGCACTCGATCCCACTGTTCATGACGCTGACAAAGATGTTGAATAGTGCTGGTCCCAGTACCGACCCCTGAGGAATGCCGCTCGTCACCAGTCTCCACTCAGACATCGAGCTGTTAACTGCAACACTTTGAGTGCAACCATCAAGCCAGTTCCTTATCCACCAAATGATCCGTCACATCCAGACAAGGATGTCATGCGGGACAGTGTCAAACTCTTTGCACAAGTCCAGGTAGATGACATCAGTTGCTCTCCCTTTGTCCAACAAAGTCATGACCCCATTGTAGAAGGCATGATCTGCCCTTGGTGAAGCCATGTTGGCTGTCACCAGTCACCTCCTCATTTTCTGTTTCCAGGAGGATCTGCTCCATGTTCTTACCAGGCACAAAGGTGAGACTGACTGGCCTGTAGTTCCCTGGGTCCTCCTTATTTCTCTTTTTAAAAATGGGGGTTATGTTTCTCCTTTTACAGTCAGTGGGATCTTTACCGGACTGCCATGACTTCTCAAATATGATGGATAATGGCTTAACAGCTTCATCCACCAGTTCCCTCAGGACCTGCGGGTGCATCTTGTCATGTCCCATGGACTTGTGCACCTTCAGGTTCCTTAGATGGTCTTGAACCTGGTCTTCTCCTACAGTCGGCTGTTCTTCATTCTGCCAGTCCCTGCCTTTGCCTTCTGCGACTTGGGTGGTGTGGCTTGAGCACTTGTTGGTGAAGACTGAATGAAAAAAGTCATTGAGTAGTTCAGACTTCTCCATATCCTGGGTAACCAGGTCTCACATTTTCTTCCAGAGAGGGACCACATTTTCCCTAGTCTTCCTTTTGTCACTGATGTACTTACAGAAGCTTCTGTTGTTGCCCTTGATGTCCTTGTCCACAGTTAGTTCTATCAGGGCTTTAGCTTTCCTAACCTGATCCCTGGCTGCTCGGACAATTTCTCTCCGCAATCACTCTCTCAGAGCAAGAAATAAAGCCCTCCAAGAAACAGGATGCAGTGAGGAGCGGGGAAAAAGAGAAAGGACAAAACAGGCAGTTTTCACTATAGAAAAAATGAAAAATGTGTGTCTCTGATTATTTAACGAATTGGCAAGCTGATAGTGGTAATATCTTGTTTTGCTGGAACTGGATGAATGGGTGAAGACCACATCAGAGGAGCATTGGTGTGAAGATTATGTACAGGTAGGCATGCGTGGAGGATGCTGTGGGGTCATAGATTACCTACACCTTGGCCAGAACACAGATCTATGGTTAGTGAGAACATCTGCTCAGTGCTCACAGACAATCAAAAATATAACGTTAGTACAGAAAAGGAAAGGACTCGAGAATAACACTTCAAATATTTAAGATACTGTCACATGAGGGTGTGAAGCATGGTGGTGTACAGCACTGTACTGAGGATTAATCAAGCAGTGTTGAGAAAAGGGAGCTATTGGGAAACAGAGGACATCGTGATCAGCACATCAAAAAGGATTGAAAGCATAGGGAGGCTTCCCGCAAAGAGAACCGGCAAAGATGAGGCCATTTAGATGCGACGACTCTTTAGTAAGGATTCTTTAGTCAGCATTCCTTGGGGCTGAAGAACGGCAGGGCACTTAAGGCGGTTAAAAGCATCCAGAGAAGTCTTCACCTGAAGATATGCACGCACATGTAGCATTTGCTCTGCTACTCGAGGCCCAGGCAGAGTTAAAGCATTCTCATCAATACCTCTGTTTCCTTCAGTAAAACTCATGTTTGGTTAGACCCAAAGTGCATCTTCTGCTCGTTGCCTATATTCCGAAAAGAGGATTTTATTTTACCGAATCACAGACTAATGATTTCTAGCACATTAAAAAGGGGCATTTTTCCAAAGCTACTTCTGTGTAATCTGTCTGTTAAGTAAGAATCTTCATGGCATCCTGAAGGAAATGACATTGTATTTAAACATGTTACCTGCTGATCTACTGGAGAAGCAGGCCAGCAGCTTTTTTTGTTTGGTTTGTGTATGCATGTGTGTGTGGTTGCTTCATGGCTCCTGGGTAATGTTATCCGTATTTTTCTGTTTGGAGAATCACTTTTCCCTACACACTCACCAACCAACATGAAACCACCTAATTATATTTTCATAATCATGATTAAAAACCATCTAAATTATCCTGCTTGATGTACTCAAAGAGTTTGTTGATTGCTTTTTGATGTGTATTAGAGCTTTTTGCAGAGCCACATCAAATGGTTTGCTCCACAATGAACTAAAAAAATCTTGTAATATACATATGCACATCTTTAAAAAAAACATATATAATTTATATTCTGCTAATTAAGCTACATCAAAACCAAGTCTATCCCCATGAAATAATTGTGTAAAAGCTACTCACCTATTACAAGAACATTAATTTCCACTTTACTTTTTTTTTTTTTCCAAAATATCGATTTTATCTTATACAAGGCAATTCAGCATTTCAAAGCCTCTGAGTCTCAAAGTGTTTTTCCACATCCATGGAGACCTTAAATCTTGAATACAAAATCAAGTTTTAGAATAGAAAAATCAAGTAAATAATATTTTCATGTAGAGTATACTCCTGCATAATGTATCACAGACATTTTAATTTTTTTCTCTGTGTTGTTTCCACATCTTAAATATGCCACACCAAATCTTGACAAAAGCTCTGTCTGCTGCAGAGAAGGGGTTGAAGAAAGGAGGGGAGAAAGGAGTTTGCAGAATTTACCTCTGATCCTTGATCTGAGTCTGATCCATGGCCCATTTTACCAGGAGACCATCACAATGTTCAGATGTAGGTTTGGTGCTGGTCTGGTTAATTCTGAAGACTGTGTTGAGACAACATCATGCAAAGGATCAGAATTTAGTGGAGGCTGGGATTCCTCAAAGCAGGGAAGGACTTTATTAGATCAGTCCATGAGCACATTGGAGTTAAGGTTTGTTTCATGACTGTCCAGCACCAATCACAAAGTCAGCACTCATTAAATAATTAAAAAAAAAAAAAAGAAAACGATTAAATAATTCAAACTGTCTACTTGATATCAAGTGTGTTGTCATATCAAATATTCATGCGAAATAAATCTGTAGGTGTGTCTGTATGAATGGAGTGAAAGTACAAATGGCGATGCTTTGCTACAGTTTGACAGCCAGCATTCTAACGCAAGAGTACAGAGGTTGATCACACATGCAAAAGTGCCCATCTCCACTGTCACCTTCCTTAGGTGTGTGTCTGTGTAGGCTGTCTCTCCTCTCCTGGAAACCTGTAACATGCTGCCACTTGTTCTGTGGTATCAGTGACAGCTGTGGGCTATTCAAGTACACCTCCATTCACCCATGTGTTTCCAGTTTGACTTTCAGTAAATGTTTAATGATCCTTTTCAATTACTGGACCAAACAGTGTTTGACAAGAATGTACCTTGTCTAATCCTTGCACTTAGACAGGAGTGCATTTTTTAGATAGCACTTAGCATCCCCAATGTTGTCATGATATTTGTGAATGTACTCTCAGGTTGATCTTAATGACCCCATTACAAAGGTCTTCTCATGCCTTGCTGCGTTATCGTCACTCTTTCCTTGACTCTACTGATAAAGAGCTGTCAGAGTTCACCTGGGAACACTCCTAATCTCAGCGTCCTGCGTTCAAGCCCTAAAAGGACATTGGCTTTACTGGCATGGCTGTAACTACTGTTGGAGAGGTCTGTTCCCCATGTGACACCATGCAAGGCTGATCCTGTGGCTTCTCCGGCTAGGTCTGATCTCCCCTGTGGCCCACGTGCACCGTGCACCCCTCTGCTCTATGTCTCAGGCACGCCTCAGCGTCCATACAGGGGAGCGGTTTCAAGTACGGTGTGGCCTCACTCTGGTCGCTGCTGCTGGGCTTGATGTCCGTGGGAGCCAGGGCATGCAGCAGGAGAGGCTGTGTCCTACAGGGATGGCATGGACCTAGTTGTCAGGACACAGCCCACACAGAAGATGCACAGATATATGAAATCAGAGAGATGAAGGAATATTGCTATTCAAATGACTTGGCCAAATACTTGGCAAATAGGCAATTAAATCAGACATTGCGGGATATGGCTATGGAGCTGTGACCGCCCCTTTACATCCACAGGTACTTTCTGTAGTGCTGAAGACAGACAATGAATTCCCTCTCTAATGCAACGCCCACATCCTCTCCCTCTCAACTACCACCCCTTTAACCCATCAGGGTATGAAAACAGATCGTCTGCCCGACCCCTTCCTCTGCAGTAATGAACAAACAATGGGATATGGAAGCCCCTTGATGGACTCTGGAGATGCTCTCGGAGCACGCCCAGCATAGCCTGGCTAGACTGAGTTCCTTGTAAAACTCTCGGAAGGCTCCATTTTATTTTGAAATACTTCTGGAAAAGCAACCGCCACCATTTCTATCTTGCGTCAGCCTAGGGGTTAGGAAATAGGAGAACCACGTTCTGTTCCTATCCTTGTTGGAAAGAGTTCAAACACACTTCTAGTCATTAGACTATAGGTTTTTCTGGGAACGCTTCCTCATGAAGCTGCACCACTGTGCAGAAAAATGGTTTGAATGCACTGAGAGAAGGAGAAAGGGCGAGTGAAAGCATGACTCCCCAGGCTAATGATTAGGCAGCTTTTTCGGAAGTAGGAGGAGGTAGGCTCCAGTCATTCCTTTTGTTTTCTGCTTTAGCTCATGCCTGTTTCATATCATGTCCTCGTTCTTTCAGTTAAACTGGTGCATTTTGGAAGTTTGAACAAGAAATTATAGTCTGGTACCTACCTACTGTGCATGCTCGCGGCGTTCTGCCTATGCAGTGATTTTATTCTGCGTACGTCAATGAAGGAAGCTGAGGTTTCTCGTCTATTCCCACCGATACGGGATGGGATCTATGAGACTGATCCAGTCGCAGTGAAAATTCCTCTTTTTGTCAATTCCCCGCCCCCCCAGCCTTTTTCACAGTGTCATCTTTTATTAAGATCACATTAGCGCTTCTGGAACAGCCATATTTTATCAGGATGAGTCAGACCATCTGATTTTATTTTGTTAAGTTCATTTTTGATTTGCCGAGCTTAGCTCAGATACGAACACATCTTGTCCAATTTATCTTTAATATAATACAGACGCTGGCACAGGCGCTGATCTTGGTTACACTAGTGTAAATTTGGGGACATGCCAATGAAGTGCTGCCAAGGCCATATTAAAATTTCACTTTCAGCGCGGCTAGAACTGCTAGCTTCTCAGGAAGCAGGCTGCCGGGGTGGGACGAGCCAACGTACCACTTCTCAACAGCTCTGCAATTCTCTCTTGGTTGGAGAACAGCCCAGGTAACACAATACAACCCAAGTCAGACGGGGCCAAAAGGCTGCTTTACATAGCCTGAGGCTGACTGAATCACTAGTTCACATAAGCCTTGACTGACGGGGATAAGCTGGTGGGATTTAATCAGTAAAGAGGGAAAAATGAAATAAACTTTGTACGGATGGCAAGAGCCATGACTAGTCAATGTATTTATCACCTGACTATTTCCCAGAGTCATACAGTAAAATAAAGAAGAAATGAACAACATCCAACCTGTCCAAATTGTATTATTTGCTCAGAATTAGCACACACAGTAAAGCCCGTATTGGGAAAAGGCAAATGGATGCTGTCACGGCTTTTCCCAGAAAACAGTTCTGTGTAATCCCCCCTACTCTAAGTGTGCCCCAACATTCTGCCATAAATGCTAAAAAAGTAAATGACTTACTGATTTATCCAGCCACCTATGTACTCTGATATAACAGTATTCTGATGAGTTTTCAGATTTTGGCCCATGCAATGTAACCTCAAAAAACGCAGCAGGCAATAGCTTACCTTTCCTGGAGACTCAGAGTGAATAATTTGCACTCCGTATAAAACTTCTGTATTTTTTTTGTATTTTGTAGGTCTGAAGGCTGCTTGGCATCTCTCACTTAACTGAAGCCAGAGCACATGATACAAAATCCTCTTAATATGTACTTCATGCTAAATCAGTGACAAACACTGGGTAAAATTGACCCTACTTCTGTGGAATGAATCATGACAAGCCTGGGTTGGTGGGAGTGGCAGCCTGCTGTAAACATCGATACCTCTGCAATTATTGATTTACAGGACTTCCCTGTCTTTGATCAGTTATCTTCCTACCCTTCGCATGTTTATTTGGTTGTTTAATGTTGCCTGCGCTCTAACTTGTGAGCTCGGTGGATTAACGATTCACTTTGTGTAATTTTGTAGTGGCATCTTGTACTCTCTTAAGAGTCCTTAGACACCTCTGCAAAGAAAAACAGTAAGGTGTGGGTTTGCAGTCTTTGTGGAGCTAAAATGCCTGTCAAAGTTTATGCCGTTGAGTATATGCAGTGCTCATCTTACCTTCAATATTTGAATCAAAGTTTAATTTCTCAAGTATTTTACAAACGTTTAATCCTTTCAACAAATAAAATTCACCATTAAAATACACAGCACACTTTACTGCCAAGAGTAATAGTCTGGGACGAAGCCAACACTATGGATGAATGGAGTCTGCCAGGCCTCCAGGCTTTACGTGGGACCTTTGGGACTGCCTCCCTGAAGGTCCCAGGTGTAGCTCCTTGCAAGGTAAGCCTCACAGCTCTGGAGTGTGGAGCTCTGGTCCTCTTTCTTCTGCTGCGTGACCTCTGTCTGGCACAGTGTCTGGCCCCGTGTCACTTGGCTGAGCTGCGTCCGTGTGGAGACAGGGATGGCTCCACTCATGTGGTGTATGCAGAGAGAGGGGGCCTGTGCCTGCCCTGTAGCCCCCTTCCACCCTTGAAAGACCCTACAAAACCTCAGCTTCTGTATCTCACTAAAGTAGATGGTAATGTCTTTTTCTCCAGCTGTTTCTACTTTCACCAAGTACTGCTGGAGTCTGATGAGATTTGGGGCTGAATGCCAAAGGCCTGTGGGCTGTGATGGGTTTCCACTCACTGCCACTCACTGTCTGCACACCCACTGTTGGGACCCCAGGTAGATTGAGAACCACAGGCAGAACCCACAGATGTGTAGCCTCAGTTTTATCATCGCTTAGGTGCACGCGCCCTGGCAGCAAGCTTCATTCTCCAAGAACCAAGGAGAATTCAGTTTGTGTGCGTCAGAGGTGCTCTCTTTTAGCAATGATGGAGCAGTGAGTGTGGAGCCAGGGCTGTCAACCCTGCGATGGTGCTGGATATTCCACTTTGCACCTCTGAACACTGCTGGTGAGGTGATGGGATGATTTTCACCCTGGGAATGGGGAGAATGATCCCTCGCATCTCCCAAGCTGTTCTCGGTGAATTGCATGGCTGGAACACCATTTACAAGCTTCTCACACAGGAACCTGTGTCCCTTACACCCAGACAGCGCAGCACAGCCTCTCTGATGAGGGCATTTCCTAGGTAGATAGTCAAGAAGATTTCTAAAGCTAGCTGATGGCTCTGAAATAGAAACAAGATAATATTGCCTTTCTCATCCTTTGTGGTCTGTGGGGAGGGAGTAGAGACAGCCACCACTCATTTAGCAAGAGCAATTCAATTTTTAAGAAATGGGAAGAGACACTAAAAAGCACTCTACGACTTAGGGTCATTTAAGCAGATAGCGCTGAAGCAAAACCTATGATTAAGAGCAGCAATTATTTTTATATACTTTATTACATATTATTCAAATTCATTGCAACTGGAAAATAATGCATCTATCACGTTCATTTTCTATTCATTTTCTTTTAAATAAGCCTTACAAATGTTATAAAGAGTTTGAAACATAATTGCTAGCATGACTACCCTGTCTGCAGCCAAATAAGCATTTTTTATTAGACCTCATTTTACAAATGGAATGTACCTTACGAGTTTGAATTCAATCCTTCTCTGCTCAGCACTAAGCCATATATTGGAGGGGTACAGCATTTAAATGTTGCCAAGGTACCTTTGCAACCAGAAGGGCAAGAGAAAGTTCAGTTCTGTAAAGTGAAGGCTTAGGTTCTGGAGAGTAGAGCCAAATCTGTGGAGAAAATCCTAAAATTGCAAATACTGTGGATTTAGATTGATCCTAATAATGGATTTTATTATTTAGATGTAATAAAAATTCAAATGATATGAAAAATAGTAAAACCTCTAGTTAGTGTGAGAGTTTGAAGTGTTTTTAGACTATGCTACACGAATGCCAATATAGACAATAGAGTTTTGATAGCTATTCATCTAACATTTGCAGAAAGACATTAACAATACATCACCCTTCACTGCCAGCTGCAAACACATAATATCATTCACAAATTATGTATTTAAGTTTTGGGAACATGAGACATTTTTTGTAATGCTAATACCAAGACCGTGTGTCCAGAGATTCTGTACAGGGAGTCTCTGGCCCAATCCTAATGTCTTTGATATTTCTATTGACATCAAAAGCAAGAACCATATGCAAAGGGTTTAACACTTCCATCTGCAGATCGCTATGAAATTTGCTGAGTCTTCTCACCGTTACATGATTGTTTTTTCACTTGGTAAATCACATCAGTTAAGTTGCTACCCTTTCCATTCACTGCAGTTACCCGGAAGTCTGCTGGACATCCCCTGATGGAGTTTTTGTGGGAATGCTACTCCAGGCTTTAAACACTAAGTCAGTCTTGTCAAAATATCCTTTTTTGTCATCATGCCTCATTACCGTGAGCGGACTCTGAGCAACCAGCCTGAGTCAAATAAGCACGAGGCTATGGAAGATGATGTGCACATCCTTTTTTCTAGAACTGCTTACAAGCAGTGAAACTCAGAGCTCATATCTTCTTCTCACTTAATAAAATTGCCAGAAGGGAAATACCTTCACTGTCAGAATGGCTATGTTAGCAGATGAATTAGGATTAATAGGCATTTTTAATGAGCTTTCTAAATTGGTTATAATAGAGGAAGCATTGTAGCATGTTTGTGTCCCCTCACTGCTACCTCAGCATGGGAAAGATGGAAAAGAGCAAAGATTGGACACAAATAACTTTATGTAAATAAGTAATTTGTACAAGAGAGATGACAAACTAGAAGAATCTGAAAACCCCTGCACCAAAGAGCTGATCCCAAAAATGACATCCCTATGGGATGGGACACTTTAATAAAGATGACGTACGTCTACACCAAACCCCAGGACCTGCTGCAGAGATCCGTAAGCTAACAAAAACCTGAATAAGCAAGTCCATGTGGCACAGTGCAATACTGTGGGTAGTTAGCAGCTTGGGCTTCGGTCTGGGATATCTTGTATTGAGACGGCACCGAAGCTGAGTCATATAAAGACCTGCCTTGTACACGGCCAGCTTTGGAGTCTGAGCACGTCACTCCACCATACTTCTATTGTAGGCAATATCTGCTGGAGAGATAGAGACCCAGGCGATTTCAATTCTATTGCAAGCTGTGGCGACTGTCTACAGTGTGACATTTAACACAATTTGTTTCAGTTCTTTGTTTTCATATCTTAAATTAGGATAAAAGAATAATCATATCCCTTTGTAAAATATATCTGTTTTTTTTTAAATTATATTAAATTATATTTGAATATTTCTTTGATTATTAATTTATTCTTGATAAAGATTTGAGGAAGGATTTTAATTAATAGAGAGAATAAATAAATAATCCAATTGTAAGGGTTGAAACAAATAATTTTTAACAAGTTTTCATAGTCTATCCATTCTTAGGGGCTGGTGTTAAACTGGGCACTTGTCTGCTTCAGAAAGAGTAGTATAATTTTACAGGAGAATTTATTTTTGAGAGGGAAAGGCAGACTGCATAAATGAGATATTAATATTTTCTTCATTACAGCAAGGTCACACGCAGCTGCATTTTCAAAACCCAGGTGTTCTGCACTTTAGGCAGTAGGTGCTCAGACAGCTCTCTGCATGCTGCTCTGGCTAGGAGTTTTCAACAGTTATCTTAAACGCTGATCTCTTCTAAAAATATGACCATATAATTACATGCTCAGATACTAAGAATTGTGACGATGGTGACTGGAGGCATGTGTACTGGTTCCCTGCTGGACACTTGGAAATTAGCAGTCCTTGCCTTTACTTCTCAACGGGATTGCTACAAACATTGGCCTGTCGTTACAGATGGCTTCCTTATCCTCTGCCTAGCAGCGACAGAAAAATGATGCACCCAATTACTAGTGCCACTTAAAAAAAAAGTGCACAGATCATTAGTTTGAATGGGCGTGCAGTTCTGACCTAGTGTGTCATTTACATATTATAATGAGTCATTAGCATATGCTAATCACAAGCCCCAGCCTAGCCCTGGCACTTTTAAAATAAGCTGGATGATACTCCATAGATGCTGGATAGTGTTGGCTGTGCTCTGGATGCCGACTCCTACTTCAAGCAGCAGCCCGGGAGAAGTCGGCATTTCTCTCTGTGGGAAGGACTGCTGAATCTGGTTTGACTACAAGTGGAGGATTTTTGAGAGAAATCATGTTGCAGGAGGGCAAAGGAGATTTCTGGGGACCGGTCATAAATGGCAACCCTCTGTGATCTGCAAGAGAAGCCAGTCAAAAATGGATGGAGACCTGCAGACCTTCCATAAACATGACAGCAACATCTAGTCCATTCAGCAAGAAGATGCTATCAGAAAAAAGGCAAAATGCCAAACTCCTGGCATGGTAGTTGAAGATCTACATGGCAGGCCTTGAAAATGCCATCAGTAAGAACAAAACATGCTGAAGCTGAATTTCTCCCAGGCCCCACACTTCTAAAAAAGTTTTGAACTTGGCTCACTTGTCTTGGGGTCCCGTCTCCACAGTTTCACTTACCTTTGCTGCAGGAGGGACACAGCTCCTCCCTGGCTTACCTTCCACCTGCCAGCACAGAGAATAGGGCAGGGGACCCTGGCTGTCCCTCACATCTTGAGTGGTGGGGTAGGGAAGGGTTTGCTTGCCTCCAGCTGAGCCTACTGGAGTGCTTTGGCTGCCGCCTTCTAGGGTAGAGGACTCACAGCCCGTGATTTTCCTTTTTGCCCCTGAGATTTCAGGTTATCCCAATTGGTTCTAGTTAGTGGTGCTCCTGAGACAATTTACCTATTGGATTTGACCAGACCCCATTGCTTTTCCTTCCTGGGGTACATCCATCATACCATATAGCATCTTTCCTATTAGGAAATACCGTTTAGCAAGCATGAGAGCTACACGTGGGAGCTGGCGTTCAGGAGAGATGCCTCCACCTCAGCACAAACATTGCATGGGATTGGCATTAAAATCACAGGTTATTACAATAGCACATTCTTTGTGCCTTCTGATTTGGGAGTCATCACAGGGTCAGGGTCCCTAGGGCTTTTCCTGCAAGCGTTCTGTGTTGCTGGAAAGAAGTAAGGCAGGGAGGAAGGAAGCACTCTCACACAAGTCTTCTAACTTCATGGGCTGGGGCTGCAAGAAACCAGACTACAAATTTTGTGGAAATTATTATAAAATTTGGCAATGCTGCACATGTTTTTTGTCTGTGGGCAGAATAAACAGGCACATATAAGGGCTGAGCCTAACTGAAGCTTTCATTTCTTTCTGTTGACTCTGTTTTTTCTAATTCCTCCTGATCCCAGTCTCCATTCTGTTACACACAACCACGCAGAAAAACACAATCCTTGTGCATTTTCATCTTTAACTCCACATTGGCTCATCCTGAGATTTCACTGCCCACAACCAGAGACGATGGCTATTACTATGTGACTCTTCATACGAGTTTCACTGCAGCCAAAGTATCCTGTTTTTCAAACAAACTTCTATCAAGTAGAAGTGATTAGCCAAATTAATGTGAAGTTAATGTCCCAAAGCAGCACAATTTGTTCTCAGAACTTCACGCGACATTTAGCTAACAGCTTAAAGAAAGGGTTCCATTTGATAAAGCGATCAGAAAGAGTCACAGCAATGAGCTCGGATATGCAGGGCTTGGTATAGTTTTTTCACCACCATAAATTAAAGAATAAGTATCAAATAATGTATTTAGCCAGGCAAGCATATGCAAAAAAAAAAAAAAAAAAAAAAAAAGGCAATTTGGAAAGTTTTTCACTGTTGCCATGGGCATCCTGGGAACAGTATCTCTGAAAGCCACCAGCAGAGAATGGTGCTGGGAAAAGTTAGGCATAGGAAGGCCAGAATGCCAGACTTGAGGTGGAGGTCCAGGTCCTCCAGCCCTTGACCTGTTAATGACAACAGGCCTTTAATGAAACAGCTCACTGCTCGTTCTTATGCAATAGTCTTTTGCTTGTGGAAACCTATGTCCAAATCATATCTGGAGCAATAAAAGTTGTAGTAGGACAATAGTTGTCAGCTGTTTCCAAAAAGACTTGCAGAAGAGCCTACCTTAAAGGATACTGAACACTTGTAAGTGGTCTTTCCCACAGAATAGATCCAGAGAGAGGGAACACTGGAAGGTAGTCCTTTTGCAGGTGCATTGCCTGAGCTGCCTGGGGAAGCACACACAACACCTGCTCAGGCACTACCTGACTGGAGTGGAACCACTGCAATTAGTCCCTCATTTTAATGAGCACAGAGACAGTCACATCTTTTTTAAATCACCCCCTTGTGATTTTATCCTTTGAAGTGCTGTTAATCCTACACTACCAGCAAGATCAGTGAGGACAGGTGTGCTGGGCACCTTGTAATATCAGGGTGGGTCTATATGGCTTCTTATTTATAGTTTTCAGGGTCTATTTCAGCTGCAAATGAGGCCGTCCCAGAGGGACCGTCCTCCATTTGCCAGCGGGGTTGGTGGCTCCTATGACACATCTGACTGACCATTGATCCAGCATGGCCCAAGATGGCAGTGTGGCCGTTCCAGACGGATGGGTTTAGATTAACTCTTAGAAATCTTCTCTCAGTTTAAACATATGTCTTCTCTGCAATGATGATTCCATACTCTCTGAGCCCAGGCTTGACACTTGCCCCACATTCCTAGGACTCATCACATAACCGTGGCTCGCTCTGCCCATTCACCTCAGCTAATGCAGATGAAGTATAAAAAGGCTTTCAGTATAGAAAGTGTTTGGAGAATGAACGTCTGTCTGTCAGGCTGGGCGACTCTGTGAGCACTTCAGTATTAAAGAAATCCTGCAAATTAACATTCCATCAGCTACAAATCCAGCAACTTTGTGGGAAGCTTTTAAGAACATATTCCGTGGTCAGATGATTGCATATTGGGCTAGAACCAAAAGTGATTAAACGTTGAAATTAGAAGCCCGTGAAATAAGCTGGGATCCCTAGAAAATCGGTGCGCAGCTTATTGTAAATTTGATTATGAATTTTTTAGGCACTAAGTAGACAAAATTACTGTTAATCACATGTAAATTGAGATACTGGAACTAATCCACTGAAATTAGGTGGATTTTTGCCATTGATTTCCACAAGAGCAGGATCGGGCCTGCTCTGAGCAAGGAAGAGGTGGTAGAAAATTAATATCTTGAAGAAGAAAGACTTAGGCCAGGTCTCACTATCAAAATGATGGATGGCTCAGTAAGTAACCAACCCTCGACTCTTTTTCTCTCCCCAAAATAAGCATCATTAGCTGAAAACCTGTGCCAAGCTCAAGTGCCACTTCTGTTAAAAAAAGTTCAATTTTTGATAGCGTGATTTATTAACTATCAAAGGCCAAAACCGGAAATTCATTTACCAGATACGTGCTAATGAGACGTTTGGTAACTGGCACAAGCGGTAGGAATCCGGTCTGCAATGTGGTGTGGATAGAAGGGTTTCGTTTGCTGGAAGTGCTGCTGTGGGGTGCCCTGGTCTTTTCTGCCTGCCATGTTCAGATGGCACGGGTCACCTGCAGAGGCATTGCAGCCTGAAGCCAAGGAATCAGCCTTACTGCGGACAGAGGTTTCTTAAGAACAGCTAACATGTTCGGGTAGTATATGGACAGAACCTCAGAATTAAAAGTAAAAAACAGCTGCATGTCAGAGTGAAATAACTGCAAGCTAAAGAAAGAATTTTTTTACTATCCAGAGTTCAGCTTCAGTATGTATTTACCTACTGCAGCATTGGGGAATAAGTAGGCACAGTTTATGAATCAATTATTGATGATGCTGTAACCCCCACCATGGCGGGCCAGAATGCACAAATGGCCTTTGCACTTTTAAGGTACAACCACCCAATATTGATCACTATTTCCTGTGCTGTTTAACCTCATGGACAAATCATTATCTGCTCACATTTATGGAAGCAGAGATTCCCTAATTCTCCTTTACCTCTTTCCTGGACTCGGCACAACAACCAAGGGCAGAATGAGAAGGAAAGTTAATAATCACTTTAAGCTGCCTCTGCACCATATTCTCAGGCTACTGGAGATCCTTGGCAAAAATTCATCTGGAGCCTTGCTCTGCACTGCACTAGCTGAGTCCTCATTCCTGAGGACTCATTCGAACAATGACAGCCATCGGCCATGGCTTACCAGCCATGCTGCTCCGTCTGTTTTCTCCTGTTGTGTATGCCAAAGCCTGGTGGAAGTGTCTTTACCCTGCCTGAGAAATCCCTTACATAAGGTATATTCCCCAGAGGCCCTTTATGCATGATTTACAGCTTCATTATGCTATCACACAGCCATAAAACCCATAAAGTCCCAAGCACCAAAAGCACAGCTCGCACAGGCTCACGCTTTTCCTCTAACTGCTCCCGTACCTCCCGAATACAGTACGAGCTGCCTGTCCCTGCCCCCGTGACCCAACGCAATGCCCTGGCAGGTCGCAGCAGTTTGATGACTGGTTGCACGTTGCTGGTGATGTCCCTGAGGGAGAAGTGCCTCCCCAGCAGATGCGGGAATACCTGCGATGTGGGCGGGTGACAGAGGTTGCATCCAAGCGCTGTGGCTCTTCCCACATCACCTGATGCTAGAAAGTTTTCTCCTGTCAGCAGATAAGCCACTGCACAGTCTCAGCTGTCAAAAGAGAAGCAGCCTGAGCGTCTAGGCAAATGTGGATTAAACACTGTGTTATGACAAGCATATTTCCGGCCATTATTTTCAGCTACCTAACAAGAAATCATTTCGATATCACTGGCTAACTCTATATACTCACTCATTTGAATATAATGACTTTGGTTTCATCCGAAGACTTAAAATTCCTCTGGGCAAATCGGATATTTTTTTTAAATCTTTGCGAATTGAAAAATTTAGTAGCCATGGTTGATTTCCCATTTTGATGGGTACATTGCTCTCTTTAGCTATCTCTCAGGCAGAGTATATCACCTGAAGTGTGAAGTTCTATAAGCACAAATTATGCCTGATACTGAGAAGCCTTCTTTTTTTCCCCTAATTAGTAAAGTTAATTTGATTTAAATGGCAGTTCTGCTGAGGTACTTGTATTTATTCTGCTTTGGATTCACAAATGTTCTGAAAATGTTTTCAAAATATTAAATGAAGCTATCCGTTTCCTGTGGTCAGGCAAAATGCCCCCTGCAAATTATTATTTGAACATGCTATTCCCAAACATTTTGAGAAGGCTTGCTTTGCTTCTTTGCTTTATTCACAAGCTTTGATATTTTAGGACTGGTGACTTCTCTTATGTGGCAGAAAATTGCAAGTTTCAGCTACGAGGACCCAAGAAAAACATAAATCTCTTTATGAGAAGCACGTTATCCTAAGACAGTCTTTTTCAGTCTAGTGTGTTTTCAGACTCCTGTGGGTCCCAGCACTCCGACTATGGGGACCGCAAAAGGTAAGCAAAACCAGCATGCCCACTGCCAGTAAATTTTCATTTGCTGTGCAGAGATCCCCATCTCCAGCGATAAATCCTTAAGGGTCCACAAATTGAAAAATGTTGAAAACCACTGCCCTAGGAATTGTGCTCCTACCTTGGAGCTATCTTTGCTAATTGGGCAGAGCTGACAAGCAGGTCCAGTATGGTGAAGAGAGATCCCCAGATTATTAACAACATGATGGCATCTGGAAGTTTTGTAGAGCAATAGAGCACAGCTCTAATCAAGGACTTTTTCAGCCTCTTCTATAGCCCATCTGTTAAAGATTTAGCATATTATATATAATGCCCTCAGCAACTGACTTTGATGTATGTTCAACTGTGAAACATCTTTTGTAACTAAGACAAAGAAATTATTGTTTATTATCTGCTAGGTCCTTAGAATAGAATCTCTGCAAAAGTCACCAAAATAAATGATCTATGTTTTCAATATCTATGAAATATTGATATCAGATGGAATTGCTCTGCTAGCCAAAGCCCGCTAAGCCATGGACATTTTTTTCTGGATTTCACTAGGATTTTAATCATGGCCAAACTCTGCATAAGACAAAGGAGACGTGTCAAACTTAGGGTACTCAGATTTTAGGGGGAAAATAGGAAACAATGTGGTGCAAACATAACTATATTTCTATCTGATATGAAGTGATTTATTATAAGTATTAGAATACAGTTTATTGTAAAGTATTGAAGCAGTTTGTTTTTTTGTTTTTCCCCTTGGTGCAGCACAAGCAGAGTAAAGGATGTGTCCTGGCCAAATTCCAGTTTGGGAAATTACATTTTGCCTGACCCTAAATTCACCCTGCAGTGCCAAAAAAGAATAAAAAGCCTCCAGTCCTAAATCACACTCTGTCGCTGTAATTATTAATCAGCAGGTACATCTAATGGTTTCCTTTATTTTTTGGAAAAACATATCATTGTTTGCAAGGCTCTTTATGAAGTTATTTTGCTTTCATTCTCTAGAAAGAAAAACATACTAAAAATATAAAATAACTGGTTTGGGGAAGCCTCTATTTGTTTCTGACTTAGTCTACATCTTCAGTAATTGATATTAGAGTAGAATAATCTCCTTGTCTTCAAATTTCTTTTTGAGTGTTTGACACAGCAAAGAGTTCCGTCCCCTGTTCTTCCTCAAACAAAAATTCCATTTAATTCCCAGAGGGCTTGTCTGGGTTAAGAGTGTATGCAGATCAGTCAGGATTTCAGCTTTTTTGCCCTTATGGCTGCCGTGGCTTGTCAGCATCAGCCTCTCAAGGGCAGTTGCCAGAGCAACTGCCGAGATGTCACTGTGCAGAGGTTGGGAGATGACCTTCAGGTAGCTGACAATGGTCCACAGAACCTGGCAGAGCATTTTGCTGTTCCAGGAGCTGCTCCAGCACATAATGTGCTGAGCGCCATGGATTTGGGAATGCCTGTTTGAGGGGACATTTCAGCAAGTGGGTTTCTTCTTGTAGCTGGGGCAGGAAAGTTTTTCCTTAAGCTTTTGCCAGGAAGGCTGAATTGCTGTGATCTCTCGTGTCATTCCCCACAATATCTGTCGGTGCTCCTGTTAAAACATCAGGAGGGGGCGATGAAGGTGTGTGAGGAGTACATGCGATGTGGTATCAAGCCCCCATCCTTGCCACCAGATTGTGCGCAAGTGCTGCGAGGATGTGGAGGTGCCAAGGAGGAGCACATAGCCCCAGCGCCGTACCAGGTGCTTGCTGGGATCCTTTCAGCTGTTCCCAGGGATTTCGTCTCAGTATTGCCAAAGTTTGTCAGGTAGAAATGAAACTAAACTGTGTTCAAACTCCTACAGAATCAGGGCTCGTGAATCTCAGGACTGGAGTACCCTTCCAAGCCTGCTTTAGATCCAGATTTATTTTCCCTGAAGTCGAGGTCACATTAACAATCTCCATGTTTCTTCCTTAGCTATACAATCCAACAGCTTTCTTGAAAATGATAAATAAAAATAAATTATGCAATCACTGCTTAATTTTTATGTGTGTGTCTTTATTTTTTGCAGTTAGAGCAGGGCAGTGCTGGACTGGAAGAAGCCACCAAGATACTTTCATTTTTAGGGGGGACTATGCTGAGTAGTTACTTAGAGATAATAGACTCTCAAATTGGCCAGTTTTCATTTACAGACATAAATTAGTACTAAAACTCTCTAATGACTTTAAACATTTTGCGTTGGTAATTAAATTGTAAAAGGGGCTATAAATGGATGGGAAGAAGAGAATATGTACCTGTTAATATTTATTATACACATTATGGACTTAAATATTTGCGGAAGTGGGGAGACCCCTTGCACTTGGCAAGGAACAACGCCACAGTAAGTGACAGAACCTGCCCTGAAGAGTCTACAGTTTTGAGATAGAAACAAAGCTTGCAGAGAGATAAAGTGATTTGACTGGGATAACACGGTTAGTTATCACCAAGGATGCTGCTTCCAGGTCCATGACCCTGTCCACTGCACAGCAGTACACTGCACAGGACCTAAAGGACAGGAATTGTAAGATATCAAGTTCCCACAGTACTAAATAGAGAAATATTTTTACTTGTGTTCGTAACAGGTTCATTGTGCAAAAATATGTTTTTTCCTAGATAACCACCTCAATAATATGTAAGAGGTCACTTAGTCCTGCCAGCAGATGCTGTACGTTCCAGAAAAATGCAAATAAGAGATTGACAAAATCAGGATTGTCTAAGAGGATTGTGTAGCTACTTTTTTATTTTCAGTGTAAAATGGCAGTTGCCTAGCTGAGTGTTCAGAAACAATCTAAAAGACCGCTCAAGAGACATATAATTGATCTTAAAAATCATGTAATATATAAATAATGCAATAATAATTGTAGTAAAGTTCTGATGCTTATACATATTTAATATAAAACTTATGAAATATCTGGTATGCACATCAAGACTTCCTCTGTAACCATAAGTTAAATTTTCTAACAAAAACGGGAAACTTACTGGAATCACTTGGCCCTGGCATGGGTAGTGTTGGGAAAATACTACATATCTCAAGGCTCACTATGAAAAGCAAGAATTGAGATACAGTCAGTTAAAGACCATTTCAGCCTTTATTGGACCTCTTCAGCCCCTGGGATGCAGGTTTGCTCACCTCAAAACATTCTTTTCATTGTGTAATTAATAATAATTTAAAATACGCTTCTAATTTCTAGATACATATTTTTTATAATATCACCCTCCAGCAACAATATCTTCTTACACATTTTTCTGGCATTAGTTATTTCCCTGTTTTTGATGACAGGACATGACTAAGTTCTTGTCTTCTGTGAAGAAACTCTGCTCATCTTCCATGTACACAAGACCAATATTTAAAACATCTAAAAAGACATACTGAGTTTCTTTCTTATCATACTTCTTTGCTTTCCAAAGATGGAAGACAAAAGCTTTTGGTAAACAGGGAAAGAAAACCCCAACCCAACCTAAACTTGTTTTAAAATGTCCTTTGTCTGGGTGACAAAGTTAGATTGTTTACCAGCCATAAAATATTTCAGATAGACATTCACAGCTTTACAAAAAAGAACAAACCATATATATATATATATATATATATATATATATATATATATATATATATATATATATATAACCCTTGTCTGGCTTTTCTTGACCTTGAAAGTTCATAAATGAATATTAACTCCAAAGTTCAAGAAAATTGCAGTAGAGATGTACTCAGACTGCTGACAATTTCTGAGAGAGACTTACAAAGATCAGTATCATGGATTTTGACAAGAGGAAGGGTTTTGCAGAGAGATGGTATTGGCTTTTAAACATCCTCTCCGTGGACAGGTGCAAAACAAGAACAGAAATTTCTTAGGACATGCCTTAAAGCTCAGCAAATTTTTGAAGGGATATATTCATGTATCTGCTCATCTGAAACAAAGCAAAAAATCACTGAATGATTGATTTTTACCCCGGCATAAAAACATTTTATATTTTGTTTTGCATTGCTCTAGATGCTATCCAGTGGATGAGTACTAAACAAACAAAGATAAATTAAGTCATTCACTCTCAGAAGCTTCAAAAGTGAAGTGATACAGTGTTAAGCCAGTGATAACCAGCTAGTCTTACAAAAAACCATACTTTTGCTTGCTTTCATAAGATCACAAAAAGTGACAATCTTACCCTGTTCACTAATTAAATTATCAAGATGAATGAGTGTATATTCATAATACATAATTCATATGCTTTTCACCTCCATCTTGTACAGATTTTATTTGATTTTAAGTATTTATTCATATTTCTGAATATAAAATATAACTCCTAGGACCCAATGTCAAAATCAGGGGTCTGATCTTCCACCCAGGTTTGTCCAGTTCTTGTCAATTACAACTCCCATGGATGCTACTAGTTAAATAACATGGTGTACAATATCCCGTAGCAACGTGCTAGATTGCTGGAATTGTCTCCAACGTATAAACGTGTATCAATACTTGAATCCTCTTTATGTTGCTGGATGGATTGTAACACTGTACAAGAACACCCTGACTAGCTCACATATTGAATGTCTACCTAGTTCAGTAGCATATGGTTGACAAAGCCAAATAGGAGATGCTTAGGGAAACAATATGAGAAAGGGGGAAAGAATCAAATGATCTTTGCACTGGGATGTACTCTTAAACTCTGGTCTGGTGATCTGGTGTTTCTTGGTTGCTTATTGTCCAGATGGCTTCCTGTGAAATCAGAAGAAAGAATACTGTATGAGGTGAGGTTGTATCTACTCTAGTGTTTTGACTGAAAG
Source organism: Rhynochetos jubatus (assembly GCA_027574665.1). Lineage (NCBI taxonomy): Eukaryota > Metazoa > Chordata > Aves > Eurypygiformes > Rhynochetidae > Rhynochetos > Rhynochetos jubatus. Next base: position 49,771,039 of record CM050648.1, read on the forward strand.
TAATAATCAGATTTTTACAAGGATTTCCCTTTGTCTCTTTTTACTATATACTGGTTTGATTCACAGGGTGGCTTTGGTGCATTTGAGTAAGGTTTATTTGAGAGCAAACCAATTTAGAGACTCTACTCCTGGTTTGTATTAGATGCACTCGAAATCCAGATGGAGTCATAAGGGTAGAAATAACTGACTGGTGCTTTGAAAGGCTTTGAACAGGCATGACAGGGAAGTTCAGCTCAGAGGATCAGGATGAATCTAACCTGAAATAAAATCCTGTAATTGTATATAGTGTGAATGTAAAGACTTCAATACCAACCTCTCAGGCTATATCTGAGAGGGAAAAGCTGCAACTCCTTCTTGAACTACTGAGCAGCAAACCAGTCTTGTTCCACTATATTTGTGGAAAGAGACTTTAGCATTAGGATCTCCATAAAAACTGTGACTGATGGGTGTGGGGGGTTGACTTTGGCTGGAAGTTGGGTGCCCACCAAGCTGCTCTATCACTCCTCCTCAGCAGGACAGGCGGGGGAGAAAATAAGATGGAAAAAAGTCATGGGTCAAGATAAAGGCAGTTTAATAAAGCAAAACAAAGGCTGTGCACTGAAGCAAAGGAAAGCAAACGAATTATCCTCTACTTCCCATCAGCAGGTGATGTCCAGCCACTTCCCGGGAAGCTGGGCTTCAGTACACACAGCGGTTGCTCCAGAAGACAAATGTCATGATAACGAATGCCCCCCACTCCTCCTTTCTCTTAGCTTTTATTGCCAAGCTGACATCATGTGGTGTGGAACATCCTTTTGGTCAGTTTGGGTCCCCTCCCAAGATCTTGCCCACCCCCAGCCTGCTGGTGAGGGGGGAAGGCTGGAGTGACAGCCTTGATGCTGTGCAAACACCGCTCAGCAGCGGCCAAAACACCGGTGTGTTATCAACACCTTTCTAGCCACCAGTACAAAGCACAGCACTCTGAGGGCTGCTAGGGGAAAACGAACTCCATCTCTGACAGACACAATACAATGGGAATTCATGGGCTTATGTAGCAGCAGTTAATATTAAACAATATTGCCCACATATCCGTCTCTGAGACATAATGTTAATAACTGCAGTGTTTTGGTACGCTGTAAACAAATTGTAGCTAAGAAGTCCAAAGCAAAAAAATGCAAAGGGAGAATACTACATTTTTCCTCTCAAATTGCCCTACAGAGTTTACAAATTAGTTTTTTTGATACTGAATTTATTGGAATTCTAGTTATTTTCAGTGATATTAATGAATCATCTGACAAATTTAGATAAAATAGTATTTGTATGCTGCCATATGTGGAGGGTTGCAAGTACTGGTTAGTATCTAAACGCCTGCTTCAGAGAGGAGTGAAAAAACACAGCAGAAAGGGACTGCTTAGTTACAGAGTGGCTGCAGAGTCCCCTTTCCATGCTGCGTAGTCACATCCTGGACCTCCATGGCAGAATTCCCCTGTGTGGTATCTTACATGTGTGAGAGGACGTATGTATGGCTACACTGGCACGTAACCATCCAGAAACTAGCTGATAATGCAGGATGTGTCGTAAGCTACTGTTGCTCTGAGCAGCAATAACTAGCTGCCTGGCTTAGGGAATTGTAGGGCACCAATCACTGTAGAATCTAAGTGCCAATAATGCTTAACATTTATTTTACACTTTACAGAGTTAAAGTGCTGTACGAACATTAGCTAATTAATTATTGCATCTCCCTTGTGAGGTGGGTCGGTTGGTAAGTATTAGTCCCATGTTACAGATAGGAAAACTGAGATGCCGTGTTTTCCCCTTTTATTTTTCTAGTGCATTCTGCAAAGCTCCAGACACTCTCTAGAGGAGTTTGCTGCAAGTTACTTGCCCAAAGCCACTACACAAGCTGGGGGCCTAGGCAGTATTATAAAATTGGACTTACGGTTCCCTGTCTCTTGCTCATTCCTCCATGAAATGCACAGCCTGTTTCTGGATGGCAAGGAGGCTGTTATATTGCAGCAATCATCAATAAAAACAAACAAATCAGACCTAAAGAAACAAACCCAGTGCTCTGACAGATCTGCCCTGTCCAGAGCTCCAAGCAACTTAGCTGGGTACTCTGATGATACCTCTACTAGAGGTTGCCCATACAGCACCAGAAGTAAAGTAAGATATGCAATGGGTTTTGAATAGGCATCCAGAGGTAACTGGAGAACCTTGAAAGAAACAGAAGCTCTGCTCCTTGGTTGACCTGCTGCTCGGGAATCCCAGAGCTGTGATGTGACTTGGATACCTGAAAACTCAATAATACCTCTGAAAGCTTTCCACACTGTCATACCATTTGGTGTTCGAATCACTGGGAGAGGCCCTCAAGTCCAAACACCGACTTTGTTGCTTGAATCCAGGTCCTAGCAGAAATAGAATTTCTATTTGGCTTGTGGTTATTTGGGAACAACTCTCAGCGACTTGCTAGCACTTGGAGATGTGGTTCTTTGACTCCTCTATGGCTGCATTGCCAAGAACGTTCATGGGTATTTTAAAACATGACATCATTGACATAAGTCAAAAAGTTTTGGAATTTACAAAACTACCAGACCTCTTCAGCAGCAAACTTGATGGTCTTCAGAAGCCATTGGCTTCTCCTTTCAGTCTGCTAGTGCATTCAGTTTAATCATCCTTTGAGTTCTGAACTTTGCTTACAAAATAAAACCTTCAATCTGAACCCTGCAAGAGGGGCTGGGGTGCTTTCTACACGTTTGCAATTACAACCCAGAACAAAAAGGCAAGGCTGATATGCTGAGCACCCACTAAATTATTGTATTTTCTGATAATAAAAGGGTTCTGAAATGTAAGAGCTGTAAGGTGGCTATAGGTGGAGCACCCCCAACATTTCTGTGTCTCAGATGAAAACATTGCAAATGTCAAGTGAGCATGATGGAGCATGCATTAGTATTTTAATGAAAATGGTCCAAAATATTGAGTGATGAAAGACATGCTAAAGGATTGATATATTAGGAATCACTTGAATCTGTGAATGACACTTTCATGAACATTTTCTTACTTGTAGGGCTCTGACTTGCTCCATGTTGAACATTGCTGAAGTGAAAATAATCTGACCATAGATGTAAACGGAGAATCACTCTACTTTGACTTGTGCTGGTTAAGTTTGGAACTGGGAAAGGGTCAGTCCCAAGAATGTAGCAATTATGGGTCAGGCCCCCAAATCATCAGATGAATAATGGGTCATTATTTGCTAGTCACCTTTTGGTAAGCCGAGACAGCATTTTCAGCCTTGCCTTTGCAGTTGTTTGCACTGAAAGCACAAGTTAGCTTTTTTTCACTCTTAGCTACGAGTCTGATCTAATCACATGCCTCTAACAGCTGATGCTTTAAGAAACCCCTAAGATTCACAAGATGCGGCAATTTCAAAATGCGATTTATAAATGTAATTACAATTCTTCATGTAAGTACAACTAATTATGCATATGCACTTGACCTTTAAACACCAGTTCTGTTTTCTCTCTGAGACCTTTGTATTTTTAATTTCTTCACCTCACTGTTTATTGTTCTTAATCAAATTGTGCCCTCAAGTGATTAAGAACTCAAATTAAGGTTTCATACTTGTCTTGAAGTACGTGATGGGGAGAAGAGGGTTAACGCAAACACTTTCCTGGCAATATTTTAAAATTCTAAATTATTAGTTTGGTTGATTCAAATACTTCTTTAAAGTGCTAACAATACAAATATTTCTGTATTATGCTACTAGAGAAGGTCCAATGATGAGAGTTTTCCGATAAAATTATTATAGAGAATGTAATAGCAAGATGTCTTCTTCCGTTAAGTAAGGTATAAATCAAAAATACATAATGAAGAGTGCACTTGATTTTAAAAATCACTTTAAATAAGATAATACCTAATCAGTAGCATAAGCAAGATTATAAAAAAATCATATTTAACTTTTTGTTCTGGCAGCAGCCTTTGAAAAACTGTTTCTGGTAGCCTTCCCTGGCATTCACTGAGTATTGGAAGCTTTGGCAAACTGGCAGGAAAGAGGATGCAGAAATTATCTAATTCAAACGTCTGAATCATTGCAGGTTGGCTCTGCCAATCTTTACGTCCTACCCTTGAGTTCTCCTGCACCGTCCATCGCTGCTCTACTGGGTGTTGGGCTGGTGCCTGCAGCTAATGAATACTGCATTTCCTCCTCTCGTTTCATCTCACCTATCAAGACAGAAATGTGAAATACTGTACACTGAATCTCATCCTGCTTCCTACCATCAACATAGCCATGAAGCCGTGTCAAAGAGGGGGAAGCTTGGATGGATGGTTTTGGGTTGGTCTCCCTCCTGACCTGGTGCCTCTACTGGAAAGCTGACACCACTTGCTGTGGACAAGTTGTAATATGGTTTGTTTAACAGGGTAAATCATGCTTTTATCACTGGAAATAAGATGTGGTGGAGACACGTTGTCATGGTTACTTAGCCATTTCCCCAGAGTCACAACACCAGTGTCCCAGAGGGGACATAATTCTATTTTATGCATATGCATGAGGCTAGCAGGTGCTCTGGCACTTTAATTATATATTTTTTAAATGGCTAACTGTAAAATTGTGACAGAAACACAGAGTAAAAAGGATAAGAAATGGAGTTGGAATGTAGGCAATAGGATTGTCAGGAAAAGGAAAAAAAAAAAGTCCAGGTTTCTGAAGGAGGCTGCCAGAATCTAAAATAAAGTAAATAAATATGTTTCCTAATTATGTAGGAAAATCAAGGAGATACTGAAAATTATAATCTCTGGTAGGAGGGTATGTGAAAGAAACTTTACAGAAATGAATTCTTGTATGAAATTTTTCTCTAGGAAAGTTATTCTGCTTATGGATATGGCAAGAAGAGTGGGAGTGAGAGAAACAAGGATGAATAAAATATTAATAACTCTTAAATAATTTAAGAAAGCCCCCCAAAACAACAATAAAACATGCAACTACAAAACGACTGGAAAATGATTGGTATCATCAGATGACTACTTTCATGCCTGTTCAAGAGGTTTTGTAAGTTACTGCACTTCATTTAGCTGCTGTCTCCTCATGACAGTCATGATATCCCAACTCCTGCTGTCCCAGGTGTTAATTACCGTCCCTCAATTAAAAAGGACTACATATTTTTGGCTCAGTACAATAGCAAGTAAAACAGCTTTAAGTCAAAATAACTTATAAGGACAAAGATTTCCCAAATTATCTTCAGATATATCATCCACAGTGTAATTACTCTACATTCAAATAATCTACAAGCCTGTGCAGGTAATGGATATTTAGACATTGGTTAATGTGTCCAACAGTAAGATGAAATCACAAAATCTGGAAGAACGCCTGACTGATGACTGTCATACATAACAGGTACCATGCTGAAAGAACAACCCTTTACAACTGGTTCAAATTACATGTGTCTCCTAGCACTGAAACATAAAATTCACTTTACGACTGCTGATTGTGTTAGGGATGTCTTGGTCTTAATCAAAGGCTTCTGGAGCTTACAGGAACAAACTTATTCACAGAAGGTGAATAAGCCATGAAGAATATTTTTGAGTAATGTTCCAGATCTACTGTATTTATTAAAGGGGGTTGGGAAACCATTATTTCATGAAAAAATGTCAAAAATTCAGATTTATTTTTTATTTTGTGGGAATGAAAGTGAGACTGTCCATTATTTTTGTGAGTGACGTCAAGTCAGATGCCGCATTATTTTGTTCTGAGGATTGAGATTGGTGTTTGAGATGCTTATTCTGTTACATGGATATATAGTGATGCAGGTGATCTTTCTCTCTCCCTCTTCATTTCTCCTTCCCACTTAATTTTTCCCCAAATTGATGTGTCTCCACAGAATATTTTCTTTTTGACAGAAAACTGCGTTCTAGCAAGTGTTTTTTGCAAGTCTTTAAAATAGCTCTGGTTTTATGTTCTCGAGAATCTTTTTTAAGAGCATCATGTCAGGCCATGATTTTGTGAGCATTTGGCTCATCCTCAATGCCCTTTTGTCTTGTAGGGTTGTTTTTAACTCAGGTCGGCTCACAGAACCTGCAAGCAGATTCAATAAAAGGGGAGGAAGAAGCATGAATTCCTTGTCGAACCACTTACATGAAGAAAAAATGTTTGTGTAACTGCATGCAGGTTTTGATAGATCAATGATAACAGGGCCTCTGAATCACTTTTATTTCTGAAGAGAAGTTGACTACAACCAGGCCCCTCTTTCCCCAGTAACTGCTATTCTGGAGCAAGCTTGGGAGGCACAGGAGCCAAAGAAGCCACATTTCTATGCAAGATGAGAAACATCCATAATCAATTGAAGCGAGGTGTGGACTGAAAATATTAAGGAACATTTGTTTTCCCCTGTTGCAAGTTTGCCTAAAATGTTTATGTTTTCCTGGAAAGGTTTCATGACAACCAAAGCGTGTTTGGCTCACGCAGGTTCTGATAAAGGCTCTGTGTTCATTACCAGAGTTCTCCTCCAAAAAATTCTCTTATGCAATTAAGCAATATTCATGTTATGAATGTTAGAAACATTTTTTCCCTCCACTGTGAACTTGAAGCCTGAGAAGCATCTTGGCTGTTTTCTATGAAATTCTAGCTAGCTATTGTAACTGTACTGCCGTTACGGACACGTACCATAAAACGTATGTGTTCAATAAAGCCAGAAGACCAAAGAACAACCCTTAGAGACTTATTGCACTGTTTTTCAGGTGTAGCAGAAACGTCCTAAAAGGCTCTACTATGGAGTATACATACATTTTACCCAGCACATTTGGAGAGATGTGTATTAATAATTCCTTCATGACAGTGCCAAATGTTAAACAGAGTTGCATAGGGCTCGAGATTAGTAAAGACTTCTACAAAGAAATATTCCATAAAAGAGTTAGTTTCAGATGCTAAGATAGCAATCCATCAAAGGAGTTCAGGAAAACCTGTGTGGCTGTGGCCACATTTCCTTCTGGTTCCAGATGTACCAGGCACTGCCCCATCCCCTCCCCAACCTGCCCAGCACTGTTGTCTGGAAGTTGCTGTCCTGTAGGCTGCTCCCTCAACTCCTCCCTGACTTGTGTGTTTCCAAATGAGCCGTGTTAACTAATGCCATTGAACAGATCTTGGCTAGCATAGCTAGGTATTAGTGATCTCATGCACCCTGCTGAAAGGTCTGCAGGGGCACTGTGCCCCAGCAGAGACAAAGACTGTGCAGCTGTGGTGCTCTAAGGGAAGGGATCCACTGAGCTGACAAAGTCCTGGGAGCAAGGAGCATGTCTGTTGATTGTCCATGTAATTCCTCAAGAAGAAACATCCTGATTCAGTGAAGCACTGAAGTGTGTATTTGCACATCCCTGAGATGAATGGGATGGAAGCTGGGGAGGAACCCCAGCCCAGGTGGAGCCCAGTTTGAAACTTCTGTTGATTTCAACAGAGCAAAATTTCATCTTTTGTGTGTAAGTACTTTGCTGAATGGGCCCTGGGACCCTCCAGGTGCTCAAAGCCAAGTGCAAGAGTAAACACTTCTGCCTAATCAGACTGAATCCCTCTTACAGGGAGAAGTGTGGCCTTCTGTGTCACTACTGTACCCACTTCTGCTCCTACATGGGCCAAGTGGTCAATGTGCCAAATACAAAACTTAAAAGGAATGGAAATCAAAACTGTCCTCTTGCATCTGCACCAGCAAACCCACCTTAGGGGCATACAACACCCTGGTTACTACTATATTTAGGTACCTCATGTATTTATCCTCAGAACTACTCCGTGGGTTGAGGCAGTGCTGCTAATCCTGCACTACTGGCAGGTCAGCAGGGGCAAATGGCTGCACAGTGGCACAGAAGGAATTCACAGCTCAGGCTAATGCTCCCATGCTTGAAACTATGTTCCCTCTCACCACGTATTCTACAAAAAGCCTATTGCCTTGTGTACATCGTAGCTTCACGACATGAAAAGAGATCTGACTACCACATTCAAACCTGCTCAAGAAACCTCTGCTCTTGCAAAAAAATCATGGCATGGAGCTTTTATAAAACTACTCTTATGAGAGGGACAAAGGAAACGGGTGCTGGAATTGATTAATATAATAAATTAAAGAGGAAAATGTTGCTTGAGAAGCATTGTAGGAAGACAAAACTTGACATTGCTGAGGGACTGGCCTCCAGAAGGGGCTTGGAGGGCTCTTTCCTACCAGCTCCTGAGTGAAAGGAGATGGTGGCTGTTGTACATTGCTGGAATGGCCCGTTAGATTTGCAAGGCACCTAGGACCGTTTGATGCTCGTTCATACCCAAGCCACTCAGGTGCTACCTCTGTGTAAATACAACTGTCCTTAACTTTAGACTCAACCCCGTAAAGTCTTTTGATGTCATAACTACAAGTGAAGAGTTTTGCAGGAGCTGAGTGAAACTAACCGGAGCACTTAGCTCTCCTATAGCTGAAAACTTGAAATAACGTAAAACCTGAAAAAAATTCTCAGAAAAAGATTTTAGGAAGTTGCCTATTCTACTCCTCTGTCTTCTTCATAATTATATGTCATCTTGCCCTACGATGTCACTTCTGATAAGGTCCCAAGGATATCACAACCTCAACAAGCACCTTCTCCCACTTCATTACAGTCCTGGCTAGAAAGGTGTCCTAAAGTAAAGCCTGCTTCTGTTCAACTCCTTCACTATGGATGTGGCAGAGCATTCCTATGCCCTTTAATAACTTTTACCTACCTGAAGACTGGTATTAAATCCACCCTCAGCCTTTTCTTTTTTAGATTAAACAATTCTAGATTTTAAAATCTTTTTCCAAAGTCACCTTTTGCTCACTCCTTTCCTCCCCTTCTCTTTTTTCCTAAAATTTACCTGCCTTGTCCCTACTAAGGCTAAACACAGCATTCAGCAAGAGCTTATCAGTTCTGAGAAGAGCTACAAGATTAATTCATAATGGAGAACCAGGATTTTGGTTAAAATTGCACTGAAGTCTTACTTGCAACTTGCCATGCCATCTGCAGCTGCACTGAACCAGACCCAGATCAGACCTTTAGAGATTTCATGATAAATACTTCTGTTTTGATCATAAACCACTGTAATTGCAATCCACAATATTCTCTATCTGCTCTATAATATCTTATGACCGTATCAGGTAGAATAGTGTCAAAACCTTACTAAAATCAAGGTGCGTATCATCTACTAATTCCCATTACCCACAAGGCCCATTACACAGTCAGAAAAGAAAATAAGGTTCATTTGACATAGTGTGATACATAAATATTGATTTCCAGATGCTTTACTTCTTATAGAATTTTTCTGAGGATTGAAGTTAATTTGATTTCTTCAATAACTCCTTGATTCCCCTTTTTGCTTAGATAAAAGCACAATATTGTGCCTTCATTCCCTCTCCTGTAGAGTTCTCAGGAACACTACTAATGACTCTGAGACAGCTTCAGCCAGTCCTTTAAGTATCCCATACAAAATTCATTAGACTCAAAGGATTTTAAAAAAATGAAATTAAATGAGTACCTTTTACCTATTCTTTTCCTTTTCAAGGATTTTTTTTTCTCCTGATTTTAATCACGTCAGCTGCATGCTCACAACTGACCTTTTAACTGATGAGGATGCAGGAACCCCACTTCACACACAGGTCTTCTCTGCATTCTTTTTTTTTTTGAGACTTTTCTTCCTTGTGATTGTTCAGTCAACACTGCTCTTGGCTTACTTCTTACTCCTAATGCACATGACTTCTTCTTACCCTCGGTGTCTCTGCCTAATGGTGTTTCAATCTGTGTTCCAGCTTTTCTTGTTCTGTCCTTACATGCTCCTGGTTATCTTTCATACCCAGTCTATAGTGTTGGAACACGGCTCCTTCCTTCTGTGCACCCCATGCACATACTGCTCCGTGTGTCTCCTGCTGTGGGGAACTTTCTGTTTCCAGCATTATCAAAGCCCCCTTGCTACCCCCAAGCTTCTCTTGCTTGACCAGTTTTGTGGCCAGTTGCGGTGGCCCTCCCACCATCTGAGTTCTTTTCCTCTGTAATTATTAATTAAAAAAATTTCAGGCAGTTTTAGTCTTCTCTACATGCCAGGCTTCAAGCAAGTAAATGTATCCAGGTTAAGGCAACAGCCCTCCTGTTTCCCCCGCCTGTTCTTCCTTTCATATTATTATTCCAGTCATGCAAATTATCCCACCAAGACTCTGTTACGCCAATTAAGTCATAATTTTGATCTTGTATTAAGACTTCCAGCTCCGCCTGTTTATCCCAAATATTTCTTCCGTTAGTATACAGACATCTGAAGTGTTGAGTGGATTGATTCACTACCCTCCGTGTCTCTCCTGTGACCCTGTTTTGAATACCAAAACCTCTGAAAATTTAGGCCCTTACCAGGCTGCTCTTGTATGTGTTCAGTTTCCACCCCCCAGTCAATCCCTCCCTCGATCCTACTTTAGAGCCCTTCTAACTAGGTTAGCGGTTTGTTGGATCAACAGCGTGGAGCCAGTGCAGCAGAAAACCCTGAACGCCCTCCAGCAGCATCTCAGGTGACAGCAGGCAGCACCCCTTCCTCCCCCCACCTGCTTCCCCTGAATAGCAGATCCAGCCAGCAACAAACCTCCTCTCTTCCCATCAGAAGAGGGTCATCAACGTGCTCAGTTATTCCTTTATTTTGGGGGAGGGCCGGCTACAAATCTCGTAGCTGGGGTCAGGTGTCTGATCTTTCCTTAGCACTGGGATTTAAATATCGCTTGCTCCCTGGATAACATACCCTATTCTTGATCTCCACAGGTATCCCTCAGGAGGGAGCCAGCTCCTGCATTATTACCTCTGGAGAAGCTGTTTCCTTCTCCATTGCCAGTGCTGCTCCCTGCTCTACCTAGCCAGACTCTGTGCTTGGAGATCTCCTCACACACTGTGTCCTTGGGCCCTCCTGGCTCCCTTCTTGGCAGCTCCCTGACCTGCCACCGAAGACACCCAGGGGTACAGGCAGCTCTCCTGCTGTTTGTCTTCCTTTTCCCACTGGAAGGGAGAGGTTCCTTGCAAATCCAACCCAATACAGGCACTGAGGCATCCACGATCAGCATTCCCCACGTGAGATGCACCTCCCTGGAGCAAGACCAACGTCTTGTCTTTGTGGATGGGTACAGCCAGACTGGTCTCACCCCATCTTAAACCAAGAGGTAGGGAGCTGCTCTTCTCTGGGAGCAGGATTGATGCTTCAGCGTGTATCTTATGTCCATGGCCGTCAGTACATCAGCCTGGGCACAAACCCACGATGAGATAGCTTCAGCCAGTCCTTTAAATAGCCTATACAAAATTCATCATACCCATAGGACTTGAAAACTCTGGAGAGGGGAGCCTTACAGCTTCCAGATCACAGCTAGCTCATCAAGCTGACCTGCTTGGAGTCCAGGCAATGTGTGTGCACGTCCCACTGCTTCTCTTTGCACAGGCCTGTTGTAAAAAAACACACTTCAGCCTTGTTTTTGTAAATGTACAAGATCACAACGCTGCCACCGCAGTCAGTCTTGCGATATTGTTTTCCCTCCCACTAATGAAAGAACATTTTGTTTAGCCTGTGAAATGTTAAATATCTCAAATCATGGGAAAACATACGACACTTGCATTTTGTTATAAACAATGAGTACCCACTAGGAAAGTGCTGGAAGAATGAAACCTTCTTCCTTTTCCTGTTGATTGCGTGTGCTAGGCTTTCAGGCAAAATGGCATTTCCCTCCAAGACCTGATGCTCCATTCTTTCCCAGCACTTGCTATTGACATAACTTCCGAAGATATTGTTATTTATTTCTTTTATTGATTATTATTGCCAATACATGGAAGGCTTATACCGGCATTCAGCTTCTTCAAAGGCAGCGTGGACATCCTCACAAGAACTCTGCACACTCGCAAAGGTAGGGGAAGGTGTGAAGTACCAGCACTAATAAATGGGGGTACCAATTGTACAAGGACTACTGTAGTCTATGCACCTGTTTATCTGAATGTGTTATTTTATACAGAATGAGGAAATTCCAACATTGTAGTTACGGCTGGAACTGAGTTGAGCAGATCAAAGTGATAATTACCGTGTTCTAGAAATCCCTATTTTTGATGATGAGGTTTTTTTAAGCCTATAACAACACACAGATCCAATTGCGAAAGCTTAAAATTGCCTCTTCAGTAGAAGCAGGGCTTTGATTTCATCTAATATGACCCTTCCACCGCTCTTATAAGTGCACTCCAGTGTGGCTAGAGATAAAAACTTTGAAATTTAAATGTGCAACTTGCAGCTGAGGTTGGATTTGCGAGCTAGGACACAGAGTACCTTTTGATGAGCAGCAGTTTTCATTACAACTGTCAGAAAATACCTCCCCATTAGGAAGCAGTGAGTACATTTAATTCAAGTCCAACCCTTCCAACACCATCACTTATAGACACTCTTCTGCTCTGTGAGTGAGGTTCTAATAATACACTGAGCCATGTGGGACACACCAGGGTGATTAATGCTTGGATGTGAACATACACTGCACAGAGTATATGTTTCCCCCTTAAATGAATATATCTGGTTTTCATTGATATTGAGGTAGATTTGCTCTGTACTTGCTCACATGAGGAAGCCTAGAACTGTGGGATCTATCATTCAGTAATAGCTCCTGATAACACTAACACTTGAAACACGGCAAAGTAAAAAATGTGAATTCATATTCACTTTTAATAAACTGGGGTAATTAGTCAGTTGAAATGCAATAGAAAGTGACAGCCTGTGACACATAAAAGACTGCAGACTGACAAAGACAGAGCTATTCTTCATTGCACTAACATCCGTTTCTTCATCAACATTGAATTTTTTCAGTCTCTTGGCATTTCAATTACATTATAAAATGAAGGGCTAAAATCCTGGCTCTGCATTTTTTTCCTCTCCTCTTTGAGACTAAAGAAAAAAGATGAGTAAAACCCAGTTTGCTTCTATACCCCCTGAAATTATGTCAGTGGGCCATGGCATCCATAGAACCCATGACACATGCAGGAGAAGGTGTTCAGCCTTGATGGCATCATAAGTATTTCCCTCTGCATACCCAGTGCCTAACAACTAAGGGGTGTCTAATGGGGTGGTTGTGTAACTAATTTCTGATGGAAGGGGATGTTACCTGTCCCCCCTTTCCCCAGTGTTCCCATCTCTTGTTGGGCTGTGACACAGGAAGCTGGAAGCGGGAAGCCAGGGGTGGCAACATGGCTGGCATGGCAGTGTCCTCACCCATGGTACCCAGCAGGAAGAGCAGAGAAGGTCCGGTGATGTTACCAGGGTCAGGCACAGCCCAGGTCACCAGGCAGCTCCCGGGCCAAGGTGGAGGTCCCCAACAGGGCTTCTCCCCGCTCGTTTCACACGTCTGTCTCTCAGCAGCCTGATCGCACACCCTACAGCTTGCCTGGAGCACCAGCAGCCAAACCAAGGGTGGGAGAAGAGGCTGCAGAGCTTCGCGGCATACCAGAGCCCAGGCAACCCTTACCTGGTGTTGGCTCTGGCACTTGCCAGACCCCTCTGTGAGCTCACGTAACTCGTTGTGCCAGCATAAAACCAATTGCTCCCCCTAAAAAGGGTGGGTTTCCGCTCAGTTAGCAAACTGAAACCAATCTCTGAAGTACTTGACTGTTCCCAGAGCCAGTGGAAGCAGAGGATCGTGGCACCAGGCCCAAGAGAGGAGGGAAGAACAAGTACAGGAGAGGGAAGACAGGAGGAGGAGAAGGGTTTCAGCTTACCTTTTGGGAGCAGCATTGAGTCATCTGGCTCTCTCTAAGTGATTCCTGGTTCTTAGCTATCCCTTTTTCATGATGATTTTTTTGTAATGTTAAATGGTATTATCTTACAAATGCATATGACAACCCAGCTACACGTGTCATTTCAGCAGTCAGTGAGGCTAAGCCTATATTAGAACACCTGAAACAATGGTAAAAAACAGACTAGCTTTTAGGACTGAAATATCTTCACTTACACCCTTGGAGCAGCCTGGTGACCAGGACCCTACTACTCTCCCCACCATTCTGACCCTCCAAAAATCTTACCATAAACCTCCAATAGAGAAAAAGAAGTGAGAAGAAAGTGTTTAAACATGAAGAACAAATGACATTTAAATCCTTTTTTAATGACATCAGGATGTTTTGCTGTGCAAAGCCTCAGCTTGTTGACTAGTGAAACATCAATGACTTACCTCCCAGGCGTGCTATTTTGTTAATTTTTATGTATGGTTTTGAGAACCTTGGATGGAAGGCACCAAGGCTGAGCTATATAATTTTCTCAGAAGCCTCATGGTCTCATTTGGTTCACTCATATGTCAAAGCAGCTTTTAATTTCTCAGTTGTGGGACTAAAGTCTTAAAATACACTAGCAGCCAGAAGCTCCCCTTCAAGTACCTGAATGAAAGGGTCAGATTTTCAACTGTTTCTCACCTCCTGCAGTTCCTATTGTTTTAATAGAGATGTGCTGTTCAAAAAACTTAGCTCCCAGCTGTAGGCATGAGCACTTCTACTGCTGTGACCTAATACTTCACAGCACAGTCACTACTTCTATCACCTCAGTGAAAAATGGATCTGGAGGGGATGTATAGTCTAACTAGCACCCGCAGAAAAATGGTGATGATCTGAACTACCTCCACTGCCTACCTTCGAGTCTTATTTTTCAGTGAAAAAGAAGTAGTCTTTGCAGAAGTGAAATAAGCAACCATATATTTTGAATACATCTTACAAATCTCAGAGAAAGTAAAAGGCAAAAATATGTTAGCAGCACTGTTGGAATTATTCATTTGTGAAATGTTTTGTTGAAAAATACAGCCCTGAGGTGTGCCTCTCAGTCCTTTCATCTGTCCCTTAGGTGCTCTGTAGAAGGTGCAACCTGGGCACCGTGACAGGTTGCTGAAGGCACTTGTTATCTTTTTCCATTCTAACTGGACTTCTTATGTCTGACATCTTTCTTCTATTGACAGTAAAGTGGTTTTTGCTAACTGAGTAAACCAAAATTCAGAATTTTAAGTGGTCGGGGATATGAGCTTGAACCTCTGCTTATAAACTTGGAATTCATTGCTTATAAATGCCTGTTTGAGTAAAATTTAGGCTGTACAAATTCGTCTTTCAAAAGAGGCATGAACAGATTGGATTTGAAGTGCAGGGCAGTTCCTCAAGTGGCATAAGTATTGACTTGGGTATCGACACAACTAAACCATTTTACACCAGCTGAGGGCTCTGCGTCTGGTTTTTTTAGATGCAGGGAACTTTTCACAGAAAGGGTTTTATTCTTGCCCTGTTCAGTCAGCTCTGTCCATGGTTGGAAATAGAGCATTTATCTGCCAGGTCACTACCGAAGTGAGATAAATGATGAAGATGATGAAGAAGTCTTAATCATAGTTTACTTTTAACCCTTTGATTTTGTTTGTTACCTCTTGAGTTATCCATCCTCCCAAATCACCTTGACTCTGGCAGAAAAAGCAGGGGAAACAAACCTGAGCCTGTTTTCACCTTAAGCAGCCAAGTGGTTAAAGGACTAGCATGTAAACAGCCCTGCTACACCTATGCTGTATTATCAAGTCCAGTGGGATTCTGCTTTAATCTTGAGAGGGAGTGTGAGGGGTTTGTTTTTCACAGGGGCTTTAGCCTACAGTTAAGTGCAAACACCTGCTGAAGTACTGGTAATTAGTAGGTAATTAGTAGCTAATGTTCTTAGAATTTAAAAAGAAAAGCTTACATAAGTAATTACTTACTATTTCTTATAATGTGCTGCTTTTCCTGAGATTTTGTATCCCCAGAACATTTGCCAAGTTCCTAGGTTCCTCAACATACTAAATTGTTTATTAATTACACACGTATATTGCTTGTAGAAAAAAGTAAATGCATTAAAATGCTGGAAACAGGAGTGAGTTGTCTTTTAAAATACAGCACAACACTCACTGGAAATGACAGAATCTGCAGAGGGTAACAGCTTTAGGAGGAACATTAATTTGGGGCTGGGGGAGGAGGACAGTGGTGGTTGGAGCACTGAAAGCAACAGCTGGGTAGCCCAGAATGAATCCCTTTTTCTTGGATAGGGGATAGAGACATAAAGTGAGGAGCAGCCTTTGTGGTGGGTGTTTTTCCCAAGCCAGTAAATGTTTAGCACAGCTGTGGACCCCCGATTGGATTCGCGTGTTCCCAGCTCTATTCACACACTTCAGGTATGCTAAGAGGGGCTGCTCTGGCTCTGCAGCGAGGTGGTTTGAATGACGTTTCAACTCTTGCGGGAGGATGTTCTCTGGATCAACAGAAGAGCTAAAACATCTGCCATGTCAAAGTCTTTCCACAGTCAGCGCTTGCCATTTTCATGCGTGTGGAGTATGAGGGCAGAGCTGTCTTGTGCATGCTTTAGAGCATGGCTGACACACCATGCAGCTACTGCAGCCATGATTGCACTTACCCAGCTGCCAGCCTTGCTCTTGCAGCATACAGAGGAGGCTTTATGGCAGAGGCAGAGTAGGGGAATGTCTTCTGAGGTCCATCCATGACTGGATTTTGCCCAGAAGGTGTCCTCCTTTGGGACCCTGCCCGGGGTTCAGCATGAGCCTCTTCCTAAAGGGCAGTAGAGTATACACACCTCATCCTCTCTGATGATGACCCTCCGGAGAGGTACAGTGCCTATGAAGGCAGGATTAACAGCAGCAAGGACCATGTCAAGGTGAATGGTACTCTACAGAGTAGTTCTTGCAGGGAAAAAGTTGAATTTTACTCTCTCTGAGCTGGACGCTGGGACAGCAAAGCATTGAGGGGTCTGCCATCTTCCCTGAGCCCATGCTGTGCAGCAGGGCCCTGGGGACAGCTGAGCTCTCTCCCAATCTCCTCACGTAGGACAGAGGTTTTTGGAAGAGCTGGGGTAGGAAAAGCTCGCTGATTTGAAGGATTAGCCTTCCAGACCATGACCTTGGTGATGGTGGGGAATGGCCGTGGAGATGTCTCAACACCTGCCTTCCTTTATCCAGTTTTACCCCATTTCAATTAGGACTGTGCAAATTAAAAGCTTGTGGGGCAGCCTGGCCAGGGCTGGGATGCTTTAACAGAAAGGTGATTCAATTGAAGATGGAGCTACTCCTTAAATATAAACCATAACAGTGAAGAGCTTCTTTTATTGTTATTTTTCAGAGTTAAGTTTTGGTTTTAGCTTGGCGTGAATAAGAAGAAACAAACAAACATTCACAAATTAGACTAATTGAGATTAAAGCTGCTGGTAGGCACTGACTTAGCATACAGCTTGGGCTTCCTCAGGGTTTTAGGTCCTCCAGCATTCTTATTATTCCTTTCCAATCAGTTAAACTGAATGCAAATGGTAATAAATAAAATTTAAAAAAAATTAAAACAAAGGGAAAAATTACTTCCAAAAAAATCCCCTCACTCCAAGGGTAGGGGAGAGTTGGCTGTTTCAGTCATACATAGCTGTTGAGAAAAACACCCACATTTTCACACAGAGTTTTATTACTAGCTGACTAATCTCTTTGAGGTGTATCTGTCGAAAGGCTCCAAGCCCAGCTGTATCTTAATAGCAACTAATATCAACTCCTCTCACACAGAGGCAGCAACTCTCTGAGGAAGTGTTTAAGTGCTAGGGCAGCATTTGTTTCCTGACCACCGGGTCTGCTCTCACCTGGTGAAGACAAACCAGATAGTCCTTTGTCATTCACCTTTGCTTTAGATTCATGCAACATTTACTGCAACTCAGGATTTCCTGAACTGCAGACAACATTGCCTGTCAGGACAAAGAAAATCCCTCAACGAAGGCATCCTAGGTGATGAAGATATTTGTCCTTGCAAAGACCTTATGAAAGAGTGTCTTTGTGTCTCTCACTGTGTTTTTTTCAGTGAAAAAGTGCTAGCTTCATTTTTTAATTAAAAATAGTGCATGCTTCATACTTATATGGTAATGATTTGTAAAAGTATTTATGTTTCCTAAATAAGCAGTAATTAAAAAAATTAAACAGCAAATCTGCAGCCCTTTAGGAGCTATTTCCTGCTACAGTGCTATGCACCAGGGATGTGTGAGGCTTCCTAATCATAGCTGGGGACCAAAGCAGATTATTTGTGCTTCAAAGGCGTTGGTCTGTACATCCAAACTACAATCCCTATGTTTTAGTACAATCAGTGGTGTAGGACTGAGAACAGCATTGTTGTGATTCACTTGAAAAAGAAAAAATATACCCCTCATTCTGTCTATTTTAATTCCTCATTCTTATAGCATGTTTCACTCAGAAGATGCTAAGTTACTGTGGAAGGAGGTATGGTAAGAATAGTGACACAGGAGGATAGTGTCATATACCTTGAACTGCAACAGAAAGCTGCTCGAAAGAACACAGAAATACCACCCAGCAGTTTAAGAAAGGAAGAGTAATTAATTCAAATAATTCTGAACACAAATTGGCATTAAAGTGCAAACACAATTTGGCCAGGACATCGGATTAATGTACCTTGCCAAAGGGTTTATGGCATTAAATCATCTAATCTAGCCATGCTTTCAGACCTGAACAAAAGACCAGTTCTAAAACTCAGTCCCCTCTGTGGGCCTACTCCACATGCCCTCGGGTTCCTAATGCAGTTTTATTTAGCTTTTCCATAAAGACCAACCTTGAATAGACATCATATTTTTACTGTTTCTCTAGCACGATACTTAAGACATGTCTCACCATTAGGACTGAATTCAGTTACCTAATCAGAGATTTCAAATGCCCCATGGTGTCGGAGACATCCACCACGGCTGGCAGATGTAACATCGCCAAGGGAAGGCTCGTGGCTTTCTGGACCAGGAACTGCTTCTTCTCCCATATGTCTCTTGAAAATACCAGGCTGGTGGTGTAATGATCCAGGCTGGTGGTGTAATAAAGTGATAGTACATTTGAATTCCACTGTGATAGCCAATTTCATTATTATCAAGCAATGTTGTACCCCTGACTAAAACCAGCACAAATGTATTCTTACTATACTCAGAATATTGTTTGTTTTGATTCTCTATGAAAATTTAGGACCAGATGGAAAACAGTTTTTCTGAGGCTACTGCAACTTCCTGGAGAGTGACTGGAGAGATGAGCTGGATAATGACATTTTGCAGCTTGAGTCCTGAAAACTAGTTTGATTTCAGGTCAGTCATTTTACTTTTGATGCGAACTGATGGCAGATAACAGAGCAAAAAATACACATGTTCTTCTCTGTCTGAGTCTCAACTGATGCATCATTTACCCAGCTGGTGTATCAATTCGCACATGAAAAGCTGTGTGCAAGTAACACAGGACAATGTTTATGCATTGTAGTCTAATTTTGCACTCAGTTATATCCATTCCACTCCACTCCTTTCATTGGGGTTGACAGGTGTAAATGAGAGCAGCCAATTCTTTCTCTGTGGTCTTACATGGAAATGAATGAGATCCTTCAGGACTCGGTTAGCTGTACATTCATAATAATAAAGTAACCACGGTAATCACGTAATGGCTTCTTTTTCATTGCTGCCTTGGGGGACTAGCTCAGATCACTTAATTGGTGACTGGTTGATGATCCATCCTGGTCAGGCTTGGCCTAGGTTAAACCTGGGGTAGCAGTCAGTAAAAGCTGCAACCATATGATGGCTCTTCAGTGTCGGTTGGTATATGTTATATCCTTAGAGAACAGAGATACCTCTTAGGTTTATGACACGCATGTGTCTGTGTCTGAAATCACAAAAGATAAGTACAGTTCATTAGCATCCTACACTGGTCTCAACAGCAAGGGTCTGAACTCAAGTGTGCCGAACTCCTCATTTCCCTGGTGTCTGGGCTGAGGCAGAGGAATGAATCCATGTGGAGGAAGGCAGAAGTCCCATGCTACACTTGTGAATCTTCCTCCAGGGCTCTTGAAAAGCCTTCGTGAAGCTTACAGTAAACCTGCACACAACCAACTGGACAATATAAAGCCAAGAATAGGCCAAAGACTAGGCCAAGAATAGGCCAAACTTTGTATGAGTCTTAACAATTCTTGGCTAATATTGAGTGAAGCTTTCTGCTTGAACAAGTTATTCAGAAGCATGTCTTGATAAAGACTTATTTTTATAAAGGCTTAAATCTGCCAGACACACATATTGACCACTACCAGAAATTTTAACATGTTTACATAAATAAAAAAACCTCACAGCCTGTGGTCTTTCAAGAGGTGGATGAGATGAGAAAATGGATAGCACACCAAGCAAACCCAAGTACTATGAGCTCAAAGAGATCTTTTTCTCAGCTCATGATGTGTCTGTTCTTCTGGAGAACCGCAGTTCCTGCATCCTGGTTCTTTGTGGATCATGCAACATAGCATCATTGGTTCTTTGCAGGACACCTGTCATTATAAGAATCTGAGAATGACAGTGGATGCCTAATGGCAGCCATTGTGTACAGCCAAGAAAGGGGCAAAAATATTTCTGTTAGTCAAGAAAATCAGTTGCATTTCTCAAAAAAACATCTCTGGAGCAGGAACAATCAATCACCTCATTAAGTCTAGCAATCAGCTACTGACTAGAGGGGTAAGCTTCTGAGCAAGTCAGACAGTAGAAGAAATAACAGGTGTTCCAAAAGTGATGGAAGTCATAAAGTTAATAATTACTTAAATAATTTCTGTTTCTTGTGTCTCCCTAATGATCAAAATTTGTATGTCTTACAATCAAGGAACTCCTTGCCTCGCCTCACCTCGCCTCGCCTCGCCTCGCCTCGCCTCGCCTCGCCGCCCTCGCCTCTCCTCTCCTCTCCTCTCCTCTCCTCTCCTCTCCTCTCCTCTCCTCTCCTCTCCTCTCCTCTCCTCTCCTCTCCTCTCCTCTCCTCTCCTCTCCTCTCCTCTCCTCTCCTCTCCTCTCCTCTCCTCTCCTCTCCTCTCCTCTCCTCTCCTGCCTTTGCATCATATTTATGTTTACACACATTATTTCCATACTTAGTATGTTTTTATGTGACAGCTTATCTTTATGAAGGGAGCAAAAGGAAAGGAAACACAAATTAATACACCACTTGAGCAAGACTCTTTGTATCAAAAAGTGGGTAAAACACTTCAGCTGTGCTCTTTAGCTTACATTATGCAGGGCTCTACATCTTGAGGGGGCACCCATACAGGCCACACTGATGTCATGATTGCAGTGTCTCAAACCTCTGAATGCCACCAAAGATTTCCAACAGAGAATGTGTGCACCTTATGGAGACTGCAGCAGCATCTAGTCTTGTTTTGCTCAGTATCTTTTGTTAATTAAGAGCATATCTTCAATCCAGGCTTGGTTTTGCCACTTAGATAAGTGAAAAGTTGTGACAAGGATGTGACCCTTGTTTGAAGCCAGCTCAGCGAGCCTTTGAGGCCTAAAGAGCTAGCATGGTGGGAAAGACAGGCATGAAGAGGTGAGATGGTTTAATTGCAGTCACAGAACAGATCAGTTTTGAACTCCTGTTTCTTAAACCAAAGAAACACTTCCTCACTGGCCTGCCCCCGTGGCAGAAATAGTCCAGATAGAGGTTTTGACTTCAGCAATGGTTGCCACATGTTCAGATAACATGATATTAGTGCTCAACACAGCTAGCTATAAAATAACATGGATCCTAGCCTTCACTGAGATTTCGCTGATGATATAGTGCACTGCTCTGTCTTTGGTGGTCATTAGATTCCTGCAAATGCCTGTCAGAATTTCTCTTGCATTTTTTTTTCATCTCACTTACTTTACAGATCTTATCTCTTTAACCACATAATTCAATTATTGACCATGAAAATATTTCTCCCTTTATTCTGATTCTTCTTTGGCTGATGGTTGTGCAAGGTGCCATGATGGAGTACACTCAAGGACCTCTTAGATGAGCCTATATATTTGCATTGCTAATTTTCTGCCTTGAGAGGGAAGGCAATGGTTGACTTTGTTCCTTGTTTGATTCATAGATCTGTCTGGTTTTACGGACGATTGATTTGTGTGTAGGCAGGGAGGGGGCTGGATATATGGTTTGAATTGCTAGCCCTCGTGCACAAGTGAAGTACTGCTTGTTTGCAAGCAGATATTGAAAACCAGGGAAACAATTACATTACAAAAGAATTGTTAAGATGTCTGTGAGGAAGCTCTGTGTGTGAAGACCTGCACAAAGAGACGCTTTTGGTCTGTGTGGAGCAGAAAAGGGAGATGCTCCAAGGAGAACTTAGAATGGATAGTTTGAAGCAAATGGAAATCATTGATAACACAAAAATAAATGCTTTGCATGGGCTTAGTGTTAGCATCAGACCCTTATGATGCTGTTAAGATGCATAAAAGCCATAAATCAATGGAATGCTGGAAAGAATAATGTTTCTTTAACAAGTGGTATAAGACTTGGAGGCTTAGCCCAGACCAAGCACAAAGTAGAAAGCTTCACAAAAAATAATTGAGGTCCCTGCAAAATATTTCAATGTTTTATTGATTGAAGGCAATTATCCCTTAATTGCATATTTAAATGAGGTATTAGGAGGTTTAACTAAGCAATGCCTCTTAATTGCTGCTGCACACTAGGTGTCACAGATTGTGTTTATTTCATATGTTAATTAAAGAGAATGGGTATTTTATTTTATTGACTAGCAGGCTCTTCAGGCTGTTCCGCTTAGGACAGAGGATGTCTCAGGTGTCCACAGGGCCCTAGGTATTAATGTAATCATTAGGAAGGTTCCAGTTTTAAATGAAGAGGTATATCTCCATTTCATGGATATTTTCAGCCACTTAGAGCATATATAAGTAGGAGGAGGGATAACCTGAACCCAGGTAACGTTAACTCGACCAAAACAGAAATGCTGAATTGCAGGCACAACCACAGCAAAGGTATGCTTGTCCAGGGCACAGGTCTTTTCTGCCTATGGTGAACACACAGCTCTAAGACTGTGAAGGATCTGATGGGCAGAGATTTGAAATACCTGGCATGATTTCCAGGCTATGGTATTAATCTTTGAGGTTTTGTTGAATAGTCCTGTGTGGTTCATACCTTAGAGTTAGCAGCCCCACTACTGCAAAGGTTTGGGGGAAGCATCTGGATCCCACATGGAGTTCTGAACTGTTTTTTGGGGATAGCTTTACATGAATGTCTGGGTTTTCTGTGAAAAAAACTTCTTGTCTGACTAACCATGCAGCTGCTGAAAGAGTTGATATACAGGTAGAGCCAAACATTAAGGTGGAGTAGGGTTGTGCACTGGTGTGTAGTACATGTGTACGCAGTATGGTGTCATACACTGCAGGGTCTGATAAAAATAGTATCCACTTCTGTAAGAAGACAAAATAATCAGCTGGAAAGCATTGAAAAGGCAGGAGAGCAGGTATCCTTCCTAATCACGGGAGTACAATGCCGTATTTATATGGAGGGGGCAGATGGATGGATACTGCAAGCTGGCCAGATATGAACCTTCTCCGGGACAGAAACCATACAGCTGTGTTAGTGAGGTCTGTGCCTGAGCTAATAAGGCCCACAGGGAGGCAGAGCGTGTTAATTCAGGGATAATATAACACTCACGTCGTCAAACAGCTTCTGGATCACAGCAAGTGTAGCTCAGAGCACGGGCAAAAGGGACACGTCTGCCCGCACCCGGCGCAGCTCACCAGCGTGGTGGGGCTGGTGAGAAACGGAAGGTAGTTTCAGGGCGTATCAGACATGTGCCTCCTCGGGGCACGGAGAAGCTCTTGGAAATACCCATAAGGAGAAGCGATCTGGAGTTGGAACCAGAGGAGAGAAGATCTGCCAGAATGACCCGGGGGGCAGCCTATCCTACTATGGGAAACTCAGAAATGTAACGTATTTTGTCTGGAAAAACAGAAGCAGATGGCAGGAGCCTGAGCAATCTTCAGGCACAGGCCTAGGGCGACGGGTTGCGTCCTTGCCCGAGGAGGCAGTGCCTCACTTGCAGCAGGAGCCACGGCTTCAGCCATGTGCCAGCTCATGGTGCAAGGGGGTGGAGGGAGATGGAGGGGAGGAAGAAGCAGGATCTGCCAGCTGGTTCTGGGGAAAGGGGTCTTCAAGGAGAAAGAGAGAAATTCATAGACTCATTCCCACTCTGCCCAAATTTTTCTTCCTCAGGGAAGCCCCAGTGACCCTTCTCAACTTCTGCCCAGTTCCCACCAGTTTCTGCTCCCTCCCCAGCACCTCTGCTGCTGGTCAGCATTAGAGGGAAGGCTGTTGCTGTATTACTGTGTATTCAAACAGGTGGCACTCGTCCATAAAGCTGATGGGGGCTGAGCACCAGGAAAACTGGAGACCCGTGACAGCCAAAAGGCAAAATCCAGATGAGAGTACATGGGCATAAGTTGGCCTTGAATCGATTCAGGCTGGAAATTGGGTGCACCTTAACTAAACAGAAGAGCAGTGAAGTTCAGAAATGTCCTTCCAGTTAGGGCAGTGGAAGAAAAAAGTATTCTGAAGATGGAGTTGAACTGGTTTATTCATTGAATCATCAGTTAGTGTTTTGGAGCTGGTTGTTGGTGCCAGGGAATAGCTCTTCCAACTCTATGTTCAAATGTAAAATCCCATGAATTGGGTTTCTGGTGTGTTTTTCTACCTTTTGCTGAACATATATGGGATTTTCAAAGAAACTGCTGTTCTTTGAGCACAGGGCCTCTGGCTTTATTTTGCATTTTGAAAAAAGCAACTGGAGCCAGTAATGATGGGGTGACCATGGACACCATTTCTGCCTTTTGTCAGAATATAAAAATGCAGTGCCAGAGTAAGAACCATCAGTTTGAAGTATTGACTGGACTGTTAGACTGAAGAGTGAATTTGCTCTCTTTTAAATGTGTTAAATCCGACCCTAGATTAAATTTAAACTACTTTGCTACAGCATAATCCACCAGGGACACCCTGACTTTCCATTGACTTTAATGGAGCCTCTACTGAACAATTAGAGCAAAGCACGAAATATGCAGTGTGGCTGTAGAGACGAAGTGGTTAATACCCTTTTTTTGTGGGTAGTTTCCCCTTTTAGTTCTTATTGTGTCATTATAATTAGCAAAGCCCAAGGGTTCAAATCTGAGCTAACAAAGGGCAGCGGCGTGATAGTTTGTGTGTTGTTACTGCTGCTTATTACATCTATCATTATCATCTCACCATGACCTTGGGCTTCCCCCACAGGTTTATCATCTCTTCTCTCCATCTCATACGTCTGTTGTAAGCTCTTTGGGGCAGATCTAGTGGTTTGGTGGTCAAGACCTACAACAACAGGACTTTATTCTGCATCAAGGCCCGTAGGAGAGGCAACACAACTTTTAGAAAGAACGCTGACAGATGCCTGCTTTAATGGCAGGTCTTTTGGAAAAGCAAATGCTGCTGTGTCAAGCGTGTCTTTCTGGGGTGCGGTAGCTGTCTGTTGTAGGGACAAACAAGGGTCAAGCCATAGATGGCAGCTTCTTACAGGAGTGGGTAGGGAATGCCTCTGCTCTGCCTCAAAATGCTATGCTGTGGGCATAGGGACATGTCGGGTGAGCTGGGGCAAAAACCCACAGGAAAAAGAGGAGGCTTGGATGTACCTCCAGTTCCCAGTTTAGTTTTAAGAATGCCCAGCCATGGATTGATCAGACTCACCATCAGGATGTTTCTTTCCAGGACAGACTAGCAAGACTACTGCAGACTGTTGCATCCTCTGCTGATGTCCAGGCACAGCTGCCCCAGCAGCTGCAGAGGCTTTATGGGTTGATTGCATGTTGGTGCCTCCCATGGACTTCCAGTATGGAGTCTCTGAAGAGCTGAGATATTTTTGTCTGTCTAATGCAGGGGTGGGTGAACGGAATGTAGCAGCTTCTTAACAATTAAAGGGGAGATCAGTCTGGACAATTTATGGTTCCCTTTTGGACGGAAACCTGTGAAACAATATGTTGTCCCTCACTAGGCAAAGACTTCTGAGAAGCCCATAATTTAGCCTGTAATGCAGGATAGGTTTAATATTACAACCCGCAGCGCAATGACTTGAAGAGAACCAGACGGGTCTTGACATCACCAGGCTTCTCTTCAACTCTCCAGCGCAGTTGCTATTGTTTGAGCCTCATCACTAATGGGGTTGGAGAGGGATCCAGCGTTGACCAACCGCTAGGGCTTTTGCTACTGTATCATTATTTCTGCTTCTAGTAGATCTAGGCAGGACCATGATCAAAATATTGCAGGCTGCAAGCAAACTTCTGCTGCCACGAGAGGAGCTGAACTGCTGTTTGTGAGGGGAGGATGGAAATTTCAAAGCTAATCTGGTTCCCATCTCTGGAACTATTTAATTGTAGCACACAAAGCATTCGCAATACACCGGGAATTCAGTCTTTTTATGCAGGTCAGCCTTACAATGAAAAATTTTATATCAAAATGTTTAACTTCAAAAAGGGTTAGATTCAATTTCCTGGTGAAGGCTTGAGTCAGTTCTCATTTTAATCTCACCTGCGTGCCTGCCCCTAGGTAAAATGTCATTGTACTGTCACTTTTGATTGTAATAATCGTAGTCATTTGGCCAGCAACAAAATCACAGGCCTGAACATTCCTGACGATTTAATCCAAATTCAGATCCAGCTATGTCGCCTGTCCCATTTTTGAAATGAGTGGAGCCATTTATTTGCACCTGGATCATCAAATTAGGATACGGCTCTGTCCTCTGAGGTCCTTGCTTCTATCTTACCTTATCTCCTGCTCCCCAGACAATATTTTTCCTGCTTAGGGCAGCTGCTCCAATGACTGATTCTGAAGGTGCTGAAATAACACGGACTTTTCCCCCATCCACAGAAACCAGCAGTGCCACATTGTTTGTGTCTTTCCTTTCATAACTAGTCTATGAATATGCTTCCTGATGTCACTGAAGGAAAATACTTCCAAGAAAAAAACTCCTGTCTTGTCTTTAAGAAAAATATTTGGACTGGTAAAATGCATTGTACTATGAAGGATAGTTCCAATTTACAGACTCATGAGCTTATGAGTGGAATAAGCCTCCATCCTTATCTTTATGTTACAGCAATGGCACCCACATACGATAAGTCTTCGCTGGCAGAATTTTGAAAAAGTAATTCCAGTGCAGTGAATATAAAATAAATGCTATCAAGGAAAAATATTTTTTGCTCCCCTGGAATAGAAAACATTATTGAAACTGTTGGATGCCTCAGGTGTCTATTCATGCAAAATCTATTTCTGCAGTCAAAATATATTCTATTCTGCAGATATTTTTTCAATATGTGACTGAGACTTCAAGACAGAAAGAAATAGCCATTTTGGCCAGGAAAGAACTGGCATGCGGTCTGGCTTTAGGTGAGCGTAGATTTTTGCATGAAAATTATAGTAATTATGGGTATTTGTAAACAGCGATTTTTGCACTTTAATGGCCTAATCGCATGGTCAACAGCTGGAAGTTGCTCTATGCAGATTCTTACCTAACACATAATAAAAGTCACCCTTTGCTGCATTTCCACAAAGAAACAAATTATAGCACAAAAGAGACCTGCCAAATGCAATCTTTCATCCTCTTCTGCTTCTTAAAGAGGATGTTTGAATATTCTGATTTTAAAAAAGGGATAAAACAAAAGGAAAAATAATTTATGTATATCTAAAACACGTGTCTAAAGAAAAAAAAGAATGTAAAATGCTGCTGTATATGTACTACTTAGCCTTTTATTGTAATATATGCATTTCCTTTGCATTTGTAAGTTCATATGTCATGCATGGTACACATCTGTTCCTTTCATTTTTAATTCTTTTTTAAATACATATTTTTAATTTCTCCCTATTGTTTTCTCAAATGGTTCATTACAGCAATTTAAAAGCATATCCGACAAGCAAAACCACACAAAATGACGCTTGTCATATTGAAAATCTTGGCAACCTGGTGAAGAATTTGCTATCTAACGGAAAGAAACAAAACAAAACAAAAAAAAAAAAAAAAAAAAAAGGGAAAACCAGAACAAATCCAACCAAACCTGTCTTTCCCCTAGACTGCTGGGAAACACTTCCGTTGAGCCTCCTGGTCCCCAGGTGTCCCAGTCCAGGCATAGCTCAACCAGTTAGAAGTTGCACTAGCTGGCGTTGGTGGTTTGCATTAATCTTTTTCTCTGCATTTGCAAGTGCCTGGAAATAAAAGGGCAGGTGCTGTAGCTCAGCCAAGAAATGGTAACTTCAAATCCTTAATTTGCTTGTGATGAACACCCTTTACCCTTAGGCTTTCTAATAAGATGCTGTCAATATGTATCACTTCTAATCTTCTGCATCTTCACCCTGTTTCTCTGCTGAACATCAGCTGACGATTGTGCTCAGGATTTTCTATAGCCAAGTTTTCAAAAATGAGTGCATAAGAACTCGTGGTACACCCACAGCTTCACCGGGAGCTGGGCAGCAATGCACAACTCCAGCCCTCTCTCTTTCTTGCCTTTATAGTTACTTCCCTTCAGTCAGCTCCCTAATAGTTATATAGATTGTGTCAATAAACACTGAGTTCTATAAAGCTGCACACCCATGGGTTAATTTGTGTATGGAATCAGTGAGTTTTATGTGCAGTTTATAATGTCAACACTAGCTACTGGAACTCAAGTATAAATTTAGTCTAAAACTTGTAGCAGAGGAGAAACAAGTGCTAGAGGACTATGGAGGAGTGAAAACCACAAAGAACTCCAAAGCCCCTGTAAGGAACTACATATTAAAAGATCAGCAGCAGAAGCCAAAGCCACTTGGACCATGGGGCTCTGTCCCTGGTACATGCTGTGTTGCTGGGGTGAGGGTGGGATGCCAGTCTTCTGGGGCTGCAACTTGGACCTGAGCATCCCCACCAAGCCCTAGCTGAGAGTGAGCTCAGAGGGACGGACTGGCAATGCTCTGGCACAGAGCAGGTTCCACGTAGCTAATAGCAGCCTGACATTTTGGGCTGCCGTGCAGGTCTGGGGCAGCCACAGCTGCTGGTGGAGGCACCTCCTGGTGCAACTGGGGCAGCAGCCAAGGTTGCCCTTTCTTTCCCATGCTGTTACAGGCACTTCCCAGCTGCTGAACAGCTTGGGAGACAGCTCTCATGGTGTGCTTACAAGTCTTACCCCGAGGCTCCATCTTACCCCTTATTTATCCCTGGAAGCCATTCTCTGGCATGTATTTGGGTTCATTTTGCTCTTTCTCCCTTTTTGCCACTCTGTATGTTATTCCTTGTTAATTTATGAATTGCTGTGAGTCTTTGGCTTGACTCTTATTAAATATTGTGCATTTTAAAGGTGTTTAATTTTTTCATTGCTAGTATTAATCGCTTCACTATCAATTCCCTATTCCCATCTGTTGTTTTGAAATAACATTATATATTATTATGCCTCTTCATTGCTTCGGCTCTTTGTCACAGCTGACTCCTTGTTTACCTCACCTCTGTGGAGCTTCCAAAATCCTTCTACTCCCTTGTACTCATGGCAATGCTCCAGTTCCCTGAGCCCTGGTGTGTTCATCAGAGGTTCTCCTGGGTAACCTTTAGGGCATCTTGCTTCAGAGTTTTAACATCTCTCCCACTTTCTTTCCCTCCTCCTCTCTCCTACCTGTCCCGCTACTAAATGTGGCTGCCCTGTAACAACACCAGCAGAAATGGGTTCATACCTGTAACCCAGCCACCAGCCTGGCTTCTCAGCTGCAATCCCCAGGAGGGAGAGAAGGCACAGCCGAGTTACTGGTAAGCCTCTGTTCCCAACTCTGACAGGTGTCCTCCAGGTTCCCCAAGACCACCCCTGGCAGTTGATTCATGGGTTCATGGCAGAATTACCTTGGATGTTGTTGTACTATCCCATTTACTACATTTTTTTTCTGCTTATCCTTTCCTTCTCTTACAGCATTTTTGTGCCCTTTTCCTGCCTAATTGACTTACCAATTTTATTACCTCTTCTTTCCTCCCTGCTATTAGCAGGATTGTTTCCAAGCTGTTTTGTCACTTCTCTACTACACCTATTATTTCCTCCAGCCATCTAACCAATGCATTTTATGGATGCTTCCAATATTCATGACATCAAATGTCATTCCCATATGCGTTTCAGGCTGTTTAATTTCAACCATCTGAAAACCCAAGGTATTTATGCTTTAAAGGGACAATAATGTCATTGTTTAAGGGTGTTTTTCAATAGCCTTTCATAGGACCATGCATATCTTGCATTTCACTCCTTGCAGTGCTGAGAACTCAGGAGCAGAGATGATAACAATGCTAGATACCACTTCAACCAATGTCTCCAGCACTGCAATCTCGGCTGTTCAGTCACCTTGTCCCACACTGCTTGGATTACTTCCTGCTGCCTGTTTCTCAATCATGAGGAAATTTTTCTGTACATTATACTTTTTATGTCAGTCTATGTGCAGGACTGTAATCCTTTTCTGGAGAAGAGGGAAATACTTCTGTTTCAAAACATAGCTGAAAACAGGAACGCCAGTCTGGCAGAGGGTTAGGAATCACCATAGTATGGTGATTCCTATATGGTCATATAAATCCCGTCGTAAGGGGACCAAGCTCCATCGCTGAAAGGAGCCATCAGCTTGATGTGTTGATCCTATTCTTCCATTTGGAATGATGTCACTGGGTTAGAAACTTTTTTTCATACTTTTTTTTTTATTATTTCTAAATTTTATAGATTTATAG
This sequence comes from Rhynochetos jubatus, assembly GCA_027574665.1. Lineage (NCBI taxonomy): Eukaryota > Metazoa > Chordata > Aves > Eurypygiformes > Rhynochetidae > Rhynochetos > Rhynochetos jubatus. Next base: position 49,801,576 of record CM050648.1, read on the forward strand.
GAGGCCACATTCTATCCAGTTGTTCTTGCCCAGTGGATGGCTCAGGTAAAATTATTTTTTCTCATACAACAGGGAGTATGGAGCATTTATATGCTGTGTATCCCTAGAGGGCCTGTTTCCCAAGCATCTTAGTAGCCTTCTCTACATCAATTTCAGTTCAAACTTCCCTTTTTTAATGTAGGTAGCCCCAGAAGTGGACAGTATTTTAGATCTTGTCACAGCTCTGCTTCATACAGTTTATTTTAATACTTTCCTGTTCCTACAGAGACTACCCTGACTGCCATGGGCTGGATTTTGCCTTTGCAAGGGTGGGTCCCATTGGCAACTTAGAGTCATTCACTCTCTCGTTAGCTGCTTTACTAGCTTAGAATCATAGAAAGATTTGGGTTGGAAGGGACCTTAAAGACCGTCTAGTTCCAACCCCCCTGCCATGGGCAGAGACACCTTCCACTAGGTCAGGTTGCTCGAAGCTTAACTGCACCTCAGTCATTTTCAACTGAGGAGCTCCCTTTACAGAAGCTATGGTATCAGTCCCTCAATGCATCAGCTTGTGTGGGATATTACTGAATGATTTTTATTTTATTCTATTCCTTGAATGCATCTATTCTTTCTGTCTGCTGCCTTGATTTCGTTCTGTATTAAATTTTTCTTTTATATATGGACAGTCATTAGTATTCTGTTCAGGGTCCCAAAAGTAAGAACTCTTCCTGTTTATATCCAGACCATCAGAAAACAGAGAAAAAGAAATATCCCAAAACTGATCCTGGAGAAACTTCATTCAGGTCTCTCCTTCAGCCCTACAGTTCTCTTTGCAGTACTGCCAGTGGTTGTCTTCCTTTCATCAGGCTCCCACTCAACAGTTCCTCTGTGCATCCCTATTTTCTCTAGTTTAAGAAATGATTTCCCATCTGGTGCCTTATTAAATGCTTTGCTGAAGCCCAGATAAATTATACCTACTACATTTCCTTTGTCTAGAAAATCATTAATCTTTTAAAAATCCTATCAAGTTAGTCTAAAACAACCTACCATTAGCAAACCCAAACCCTTTGGTAATTTTTTTAGTCCATTCCCAGTTTATCTCCATGGCTTAAATTACTTCTTTCAAAATTTTTTCCAAAGCCTTCTGACATTTGAGGTCAGACTAACTTGTAATTGTCAGATCTTTTTTCTCCGTCTTAACTGTAGGTACTGCATTTGCTGTTTTTGAATCCCATGAGTTAACAGACTTGTCATGAATACCTGTGACTGCTCCTGTAGTTTCATGTGCCAGTTCTGTCTGAATTCTGAATGAGATTATCCAGGTCGTCCCAACTGGAGGTGATTAAGCTCTTCGATTTTTTGCTGTTGTTTCCAGTGTAGTAAAACCTCATTCCCATTATCTATCTTCCCTTTGCCCTTCTGTTCAATGTCATGACTCTTACTAAAGTTTAAGCTAAAGGCTCTTTAAGTGGCTCTTTATCCAACAGATCCATAGATCCTTCTTTTTTTCCCCTCCTGCTAGGAATACAGCTTTGAGATCTTCTTAGCACCAGTGATGTGAAGAATCCTCCAGCCACTTCCCCATCCAAAGCCTGGAGACACACAGCCTGTTGACTTTGGTGGCTAGGGCGCTCGTAGCACTTAGTCCACCAGGGTTTGCCCTTTTGAAATGGAGAACATTAGTTCCAGCCTTACTTTTGTTTATTCTTCCATTAATGTAGATTGGATCAAGGCATGGTCATTTGAGCCAATGCTGTTTCTCAGCTCAGGTCTACTAAAATGTCTTCATTGCTTACCCAAACCAATGGAAAATTCCAGTCATTCTTTTAATGTCTTTCTGTAATAAACACAACTGTATGTATTATTTATAATTGTCTTCACTGGCTACTTAATTTCAGTGATACCAGAATGGCCAGCAATCATTTTAGGAGGCAGTTTGTCTTGATAGTGCTTAGTAGAGAGGGATAGAGAGCCTGATAGTTAATCAGAGTCTTAAACATAAATGGAGGTGATTGAAATTTTACTGTGACAAATTCCAGCCTTTTTAGCCCAAATTAGGGCTAAACATAGAAATATGTATATTAAAAAGGGAATATTTCCAGGTCAAATGAACTGCTTGAAATGTTTCACTTTGTCTTAAATCCATTAGCACTGATTCAATAGTATTTTCATTTGTTTTTCCCCTCTGGCATTTTGAAATTTGAAAAAAAAAACAACAACCCTGACCTGCCAAAGATGAAAATGACTTTCATATTAAATTTTCATATTTTGATTCTTCCTAGAAAGTATGTTTTTAAAATTGCTTCCTATGCTGTTTCATACCAGGCAGTGGATTAAAAATATGCTCACCCTGTAACAGAAATTAAATAGGAATGTGCGATGCATGTGATCCATCACAGCTAAACGAACCCTGCAAACTGCAGAAATGTTAGCTGAATTATTCTCACTCTGACCTGGGGTTCTGTTAGGTGTATTTCTACAGTGCATGCTCCTGCTTTGTAATCACTGTAAGTTTGGTGGCATGTTTCCTGGGAGGAAAAAAGGTCCCTTGATGCAAACCTTACGCTGACTGTGGTAGATTTTGAGGGTTTGTTGTCTCTGCAGAGAGGACGGTCCTAATAAAGAGGCATCTGGGCCTTCTTGTCTCTTTTTCTTCTATTAAGATATGTCAGGCCAGGCTCTGGACAGCTGGATTGTGATGTTTTTGCCCCCAGGGTGTTTTAGGGTAGGGCGGTAGGAGAGTGTTGCTATCTCCAGGAGCCAGTGAATCTGAGAATATGTCTCAAGGATGAAACCTGGAGAAGTGCAAAGAATGATTTCATCTTGATTAATTACACAGTATTGATCCTCTGTGGAAAGAGCAATTATCCCAGACACTCTTCTCACTGAAGCGAAAGCCACCGGGAAAGCCACTCTGATAAAGAGGATGAACGTTTTTTCTCCAAAGGGCTCAACTGGTTTTATCCTCAGGGTCTGCAGTGTTAAATTTAGACTCAAAGGGAAAAGAGCCTCTGTGTGGATGTGCCCAGCTTATATCAAGTGCAGCAGAAGTTGCACAAACAAGTGGCAGGCCTAAAACTCGACTCCAGTCTGTAAAGTGTGAAATCTAGCATTATGCATCTTTTCATTAATGGCTTTGACCAGAGTTTTCAAAAGCTACAGGTTTTTTGTTGAATGTTATCATATTCATGATGTCATTCTCCCTCACCCTTTGCCTTGCAGAGCTGTGGATATCTCCATAGGCATTGATCTGAAGGATGCCAGATTCCACCCTACACTCCGAGGAGATGAAGCTTCTTAACCAAGAACATGAATCTGTCAGGTGCAGGCTGTCTTACAGAGATATGCTGACATTGTCTTCTCTTGCAATCTTGCAAGGAGGTGTGACTGTTGAAATGTCTTTTTATTTTTTTTTTTTTTAACTCTGTGGTGTTAGTCTGTATTAATCTACCAATTGTGCACATCAATAAAATTTGTAGTACTGGTTTAAGCTTATGTGTATGCTCAAATTAAAGTCCATTCCTTTCCCTGACATTTTCTCTCAGTTTTTTTTCACTAGGCTGAATTGCCTAAAAGGGAAGTGTCTCCAGTCACCAAGGGGCAGAACCACCAACATCCAGTTAAATCAGTACTAATCTGTACTTCCTGTCCTTATTCTTGCTACACCTGAAGCTTGGTCCTCTACCACCCCCTTAGTCAGAGGCTGTTGTGACTCTGCATCCCTTCACGACCTAAAGGCCTGAGGATTTCTCACTTTTTTTTGCCAATGCCATCGTTCTCTTGTTACCCCATTGAGGTAGGCAAAGATCTCTTTACTGAGATTTTGTCCTGATCCACCACCCTGTCATTCCACAGCTGATGCTGAACACTACGGGAGGGTTTACAAGAAGATTTATATGTTTTGGGAAATCTTTCAGTCAGTGCCATGCCAAACACAGGAAGCTCACATTTCTCCAAGACCTGTTCCTACCTTTTATGAAACAAACCACTCTATTCTTCTGCTCAAATTCTGCAAACTACAATTCCCATAGTACCGCTCCGAGAAACACACAGCTTTGGTGATGTCAGTATCTTGTAGACAGCCACAGTTGTGGTTTGGGGGAAAACAATTTTCTAGGTGTGTATAGTATCTGTAGATGACTGGCTTTTGTAGCAGCAAGCTGTATATCAAAATATTTTCCACTTTGGGGAAGTGGGTGAAATGGCCAATGCAATCGTAATGCAGGCTATAAAAAGATCAAAGTTGCAGTGCTCTGCAACAGCATCATCCATTGAAATGTAGCAGGAGCTTGCTGGAAAAAAAATGTTCATGCAATATATAAGACATTAAAAATTCTGTTACATTACTCTTGCCACAAAGATTGTAATGAAAATGGGAAATGGCACAAACGTAACCCATTCTCATTACAATCGTTAGATTGTAATCTTGTGCTCTCCTTCTCAAGAGAATGCTAAATGAGATTTTAAAGTATGGAAAATAAAGGAGCAAATAGAAACTGGAAAGCAAAAGAAGTGAGGCATGATAGACTGTTCCTGCATTCTTATGTTCTTTATTTTTTCGACCAGGATATCAGTGAAGTAGGAGACAACGGTATGATTTTAAAGAAAGATGTATGCACACATACATTTATTTCTTTTTTCATTTTCTTTTGAAAATATATTCTCGCAATAATCTTACCTCCTTATTCTCACTTAAAAAAAAATATCCCCCCAAATCAAAGAGATAAAGTAACACCTCAGATACCTATATCAACACGCTTAACGGAGTAGAATTTGCCCTTTTCCGTCATAGTAAGAGCTGAAGGTAGCACCTCCCAGTGAGAGAGAAGAACTGTATGACTTAGGAGACTAGCAATTAAAAATCTGTCAGTCACAGGTTTGGATTCAGCCCTGATTAGATAGTGACCGAAAGTTGTTAATATTAGGTGATCACTACGGAAGCAAGTACCTGACCTCATTTTAATCCCCATGCAAGCATTTAAATGACATGCTGTAGCTGTCACTCAGTGGTGCCTTTGGTGCTGCCAGCAGAAGACTAAGCATTAAATGAGCGTGAGAAGTGATCTAACCCCATCTCCTTCCCTGTGATGGTCATTTATGCACAGGGTCTGGCGGAGGTGTAACAGGTACCCTCCTTGCAGAGTCTTAGGGGGGACAAAAAGGAATTCTTGACTCTCCTTGGGCTGTGCATTTGGGAGCTCACGGAACCTCTTACAATATTAATTAAGGGAAAAAAATCTAGTGAAGACGCAGAGTCACAGCAATGGCTCGAGACCCAGCATTTAATAGCTCTGTTTTGCTTGGAGGGTCAGTGGAGGTGAGTGAGTGTTATGCACAGGAGTCAAAAGGGTTCCTTGGTTGTTGAGACTATGCCCCTACAGAGTCCATGTGGCCCCCATTCCACACAGCCCTGCAACAATACATGCCCATAAACGTTATAACACCACCGTAACAGAAGAAATGCCTTTTGGAAAAAGATACAAATGGTCTAGCTTAACCCAGGGAAAAGGTAAGAAAGATTAAAGGCATCAGAAATAATTTAGGTCTTTGCATTTGTTTTGGAGATGCACCTTCTTGTCTGGCCCTGGATCTTATGTTCACACACTTTTTTTTTTTTTTCACTCTGTCTGATGTATGTTTGGGTTTTTGATTTTTTTTTTTTTTTTTTTTTTTTGTTCACTCGCTTTGTGTTTTGTTCACTCGTGTTTTGTTCACCCACTGAGTTTATGCTGAGAACCCATACTCTCTTCCTTCCCCTTCCTTCCCTCACTGACCTTCCCCAAGGAGGTGGCTATGGGCTGCTCTAAGTGAAAGCAGAAGATGGAACCTGTCCCTATAGACAAATCATCTGTAATAACTTCACATAACCTTCTGTCAGTCTTTGCTTAATGGATATCCTAGGTAAAACTTTTTTGCTCACTTGAAATTTGTTAAGAAATGATGAAGGAAGAAATCTGGTGTTTTTGTGGGTTTATACCAGAATAAACCATCTTTTTTGTTAGCAAACAGTCTCCAAAGGTCAGGTTTCCTTTTTATCCACATACAGATGCTGGAGGTGACACGTTAATGATTTGACCAGCTTTCTAGCCAAAAAGCAAATCTAATCTTCAAAGTACACATATAAATCTTGTCTGTAACTTCAGAATGACTTGTAGATTTTTCTGTAATCTTGCTTAAAAGTGTTTACTTCTGAGATGACTTCTTATTTGTAAGGTTGCACTGTCATGAAAATGTTTACAGCTGAACTAGAATTCCTGACAGCCCTCCTATGTTAACTGCCAAGAGATTTCAGACTGCTGAGAAAAACCTGTATTACAGTTGGCTGTACTGCATCTGGCCTATGATAAATAGAGGACTTTTAATTTCCCAAGTATCCAGTCTCTCCAACTCCACAACCCACAAAAATTAAAAATAAAATTTTCATTCTGAAGCTTAAAATTAATTTAGTTTCTGTTGTAGCACTGTAATAAGTAGATCTAATTTAACCAGTCAGCAGTTCCTTCCATTGGACATTAATTTTTTAAAGTCTGGAAGTTAATCAACCTGTTTTATGGTGAAATGTGTTTTTACACCAAAACTCCTCATTATTTCTTTTTTATTTTTCTGTTAAGAGTCTGGGATAAGTGAAAATAGCTTCTGAATATAAAAGAATCATTTAATGTTTCAATATAGGGGGGAAAAAATTGTTCCCCAAATGGGTAACTTTTGTTCAGTGCTGCAGACTGTTTCTCATACAGCTGTCTTCGGCGTGTAATATGTCAGTGCCACCTCTTAACTAGTCTGGTCTTTACAAGCATTATATATGGTCAGGAAATGAAGAAAATCCTGATTTTTCTCTTTTTGATTTTAATAGTCCCTCTGAAATATAAAATTAGTCCCAAGGATTCAGGAAGCCGCATCCTCATGTCTGTTAGAGAAGAATCAATCAGAGGTTGCAGATTTTGGATAACGGAGTATGCTATTTATGGTAATGACGAGGCTTTATGCCTGAGAGGTAATACCCAAAGCCAGGCCTCAGCTTGGACACAGTCTTTTCGATGTCATCCTGTAGCCATGGTTGACACTAGGGTCCTCAGTCCCTGTCCTCCAAGGAGGGGTTTCTACGTCATTTTGAGAGGGAGCATGGTAAATCTGCTCAAGGACTGCATGACGGTGTTGCCCCTGAGAACAGGGGACCACACAGGTGTCCCTCATGCCAAAATGCAAGCTTCTAAAGGGAATGAGAAGTGTAAGCGTACCCTTTCAGTGCTCTCCTTTGTTTTTGCTTATACGTCAAAATTCAGCAAATGCAGTACATTTGTTCCCTGGACCTTCAACCTGTCATCTCTCCTCTCTGCAAATCAGTTTGCACCTCAGTGTGTCTCAGCTGCTGCAATAACTATAATTCCAATCATAGCCGGCCACTTTAATGGGCTTCTTGTGTCCATCGGGAAGAGCTATCCCATACGCCATGTCAGCTCCCAGCACCTAGCGAAAGCACAGTCTCTCTGCCATGTTTTAAGGAGAGCTGCAGTGCCGTGGTGACATTTGAGAGCTTTCATTATCTCAGTGCAAGATTCTCTGGGGCACACTCTGGTCTCTTAACATGTCCTTGTTTAACGGCGCTCCTTACCTTTGGCTGCCTCTGTTCAGCTAACCAAGCGGTGGCAGAGATGTGTATAGTTCCTCTTAAATCATTCTGATTTTCCCAAGTCCCTCTGCAGTTTTTTGATGGAACATATGGCAATGTTATGTCTATTTGAAAAAGCCTTTGCATCATATGTTTATACAACTGCTCACTATCCCAAGACAAAAATTCTTTCCTGTTATTGCCCATTTGCTGACTAAAGAAATTATCCTCTTTATGTATTCTGGTACTTTACCTTGATACCTTACATGTTTAATTATGTAGCCCTCGGTCCATAATCCATATGATTCACTCACCATATAATACAACTCACACCCATTTTATTTGTTTTAACCCTTGCCCTTCCTTTCTCACTTGCTTTCCTTTGTCAACCTTTGATTATCTGTTTGGTTTGGGGTCTCAGCCTGACTTCCATGGAGATTTCTCTCTTCTGTGGAAAAAATGATTGTGTCCAGTGGTAAGGACTTGACCCAAAGGACAAGAGCTTCTGATGTTTAAGGACGAGACTTTAAAAAAAGGGAAAAAGAAACAAACCCCAAAGGAAACTCCAGTTATGTACGACATAAAGGAATAGCACCAGAATGGAGAAAAAGGAATGGGGTTTGTGGTTACAGAAACAGCACTCTGTGTCTGGCTCCTTTTCTTCCTTCCCCTGTGCTGCCGGCCAGTGACTTCAGTCACCCATGGAAATCTGGGATTTCCACCACTTTCAGTGGGAAAGTGAGTTGCACACAGGATCTTTCCATTCTCCAATTTCCCGATCAGCAAAGCAGAAATAACGATTTTTCTCTGTCTTGGGTTAGAGGTGGGTGAGGCCAGAAAAACCCTGGAATCTTTTAAGAGTGAAAACAATTTTTCCCCTTGAGGTCTGATTTGAAAAAAGCCCAATAACCTGAACATAAAGCTATGTGTGGATTTTTTTTTTTCCCCTCACAGAAGGAACAATGAAATAGTTTTTAGAATAATGTTTAAAATAGGTTTTTTACAGTTGAACTTCATTCCTTCGAAATCCTTTCTATGACCACTGACTACTTCAGATGAAGTAACTTTATTTCAAAGCTTGCAATATTAGGGTAATATGTCTAATATACTGTAGATCTACAGGTAATGGGTTCAATTTCTGTAGGCCCTTTGTAGTGTACTGTCTCCAGTGCATCTTAATGGGCATATCTAGGGACTCTGTGCTCATTTTTCAGGCTGTCTAGAACTTTGGACTTTTTCTGTGTCTGCATTATTACTAAGGGTATCTATTTACATGAGATTCGTGAACTCTAGTGATATAGCCATGCTTTTTGTTACAAGTCAATAATATCAAGGCTTTCTTTTCAGCAGTTTGTTCTTTGCCCTCTTATTTTAGAAAATCAGTCAACAGGAAAAATTAAAGGCAAGAGTTTTCATACTTGGTACAGCTCATCTCTCGTACTAGGCATATTTGTCACCACAGTTTTACTTGCAGTATATGCACATTTTGTAAATATACCTAGCAGCACTTCCAATTAATTTCTATTTTTTGATGGAAACACCTTCAAATCTTTTTCCTCTATCTTGATTTTATTTTTCAGAAAGCGTGTTTTCAGGTGGTGGTGACAGCTGCATGGTGAACGTAATTTAATAAAATCATTCTGATACTCAGCAATAATGTAGTAATAGCTGCGGTAGAATACTATAAAAGCAAAATTAAAGGTTCATAAAATGTATTTCCTCCTTACAAGCATTTTACTTCTCTGAATGCAGGATGAGCCGGTCACACTAGATCGTTTCACCAGAACAGTCTGGAAGGTGGTACCAGGGCATGTGAAAACCCCATATTCAGTTTGGCTCAGATGATCATAAGACTAGGCTTTGGGGTGAGGTCCAAAGTGGTTCTGCTCTGGAAAAGAGAGAGAGGGTCTTTTACACAGGGACAACACAACCATCCAGCCTGACATCTTGAAATGGCAGGAGGGTTAAACATCCAATACTGGAGGAAAAAGAAGACCAAGGAATTTCAAGTGACAATGTAGGATTCAGTCCTGGAAGCTACTCATTGTAGGTGGGCTTGTGCACTTGTGCCCATCACAGTCACTGTTGGCCATGATAAGGGCATGCTGGAAAACTGTTTGGGTGCACAAGACACAGGAAGATGCCAGAACACTGATGGGGGTTATTCTTCTGACCTGACATTTTACTCTTCCTTATTCTGGGGCTACAAGACTATGCAGCTTCTCCTAATTGACTTGATGGTCTTGCTGGAAAAAATGAGTTGCAATGGCTTTTTTCTTCTCCTGAATTATTTACAGGTGGAAAATATCGGTCTTGCTGGATCTTACCCAGAAGGTACTAAAACGTTTCTTGCAGCCTGATACTATGCTTTTCTCTGCTTTTAATTTGGCTAGCAAAAATATTGTTTCAGTCAGATCTGAATAAAATTCTTTTCTTATTCCTTTTTTTTTTTTTTTTTTAATATTCTCGTTTAGGGAGTGAAACCATTATTTACACCACCCTACTCCTGATAGCAACCATATGTCTGGACTGCAAAGCAATAAGCCTTGCAGTCCTACTTCTGGCAACTGTCCCCTGGCCACAATGGCATCCCTCAGCGCTCCTAGTGGGAGTAGGTGCCATGGAGCCATCGGCACTTCCCAGCTTCTAACACGTTACCTCATTTGCCACCGCTGCCCTCCAGCAGCTGTCGCAGCCAGGCATTTGGTAAGCTGTGTGACACAGGCGATGTTTGGAAGCCCAAAGCCCTCAAAAACTGTGATTCTGAGATGGGTCAGAGATTAATAAAACAGGGTGATTGAGCAAGGTTGGCTATCTGGATTCCCATCAGCTTGGAGCCTCTGCAGAACTTGCTTTCGTCTCCTGGAAAAAGCCATGATACAGACACAGAGACTCACCTCACAGGAAAGAACAAAGAAACCTGCCCACTGGCCTGGCTGGGACTGCTCACGGAGGACAGATACTACCTGGGAAATTGAACTTGGGTGGAAACTGCTTTTCATCAGACAATGCAGTCTCTCTTCCATCTTCTTTGTTTTTCTCCTTAGGAAAGCAGAGCTGTGCTTTAATACAACCACCTAATCTTCATTTGTAAAGGGTCTGGAAGTAACCCCAGCTTTGCTGGGAAAGCCTCAGTGAACTGTGGAGGAAGCACAGCTCCTGATCTGATAGAAGAGAAGGTCCTAACGGAGATGATGGTTTAGAAGACTAAAGTTTAGTGTGATGTTGCCAGTGAGAGTATGAGAGGGTTAAAGGCTCAGATGATAGCTTGGGATCTGAAGCCATCCTCCCACTCACAGAGCCTCCACGGCTGTCAGGAGACTGTATGGGCACCTCACCAGCTCCAACCCCTGTGCCCTTGTTGGTGCAGAGGTTGGAAGGACTTGTCTTCTGCTACTGAGCATGGGTATGATTTCTTCCAGCTGTGCGGCCTAAGTGGGGCAGGACTCAGCAGGATGACTTCTGCCTTCTGCAAAGGGGCTGAACTTGGCCCAATGTGAGCTCTGTCTGTGGAAAATGCAGTAGGAGGCTGCACTGTGGAGCTTTTATCAGCTGTGCAGATCAGAAGTGGAAATTTCACTCTATTTCCTTCCATTTCTAATGCAGCAATATTTCAGCATTGTGCTTCAACCCGTGCTTGAGTGGTAGTTTTATGATTTTATGAGGCCTCAGACCACAGTGTCTTTAAATGTTCTATAAAATATACAGGTTAATCACCTGACCCCTGCAAACTTCTTGGAAGAACTTGTATTGCATTAGCTAATGCATTGCAATGTCTTACTGGAGCTGCAGAAAAACATTTTACATGAGAAGCAAACCTGTCAAACTTGTAGCTTTGCTAACTTCGCACAAAACAAGGGGAAATTAAAAAAAAAAAAAGCCCTTTAACCAGCGCAAAACAAGATAAAACCACAAACTTGATGGCCTTTTGTGCAACCTCAATTGGACATTGCAGCTCTATGCTGTAATCTCAGAACAGAGCCTTTATCATCTTGGGTGTACTAGCATTGACCCATAACACAGTGTCTTAAATAAAAACCAAACCATATTGTCAAAGCAAAAGTCAGTATCTCAGCAGGTCTGGCCTCAAGTGTGGGAGTGTGAAGAGAGAAAACAAAAGCTCAGGATAAGGGGAAGTCTGGATGGGTTCGAAGGAGGAAAAAAAAAAAAAACCAATCTCTAGAAAAATAGCAGGGTGGAGCAGAAATAAAAACACTTTGGACAAGTGAATCCCTACAGACTCCAAAGTGCAAGGGAAAAAAGGCCTAATTCTTGTCTCAGCAGTGACTGAGCTGTTGTGGGTCAGCTGTGGTGGGAGAAGGGCTCAGAGCTCGGATTTTGAAACATCTGCGCAGAGGTGGTCCAGCAAGATGGCCATGGCAGAGATGGCGTTGTGGAAGATTTGGGCCAGGCTGTAATTTATGGGCAGACTGCTCTGGGGCTAAATAGCCAAGGGACACAGCACTACAATCCCCCTGAGGAAAGCAAGAGATGCTTCCCTCTTGCTTGGGGGGGGGGACATTGTTCTGCGTCAGTCAGTCCCAAGGACAGCAGAGCCATGGTCTGAGCTCCTTCCTGTCCTTTTGGGTAATTTGCATGCCTGGGTAAGTTAACACTGAGCAGTTCCCACTCCCTTTAAGTGAGCTTCTGCCCATTGTGTGGCAAGCAGAGATGGATGCAGAGGCATGGCTGAAGTCATAGCCCTGTCCAGAGATGGTACGTGCTCTTCCCTCCCTCCACATCCCTGCTCTATGCATTTGCTCCTGTCACATGGCCTCTCCTTTTCTGCAGTGAAGCCCAGTCTTCCACCGGCAGAGGTTCTCTTTTCCATCACTTTGTGCATCCTTGCAAGAGACAGAAGGGACCCAGCCTCCAGCAGATACCTTTGAGAAAATGCTGGCTCCTGAAGAGTTTCTCACAGCTCCAGGAAGAGCTATTAGGTGTTCAGAGGCTGGGAAGCTGAAGGAGTACTGAAATGCAGCTTGGGAAGAGTGAGGTTTGGTTCCCTACTGTGGAAAGCCCCTTGCCCAAAAAGTATTTAATTGTCAGGGCCTCATGCAACTGAAATGCATTTTGACCTCATTGAAATGCTTTAATGCCAGGGTGCCTTGTCTCCCATTTCACCTATCCCTTCGGCGGTTTCAGAAGTGTCATTAAACTCACTTTAGAAGTGAGTGGGATGAATTCACCTGCAACAAAAAAGAGGTGGCTAGGTCAAAAGTTTATGGAGTTGTCTTGCCCTCTGCTTGAGTAAGGTCCTTTGCTCAGGACTGTTTATCTCTAGGCAGAACAGTGTGTGTAGACCCACCTGAAGTCCCATCTGCAAATGGTCCCTCATCACAAGGAGGCCAGAAAAAGGGGTGGAACAGGGACCCATGTCAGCACCAGGAGAACTGGCTGCAATGTAAAACAAAAGACAGTAGGATTTCTGGTGAAGTTGGCAGGTTTTCTAGACAACATGGAGTAGATTTTTTCTTTTTTAAATAAGAGAGTCACTCTCTTTTGTGATTTCCCTGAAATACAAAATCTCCTCAGTTAGATGAGCCAGGTGGACCTGAAAGTCCTACATCAAACTCTAGCTGGAGATGGAGGCCACAGAAGGGATCACACCTACTAAGCATTATATGATGCATTACAATGCACCCATAGAGGGGACTGAGCTAATTTGGGTAGCACCGTAGGAATGTTACATTGGTCAATCTTATTTTTATTTTTTGAGACCCTTGCTGACATTTTGGTCAAAATGGCATTCATACTAGGGAGTATCCAAATTTCTGTGCCATTTTTCTTCTTTAAACCGCCCAGCATGCCCCGATGTGCTGTGTGGTTGTGCATCCCACTCAGTCCCCTTGTGTTGTCCCTCCCATGCTGCTTACAGCTTTTTTACTGCCAGCTGGCCAAGGTCCACCTCTCCCCAAGACAGAAGTGCCAAATATCTTAACGAGGAGATGGTTTCAGCCTGGTGACACTTTCATTGGTGGGCCAGAAATAGAAAAGACCCTGGAATTGTGTGTCTGGCATGTTGTGCCATTAACATTTTTTGTAGTTTACTTCCCTTCCCCTCCCCCATAACACCAACCTGATGAAAAGAAGAGACAAACTTAAGAAAATGACTGTCATGTCAAAGATGTTGATAACGGACAGATAAATAGCCATACTGCAGCTGCACATAAGACCCGGAAACAAAGACATATTGCATGTAACTGTTTGTCTAATGTGATATTTTTTAATAACTGTTAATTTTGCATAGTAGTATGAGCACTCAGTAGATGACAATGATTGTGCACAATGTTCAGTTTAGTGTATTTATTGCTATTTATGAAAAAATCATTGAAGATACCTTTGCATTCATGGGTCTGAGTCTTGCACAATTCATTGAAATGCTTGGCATCACGGCCATAAAATACACACACTGAAGGTAATAAAATCCAGCTACGCAGTACAGTAAAAATCCCCACAAAAAATATAATAAAATGGACATATGAATCTTGATAAAATCCGTGCACCACTGTGCTGTGCATTCACACGAATTAGAGAGGTGCAGTAATCCTGGATGAAGCCTTATGTAAAAGCACACGCTGTCTTCAGAAGCACATAAAATGCAACGAAGAATACAATGCAGCCCTGTACCTCTGATTGTGCATAACCATAACCCTTCATTGAAGATTCCTCCTCGACCATGTAAAATGTTCTACATTTCAGCAAACCACTCCTAGCAGGTGCGCTCCAGGTTCCCTTCCCTGGCCTCACAAAGGCTGTGAGAAACGGGGACATGCAGTATGGGGAGGCTGAAAGCACGCATCAGCCTCCAAGTGTGATGGACACCTCCCTTCTCTGTCTGCCAGTTTCCCAAATGTATGTCTCACCGTCATCCTACAAACATCATGTGCAGCTTCTAGGAAACATTTCTGGTCTCCTGTCCCACTAACATAGTCAGTAACTGGAGCAGCGGAGAGGGAAGGGGGAGAGAGTCTCCCAAACCAATTAGACTAAAGATTGCTGCAGCGGTCACTGGAGCAAAACAGCCCAGAGCTCCTACAGGTGCCAATATTACCAGCTTTCCTATAGCACGAGAAGGACAGCGTACATAATGGTGGGATCCATGATGATCTATAAAGCCCTTGAAGCAGCACAGCAAAGCAGCCATTACAACGTCAATTGTTCACGAATCGTGACACAAGAGGGCAGAGAACAGACATATGGAGCTCCCAGTGGCTTCAGCACAGCCCAGGAGCCCTGAGTCCCTTCGTGGTGGCCAACCTGATGATCCAGTGCAACAGGACCTTCTGGATAGCAGCACGCAACGTCCTTACGATAACCACAGCATTTCATCCTCCAGCTTGTTAGCTCAGTCAGTGCTCTTGCAGGTAAGAGCTCCCTGGGAGACTTTCTGTCACTAAGCTCTGAAGCGAGCTCTGCACAGCCTTGCAGAAAATAATTTTTTATATGCTGAAGTCTGGCTTCTGCTTTTGCTCACTTTGGGTGTGCAACATCTCCTTAATCACTGCTGGATGCTGCGTGGGTGAGCTGGACCATGGTTGTCTGCCGCCAGAAAAGACCTTGGAGAAGAACAGCACCACCTGCCAGGCACTGTCTCACAACAGTGGCAGGAAAAAATCCCATGACATGCACTGCAGAGTGCCACACCAGGCTATGTGATATGGATTACTTTGAAGCATCACTCTGGTTCTGTTGTGTGAAGGATGTGAGACAGGGACAGACCATTGCAGGACAGTGGTGCGGTTTCTTTGTTCCACTTGTATTTGTTTGCAGTGGGTTGTTTGGTGCAGACACGTAACACCTGTATCAAGCATTCCAGTACAGATCTGCTCCAAAGAGGGGAGGAAGGGAAGAGACGACATAACCACTTCTACAGCTGTGTGGAATAAGATGAGGAAATGGTTTGTGGGTACAGGGAGGGCTGTGGGTAAGGAGGTATAAAACAGTGGAAGAAAATTTGAAGAGCACCTACAGAAAACGGCAAAAAGCTGAGTGCAGAAAACCTCCCATCAGGAAGATCCATGAGGTTTTAAGAAAAATTCCCATGACCTAAGTAAGCGACGGTGGCTGGGTCATTTAAAATTAGCTGTGCCAAGCCAAAGTGCAGAGAACTGGATGATTTTGGGATGAGTTTCCATTTGCCAGCTGAGGGCAAACAAGCTGATGGGTGCATGCCCGAGCTTTGTCCCAGCTCAGCTGCGGGGCAGGTCTGTGCAGCAGCATGCGGCTACGAGTGGTGCGCCACTGGGCGAGGAGGAACAACGCCGTCAGCCAGTGTCCCAGGCAGGGAGTCCTCCACTAGCGTTTGTGCCCTTGTAATGTTTCTGTGGCTGCTGCACAGGCTGGCCACAGGGAAGCTAAAATGCCCATGCCTGCTCTGGCTATCCTCACACTTACATTTCTTGCACTGGCTTGCCCCTGAGCAGGGCTCTCACGCTGACCCTGGCCAGGGTCTGGCTGCCTCTGTGCTCACACCATCATTTCTCTGCACTGCTCAGATCTAGAGAGGAAACTTTATTTCTCTGAAACCACAGTGGTAGAGTTCCTGAGGAGAGATGCAGAAAAGCAATACGGATGCACGCGGGTGCTCTGCTGAATCCGTCCGTGCCTGAATATTTCTCTGGGAAAGGGCAAGGCAGGCCAGTGGCATGGTTCTCTGTCCCACTTTCTCCCTGCGTAAAACAGGAATAATGATACTGACCTAGTTCACTGGGGAGCCTGGAAAGGCCAGTTCATGTTTCTAAGGCTCTTTGAAAATAAAAAAGTCTGTATCGGTGCTAAGTGTTATTATTCATGTATTGTAATTCTAACCTATAAGGGACTTCGCTTTCGTAGGAGATGCTCAGTTACTCCAGCAGCTGAAAGAGGTGTTTCATATTTCGTCTTCAGCTATATACAGATTAACAGCACACACAGAGTTTCATCACAGGAGGAAAGATAAAGGTGAAATCTACACCAGTGTTAGGCATTACAGCACGTTGCTTTGGTTCAGACGAACTCTGGTTTCCAACATCTGTGAAAGTTTAGCTGAAGTGATGTATAAAGACTTTGTACCAGCTGACAAAATCAAGCATTTGTGAGCTTGATCCTGGAATTTGTCGTGGACGTTAGCAGGAGCTGGAGTGGTGCCCAAATCAGAAATGTGAAAGGTAAGTGTTTTACTATGCAGCAAATATTAAGCAAGGCAGCGTATAAATATATAGAGGCTACAGAGTGATTTCACGGGGGTCTTTTCACTTAGGACTTATTCACCTCTCTCCAAGAAGATCAGCAACACAGTGTGGCATGCGTAGTTTTAAAAAATCATAAAAATATCAAACAGGGCTTTTTATAACATATCATGTGTTCCTGACATATATTGCTGTTCTGGCAGTGACTTACATGCTACACATTTCCAAAATCACCGCTTCTCCTGTTTGGATTATGCTGACCTCCCAGAGGAGTTGACTGCATATTGGAATCTTGCACCAGGTAACGGAGAGAAAAAAAGGCCGAGGCTCACATGCGAGCAGGATACCACCTTCCCAGCAAGAGGCAGGATTATTACTTCATTAAATCACATGGGAGACAATGGTATATCTACCATGAAAACAAACAGAATGTTTTCACATTATTTAGAAGTTACTTTGAAGTGTTATACATGGTACCCTGGAAGACGGGGACTATTTGCCCTGATTTTACTTCTCTGATTGTTATCAGAAACATCCTCTTCCAGTTTGCATTCTCAAATAATGGTTGGGGAACATGATGCTATTGCTTGTGTGTTCAAGAGACAGGGTGCGTGACCAGTTGTGCAGGACACCGGCAGAAATGTTCCCTTCCTCACAAAGGTCTCCCTCTCTCCCCCTTCTCCCAATTTTTGGGTAGATACACAGAGCCAACAGCTGCTTTATGGAATATGAACACTGTAAGATGGAACTGCGCAAGAGATTCTTCTGTTCTTGTGTATTTCCATATATTACATTTAATATCATAACAAGGAGAAGAACAAAAAGCCATGCAAATCTTGACTGTGGAGAGCCATATTTTCTCTGTTCCCTCCTGTTTCTTTAGGTAATAGAAAATCAATGGGCCTTTTATATATGAGGCACATCTGAAGCACTGAAGCTCCCATCCTCCCTTCATATATGAATAAATGAATTTGTTTACTGTGCTGTCTGAGTAAGTGTGTTTCAAAACAATGACAGATTTCAGTGCATTAGCTCCAGCACTTCTTTGCAGCAGAGCCTTTCTGTCTTTCTTCCACATTTCCTTGAGAGCAACAACTCATAACTTTTCCTACACAAGCTCCTCACACACCACCTCCTGACTGATGGGAGGACTGCAGCATATATAAAAATGTCACCCAGTACCACACCATTCCATCTCTCGTTGAAGTACTGGAATATTTTTCATCCTTTCTCATTTCCCAGATAGTGGTTTTCCTTTCCCAAAATTTGGTACAGCTGCTGTAGCCTCTTACCATTGCCCACCCACCTGTTTTTTTATGGCTCTTGGCATAGCCAATCCATGTTTTGAGGTGACATTTCAGCGGTTCTTTGATTTTTTCATGAAGAACTGTTACAAGGAATTGGTGGTTTTTATGGAGCTTAGTTGCTAAATTTCTCACTAGCTGTACTGTTTAAGAATTCAGTACACCATTAACGAACGCGCTAACTCTTCGCTGTAAATGATTATGCTCTGTATGGCTTTTTCCTATATCCTGGAACTATTTACATTATGAGTCATTGATTATTTATGGAGATATTCATGGTGCTTTTCTTGGACATGTCATGTAAAGAAATAAGTAGGCTGGAGGGAAAGAACAACGGGGAGCTCTTGGGAGTGGACTTTTTGGTTTGTTTTTACATTTTTTAAAGTCCTCAGCATCATCAAAAATCACTATTAATACTTGGCATTTTTCTGTCAGCCTCTGTGTTATGATCTCCTCTGCACAGACAGGCTGGATGAAACCTGGAGAAATTATAGGCTCAACCCTAAAGCTAGTAGGAATTTTGACCCTGCTGCTGCTAGGCATGAGGTGACATTGTTGACGGCTTTCCAAAATTACGGCGGAATGTGTTTGTGGAACAGGTATCAGAACTCAGATTTCCTGACTTCTGACCCCATTTTAGAGGTTACAGAGCACTGATGGTCCCACAAGGACTGCCTGTCCCCTCCTGCTCTGAGAATGTCGGGTGCTTCCCTTTGGGCACCCGGACAGAGCGGACACTGCTCATTCTGGGCTAGATCTCGGTTTCAACAGGCAGGACCTTCAGATAGTTTTCAGTTTTGGCTTCATTCATATTTTGTTTCTAATGTGGTGGTTTGAGACATTGTGTGTGTGAGAGAGGGAGAGAGGGAATGGCATGCTACCTAGGGACAGAGGAGTCCAACCTGCTTGAAAGGGAAATATTGCTGGAGAAACACAAATTGGTGCAAGCCACATCATTAGGAGAAAGTTGTCTGTCATTAAGCACTACGTAGTGCACCCTGTGAGCCTGAAATAAGTCCCCAGGGGATATACAATCATGCTTGCCACACGAGTGGAAATGCTGAAGATGAGCCACCACACCGTCTGGGTGTCCACCTCCCACCTGTGCTAGCATCATTATATGCACGTTGGGCTGCCTTACATGCTGAGGAGGAAGATGGCCATGCCATTCTCTCTTACCAACTGGGTAATTTACTCTGCGAGTTTCATAGAGAGGGAATTCATTAACGCAGATATGCAGGATGTAATTATTCAGATGATGTTGTGGGAGGAAGCCATACAAAATTCGCAGAGTGAATTCTGCTGATACCCTGGGCAGTGCTTTTCTGGGTGGTCCTGCCTGGAAAAAAAAAAAATCACACCTAGGAATGCCTTGAAGACTTCTCACCGGGTCCCAGATGACAGCTCTTCCCGACCGGCATCAGTGGGAGCTGTTCTCACTAGGCGAGGGCGATATTAGAAGACTCCCAGTTAGCATCCATCACAACAGAGAGGAAATCTGTGGGAACTGCTGATCATTTATATCAAAATTAATGAGATATTCCCTCTCTGAACATGAGGGCTGAGTTGTATGCTGACTACAGGGGGGGAAAAAAAAATCCATCCATGGATATCTAGTTTGCCTTTTTTATTTATATTTTTTTTTCCAGGGGTCTTGTATAATTGATGATGCTGCCTATTTGGCAAAGGAATTTTGTGAGCACAAAATTCATTTTAATAGTAATTTTTGCCCATTAAACAAACTGTTGTTTTTTCCCTCCTACATCTGAAGCCAAAATCACAGGACTGCAAAACAAATCAGCCTAATTTCACTGTGAACTTTTCTTTTGACATCCTTCTATTTTTCAAAGAGAATAAATGTGTTGTTACATGACTGCTCTTTTCCAGACAGAAGAGGCAGAGAGATATTTTTGAAGCTCCTTAAATCAGAAGCTCTGGCTCTTTACAAAAGCATCCCCACAGGATATCAGGACTGTGTTTGGAAACATATGTGATAAAAAAAAAATCAAACCATAAAAATGAACTGGGATCACCTTGTAATTGGGCAGAGAAGACTTCCTGCTGCCATCTGTATTTTTGTTAAAAGCCAGTACTTCTGCATTTCTCACCTTTTGCTGCGAGAGATTGTACACAAAATCTCTGATTGCCAAGCAAATCAAAGCCAAGAGGGAGACCCCCTGTTTGGAGGAGACCATCCCCCTCCTATATTCTCTTTTACTGATGTTATGTGGGGAAAATTAGATCTACAGAATGAATCAAAAGTCGTTGTAAAAAAATAAAAACACCACCACTGGAACAGAGCTATATGGAGGACCCAGAGGAGATCTTAGAATGCATCAGCTTCCATATAGAGTGGCAAGCTAATAGGCAGTTCATTGAAGCTGAAGTATAACATAAAACATAAAATTACAGAGAAAATGTCTGAAAATATAATAAAAAATAATTAAAAATCTTGTAGGAAGGTGGCGTATCAACATCTGATGTAAATACAGACATTGAAAGTGCAGTTCATCATCTGAATGGATGATACAGTTTAAAATTATAACAAAATTTGTAGGTTTTAAATCTTTTTTTCCAAAATTTTGAGAAAACCCCAATGGTTCCAGCAACAACTTTCCATCTTCATCTGTCAGAAGGCGATTTCTCTGTTTTACTCAGCTACCAAAATTCTCAAGGGAAAGAAAAAGAAAAAACAACCAAACCCTACTGTAAATTTAAATTCAAAATAAAATAAAAAAAAGAACATCCACAGTCATTTTCCTGGTCCTTAAATGTTAAACATACTATGGAAAGACAGTAGTCTCTACACCAGTTAGATATCATATGAACCTTGTAACAGCAACAAGACTTCTATTTTCTCTTGTCCACTGCTTTCCACCCTTCAATGAACTGAAATTTCAACATTGGTGAAGTCTTATGGCAAAACTAATTTTTTCATTAAGATGTAGGACAAATTGGATGAGGCGTTGAGAGAATACAGAAGTCAAAAATAGGCAGTAGTCTTCCTTCCTTGGAAATTTTTCTCCTAGTATCTGCAGCCAGACATATTTAAAGGTCAGCATCTCCCAGCAATATGTACGTCACACTAATAATGTATTTTTTCCTTTCATGGACTAGGACCTGGAATTACGTTGTTAAGAGCACGTAGACAACACTGAGGCTGCAAACTTTTTTGACAATGGAGTGTCTTTCTGTTTTCTGGACCAGGACTGATTCCTAGACACAAGGTTGATATTAAAACTCATCTTAAAGTACTAAAAGTGACCTTCATTGATGAGGGTCTATCTGTATTGATCTTTGACTTCAGACAACATATCTGTGTATGTGTGCACACATAAATGTCTATATTTTGAGTTGGTATTTATGTATTTTTACTTTTGTAACTACATATATATATGTATAAACACACAGAGAAATATATATATGCATACTCAGTTTGATGGAACCCATGTAACAGTGGTATGTCACTAAGCAAAGTACACGAAAAGCCTTTTCCAGGCTCCTGCATCCTTTTCCTCAGCACACATAGGTACAGTTCCCAGACCAGGAGAAAACATTCACTGCAATGCAACTGGGTTGATTTTCCAAGATTGGCAAGAATATTTTTCCTCTTTTCTTTTTTCTCTTCATCATCTAGCAGCATGCTATATACACAGCAAGAACGACAGAGAGCATTGGTTCACTCCTTAGCATGGTCAGCATTTTTTGCGTCTATACTTAGATATTTTCACAAGTGTAGAGGATGTAGTATAGGCAAAACTTTGAAAATGTGGCCTTCCAAGTGAAAAAAATGCAGTATTGGTTTTGCACACATGGATACATACATTCATGTTGTAATGGTGTCTATACCCATCACAAGGATCAGGAATCGACAGCGCAAACTACGGTGCAGGCTTAGATGTAAGTGAGGTACAGCTGAATACAGTTGGTGTCTACACGATGAAGGTCTTGAAATCCAACAGAGCTACTTTATAGCTCAATCTACATATTTTAAAAATAGCTTATTTAATAGCTGATAAAAGCAGGGGTCAGCTTCCTCTGAAAAGCAGGAGGTGCACAGCTTTAAATATCTGCAGATATTTTGAGAACATGGGTGATTAAATTCTTGCAACTCTGCAATTTCAAATGCAATTGGAAGTAAAAGATAAATAAAAAATATTATGTCACTTGCTCTGAAGTTATTCTGTGCCTTTCTCTTATTTCTGTGTCTTTCATTTTTAATTTTCTGTGTCTCTCATTTTTAATTTTCTGTTCTTTACCCTCTTGGCTCCAAGATTCATTCAAGTTTCCACCATCCAAAATAAAAGGTATCATGAATCTCCCTCCCTCCCTCTCCCGCTCTCTCTCTTTCTGTCTGCCTGCATATCTACCTACCTACCTATGTACCGATGTATTATACCTATCTACCCACAAATACACACACACACAAAACCTGGTTCTTTACACAGTATTCAAATGTATATGTCCAGTGTTTTATCACCTTACTTTAATAATAATTTTCCCATTAATATTTGGCAAGGGGTCACCGCCTTAAAAAACAGCAATGAAGGTGAGAAATATCAGGAAAACGTGCCATTAATGGCTTTAACTTCCCATCTTATTTAAATGTTTGCATAATTTCAATTTCTGTGAGTCCCTAAAAGAAAGCCAAAATCCCTGGGCCAAAACAGGCAAGCAAAGAAACAGGAATTCACATAATGAGAAAACATAAGTGGAAAGGAAAAAAGATTCAGGTTTAATTGATAGCTATGAGGAAGTAATGACTTCTGTCTCTTCATTTTAAAAAAGATTTTTTAGCATTCCATCTCAATGGAATTTTCAATCATTAATGGAGGCTTCCAAAATCTCCGGAAAGGGAAAGTGAATGGAGGTGTTAAACACAAAAGCTTATCGTGGGGACCCTAATTCTGCCTCAAGCTGCTCACATGACTTGTTATCCTCACCTGTGAGGCTTACGGGCATTCCTTTTTGAGAAAGGGGCTATTTCTGTGCACCAGTGGAAACCACACTGCAGAAAACACTGAGCAAAAGTGTGGAACTGGGCAAAAAATTAAAAGCTCTAGCCCAGGTTGATGGCTGCCTGTACGTTTTTGCAAGGACACTTTGGAATTATCACCGAAGGCATCACTAATTTCCAATCTTACAAACAATGAGCCAATCTTCTCTTCCTTCCCCAGGTTTATGGCTAAACTCAGAGCCACACTGCAGTGCTTTTCCCACTTCAGTATCTCAGGCATCGCCCACTGGAGAGGACAAGACGCTGCAGTCCCTGGAGTGGCCACTCGTGTAACAGACCTCTCCTCATCGGACCACAAAACTGTTTCATACAATCAAGCAGAACATACATTAAACACTTCATAAAGGCTGTCTGCCACATGTATCCAAATGAGAATTCAAGCTGTCCTGTTGGTTCACCGTACGGGTGGTGCATGGTTTACAGCCGCCATGGACACGGGATTCTGTGTGATGCAAATGCTGTACAGGAGGGGAGGATGCTGGATGGGTGCCTCTTTTTAACCCCCTCCCCAAATCCATATTCTCTAGCTCTGTGACCTGTAGTGGTCCTCAGTCAGGTTGAGGGATTGAGAGGGGGAAGGGAGAGGAGCTGGAAATGGCATATTGCACCAAGCTGTGAAAATACGTAGATAGGGATGGCATATCCTTTTTAAAATGATGGTGACATTGAAGTATTTTTTGAGCACAAAGGTGATTGTTTGCTTGAGAAAGAACAATAATCAATATGGGGGATTTTTTTTTGGTGGATACATGAAAAACATAAATATATACAATAAAATATAAAAATATGAGGTCACTGGGTGGAGTCCCAAGGATACGTTGCTGAGACCCTGTATTGCATCATATTCATAAAACAGATAATGAAAATGGATACGATGCTATTTACTGATGTTGCAATATTATGTTCAATAGTAAAACCCAAACTTAACTTCAGTGAGATATGGAAGAGCTTCATGACACTTTTAGTGGAGCAACTAGATAATAAAATAGCAGGTGAAATTCAATGCTAATGAGGACAAAGTTATATATATTTATATATATATATATAGGTATAAATAATATAGTCTATGTATACTAGAAAGATGTTGGGATCAAGATTGATCCCAACAAAACTGGTACCAACTGGTACTTCAAAAGGAGGTCTTAGAGTCAGGGTGATTGGCTTTGTGTAAATGTTAGTTATAAACATTTAGCTGTGTCTAAAATTTGAAAAATAAAAAAAAATAATTTTAGGCATTACTGGGAAATGAATAGAGAGCAAATGGTAAACATCATCATGCAAGTGCATATGCTTTTCTCTCCTTCTATCTCAAATGATGTGGTCAAACAATAAAATTTACAAAAGAGGGCAAAAAGAGGTGATCAAAGAGATGGAGCAGCTCCTGAAGGTGAAAAAGGTTAAATGCAGCTGGATCTTTTAGCCTGAAAAAGAGGTGATCAGGGAGGGATAAGGCAGAGGTCTATAAAAGCACAAAGAAGGCAGATGGAGGAAATGGAGGTTACTGTTCATTACTTTTCAGAATGAAAGAAAAAGGGGTCACCAAATGAAAATATTGGGCAGCAAGCATAAGATAAACAAAAGGAAGAAACTCAGAGTCACAGGTTCTTGAGGCCAAAATACGCAGGTCCCTAACTTAACAGGATAAACTCGCAGCAGAAACAGCAGTGAAAGGCTACAGAGCACAAACCCCACAGGTTCCCAGACTGGGGACTTGTAAACCAGACTCTGCACCTGAAGCCAGTTTCCATCAGTGAAGCTACAGCCTAGGGATGCCTCAGCCTAAAGTTCTTGTGCTTCTTCTGAAAACAAGCCTCTTCACTTGGAGAGTTTCATGGGTGTGGGGGTTTAGACAAGTGACTTCAGTTGGCTTGGGGTGGGGAGAGAGCTGCAGGCTGGCAGGTGAATGCTTTATGCCGCACTCCTGCGCAAGGGAGCTGAATGACTGGCATCTCTAGAAATCGTATCTAGAAGGCTGCCTTCATCTGCAGACACAGCAGACAGATTTCCGTGTGACTGCGAAGAGCAAGGGTCTGTCAGTGGACACCTCTTTCCACAGAGGTAATTTATATGCTCCCTGAACTGTGCTTTGGAGAGAAATTCCCGAGCAATGCAAGATACTGCATGTACAGCACGATGTCCTTGCTTCTGATGGCACTGCTCCTTGCAGGACAAGCTCAGACCACAAATGCTGGATCCACATTTGCAGCTGAGAATGGGAACAAAGAGAACCTGAAATGCCTGTGTTGTTTACCTCCTCTGCTGGGCGGTGTCACCTACCCTGGTCACAGTTGCTCTGAGCAAGGAACGTTTTCTATGGAGGAATCACAGTGGCTTAGGGAAGGTGAGCAAGGACGCTGAGCGAGAGCAGGGAGCTGTAGCTTGTATTTTGGTGAACTTAATGACTAGTTTTGAGGCAAAGACTTGAAGGCCAAAGTCTGACAGGCTGTCAGGCACTGATTGCCATTTTCATAAAGGGCGCTATGCAAGTGTAAGTGATTGATAGATTGATTGATTTATTTTGCTGAGGCTCCTTTGTGGTCTCCTGGGGGGATTTCTGGCCACACCTCTCAGCCTGAAAGCACTTGCTCTGCCTGCTGTTGCTTTTTTTTTTTATTTGCGGGTAATGAAAATTTGTTATAAGCCTTCCCTTTCATCTGTACATGGCAGGCTGTCACACAGAAACAAGCCATTCTGGAACCTTGCTTCCTTCCAAATTGCTAAATATTTTTCTTCAAATTGCTTCCCTAATGGGCTAGTATAATAGGAGCAGCATGCTCTCTGCCCACGCTGAAGATGCCAGAGCATTTGTCCAGTGCACATGTGTGTTGGGCACAATAAACTCATTGCCTGGCCTGGAGACAGTGCAGCACTGCTGCTGATCTAATCTGTATCTCACATTCCTTGGGCGCAATCATGCACGCGATGGATATAGGCATCTAGGCATGCAGACAGGTACTTTTGCTTCCCCCATCAAAATGTACCTCTTCAGGGAGGTTTCCAGCTCTACATCTCACTTTCCTGGGGAAGGAGCGATGATTGCATTTCATAAGGTGAGACACAATGGCAGGAGGAGGAGGAGGAAGCTACACAGCCACCGAGTAAGCCATGTGAGCAGTGACAGAGCTGGGCTCACTAATGGACTGGCCTGGCCAGTTTTTTATTGACTCCAGTTGCTGTTTTTTGGAGGGGCAGGCACCAGTGGTCCCCAAGGTCAGCAGTTCCATGTGCTCTATGCTAAACTGTTGCTGACCCACTGCTTTATGAGCCTAAGTGCTTATCCAGGAACAGAAGTGAATAGGTTGTGTGTGATAAGAAAATAATTTGCCAAAACTGCAACAATAAAGAAAGCCTGATGGGATCTCTTATGGTATGAATAGCCCGGGGCAGCTGCAGATTTCTCTCTGCTTTCACAATTATTTTCATTTTTATAACAATTAAAAAGGGAGCATTGTCCGCAGTCTCCTGCAGCCTGCATTTTCATATCCAAATCTAATATTTCCATACACATGTATATACATATTACACATTGTGGATGTCTGTGAACAAAAGGCAGGAACAGAAAAAGAAAGAAAACGGAAAAGCCTTCTCAGATAAGAGGCCTGTTGGCACCCCAGCTTAACCCATTCCTCCTTTCTGTTTCTCTCACAACCTTCTCGCTGGATTTCCGCAAGATGCCAGAGCAGCTAGCCCAAGACACTCGGAGCAGCATTTCCTGGTTGCTGTGCACATGTGTCCAGTATGGCTGCACACAGGGCAGCTCTCAGTGCCGTGACGCAGAGCTGTATCCAGGGCTAGCTGTCCTCCCCCATCGTCTGTGGGGCTGGGAAGGTGACTTTACCAAAAGCTCCTATCCCCCATCCTGTGGCAGTGTCTGTTGAGAGGCTGAGTGTATTTTTGCATGCTTTCTATTTAGGAGTTACAGAGGGGCTTCAGTCCAATGGCTGACCCTGTGCAGCCCTCCCCATCTCACCCCATTACCCCCCTCCCCAACCAGTCTATGGTGGTTTTATTGCACATCCAGGTCTGATGCTTACTCCATGCTCAGTTCCCCACCCCAAACAGTCCCGGCGTTGCAGGACCTGGTGGCAGGCCCTGTGCTGTGACCCTCTCGCTTGCCCAACAGTCCCCAGGTTGAGCAGTGGTTTGCCCAGAGAGGATTCCCTGTGACCCAAAGCCCTGGAAGCCATGCCCTGGGCTTCTTCCAAAAGCTACGCCAGGGCCAAGCTTCTTGCAGAGGTAACACACACAAGGGAGCCCAGGTCTCGGAAGCTCTCTAAGAATACCTAATACCACCAGAGAAGGAGGGACACCTAAAAATAAACTCTTCCTCCAGTTCAGTTCTGCATAAGGAGAAGACCAGACTCCAGCCTTGGATGTCACTGCAGGGTCAGCTATGGAGAATTCAGAAAACAGTTGTATAAAGAAAGACACAAAGAAATGACTCAGATTGTAGTCGACCGCCTTTCTGATTTCTCAAGAGGTCTCCAGTGAATCAGGCTGAATGAGCTTTTTGTTACCTTTACTGTTTACAGGAGTAGCTGAAGTCAGAGAGAGTTCTCCTGTCTTACTGCTGACAGCTACAGTATGGCAGGACTGTGGTGCCTTAGCATACAATGATCAATCTCATTTCAGTTCATTTCACTAGAATTTAATTTTCACATGGCCCAGTGTGACCACATCCCACTAATTTCCCACTTGGATATTTTCTTAAAACAGAGAGACCAGTTGAAGATTCTGCAACTCCTGTTGGTGAAATAATGATAATAATTTACATTTATTAAGTGTGCCATTCTTCCCAAAGGACTACCCAAATGCTTTCCAAAATTTGTATATGCAGGAATCCCTTCACCAAGGAAAAAAAAAAAGTAGCTGCTTCATTGGCACACAGCAGCATTAGCACAACAGCTTAGGATACGGGATGAATCAAAGGTTTAATGTTATTACGTCTCTGTGGTTCTGTTATTGTAATGCCCAGAAGTCCCAAGAGGGACCATGCCCCTCTTGGGCTGGGTGAAATAAGTAGTAAGGTTATTGAAAGAGAACCAAGGACCAGAAAATGGTAAAAAAAAAATGCTGAAGGAAGAGTAGGAAGAAAAAAAGAGTGATAAACACACACATGAGCGCATAGATTTGAAAGACATGGTAAAGTCATGAGATTGGAAGGATCCTGTGGTGTTATCCCGTACACTCTTCTGTCCTAAGGCAGGTTCCTTTCTAACTATTTAACCACTAATAGACGCTTCTGTAACTTGTTCCTAATGATCTCCACTGATGGAGATTTTATAGCCTTCTGGGACAGCTGCTTCTTAGCCTGTGCTCTTCCCTTACCATTAACACGAACTTCAATGTTTCTTGCTGTAACTTAAACTTCTTACTTCTTGTCTTACACACAACAAAATCTTTGCAGACTGTCATTTCTTTTTGAAAATAACAAAGGAGATACAGCCATTAGTCATTGGACTTCCTACAGAGGTGTTAGGGTGGGGTTGTTTAACATCCGTGTTATAAGAAACACGTGTCGTAAGATGGGATCTAGAGAAGGACATGCATGGGGCCACCTCCCTCCGTGGAAGGCTGTGTGGAAAAGGTGCTCATGGAATGAGCGGGCAGAGGGTTGGAGGATGCCAGGTTGGGATTTGCAGTCCTGTGGGAAAAGTGAGTCGTGTGGAAGGGTGATGGATCTTGGTTTAAGACCAGGTGTGCCTGTCTTCACTTTTGTAGACCAGTGAGGAAATGTAGTTTAATAGTCCATAGGAAACGAAATCAGCAGGTGAAATGACTGAAGCACAGAGCTGAAGTGGACATTGTGGCAGCAGCACCAGGGAGGACTGACAGGAGAGTGGCTGCAGCAGTGAAAATAGGCGGGGGGGGGGGGGGGGGGGGGGGAGGTTGTGTTGGTCAACAGCATGGGCTTAGCTAAGCAAGGTCCCTAGGAAATGCCATGTAGGCACAGGTTTCTGGAGAAACTAAAAATGGCCACTACACCATGGGTCTAAATGACTGAAAGGTTAATGACATTATCATCAGGCTGAGGAAGATGGAGAGGGGTCTGGGAAAGGAAAATTAGTAGCTTTGTGCTAATGAGCTGGTGCCAGCAGTACCTCTGTGAGGAGAGTTTGCTGATGCAGGTGGGGATACAGGGCTGGAAAGAATAAAGGTACCCTGCAGATACCAATTTGTGAGCATTCAGAAAGAATATGTGTATTGATCTGGAGCTCTAGTTCACAAATATGAACAGATAGAGAAAGCTAAAAATCATTTCTTCTCTCTTATTTTCTCCTACAAGAAAAGCAGTTTTAGGTGTTAGTGTCCTCTCTACCGAGTCTCCTGCACCCTCCTCTTCTTTGACCTGATTTGGAGCACTGCTTGTTTGCCAGGCAGGAGTCGTCCTTCCAGTTCTTCCTCCACAAAACACACTAACCTCTATCCTGGCAGTGCGCAACTAGTAGTGTACAACAGAATGTGATCTTTGGAGTATTTGCCCTGAAATGAGATCTGTAGAGGGACTAAGTAGATGGCACTGAAAAATTTAACGAGTTTTAAAATTTCCCTTCCTTTCCCTTCTCTTTCCTTCAGTTACTTGGGACTGAAGGATGCTTTGCATTTCACAGGGAGTGCTCAGGGGAACCCAGCTGAAGGGCAAAGTGCATCCCAATACCCAGAGCTCCTTCTCCTCCGAGACTACCTAGTTACGCATTAAAACTAGCTTTGAACTGACCCATGTCCCATCAACATCTTTTGCACTTCTTTAATGACAAAACTTAGCAAGGCAGATTTGAGCTTCACCTCTGCAGACCCTGATCCACATTGTTTAAGTAGAATATTTTTTTGTTTATGCTGCAGGCTAAACAACTAGGTTTACCTAGGGTGTCTTGTTAAAATGAGCCATCTGTGGCAGCTGTGGTAATTATACCCAGACTACTGTACCTTTCATGCAGAGCTCTTAGATTTGTGTTGAGACTTTGAAAACAAGAGGAACAATGGCACAAGGGGAAAGAAAATACCTCCTTAGCGTGAAAACTATCATGAGGTCTTCCTTTCTTTCCTTTTCAAGTCTTTCCTGGATTAACCACAATCCTCAAGGTGATCCATGGTTGTTCCCTGTGACAAAGGACTACAAAACTATCTGAAGGCCAAGACCAGATGCCGGTCTGAGGCAGGTTTTGCACTTCCTCTTCATCAGTAAATGCTTGCTCACACTTCGCTTTGGCGAGCCAAGTGAATCCCTTATTAGCGCTGCTCTGAAACCTGGGCTATGTAAGCACAGTGCCACAAGCCCACCACAGCAGTTAGCCTCTTGCCCAGTTTTGATTCACTTCACCCATTCTGAAGGCCTCTCCACTAGCACAACTTCTGCAGTAGCTGCAGGGGGATTTGCTCCCCTGTTCCTAAAGCCATTAGTGCTGCTGTGAATATGAAGCAGGAATTACTCCAGAGCAATGCCAGGTATTTCCTCCTCTCCAGGCGGGGGGCCTGAGCACACTGCCCTGGGGAGGGTCAGACCTTTGAAATCAGTTGACTTTCCAGTGCTCCCAGGGAGATCGTAGGGCTTAACAGCAAACTTCTGCATGGCATATGCTAATTCTCCCTCCTTTTCTCTCTTTAAAAGTTCTCCAATTAAACCACATGTTGTCTTCATGCAGTAGTTACTGAATAGTGAAGTATCTGAAAACACATGATACTGGATGATGCTTTGAAGGAAATAGGGAGACCTTTAAACTTCCAAGCCTGTAAATGCTACCAAACTTGATGATTTTTATCTCTAATCTTCTCCTTGCTAAAACATACATTTGAACGAAAAAAAAAAAAAATAAGAAAAGAGAGGTTGTGGGAATAAGCGTTGGTGTTATCAGATGGAACTGACAACAGCAAAAGCAGCCATTGATTCTTTGAGCTTTTATGCAATATAGAATATTGTCACATACTACATTTGTATTTTTCACTGTGGGTTTTCATATGCTGTAGGAACAGTTCAGTCATAAGAGTCAGTCAAGTTAGCATGGCCAGGAAAGAACAATAGTCTTGATTCACGTCTGCTGCTTGTGGCACCACCGCGGCAGAAAGTCTGCCTGAGCCGGGGGGGAGGTCAGAGCGGTGCAAGGTTCACAGCCCTTGCTGACTCCCTAAATGAGCACAGCTGATCTGGAAAAATGCTGTCACCAAAACAGAGAAGGGTGTTCTCATTCTCCTTAGCCCTTGAGCAGTTTCCAAGTCACTAACAAGGCGTCTGCAGTATCAGGATGTGATTTAAGGCTCCTCTCCACAGGACGAGCCATCTAATGAGCATCTGCCCCATTTGGTTCAAGAGCGAATCAAGTCCATCCCGTTTGTTGTCTAAAAAGTCATGGATAAATAGTCCAATAACAAACAGTATGAAGTAATTTCCTGAACAAACTTCCTGCACCCTGGTCTTTACCACAAGCTCAGATTTCTTGTGTGGGCTCAGATTTTAGCAAAGAATTACGGTATATTGCTTTCCATGAGAAGAATTTCCCACTTAACGGATCTCAGGACTCTATTAGACCCTTGGCTAATGGAAAACCATAAACCATCCCAGAGCTTTCTAGAACTCCATGGAGAGCTGAAAGTGCAGATATTTAGCCTCTTCAAGGGCCAGGGACTGACAGAGGACTCCTTAAAGAATGCCAAGCTAATAGAAGTTCCAAACAATTTTGCTTCAAACAATTTCCAAAGGAAGAGATTACTATATTAACATGAATATTATTTAATGGCAGCATTAACTCTTCTTCGGTGCTGTTCTCTTCTGTTTCTCTGCTTGGTTGTATCTGCCACTAAACTCAGGATTGTGGGCTGGCTTTTTTTTTTCTGGGCATGGGTTTTTTTGTGCTACATCTTTGTGGCTAAGTGTTTGGCTGTTAACATCGATCGGTGCAGCTGTGAAGCAGTGCACCTTGTCACACGTGGTCCCGAAGGTGTGCAATGCAGCTGGACCCAGATATGCTTTGGCCACCCCTGTTCTTGTCCTTGTCCCACCCTCTATGCTATAAGCAGTCATGAGTTGGCTCAGACCTACCAGACTGTATCTCTGCCACTTGGGACCTCTCCAGTCGCTGGCTCCACACACTTCTGCACTGGCACTGTGTCAGGGCAAGCTCACATCATCTATTAACACATCTGCACCTTGTCCACAAGTCAGAGTGGAGAAATGGGTCCTACTACTACTACAACATCTCATCAGGCATATCCCATGTATTTCAATTCACCGTAGGCACTGCAGACTTATGCATCATTTTTCACTTTAGCATATATATGTCACTTAATGTTGGAGAGGTCCTGTCTGTTAGTAACTGGTGCTTTTTGAATGGTTGCTTGTGAGCCTTTTTTATTTTAATATTTCTCAACTCATCCCCTCCTAAAACAAACTCAGATTCATTCATTAAAATTTAGGCACTAAGATTCCATAGAGACAAACCCCAGAGAGGACTGATAAATTACACAAATAAGCTGTATTTATAATACCTCTGATGCCTCCAAATAGGCATTTTATAGAAGAGAAGCTCCAGCAAACTGATAAATCTATTCTCTGATACTGCTGCTAAGTTGCATTTCAATACCTGAAACCATCTGTTTGATACAAGCATACACTTAGCATAATATGAATACCTTAGCACACGGGTACCTTAGCACAGCGCATCCCCTCATTTTCTCATAACCAGCAATTATAGCCCAGGCAGAGAGGAGCGTGTGGCGGGCTGAGAAGGAGGGAGGAGGAGAAACATATAAAGAAGATGGATTCTTTTTTTTTCCTTAATCTGTGCGAGTCTGACAGAGCATATGAAGATCTGTAAGCCACAGAGTGCCAGTGAGACAGAGACAGAGACACAGACAAAATTATTTCCTTTGATGGGTCTTGCAGTTTGGAGTAGTGGCTGCCTTATTCACAAGACTTTTTTTTTTTCCCCAGATGCCCGCCCAAGAACCATTCAGCTACATTTATTATTCTGTCAAATACAATGTGCAATAAAGAGCCAGTCTCCCCTATGATGGGTACCTGTGTTCATAGCTTCACAGTGAAACACATAAATCACATGTGAAGGGCAATGCACATGTGCTTTTTGTTTCTTATATCACCTTTTATTATCTTAGGACTGAAAAGTTAATAACCCAGTGGGTAATCACGCCATTATCAGTTTACATTGTAGTAAAGCCCATTCAAATGATGATTACATATGTTAATGAGTGTCGTTATAATGCACTACACAGTACATTACCTTCAATAAATATAATTGTTTATGCACTTTAATGAGGGGATATAATGCCCCCAAAACTAATGGCATGGACTGAATTGTGATTTATTGCTGGAAAACTTTGCCATTAAGAAAGGAAATCTCACAAACCCTTTCATGTTTATCTAACTTTTTTCCTTCTTTAAACCTGCCACTCATCTCTCCCTCCTTCCGCTTGCAAGGGGAAAATAGCTGTAAGACACTTCAGCGGTGTTCCTTGTCAATGCCTTCCTCCACCTGAAAAAGCAGGAGGTGGGTTCATTTAGAAGGTTTAATGAAGATCATTATGTTTACTCCTTAGTAAGGTTTAATGTGTTATCTGGCAACAAAACTGATAACACGTCAGAATTTTGGCTACACATCAAGCAAGGGGAAGTAAAAATGTTGGTTGTTAAACTACAGACTAGGAATAGAAAATAAGGTTAAAGATGACATTTTGGCCAATGGTCCTTCATCTAGCTATAGAATAGTCACAGAATAGTTGGCTGCGTGGAGCATTCAAAGCTCTCCAGCTGGGAATGAAGAAAACTAGAGGTGAAATGCCACCTGATCTCTTCAATCTCTAGGTGCTTTCTTTTCCAGAGGAGTGAGATAAAACCTTTCTATGTGGACTCAATAAGAAATGACAAAGAGACAGAGAATGCTAAACCAGGCAGCACTGTGTACCCGGCTGAGGGTGCAGCAGGCTGAGTGAGATGAGCTATCAGCAACTAAACTGCACAAGACTAGAGTTTCCTCTTTAATTTCCCTCCACTTGGTTTCCTTCCTGAATGGCACCGCTGTGACATTTCCATTACCGGTGAAAAGTAGTGTGCTTTGTACGGTAGTCTCTGCTCCGATTGAAGTCGGTGGCAAAAACTCCCATTGATTTCAACAGCACAAGCAGCGATCTAGCTGCGGGGGCACGGTCGCTTCTGCAGAGAATTTGCATGCAGTGTCTCCTAATTTTGCTCTCTCATCAGTGTTGGAATTTAAAAAAAAAAAAAAAAAAAAAAGAAAAAAGTTTCCTCGTGTCTTAAAGAATAAATAAAATGCTGAAATTTAGAACAAATAATAACAGGAATTCCTCTAAATGCTATTAAAATTCAGGTGGAACGGCAGGGAACGGGTGAAAGCTGTATGTGATGGACTCGTACGAACTGAAGTAGTTTCTTGAGGTATGTTCCTGAATACATGTACACACTAATTACTTGAGAAACTTTCCAAGGATCACAGTCATGTTCCAACTAGTTTGAAAGTCAGTAGTGTAAAAAAACTTTGACATTGAGATGCAATTTGTGGTAAGATCTAATTAATTTTTTTGCTCCTAAGAATAATTTATTATTTACACTTCTTATTATATATGTATTTTAGCTTCATTAGTCTGCAATGCTGGAAAAAATTATACCTTCAAGTCCTATTTATCAAATTAATGGTGCAATTTCATAGTGACACATTCCACATTCATTAAACCAAGTACAGTAAAAATGCATTTAAATTAGATTAGTGTGATGTAATAACGATTCCAGTGTACGGGGTGATATTCTAGCAGTAAAGAAACACCCGGATTGAGTTGAAAGCAACTTTGAGATAATTTTTCAAAATTGATTTTGGCACCGGTTTAAGCAAAAGAATAAGGGCTAATGTCTTTCCTCCCATAGCTTGCTCCACGTGGGAGTGCAGGGTCCTGGGTGGAATAGTGGGAAACGAGTGGAAGCCACGCATGCTCTGCAGAAGGCAGCTTTGTCAGCCCTGCGGAACGCCGCAGAGGGATGCCTGCCTGAATTCTCCTTTTACCAGGGCTGACCTCTCGTGCTGCCACAGAAGCTGCTACCTGCTCCTTGAAATCCTGACTTTCTGGGATGTTTTATTTCCCACAGAGGCTGATAAAGGCTCACACATCTGTGCATCCATGTGGATGCACATGCATGCGCGGTGTCCTGGATGCAGGACCTCTCGGAGGTTCCACCCGTGCTCTTTTGCCTCCTGGATTACTGCTGTCTGGCAGCGTGTGAGCCCTCTCCTGGCCACAGGGGCTGGGTGAGTATCAGTCCAACGTCATCCATCCCAGAGATCCCAACCACAGAGCAAAACAGAAGCTCTAGGTGGGTGCCAAATTCACTCTCCATGTGGGACCTATAAAAGCTTAAGCCCTCCTGCCTCCCCGAACCACATACACACCCTGCTTCAATGACCCTGCTGTGAAACAGCCCGAAACTCCCGTCACCTCGCCATCATGCCCTTTAACACCAAGTTTTAGTTTGGTGTGTTCCCTGTAGCTTAACTTTCCTGGCTTAGGCCAAAGAGTGGGATTCCCTGGTAAGGAGCAGGTTGATGGAGGTTGCTGGTCAAGGAGTAAATCAGCAGGAATCCATGTCCCGAAACTCCAATTGAGTCAGTCGGGGGCTGCACATCCCCCTTCTCCACATGCTGATGCTCTTACAGCCTTTGCAGCCCAACAGAGGAGTTTTTTCGACTGGCTGACACTCAACCCCACATCGCTCCAATATCACATTAAAGAAGCAAATTAAATCAGAATAGCTCCTTAATAAAAAAATCTTTCTTCCGAGCATCCATAGGGAGTTGTGTATTGTGTGTATCTGTCTTTCAGACTGTAAGCCTTCAGGGCAGTGACTATCTTTATTTCTGAAACACAAACAGTATTAAAACACCATTGGCACTTAATAAATCAGCAAAACTACAATTGTTACATAGGCCTCTCCGTGAACCATCAGCTACCTTGACACATTAACAAAAACATGTCCTTTGCATTTTGGCATGTGGCTTGCGGGGGGTGTGCAGTGTGACGGCAGGCTGAGCACGCTAGATTTTGGAGGATGCTATTTGCTCACTGAGGAAGCTCTGGATGGTTGCAGGCATCACTGTGGAGACCAGCTCAAACACTTCTGTCCTGACCCAGTTCATTCTCCATCTGGTATCTCTTGAGCTGAGGTGCAAAGAAAGGTGGGAAAGATTGATGCAAGACTACTAGGGCTTCTAGTTTAGAGGATTTTGTGTTAGCAGGGGTTATCGAATACTTGCACTGTGGTGGCACAAGGTTGGGCTAGCCAGGGTTGGTACAATCCTGACATAAAAGGCAGTGCCCTGCGGTCATTTCTAAGAGAACTGACTTTTCTATGGGCTATAGAAAAGAGCTGGAGCTGAGCTACACTGGCTTTAAATCAATGAGCAGGGGAATGGCAATAGGGTAGGAAATTAAGACTCTTCTGGACTGAGCTGGATGTGCATTAATAGCAAGGTAACTGCTGCATATCTGAAGGACTACATCAGCCCTTAATAAACCCAAATGTCATTTACAGACTTAGACCTAGAGATACCCTTGCCAAAAAAAAAAAAAAAGACCAAAACCCAAAAAAGGTTTAAAATATTTTCCCTGAAAGATCTGCTAAAAAGGTGAGTTGAATCACTGTGCACAAATTCATGTATTAATATAAACAATTAAGCTTGATTAAAAAGAAATCAGTTTTGCCTCTGGCCTGACTGACCTCAAATTTCTAAGGGCTGCTTTTCCAGTCCTAAGGGCCTGAGCTATGTGTCCTTTTGACTTCAGCTTCTCAGCCTGTCATCCCCAGGCATATCCTTTCTTCCACGCTTCTCTGTCCCCTTCTTCCAGTGGATATAAGCTTATTTAAACAATTAAAGTTGTATGCCCCTACAGCCTTCTTCAGAAAGCAAGGGGCAAGATACAACCAAGTCAGCCTGAGCACTCGGAGACAAGGACAGCAAATAAAATAAAATGATTGCTTAAAGAATAATTAAAAAAAATCAAAACTAAGCTGAAATTTGCATTTGCTCATCTATCTCAATTGAAGATTTCTGCTACCATGCACCATATGGTGCTGTGTGAGGCTATAAATACTCTGCTCTCCCAGACCTGTTTCTAATGGCATTTCCCATCAGTAAACAGGTGGTCCTGGCTTCTCCTGTGCCTCTGAGCTCAGAAAACTTGAGCGGGTACCTTCGTGCACCTACGAGAAGCAAACGCAAGTTGTCAATGGGCGTATTTCCCTTGCACCGGCGAGCAGCTGTATTTCCACAGCGTACGCAGGACGGCAGAACACACATTATAACATGCAGCTATGGCAGTTTTCTTCCTCCATTCTTCTACCTAGCATCTTTGTGCCCATCAGCAGGGCTGATCCAGCATCCAGAGGCTCCTCCTCTCTGGATCCTTCGCTGTGGTTTTGCAGTGTCGAGCACCATGGGACCTCCCTGGCTGCTTTTCTGCTATTCTCTGTAGGACAAGGGACCAGCAAATGCATCCCCACAGGGCAAGCATTTTGCCTTGGGGGAAGCTGAGAAATCCATCAAGAAGTATGAATGCCACCCGGAAAACCTCGAAAGGTCTTGCAAAAGTCTTGCTTTAAAAGATCTCTGGGCTTTACCGGTTTCAGTGGCAAATTTCTGTGCTGTTCTCCTGTAGGATCCTAAGCATGGTGATGGAGTGCAGACTGCAGTCTGCTGCGACCTGGGGCCTTCATGCCCTCTCTGCATTTATTTAGTGGGCTGGAGTTTGGTTACTATTCCCCGGCACACTGAGAAGGAGAAAAGGGAAGTGCTGTAGGTAGTGCCAGGGTGTACTTTGTGAGCCTAATCTGAATATTGCCTGACAAAGGCACTATCAGCCCAGTGCCTTAGACTGGGGACAGTCTCAGGCTCAGGCTATTCGTGTCAGGTGATCACATTTCCAAATCCATTGCAATGGTTCACAAATATCAAAAGGTCAATATATTGTTTATACCACATCAGTGATGCTAGGGGGAATAACAACCTTCAGTAAATCCTATTATTTTCACAACTATACTAATAACATGAGAAACTATAGATATAATAAAAGTTTATATCTATAGTTGCTCTGCAGACACCTCCTCTGGTATGGTATAAATATAATATATGAGACTTGGCGGTGTAATACAGTTTTTATTTCAATTTTTTAGGGATGGCCATGCACATCCATAACTCATGAAAATAAAAAGTGTATTACACTGCCAACTGTTACATATTCCCTAGTAAAGCAAAAATGGCAAGATAAATTTTATTTTTCTCTTCTCCCCACCAACAAAGTGTCTTGCTGATATGGTGATGATGAAGTGTTAGAATAAATATTATTTATCCGAACACTTTCTATGCAATAACCATGTCTGTCCTGTCTATTTGTTGGTCCTGTCTGTCTGTCAAATGTTAGATACTTTCTTTTTTCCCTGCATGTTGGCTTTGGTTTTAATTTTTATGCCGCAGTGCTTGCTATTATTCTCCTCAGGAATGAGGGGAAGAGAGATTGTGTCTTCCCATGTGCTGCTCTGGATTTTTCTCAGACACATTCTATTTGGGTCTTAAGAGCTCTAACATCTGTGTGGGACCTGTGTGTTGGCTTGGTAGCACAGGCAGCACTTCTTCAAGATGTGCAAAATAATGTAAATGAAGAAGTATCCCAGCTGTGTGTTGTGCGTAAGTGGAACAAGAGGTGAAAAAGCCTATGATTCATAGGTAGGGATGGGGAAAGAATTAGAAACTCAAGTGCAGCAGGCTAAGTCTCCTATACCTAAGAGAAGTGGAACAAATATGTCACTCCCATACTATAAGAAGGGAAAAAGCAATAAAATCCCAGTTTATAAAGATGGTGTTACATTACAGTCAGCTCTAGAGCATCCACACAGCAATGAATCAGGTGGCAGATTAACTGTGCTGGGCTTGTAAGGACACACAGTGTGGTGCTGCATGGAGTAAGAGCAGATCCAGGACCGCCGGGCACTGGGGTTGGGAGACCTCCACACACAGCAGAGTGGCCAGGCAGGGTCCTGCCAAGTTGAGAGCTGTCTACATGCTGCGCTGCTGCCATCAAAGCTGAGCTGCCTCCTGCAAAGCTCTCTTGAGTGTCTCTGCCCTCTCCCCTCTGGGAACTTCAGATTGGGGTGCAGTGTCTTATTCAATTTTTAACAAGCCAGCCCAGCAACAGAGGATGTGTAAGGTCTGACAAGCTGCTCCTCCATCCATGGGGCAGCCACTAGCCTTTCCTTAAGGCTAGAACAGGAGTAAGAAACCTTAATCCCTGGGAAAGTCCCCTTGGTGACACTGGTGCCAACCACCATTTTCCCTCAGCATGTCTAATTGATTAACATAATTAAATTAAACTCAGACAAATGTTCCCAATGTGTATTTAGTTTGAAATTTGGTGCTTCTGTGTCAAATGTGAAGTAACTTGTCACTTGTAGGCTTTTCTTAAGGGTGTTAGTTGGTATCATAAAATTATGGCTTTCTCTTAAAAATTACAAATATTTGATTTCTCCTTTCCTTTCCTTTCCTTTCCTTTCCTTTCCTTTCCTTTCCTTTCCTTTCCTTTCCTTTCCTTTCCTTTCCTTTCCTTTCCTTTCCTTTCCTTTCCTTTCCTTTCCTTTCCTTTCCTTTCCTTTCCTTTCCTTTCCCCTCTGTCTTTCTCTCCCTCCCACCTCCCTCCCCCTCCCCCCCTTTCATATCTCTCTCTCTTCCAATCCATCTCCACCTCCACTCCACCACCCACCCCCTCCCCCCTCTGTGTAAAGGGATATCAGGAAACCTTAGGTCAAAGACCAAGGGATGCTGTGTCAACCGCCACATGAAAGAATCAGAAATTTGAGCTTCCCTTCTCTGCACACAGCCTGGGTTCTCAGCTTGTATGGAAATCTGCCGGCACCATCAGTGTTTATGTCTCTCTCCTGCACAACACACATCCACTGCCTCCTCACCTGGATTCCTAACCTGGAGTTGGGATGGGAAAAAGGAGTTCACACTGTACAAATGTAGAAAAAAGAACTTCCTGGCTCTGTAGAGATACTACACACATACACAGTGATCAACAACGACCATCTGATTCCCTTCAAAACACGTGTATAGAGACACATGCACAAGACAAGGCAAATGCAGGGTTTCCCCCAGCCCAGCTGATGATACGGTGTCCATTACAGCCCCAGCATACTAATACCAGACCACTGCACAGGTGGGAGGGAGGTGCTTGAGGGCCAGTGAACACAGAGTTTTATCAGTGTGGCACAATTACAGAAACACCTGGGCTAAATAACTTTGAGTGTTGATCCACTGTGAAGAGTCAGTGCTCAGTAGCCCTCAAAATTTCTCATTTCTTACCTGCAGTGGGGTGGTCTTGTAGTTGAGCAGCGGTTGCACAGAACTTCCTAAATGTTCTTCTTTCTTCTCCCTTAGAATGCCTGTCACACAGACGCACAGTCACTAAATTGCCACCTTCCCGTCTCTGCATTTTTCTTTTCATTTTTCTTCTTCTTGTGCAGTGAAAGACGTTAGGGATGGAGTGATAAAAACATATGATAAACCAGCATCACTAGGGAAATCTGTGCCTTGGAAATACAGGGACGAAGTCTGTGCTCAAGCAAACTTTTTATGGATGACAGTGAGTTACGCCTCATGACAAAAGGCAAAGGACTCCTTAAAACTGCACCGGCCTAATTAAGGTCCTGGTTCAGCTAGAGTGCCTAATTTAAAACAGATGACTCAGTGTTGATGGTGCTGCACTTTAAGTTGGGTACCTGCCTAAGTACTTGGCTGAACGAAGCCTAAGCAATGTATCTTTAAATGAAATAGCAGTGGAATACAACAGCCATTCTAACCACTATATATAATTGACTAAAAAATCAAATCACTGAAAAAGGTGCTGCACTTACAGTGAAATATAATAAATAAATGACTTACAGATTGCCAACATGACAGTCTGCAGCAGAGCAGAACTCAGAGAATTCAGCTCCCATTTGAATTCATGGGAAAGCAGGGACTTTTGAAACTGCTAAGTTAACCAAAAATATATATTGTTAAAACCAACAAATTTATTTTTCTGTTTGAGAGTCCCTGTTTTGCTGTACAGAAGAATAGGATCTGAATTCTCTGATTCTTCAGCATCATAAAATCTGGAGTGCCTGCTTGGGGAGGTGTCAGGAAAATATTGGTTCCCATTCTAGGCTTACGTTATATTTACACTGTGGCTCACTGAAATACTAAAGCAGTGAGAGATATTATAATTAACCTCTTCAATTTTTCCCTTAAGAAG
The DNA here is from genome assembly GCA_027574665.1 of Rhynochetos jubatus. NCBI lineage: Eukaryota > Metazoa > Chordata > Aves > Eurypygiformes > Rhynochetidae > Rhynochetos > Rhynochetos jubatus. The sequence goes on from CM050648.1 coordinate 49,842,952, forward strand.
TATCTGGTTCAATCAACTGTCAATCAGCTCTCCCACTTCCTATTAGAATGGAGGCTAATATGCAGGACTGATAAATGAGTTCAGTGAAAGAGGAGAGGCAATACCGGGCTATGAATAGGACAGGGTGGTAAATATTAAGTATGTTTTATGTAACAGCAGGTTTCCAAATGTTCTGTGGCTGCTTTTCAGCTATATCGGTCCTCACTTTTGGTGCCCCTGGTTCTAAGGGCACACACAGTTATTGATGCAATTGTATGCCCACTCCTGCTTCATGGGAGCAGTTTAGGTCCCTGGAACTGATTTGCAGATGTCTAAACCTGATGCTCAAAGGTATGCGGCCATGTAGCTGTCATTGATGCCGTCGGGTGTTAGGCACTTAAAAACAAGATGGGTGATCAAATTTCTTTACTAAACGCTAAAATGATTTGAATTGTGCAATAATAAAAAATGTCAGAGCTCAGTGCTTGAAATATTATCCTTTTATCTTAGAATTTCAACTTTTATAAATGTAGGTCTATTCACAGTCCCTAGTGTTGCAACTGACTGCATTATTTATTATTTATCATTATTAATTATCACAATGTATTATTTATGCCATGCAATAGGTATGCACAGTATTTTGCCAAGAAACATCCCTCACTCTTACATTTATTAATTTCTAGAATATTGCTATGCTGTTTGATTTGGAAGCGAATCAAAACATACCTAGATATTTAAATGAGTGACAGTGAAAAGATTCAAAAGGTCTCCTGTTTCCAGTTGTGAGAATCAGGCGGCAATCTGGAGTCCTCTTCGAGGTCGCTGCTCTCCTTTCCAAACCTTGATACTCATCCATCAGCAAGAGGTGTCTGGCCTTTGGACTTAGTCTTGCACCCTAAGAGCACTTCCCTGGTCCTTCTGAAGCCACAGCATAGAACACTGCATCTGGGCTGCAGCTAAGGGTCGCACGTGGAAATAAATTATCTGATTGTGGGCATCCACTTACTGGTATTATGATTTCCCTTAGGTTTATTGGTTCCTAAGTTGCACCCAGTATTTCTCAACAAGAAGAGGAGCCACTACTATATTAGTCTCTGTACACACATAGTGAGAATAAGGCGCCCAGAAGGGCGTTTCAAAGTTTGTGGAGATTAATACTGACAGAAGTATAAATAAACAAAACAAACCAAAGCCTCCAACAAGGCAGGATTTTCAAAACTGACCTTGTTCTGCAATGTGCCTACAGACCTAAAGCAGTTTTGGTAGTCTCGTATTACAACACAAATAGCTGTTATCTATAAATTAATTTGTGAGTAACAAGGCTTTGTCTTAGAGTTATGGCAATGGGTGAGGTCTCAGAAAATTTAACGTCAGGAACTGAACGCAGGATGAGAAGAAAGCCCTGGAGGTCAAAGGCCTCCCAAACCTGCCCTTATTATTTGTTATTATATCCAAACTGTGCTACTTAATGACTCCTTTTATAAATAAGAGAAGCACAGTTGTAAATACAGAGACCTTCTGCTCCAGGGAGCTCACCATGCACAAAGATGGAGCAGGCTGGTGAAAGAAGCTAGAGGTGCAGATTAAGCACACCTACAAAACTGCACTGCGTTTTCTACATATGCAAAAAAGCTATAATCAGCTATATTTTTATCACCATCAGAAATCAAAATCCAGCAGAAAGAAATGTACTGAAAAAAGGGGGAAGGTTTTTAAAATTTGCTTATATGTATGTTCAACAAACAGGATGTAAATAGACAGGATCTTTTTCTCCTGTTACTGCTTAATAAAGGTTTATTGGCATAGCCTTCCAGGTAAAGCACCTTTTAATTATAATAATATTCACTCATAAGTCAATGGGAAAACCTTCAGACTTTTGTGAACTGGATCATTCAAGCTCTGCTCCAAGACATGAGGCTAAGGATGAATTTTGAAATGTCCCCCCTCAGGACTGGAGCTTCTGTAGCCCACCAGTAGTGCTGTGCGGTGAGCGAGAAGGCTGCATCTCTTCATCAGGGCTCTGAAGGTCAGGAGATGGCAGCGTGAGTTGATGCCTTAATGCTGAGCAGCACACATCGAGCTCTTTGCAAGGTGCCTGTATGGTCCAGCTCTGCACTGAGTCAGGAGAGAGGTAATTCCTCCTGGAGTGGGTGAAGAGGTACAAACTAGTGAAGACAGCCAGAACTTTTGACGTTGACAGCTGATGCCACAGGAAAGTTGTTTCCTCCTGTGCTATGATGGCTTTGTGTCACTGCCTTCTGAAAAAATAAAATCAGCACTGAAACATACTACTGAGCTTCAGTTTCCATAAAAGTAGGGCAACAAAGTCCCATTTCCTTTATCCTGGTGGAAATCAGGGGCAGTTCTGCTGAAAACAGCGATGTTACAAAGATGCAAAACTGGGCGAAGACTAGCAACAACACAATCTCTCCGTGAGCTCCGCAGTTAATTCTCTAGCTCCAATAATGAAATCACAGAGATGTGCTAAAGCAGCAGGGGTCCTTAAACTTCTTTATCATCTGGGATCACATCTTAATAGAAGGACTGACTGATGAACACTTCCCTTCCCATTCTCCCATCTAAAAAGATCACCTCCTCTTCCACTTCCTATCATATATCCTCCCTGTGGCAAAGCAATAGCAATTACAGGAATATTAGGGAAGTAATTAATGTATTTTAGCTGTCTTCTAATGAAATTCAGCAGCTGAAAAAAAGGGATAAGAGAAAATAAAGTGTAACCTGTTATCTCTACCACATGCCGCAGTTTGGAGACTTGTGTATTGGAAGTCAGAAAAACGTTTGCACCCATTTAACACTATTAGTTAGCCTGTCCCATGTATTGCCGGATGGATAATACCACATAAAAGGTTCACACTTGTAAAATGAAGCTGATTTTTGATTAAGAGATCTGATAAGTGAGACGGAGCAATTTCTGTTAACATTACAGCCACATGGACATGGATTGATTTCCTGGAGCTTCCTTCAGCCTGGCTGAACAGAGCTTTGGCTGGAACTCCGGAAAAAAAGAATAGTTTATGACCTTTGGAAGAAGAAGCAGGCAACTCAGGAGGACTACCAGGATACCTTGAGGTTATGCAGGAAGAAAATTAGAAGGGCTTCATGCCTTCTTTGCCTCAGTCTTTAAAGGCAAGACCAGTTGTTCTTGGGGTATTTAGCCCCCTGAGCTGGGAGACAGGAACAGGCAGCAGAATTAAGCTCCCATAATCCAAAGGGAAATGATTAGAACCTGCTGCACCACTTAGACACACAGAAGTCTATGGGGCCAGATGGGATCCACCCAAGGGTACTGAGGGACCTGGTAGAGGTGCTCACCAAGACACTTTCAATCACCTATCAACAGTCCTGGCTAACCGGGGAGGTCCCAGTCGACTGCAAATTAGCAAATGTGATGCCCATCTACAAGAAGAGCAGGAAGGAGGATGCAGGTAACTACAGGCCTGTCAGAAGGTTATGGAGCAGATCATCTTGAGTGCCATCAGATGTCATGTACAGGACAACCAGGCGATCAGGCCCAGTCAGCATGGGTTTGTGAAAGGCAGGTCCTGCTTGACAAACCTGATCTCCTTATGTGGCAAGGTGCCCTGCTTAGTAGATGAAGGAAAGACTGTGGATGTTGTCTAGGTAGACTTTAGTAAAGCTTTTGGCATTGTTTCCCACAACATTATTCTGGAGAAGCTGGCTGCTGATGGCTTGGACAGGTGCACACTTCGCTGGGTAAAAAGCTGGCTGGACGGCTGGGTCCAAAGTGCTGTGGTGAATGGAGTTAAATCCAGTTGGTGGCCAGTCACAAATGGTGCTCCCCAGGGCTCAGTACTGGGGCCAGTTCTGTTTAATATCTTTATCAATGACCTGGACGAGAGGATTGAGTGCAACGTCAGTAAGTTTTCAGACAACACCAAGTTGGGCAGGAGTGTTGATTTGCCTGAGCATAGAAAGGATCTACAGAGGGATCTGGACAGGCTGGATCGATGGTTCAAGGCCAACTGTATGAGGTTCAACAAGGCCAAGTGCCGGGTCCTGCATTTGGGACACAGCAACCCCATGAAATGCTACAGGCTTGGGGAAGAGTGGCTGGAAAAATGCCTGGCAGAAAAGGACCTGGGGGTGTTGGTTGGCAGCCAGCTGGATATGAACTGGCAGTATGCCCAGGTGGCCAAGAATGCCAGTGGCATCCTGACTTGCATCAGGAACAGCGTGGCCAGCAGGACTAGGGAAGTGATTGTGCCCCTGTACTAGGCATTGGTGAGGCCATACCTCGAATCCTGTGTTCAGTATTGAGCCCCTCACTACAAGAAAGACATTGGGGTGATGAAGCATGTCCAGAGAAGGGCAATGGAGCTGGGGAAGGGTCTGGAGCACAAGTCCTGTGAGGAACAGCTGAGGGAATTGGGGTTGTTTAGCCTGGAGAAGAGGAGGCTCAGGGAGACCTTATCACTCTCTACAGCTACCTGAAAGGAAGTTGCAGAGAGGTGGGTGTTGGTCTCTTCTACCAAGTAAGAAGCAATAGGACAAGAGGAAATGTTCTCAAGTTGCACCAGGAGAGGTTTAGATTGGAAAACAGGAAAAATTTCTTCACCAAAAGGGTTGTTAGTCATTGGAACAGGCTGCCCAGGGAATTGGAGTCACCATCCCTGGAGGTATTTAAAAGACCTGTGGATGAAGTGCTTAGGGACATGGTTTAGGTCTTTTCCACCCTAAACAATTCTATGATTCAAACTCTCCCCTCTTGCAGTTTCTTCTGTTCAGGTCCTATTGGAAGTGGTCTAGATGCATTTACCTGTCTGCAGTCGACAGCTCAACCAGAGGGGTCAACAGAACATCTGCTCACTCAGTTGAGTTTTTCACCACCTTGCACCATATTATAATAGCAGAAGACCAACAACTGTAATAGGCCATGGAGAGAGGGAGAGTACAAGAAATCACAGATATCATAAAGGTTGTTGGCATTAGTCCATCAGATTGTTGCTAGATAAGAGTGACACAGCTGCACCATGCGTCACTATTCTTGCTGGATTTCCCTTGGCCTGCTGTCATGCTACAGGCTCTGTCTGGGTGCATTACTGTGCAGTTCTCAGTGTCTTTGCCCTGAGACATCAGGTCTTCTTTCCAAAGAAACATCCCTCCTTTAGGCTCTGACCTTTACAGCTATCCAGCACTCTGCAAGTGTCAAACAGAAATTTCTAGGTGAGTGTTCTTCTCTTTGTATTAGTTTTCTGCGGTCTGCTTGCCCAGCCCTCTCTGAAACCTCCCCCAAGATCAGCACTGCTGTGTGAGTGCTTTTAATCCAGGCCTTGTAATAGAGAACTCAAATCCAGCTGCTACAGGCAAGAACGAATTTTCACCTGTGCTCCAGTGTGAGAGCAAATTGCCTTATCTGCATGGGAGCTCAGAAAGGAGCTCTAGAAAGAGAGATACATCCCAATCCTCCTGTTCATGGAGTCAAATCAAGCTTTTAATGAGTCAGTGATTGTTTTTCCAGCCTTAAATCTGTGCATAGTTGCAATCTGTGCTTAGGCTGTGCACACTTTAACCTTCTTAGCTTGATGACCAAATACAAACTAAGGCAATAGTGAAGTTAAAAGGTTTCTCCTAAGGGTCTTCACAAAGACAGATATTTTTGTAAAGCAGATCCCAAAAAGCAAACCAGATATTTTTAAGCAGTTGAAATGCTGATATCAGAGACTCTCACCACACTGCAGACAAATAGCATGGAGCTGAAATGGGAATGAAAGTGTTATAATTTGTTGTTATTTGAAGTCAACATGTAAGTCTCCTAATGTAGAAGACCACCAATGTCCTAAAACTCTGTATGCAAAGAGCACTTATGGTAGCAACAAAACCTGGGGTATCTGTTATAACAAGTGCATTAATACGCAGCACACAGAGCTACCATTACAGCTATAGCAATCGCAACATCTCCCTCCTAAAATTTTAAGCCACTCTCCGGGACTGGAGGAGAGAATATGAAAGGCGTGAATGCTGGTCTACTCCAAGGACAGGTATGGCAACCCTGTGCTGCTTCCCTCCCGCCTCTCGTGCTTGCTGTCCCCACTGCACGGGTTGAGGCTGCATGCTGGTACCAAAGAGAATATGGAGGCAGCACTCATATTTTACCATCACAAGTTGCTGACTACAAGGACTGCTTGCTTTAAATGTATAACAGTGCTGCTCTCGTCATAAATCATACATTTTTGGTGAGCTACAAGGAAGAAAAAATCTTCACATCTCTGATGTACACTTTATTCATACTGGGTCACCGAGATATTTATAGGGACAAGATGTGTACTGGGTTATAAAACAAGAGACCCAGTTCATGAAAGGGACATGGAATGTAAAGTCAATATAATTTCCCTGTTTCTTATTCATTTTACAGTTTTAAAGAGTGTTCATAATGCTATTTTACCATGCTTAGGATGCAGTCAGACCAGCATGGGCTGCTGTACACATCCCACTCTACCTGAAGAACCACATGTCCTCTGGGAAGCTGGTCAGTGATTCAGAATATATGAGCAGTAGGTTGGTGAAAAAACTGATAATTCTTTAGAAAAAAGGTCCCAGGGAAGGCACGTCTTCCTGGGAGCAAAGCCAAATATCTGGCACGACCAACTTTTCCACTTACAAACAACTTGAGGTCAGAGATGTGCCCCAGAAAATCCATCTCTGGGGGAGGAAAGAGTAGCAGGGGTTCTTCATAACCAGCCACCACCCGCAGTAAGAGGTAAGGTACTGAGATGGCAAAAGGAGAGTCTGTGAGCAGCAGCAGAGCACAGAGGCAGGAGCTACCTGAGAGACAGCTGTAAAGCCCAGCAGAGGGGTGGGAAGGAGAAGCTTGTGGAGTGGGATGACTGATCACCTCTGAGGAAGCACCCAGCAATGACCCGACTGTTAGAGCTCCGGGGCTCCAGCAAGGGCATGAAGAAGCCACCTCACTGCCACAGGAGAAAGAGGAGGAGCTAAAAATACAGTGACCCATCCTCTTCTCCAGGTATAGATAGATACCAGGCAGAGGCTGAGTGAGCAGTGAGAGCCCCAAGAGGTAGCTGGTTATGAGCAGTGTGGGGACAGTCATGACAGTAAAGCCATTCCCATGCCACAGGGGCAGAAGAAGCAGCAGAATCATATTCTGATCCTCCAAATCAGCTCTTCAAGCCGCTCCCAAAAGATGCACTGGAAAATCATCCTTCTTCCCACCTTCTTAGGGACCCATCTCTTCCACTCAGGGAGACTGTGAGGTCTAGAGCCCAGTCCCACCTTGAGCCACCTCTGAAAGGCTGCTACACTGTACAATACTTTGCTTGTAATCCAGTCCTCACATCCAGCTGTTAGAAAACAGCAGAAAACCCTTAGTCACTGAGCTAAATGCTAACGTGTAGAAGGAAGACAATTTAAGCAGATGAGTAATGCATAAAAGTCTGGGAGACAAATACACAGCATATTATATCTCAGGACCAAGTGCAAGGAATTTTGTAATAGGCCCAGTTACATATATCTTGAGTAGTCCCTTTCCCTACCTATTTCCCCAATTTGCTATTGCTTAACTTTTGTAAAAGCAAAGTGAAGATTTGTCTTAAGGAGAGGCTTGAAGGAGAGGGTAGAAGCTTTGTCAATCAATCAGGAAGATGTCCCAAGCTTAAGAGACGCTATGAAAGAGAAGCTAATAAGTGTTAGTGCCATGCAGCACTGCAGATTCCACGTGAAACTCAGCAAAGTTTGTCTGTGTAAAAGTTCTTGACATGTACTCGTTCAGACCTGGAGCTGATTTGAATCAAAACTTAAAAGTGCAATTCTAAAGTTTATCAAACTTCAGCCCTGAAGTCTGATTCAGACAGGATTCTGATCAAAACTCCTCTTAAGTAGAAAATGCCATGTCACTCCAGCTCCACATGCCTCTTCAAATTCCTTTGGACAGTTTCCCATTACGTTATCTCATGTTCATCCCTTTGTCAAACCAAGCCTTGCAGCGCATCTGCTAGCAATAAGATAGAAACGTCAACGATTGGCTCCCAGCATCTTGACTTCCAAGTAGTTTCAGAAAGGACCCTTCACATCCCATGATTCTCTTTCTGAATTTTCAGCTGCTGTGCTTATCTCTTTCCCGAGAAACAGCGTCCCATAAGAACAGCACTCTCCTGCTTTAGAGATCTAGCCGTTTTCCTAGATACGCTCATTTCCTCTGCAGATACCACGGAGCTACTACGGAGTTGGCCAAAACGATAAGCAGATGCCGCTCAGCCCTGGTGTCTGGCTCTGCGACACTCTTGCAGGAGCGGAGAGGAAGGATCCCTTCCCTAATCTGATGGTCCCTGCTTTCTTCCAACAGCCCAAGTATAAAGCAGTGGCATCATTCTTTTCATCACTGGAAGCACAGTGGGCTTCTCTCTTTTTGGGCGGACTCTTGCAAAACAGGCTTTCCCACAAAAGGCTTGATCCTGAGCATTTTTCATTGCCAGTATTTAACCTCCAGTTTCCTCTGCTGATGGGTCAGACTTACCTGTGTGGGTCTCTGCAATGCAGCATGCCAGTCAGGGAGGAGATGGGCCCCTCTCACGCGCTGGTCCCTCCTGGGCATAGCTATTCTCCTGAAGTGACGCCACTTCAGAGTCTGAGGGAAAAAAAGACAGCACAGCACTTTTAAGCTGTCATGATGGAAGAAAGGCTCCTTTCATTTTATGTTTTGTTATATAGCAGAAAAAATCTGTCACTTTGCAGGATGCTTGCAACAAACAGCTTTAAAAACTGATTAAGTGGTTCAGCTTTACTTAGCTTTTAATCACTCAGCAGCTGTTTACTCCACAATTCACAGGTATATTTATGTTCCCCTTTAGTTGAGGCTGTCAGTTATCATCTTCCTCTCTGGCCCCGAATCCCCAGCTGAGTGGAAGGGTATATCCCGTTGTGGATCGGACCCAGGCATGGAAATCTGATTGATTACAGGTGCAGCACACCTATTCCCAGCACAGCAATCAGGGTAAGTGCCCCAGAAGCAGCAACAGAGTACTGGGTCTTTGGTTCAACAGCTGAACCCTTCTGATGTGCAAAATGGGCATGGCCAGGCAGGAATGGGGAGATATACCTTTTTTAACCTGACAGCAATGTCCTGTAGTGCCTCAGTTCAGCTTAAGAGTAAGTTGCTATTTCACTGCTGGGTGAAAATACGGGGCTTGTAAGGATTCAGGGTTTGCAGGAACTGCAAGGTGCAACGAGTCTCTGCAGAGCCAGAAGGCTGGTTCTTTCATCTGTAAATGGTTCTCTTAAAACAAGATTCACAAATGTGTTCCAGTAATAAGCAATGTGACTTTATCGATGGGCTGTGTCCTATTTTGTCATGTGGGAGAACAACCCAATGAACCGCTGTAGTTAACGGTGGTTCTAACTCTCTATCATATTCTGAGGAATGACTTGGCCTTAAAAATACACCAGAACCCCCAAGGGGAAGGAAATCCCAAGAGCTGTTCATTTCGGAGAATGAAAAGGACCCAAATGGGTGCTAATATTTCCCAAGGGAAGCTTTCAAATGAATGAAGTACATCTTGGATATTAATAGTGAAGTCTCTGTGATTATTACTGGGAAGATCTGCTTTGCCAATATTTTAAATGGAGAATTAAAGCATGTGCAGATTTTAGGGATTTTTCTCCCTTTTTTATTGAAAAAACACACTGCACATGCAAATTAAAACTGCATTCACCATGGAAGACTATAACATTTTTGGCACATGTACTCAGCATGCATAAATGTTGGCTGTATTTAAGTTCTCCTAGACATATATAATTAATGAAATACATTTGTGTATAGCCTCATTTTGTGAGCAGCCTAAATTTAGACTGCCTATCCGTTTGCAATGTAAATCTTCATTTTGGTTGGTATATTAAATGTTAATGCTTGTGCTAATTTTTAGTCTCTAACCTTAAGGCAGGTCACACATTGCTTTATTAAAATAAAAGAAAGAAGATTAATTTAGTCACCGGAGTCAACAATTAAAAGTACATGGGAGTTTGGACAAAAAAGTAAGGAAATGATAACTTAATGGCAAAAGGCATGTCCTCCAACAGCTAGGCACCATGGTGTGATCCTTATTTACTTTTATAGCGCACCCCATTGTGCCTATGTGTTGGAAGACATATGTCATGTTTCATCCTCAAGGGCCTAAGTGTGAATTTCCTGTTATTTTTTTCACAACTTTAAAAGTTGTTTCAATGAAGTTTTTGTTGGAAGAACTTTAGTAAAATGTGTTTTATATACTGTCTGTGGCTAACCGGGAAAAACTGCAGCCCCAGAGGAAAATAACGAAGAAAGGCTACAGCCTGAAGGAAAGGAAGGAGAGGGCTGGGAGTGGAATGGAGCTGTTAGCTGGGCTGGGAGCAAGGATGGAAGTCCTTGCCCCCAACAGCTCCACACACAGGCTCAGCAACTGGCAGGAGGGACCTGCACCCCCACCAGCCCCATGGAGCTGTGCATCCTTTTCTGCTCTCTCAAAAGGAGGGATGCTTTGAATATCCATGGTCATGCTCACACGCAGCTGGTTTTGTTGCCCTTTTGGCTTGCAAGTTCTCCAGAGCAGGTGTGCACACAGTGGCCATGGGCACACAGGCTTCTTAGAAGACTGCAGGAAGCCCCTCACGGGTGGACACCTCTAATTCCCGTGGAGCAACAGTGCACCTGGAAATGTCTAGGTCTATTTCAAGTAGGAAACAGGGAGACTTTGTAAAATGCCACATTTTTTTTTTGCCACACTGAGAGCTAATTAGTGCCCTGATTTAGTATAAAAGTAACTGTGAATAACCTTTTTAAGCTAGCAGATACTTTTTTTTCTTTCATAGGGTTTTCACTGGAAGTTTCTTAATTTTCAGCAAATACTTTCCACACCGTTTCTAAGGTCTTTGAAATCCCCGTCTGGTGCCTTAAAACAGAATCTCTGATATACAATTTTTCCTCCAGTTATGCCAAATATAGCAAGGAAATCCATGGAAGCAGACCGCACTCAAATGCAAGGCCTCTGCTTTTCAAAAATTACCTAGCTAACTTTGCGAACAAAACTTCACCAACAAAGCTTTTCAGCACCAAAATGCTGTACAAACGCCTTTTAAATGTTTCAAATCTTCTAGAATTAGGCTGTCACTTTTGCAAATGTTCTGTGAAATTCTAGCAGCAATTACTACTAAGCAAAACGTTTCAAAGAAAGGAATTCTAAAAAAAGGAACAAAGATAAAAAGAAACAATCTTGCAACATTAGTTTGGGAGTCAAAACTCTCTCAAAGTGGAAATGAAGACCAATCCTGCATATGAGAAGCCGCGCAGTACAGAGGAGCGGATGTGGGAGCACTGGGTCTGCCCATGGGGTCTGACCTGTGTGACCCTACAAAGCCCACTGACTTCACTGCTTCCTGAGCCCCTTCCCATCCAGTACACAGGGGACTGTCCACGTGTGGATGGGCTGCTTGGTGGGTCAAAACTCCCTCTCTCCAGGTTTGTATAGTTTTTTTTTTTCATGGTGTAATCTCTCTCATTTGGGATTTCTGGGCATTACTGTATTCCTGGGAAAGAATGAATAAGAATAAACTTGATGATGAAAGTAGAAATGGGGTACCCTGTAAATTTGGTGTGAAACCCACATATTCCCTGTCTTACGACACAGAAAACACTGGTCAGCACTGATCTTGTCTCCTCAGCTTTTGGGCTTGTTCTTCCAAGAGATACCATGCCCCAGGAGCACAGACTAAGTAACTTACACAAGCGAAACATTCAGTCTTAACACAAATACAACTAAAAAATACCTGCCTCCCCATCAAAGCCATTCATCCCATGGCTAATTGAAAGATTTCTGAACAAATGTTTCAGTCTGCTGGCACCAAAATAAAGATGGCACTTATGGCTTTGACTTAGTGGCATAAACTATAAATAGCAGCAGCAGACAGTGGGAAAATATAAAGATTTATATATGAAAAACACAGAAGAAAGAGTCCGGTGTCTTCCTTGTGAAATGCCAGCTCCAATCTGCATAGAGCCAGTGGTAAATTACCCACCTGTTTTCACTTACTTAACATTAAAAAACACTTACACATCATTACACTTTTGTATCATATTAGTGAAAATGAATGCTAGAGCAATATGAGGTAAACATTGCTAATGTGGGAGACGGTTGTTTATATGTTCTAATGATAAGATTAACTATGGCAGTGATAGATACACTGTGCTCCTTTGAACCCCAGCTCACCACAGAAAAAGCCACGTGGCGATACAAAGAGACCTGCTAGGGCCAAATGGGCTTTTCTCCTGCTTTTTGAGACCACTGCAACAAAACAGGTTCACTGATCTAAATGGCCTGTCACCACCCTGAGCGTCATTCTGGGGATGCAGAGCGTTGTGGGCATTTGATTGACTTTGATATTGTTTTCTGTCACCTATAAATCTTAATGCAATTTGAAAGAAAGATAAGCAAGTGGCTCATTTAATAAATATTTTGCTTAGTGCACTTCTTGCAGCACTTCCTAGGCACTCAGTTAAGTTTTCCAGCACTTCCACCTCTGAAGTTTGAACATGTCGGCGGCAGACTGGGCAGACCTGGCCCCCCCGTTGTCAGCAGAAAGGGTCCTGCTGAATCCGTGAGGGGTTTTATTGGCCCCACCTGCCTATAAAACACAGAGCAGCACAGAAAGCAGCTACAAAACAGATGGCATCTGGGACACGGTGCCTCTGGGAATTGCTGTGCCACCCCGAACCTGTGGATAACATTGCACAAGCCTTTCTGAGGACGCAGCCTGCGCCATCCTTAGCAGCCGTGCATGCTTGCTTTCCGCCCGTGCTGCCTTTTCCGGATGAACCCTTTAGCATGCCTAGACGGGCTGACGTTCCTGTCCTGAGAGCAGGATTGCTTTCCATTTATTTCCACCCAAATTACATAGGTAAAATGGCACTAGGACCGTGCACGCAATATTCTACTAAACCGCTTGTGCTCAGCACTGGCTTTCCATGGCTGAGTGTTGCAGAGCAACTCTCCTCAGGTGCCTGCCTCCTCGTCTTGTAAAAAGGGGCAGGGTGACAGCAGAATTTGAACAGAATTAAATTAAGTCACGCCACCCATTTCTTTCTCATTAAACCTAGGCAAATTTCTCTTATGCAGATCACTCATGAAGCTACTCCACCTCCATGGCCCCGTAGGGATCCCCCCACCCCTGCCTGGCAGGTCTGTGGAGCCATCCAGGGAGCCAGAAGCAATGAGAAAGCCCCCCAACAAGAGGCAGCACACCTCCGCGGGGCACCACAGGGCACCTTGCCGCAAGGGCTCTGGAAGGTTCAGGCTAATCTTCAAGGGAAAAAAAAAGCCTATCTGAAAAATGGAGAAGAGATAATAACACTTGTGGCTGTACAAGCGAAGATAACGGCAAAAATAATCAAATCTCATGCTCCTGGGAGGAAACTAATTGCACACAGGGGTCAGGAAGACATTTTCATCCACTGTAGAGCATTGCACAGTTGGCTGCTGTGTTGTTATTATGAAAGAGGGAAGTGAAAGGAGGAAGGGGGAGTTTGCTCGGGTTTTTATTTTTCCTGAAGAGATGGAGGGAAAGGCAAGAGTCGCTCTTGTTTGCCCTTAAGCATCCAGAGCTGGCTGGTGTCAGAGGCATAATACCAGGCTGGATGGGTACAGTATGGCAACACTGATGTGTCCAATGGATTGGGGAAGTGGGATGCATCTCTCCATGCGCACACATCTGCTATCCCTCACTTGTGAATGTTACTCCAGATGGTAATCAAGAAGGTGGTTTTATAACCCACATTAAGAGGACTGTCTGCTGACAAGTTATGTGTTTTCTTCCCTTGAGTACATGCTGTTAAGATGGATAAGTGCAAATGGTTGAAATTTGGTTGTTAACTCTGAATAATAATAATACTTTGCATTTCTATTGCATCTTCCATCCTAGGATCTCAAAGCACTTTGAAAACACTAATTAACTGAATCTTACTGCACTGCTGTGAAGCAGGTAATTATTATTACTATTTTTTTTTTACAGAAAAAGAAGCTTTGTCATAGTGAAAAAGAGTTTTCCTGGGTCACCAAAGAACCAAAAATAGTCAAGAAATGATGATGACTTCTCAAAGTAAATTAGAAAGGTTACATTAATTTCCTGGAAATTAATTTGGTTTTGGTTTTTTTTCCCAATGAGCAGATTAAGCCAAGCTTCACACATTTTCAACTTTTGACAACCTCTTTTTAGGACTAAAACACTGAAAAGAAACTACAGATCTTGCACTTTTCATTTTCTTGCTGACAACCAGAAAAATATCAATCAAGAATGAAAATGGGCTATGAAAGCTGAGTTAGTTAAAGAAATAGTTTGATGATTGTAATTAATTAATAATAAGAATATGGTGCAAACCCATGTCAGCTTCAGTGCCAATTCCCATTCCTTTTGGCCTCATCAGAGAGTTCATTACTCTCTTTCCTCTCTGCCTAGAAAAAAAATGCAAACTGTTTGTGAGGACTACAAGGCTTGTTTTTATCCTGCTTTTCTTTTTTTTTTTCTTCCTGTCATCTGTTTAAAAACACCCTGTAAATGTGCTGCTGAAGGCTGAGATTTCGTAGACAATAGTCTCATAAGCTTGCGTAATTGAGAAAAAGAGAGCAAGACCAAGTTTCAGTGTAGACTTTTGCCCATTGAATAATATTAGTTATTTGATTTTCAGACCCAAAATCCATCCTTAAATTAGAGGAAGATGTTGTGGTCCCGTCAAAGAATCGAAGACAAATTCTGCTAATCCTTCTGAGAGGTGAGACGATGGTAATGGGGGGTAAGGAATGACGTCTGGGTGGGCAATATTGCTTGTTCATTTCCTCGGCTTAGCTGCTGATTGTCACTCTAGTGCCTTTGAGATGCCCATAAGCTTCCAGGGAGACTACACGAAGGTAGAGCAGCTTAATTATGTAGGCTGCTATTTACTAGGTTTCAGCTGAATCCATCAAACTAACTTTGCTTTAACCTGAGCCAGATTTGATTATGAAGCCAATTTATTGACTGGTTTCTTGTTTGGCAGTACATCCTTTGATTTAGATACAGATACTTACCTACTTGAAAAGTAGCGGTGTTATGACACAATTTATATTTTAAAAAGCAATATTACACAGAACATAATTTTGAAAAACAAACAAACAACCAACAACAACAAAAAGCCCTTTGAATCTAGAATAATGGCTACCTGTAAGGCAGTAGCTCACTTGAGAGATTTTGTTCAAGTAACTTATAACTATCAGCAGAACCCCCTAGGGAATTACCGCTGTTTTTGCAGAAGCTGTTTGCAGTGGAATAAACAGACAAGTGCTCTATATATCATTTTAAGTAAGACAAATAAAGTTCTGCTTCCTCCTTACAACGATGTCATTGTCACTTATATAAGAATAATTCTGTGTGACTTTTTATGAATCTTTCCCCTGTGCAGAAGTACAATGGCCTAATTTCCTACACTGCGTATTATAAATAAACGTCCTTCTTCAGCAATCTATAGCCAAGCTGAAATGATCTCACCACGAACAGAGCGGTCTAGAAATGCTAAGGTGCTTTTGAGCACCAGTGATGGGTGGAGAGAAACCCCACCACCCCAGGAGACGCTACGTCCATACCTGCTGCTTCTCTCGGAGGGTTTCTTATGGCCCTCTCACCGTGCTTTCCCCCTTGGATCAGATGATGGGAAGGCCTGAGAAAGCTACTGCTTTTGTCATAGATCACCCTTACAACTCATGGCATAGCTGGGAGGTGGTTTATTTTATTTTGGATTCTCAAAAAGGCAACACCAAATGCATGGCACTTGTGAGCATGGAGGAGAAAAGAGCACAACCCTTCGTTTCCCGTATGACCGCCCACTACCATTGCTATGAAGAAACCTCAGATGGTAAAAACATGTTAAAAAATTAATTAAAAAAGCTAAAAAGTGTTATTCAAAATGTAATTTTAACACATTGTGAAGGGCTTTTAAGGGAAAGGTCTTGTGTGGGGAGGGCTCTTATCTCTCTAAGGCTCTAGCTAATGTAGCTGGCTGCCCAGGGGAATGCCGGGGGGAGAGAAAATGGGAGAAATTATATTAAAATGGTGGGAACGTTATTTTATAACTTAAAAAAAAATATTTGTTTTCCCCAGAGTCTTTCAGGTTGGTTTGCTCTTCTGCCTGCGTTTGATCTGCCAATAGCAAAGCCCATCTCTGCAGTGATTGTGGAGTTCTGTCTGATATTCCCTGTGTGCCGTGAGCATGGGGATTTCATTTCATACATCATTTCCAGTGAATAGCCTCAGTACAAAGCACAGAAGAAATTTCCCTCATACACACATGCACACACTCATGACTGTGTGTGCACGCATACATGTGTATGTGTCCACACGAATCAAATCACACTTGTCAGAGAGATACCCTCTAGCTCTGGTTAAATTCATGTGATAAATTGTATTTATCCTGTGTCTTTCTGTGCCTCACCTGCACTATCCTGCCTGCTAATCTCTCTGCCTGGGATTGTTGTAATGTTCTGAACCTCTGAGAGTAGCTTCAAAGAGGTTGCCATTAAAACAACCAAAAAAAAAATAAATGCAACCAGCAGAGTAACATTTCTTTTTCTCCTTCTTAAGCAGAAGCTATCTTGTTTCTCCTAGACTCCTCCAAAAAAATACGATGAGTTCAAGTCCCAGGACTAACAGCATACACAGAACAATCCTTTTAAGGTCCAGTGTTTTACAACCCAGCGGGGTTAGAAAGGGCTGCTAAAGGTGTACTGGAAATGGAAGAATTCTAGTGGGGCACGGTAGTTCTGAGGTATCAGATCATAATGTGATACAGTGTTGAAATTTCTAGAGGTTTCTACAATGGCAGAAGTTTTGTTTCTTCAGCCTTTTGAGTTCTGCATAACTAGACTTGTGAAAACCAGAGGGAAACTCTCTTGGTAAGTGAATAGACATTAATATAAGGACACAAAAAAATATACAAAAGCCCTTCAGCATTTGTGCATGGGGAACTGAAAACAGTGCACAGGAGCAGCATGAAAAATCTGCAGCTCCTGTTAAGACTATTTATGTGTTCTTTCACCACTTGGAACTGATCTGGCTATCCTAAACTCAAAGTGAAATGCCCTGAAACCTAGTCTATCAAAACATTCCTATACTATTTCAAGGTATTTTTATTCATGCATGATAAATTTCAGTGTAAGTGCCATATGCAAGGCTTCATTCTGCTGGGATTTTTTAATCCATATTTCCTGTTCTTTCATGGATTCATTGCATCACAGAATGAATTGACAGTAAAATAATCTTAGCCTTTATATGTTAAGGAAGCTAGGCAATTTATAGACCATGGGGAAACAAGGACAAAAGACCAGAAGAAAACTCCTGGGTCATCTAAATCCTCCTAAACATGAGGCTCTGCCTCACCTGACCAGTATGGAGGCTGTAGGAACTGCTGGTGAGCTAGTGACACCCTTCTCCTGCAAGCAGCTGGCAGAGTTTCCCAGCGCTATGGGAGGTCGAGGGGCACGGCATGTGCGCCACCACCCTCCACGGCTTTCAGAGGTGGCTCAGAGGTCTAGGAGAGTTGGCAGGGCTCACACTGATACCTCCACCTTGCACAGCTGTGCCGCCCCCTCCCATGAGAAGTTTTATCTACTCTCGTTCTTATCTTAAGAAGATAAACTGTCTCTGGGAAGCCTATTTTAATACCCAGCTTGTCCCTTTTAAGGAAAAAATCATGGTATCTCACCTAAACTTTTTCTTCCTTTGTTTGAAGCTGCTGCTTCTTGTTCTACCTTCTTGTACTAATGTGAAGAATTCCCTTACTTCATTAAAAGCAATTCTACATAATGGTAATGTCCCCAGCGAGTGATCTCTGTATAAATTCAGTTCCTCTGATATTTTCCCGTAAGTTTTATACTCTGATCTCTGTGTCCCTTTGATGGTTAATCTCTGTATGTTCTTCAGTGAGGTATCTATGTGGTAGGAGGACCATGAAGTGTTTTGGGTGGCATTGTCCTAGATTCACATAGTTGCCATGTCACTCTTTTATATGTGTGCTTGTTATGCGACTTCTTTTTAATTGTACAGAAGAATCCTGCTGCTGTAATTGACTTGGGTTACAGCACAAGTTTAAATTTCATAGAGTAACTAGAATAATAGACTCAAGATCTGTCTCTTACTGGTTTCTAGATAGCTCCTATTCAGCTATATCTCTATCTTTTATTGACACTCCCAGAGTATTATATTTGTTGCAATCAACATTCAAAGTGCCTATGGACATAATCTTGCTGTATTTTCTGAGTTATCTCTTTTTTGGTCACTAGACTTGTACAGGCAGCTTTTCTGAGACGTGAAATACAAACCTGCAAAACACGAGCACGGTTATAAGACAAGTGACCCTGATTGAAAGGGTGGCTGTGAAACTGATTACACAGCAAATTGCCCATCTGCACAGACTCAGAATAAGAACATTTCAAAGCTCATTTGTGGGCTGATGTTGCCGTTTAATGCAGTTTCCAACAAATCATTCATAAAATTAATGGCCACAACTGATGCTTGTTTCTCTCAAGCTCTTCTGTGAAAAATAGTTCCTCCATTGATTCAGGAAGATATGTAAAGGAATGGGTGTTATCTGAAGAAAATTGAATGAAGTAATCTTCACACGACCACAGATCCTTGGCTACTGGTAATACACCAGGTTACTGTATAATTTTGCTCTTCACAATCCACCCGTCAGTTTTTCTGTTATTAACGCAGCTTTGTTCTGTAGTTTTCAAAAATGTTCCTAAAGGAACCTGTCACTTGGCTCCCTGCTAAATGTCCCTGAAAATTATTTGTTGGCCCTGTGGATGGTGGTTTGAGGAGGGATAGCCTTTTCTCTTTCTTCATCTTCCCTACTGCCCATTGTAGGCCCAGCATATCTTCTTAGATCCTCTCAAAAAATAGGAATTCATAGTTCATGCAGCCTATGTACCAGGAGTAGAAGTGCCACTTCTAATTTCCCATATCCCAAATACCTCCTTTTCCAGAACTCCAATTTTGTGGGGACTCTGGATTCGAAATTAACTTCTTCAGTTGATAGAAGAAATTGCACAGAGACTTTGCAAGAGGTTTCACAAACCAATTACTGTTTACTCTGACTAACACAAGAAGTGTTCAATTCTATTGAAACAAATAACGTCTACTGTTTGTTTCCTGATTCCTCCGGGTATCCTTCCAGCTTAGACTAGGTGCCATTTAAGACCAATTTCTTCCCTTTTCTTTTGGGTAGGTACCCTTCTAAGTCATAGAAATCTATCTCCCTCCTAAACAGATAATTTACTTTTCCCTGTGATGGATAGTTTTGGAGTTAAAAACTTCTCTCCTCTGAAAGCATGTCCCTCTGGCACTTTTTCTGCCCAAGGGTCCTGTGTCTCTGCAACCCCTCCATGAGACTCTCAAGCTGTGGTTTCACAGTGTAAAGCGTAGGTCACTGGTTTAACTTAACCCACAACCTTTGCCTCCAACCACTACTTACTTCCTCTGCAAATGGTGCTGTTTTTCAGATATCCTGGCACAACTCCTTGTGGAGTGGAGCTGTGAACTGTACCAGGTAACCCACCCACCTTTTAAATCATGCAGCTGCATCCTACTCCCCCTCATAAATAGTCACACTGAAACATTGCCCCTGGTTCTACGCCTTTTAAAATCGAATATCAACAATCAATCTTTGTTGCAGGAAGATTCTCCAGTCAAAACACAGATCTTCAGCAGGAAGGTTTAAGAAAATTAATGTTTGTCAAGGATTGGAGGAAACATCCTTCTTGTGCCAATAGCTTGTAAGCCACAAGCTGCTCAGAGGTAGACAAGCAGGCCTAATCCTGTCTCCTTAGCACAAGAAGGTGAGACTATACACTGTGTAGGATGGCTGCAGTACACCAGGATTCACACTGTATATAAACCAAACTGAATTTCAGAAAAAAAAATTATAGAAAGGGAGAGATGTGCTAACATGGCGAAACGATTTTGTAGAAAACTGCTTTCTTGTTACAGAGATTTCAGTGCTGATTTGGAATGTAACTTAATTAAAGTCTCCCTGACTGATTATGATCCCAGGCTAATTTTACACTGGCATAATTCCATGAACTTCCATGCAACTGTTGTGAGTGTAACTCAAAGAAAACTCAGATTCCGAGCACTCTGAATCACTGGGTCATCGTACAGCTACCTATACACAGCATGTTGTGTATTATCAGTCATTTCCTGTAGAAAATGGGTTACACAGGGATCCTCATTCTAGACTAATATGTTCAGCTGCATAATAAACTCCTAAGAATCATGTGCAATCAATCTATCTCTTCATTTTTTTCTTACCTTTCTCATGATGCAGTCATTAATTCCAAAATCTCTTCCCTACATAAAAGGGAAACGTCTTTTGGGACCCCAGAAAACCCTGAATGTGTTCTCATAAGCTTCCTGTCAGCATTGTAAACTGTTGTACTAGTGTCCACATGAAAAGGAAGAGCATGGACACAATCAGGGGAACCTACACACGCAGTCACATCTGGGACCCCCTTTAGTTTCATGAATGGGTGCGCTTAGTGTACCTGCAGATCTCGTGGGAATATCTTGATTTGCTTTCGCTGTGGTTTCCCCTATGGCATGAAAAAAAGGGAAGGCACAGAGTCCTGTTCAGCACACAACAGAAGGAGCCAAAATCTCAGAGGTACATGCCAAGGTAACCCCAAGAAATCAAGTCCAGCTGGTATTCACATTTTGGCAAAGCCCTGTGTTGTTTGGTTAGCATGGCCTAATATTGAGATTATTCCATGTCCCCTCAGAGAAAATCCCAGCTTCAGAAGACGGTGTCTCTGCTGGGGAACAACTCTGAGCAGCTTGGGAGGGTTTCCAAACTACACGCTCAAGCAGAGAAAAAACCCAGGTCTGATAATTTTTAGGAGACTGTGTATGCAAAACATGTATGTTTGCTACAAGAGGCTGTTGCCATGACACTATGTTCTGGTGTCTCAAAGTGATTTGAAGACACCTTGGTTTTCCTCAGTTCTCCCCTTACTTTTTCAGTTCCTCCCCATCCAAGACTGAGTTTAAAAATCACCCAACTAGTAGAAGGAAAAAGAAGAAAAGCATTACCCTCCTATTCCCCTACCAAGATGGTTTAATGCAAGACAAACTTTCAAATGTCTTTACTGCACAAGGAAAGTCTTTAGGCTCACTACCAGGAAGGAGCCATTCAGGATGGACGCAAGTAGATAGTTTCAAACATAACCATATGGACAACAATTTAAAGCTGGGCCAAGCTACCTGTGAAAAGACAAGACTCCCCAGACATCACTCTCTTTGTTCTTTTCCAGCATACTGTCCCAGTGGTTGCAAAAAGCATGATTCTGGTTTTCTTTATGGTGAATATTCTACTAAGATGCCTCTCCCTGGTCTTCCCCAGGGCTTTTCCACTGTCTCTGTTAAATTAACATCCAGCTGATCAGGTTGCTACTTTTGGGGTGGGAAGGCCAATATTACCTTGTCAGTGCTGCTCCCTAAGTGTCAGCAAATCTGTGGTTTATCGCACCACCGTTCAAACAGGGAGACTTTGTAAAAAGGCACAGCACATATTTTGCAATTTACTTCCCCACTAGTTCAATTTATTTCCTTTTCTTTTGTGTTTGGAAAAGGCACTCTTCACATAATCTCCATTCTGACCTGACAGGGAGCTGTAACTGTCTTTGAAGCCCTCTGCAGTTCTCTTTCGACGAAGCGAACGGGAGGTCACAGAATTAGCACTGAACATCATTAGTATGTTTTAAACTTATATATTTATGTTGCTTGATAGTGTCATCCCCTATATCATGAAAAATTTTCATTTAATCCCAGGAGGCAAACAGCTTCCTGCAATGTCAGTTCCCACTGCGATTTCTTCATCAGTGCAAAATTGTGTTTTTATACAGAGGTTTCTCGGTTCAGGAAAAAACAGCTCTGGGTAACAGCAGGGCCAAGCTTCCTGATTATCCATACCCTTATTGACCATGTAGCATGAAACAACATACTCGGAGCGGAAGCACAGGTTGGATATTTTTCAGCACAGTGCAGCAGTTATTTTGTGCAAACACAGCAAGCTTTCTGGTTTACCATTCTCTGATGGAAGTATTCAGAGTGGTGGTGCACTAGAGAGAGAGGAAATTAATTTAGGTTTTGAATAGAAGTGGATATCAATTATATGTGCTCTTAAAAGAGATTGGTCAAACCTCTTTCTTGGAAGGGAAACTGTAACGAGACCTGATCAGGTTTTTTTACACTGTTTTTTGCCAATTATGTGGCACTTCAGGGTTTAAAGATTTAAATTCAGCTGACCTATCTCTGCATAAACAAAGGGGCTATAAACAGGGTGATAAAAATAACTTCTTAGATTTAGTTTTGTCAGATTTTCTTAGCTATATTGGGGACGTTTGACTGTACTGAAGGAGTTTCAGTTTTAGAGGGAGGCTGGCTGCAATCACGCATTCACTGAGGATGCATGCCTACTACAGACAGCACAACCTGATTCCCAGGGCAAATTCCTTGCTGGAGTTTACACAGGATTTAATATTGCTCATGGTGCCTGTGTGCCGTCTCCCTGTTGTTAGTGCATACAGTGGTGTTAGTGCGTACAGAGCATGCAGTGCCCTCTAAATTGGTACTGTATGGTTGGAAGACAAATGGGCCAATTACACAATCTCCCCAGCTCACAGTGATATACGCTATGGGTAGATAATCACTTTTACATCGGCTATTGTATATATAGACGCGGCACAACATTTTAGATACAATTTTTAGAACCACGTGTGGCATAATAATACTAGAAACTGCAGTGAAGGGAAACGAAAGATTTTTGCACCCAGAGCTTTCTGTGCACCCCTGCCCACACCAGTGCTTGCAATGACATCAAGTGTAACACCGAGCTGCACTTGCTGTGGTTGTGTTTCAGCCATGGGTACAGTATTATGTCAAAATGCCTATTTTTGCCATCATTTATTATTTGTACAGTGACCAACACGTGCTGTGATAGAATTTGGCACAGTGACAGGCTCATTGCAAAAAGCATAAAAGCACATACTCAAGTCACACCATGAAGCCTGAGACAATCTTAGGTGCTCACAATATTGCTTAAGTTCAAAGGAGCGTAGACCACTTTGGGCCAACCAGACCTTGTCTAGTTATCTTTAGGGAGAGTAAATAGATGCTCCCAATTGTTTTTTTCTTTTTTGAAAATTTAGGAACCACAGCAGAGAGCTTGAATATGACCCAATGCCTGTTCCCCAAGAAACGTGCGAACTAGCATAAGAGTACATATAAGGATACAGTAGCGAACAGCAGTAAGGAGTAGATCGATGACAAAACAGAGGAAAACTTTTTGCTCCCAGACCCAGCAGCACTCTTTCCAGAAGAGGAAGGCTTGCTTGTTCATGACTCCGGGAGGCAGAGTTCAGTCAGGGCTATGAGCTAAGAACCATCCCTGTTTTCAGGGATCCTAGAGTCCATGAGAAAAGTTACTCTGTAACTGGTGTCTGGCAAACCTGTTTCAATCGAAACATAACTTGAGATGACCAAAATTTCACCAGCATTTGGATTTATGTTGGGGCAGGAGACAACTGAGAATTCTAGCAACACAATGAATGTTTGGTTCAATCTTTCTCAATGAGATACTTTTCATGAAAAAAAGTATTGCGCTACCCATCTGCAGTTATTATTACAAGAACTTGTGGTTTGATTTGTCTTTTTGAAAGCAAACCATTTTCATTTGAAAGCAATTTTGAAACTGGAAGGCTGTTCTGAGGTGTAGAAAAATCAAATATCAACAATTTGCAATCTTCATGAAAAAGAAATTTCTACTCTTTCACAGTCCTTTCCTTTTTTCTTCCAATATAACACATATGCTTCCTCTTTATAACACAAAAACATTAAACAACATGAATCTTGGGACACAAAACCCACAAAACCCAACAAACAAAACCAAAGTAACAATCTCTGTTAAAACCAAACTCCTCATTTACAGTTCTGTTCTTTGGGAGAAGTGGAGAGGGAGTGAATCACGTTTGACAGTCATTGCTCACTTTGTTTACAGTACTCCTGGGAAGTACTATATTGACACACTCAGGTGATGAGGGCAAACAAGAAAGTTAGTAAAGAAAGTAGCAGGGGAAGGAGGAAAATATAAGAATAAGCAGCAAGAGCTAGCTTTGAGACCAAAGGGATGCTAATAGAAGGACAATGTACCTTGAGTCGTGGCCAAAGAGATTTTACCAGGGAAATATTAGAGAAACGCTTTGCAGATATCCAGATGACCAAACCTGAGGAGGTGTGAATAGTCATAGTATGAGATGCTTAAACCATGTGCAAGTAATACAGCTTCCCTGAGGCCATGCTGAGAACAGGGTTTGGCAGAATATATATGTCTAGGGAAAAGAGCTCTGCAACCCACTTTGCTCTCTGGCTGCCAGGACCATAGTGGCAATGGAAGCTGTTTGGGATCTTGCAGCTACTCTGCCAGCTAAGGATGAGCTCCAGCCTCCGCTGCACAACAGTTCTGAAATGGGGCAAGAAAACCTACACGAAGCCTTGTCCTTCATCAGGTCAGACCCCGTTTATTGCTGCGCGAATGCATTGGCATTTTGCATTGGCAACTGGCAGTGTAGGTGTAGCTGTGGTATACCTGAACAAGCTTCAGAAGGCGATTTTTGTGATGCGTGCAGAGAAAATTTCAGGTGTAGAGTACTGTCCCTTCAGCCTGCTTTCATTTTCGCAGCCACCTAAAGAGTCAGCCCCGTCTGCACAGCAACTTTCCCGAAATTACCAGGGCAAAGACCTTCCCAAATAAAATAAGTCCCATGTCAGCTGTTCTGGTTCAGTATAGAAACCTAAAAATACTCATACTCACAGTCCTAAATGTACAAAATCAGAGAAATATTGGAATGAAGGTATACAGTGTAAACCACAAACACATTTTCTCATGCCTGCTTTATGTTGTCCACAGGGCAAGACCATTTGTTCCGCATTATAGAGGCAGTAACTGCGCTTTTGAAAAAACACATTATCCCGTATCCCATATCCAATTAAAAATATGTGCTGTACATGCCTATTTGCCACTGACAATGTCTTCCAACAGCTGGCTGAGATAGGGTGAGTGTCTTGATTATGAAGGGCTGAAGAGGAGGGTGGAAGTTTCTATCTGATTTGAGAGCATCTGAAAGTGAAAAGAGGTAAGCCTGTAACAGACTCGCTGGCCAGGCTACGTGATCAGTGCCTGACCACCACAACCTTGTTTGGGCATTTTGAGCTGAGGCTTGTTAGACAGCTAGCTACAGTAGGCAATGCAGAGTAAAAGAAATGGTGGTGGGGAGGAAAGCTTGAAGCTGGGAATAGAAGGGGAAGCAAAAAGAAAAGGACTTTCTTCTTAACAAACTGGAAATCTGCAAGGATGAAGGACCGACCTGGCAATGGCTGTAAAGTTGAGGAGTTCCCATTTCAGGGACGTGATCTTGTTGTGCCCAGCCTTTTACACCACATGTTTGCTGTAGCTTAGGGGCATGTCACACACTTGTGAGAACTTTACCAGAGTGTTGATGCAATATTGTGTCAGTAACCGAGTGATTTGTTTTTCCTCTGGACATTGATTGAAGAAATTCTTATTACATTTTATAGCTTGTTTGGCCTTGGTATGGGAGTCAGGACATAAATTGGACCGTAAATTGGCCTATGTCAAAATCTACATTGAAATGACATCAAATACATGTCATCATGCTGGTATTTCAGCTAACAGCAGGAACCTGACACTCCTTGTCAACTTGATCAAACACTAGACCCCCTCACATCTTTGCCATGTGGCACACCTTAACAGTTACAGTGAAGGCTGTGGAAGTATCTCTTGTGATGATACTGGAGAATGCTGCAATAGGAAAATAAATTGTGTTTGTGGACCAAATTGATTTGCTTCGACTTATAGCAAAGTAACAATCTCCACTGTGAGCATTGCAGGTATATGCATATAAATAAAAATTGACACCAAAAAAATATATAGATACACTGAGAGGAAAAGAGAGCATACATAACTGAGATATATTTATCCCACAAGCAAAGCGAGACTTGATAATTCATGAGTGGCAAAGATGCAGTTGAGTTATGGAGATCTTTCCTCTGGAGTAGAATAAATATAGCATCTCGATTCAGCCCATTATATAGCGTGATTAATAGAAGTGAATGTTTTCAATAGGTTGGTTTTATTTTGAAATATTTAGAGGCTATATTCTGTTCTTAATTTGCAAACTATCAAAAATCCTCATGCTGATACGGATTAAAAAAGCTACTTTTTGGTAATAACATTTGGGGAGGGGGCAAATTTCTATTTACGACTCTGCAAAGAGAAATCAAAGCTCTTTTTGTTAGAAACTGGAGTTTAGCTAATTGTAAGTTAGTGGCTCAACCTTTGTCAGAAAGCTATAACGTAGCTTAGTGCAAGATGAAATCTACAGCACAGTGCAAGACACCTTTTTGGCTAGTTAATTTTCAGATGAGCAGCTACACCACATTTGGGGTCAGTCAACATTTGACCATCACCTCCACCACCACTGGCCAATTCCCACCCATTTCGCTCTGCATTCAGCATCATCTTAAGACCTAAACTGGTCACCCCTCTGTTGCTAAAGACTAGGAACACTGCAGGCAGGAATGCGGCACCGCCACGGCTGCAGCATTTTGCAACGTGGTGTTACTACAACAGGCTTCTCTACCATGGCTTTCACGGCCCTTATGTACTGTCATCCATGGAGACAGACAGTGGCCAAATGTGGAGTACCAAGCCTGGAAGGTGGCCTGGTGTTATTTTATGACTCTCACTCTAAGTCAGTATCTCTTTCTAGCTTAGATTTCAGCTGTTACATACCATGTAAATGTCAGCACTACTAGCTACTTGCTTATAACTGCAATAGAAAGCTCTCGGGACTTTGCCTGTTCAACAGTCCTAAATCATAAGACGTTCTTGTGGGCCAATATACATCTACCTCACAAAACTGCCAAAACCTTAGTTTTTCCATTGCCAACACCAACAATGCCCTGAGGTTCTTTTAGTATAAAAGTGGTAACATACAGAAAACTGAAAATGTTGAGACAGCATCGAGGAGTAACTTTATTAACTCAAGAGAGTTGTATGACTGTCAAAAAGAGAAAAGCGCCAGACCTACAAAAATCCATATGGAATTAAAAAACAGACGGATAATGGCATGCACTGCAGAACTTGTTTCTATTCACTTAGTTCATTAGAAAAGCTCGCTTCTAATTGAAGTCCATCAGAACATGGAAGAACATCCCAGAACTTTCCTTGACAGAGAACTGGACCTTATCTATAGGTCTGAGAAGGTGCAGTGAATGCACATACAAGGCTGCAATATGCCACACAGTACACTGCTGAAAGGGGAAATGTGATATTTATGCTCCTGGAAGTTGTGTGTGACACCTCAGGAGTGAGGGACTAATTTGTCAGCTCTTTGACAAGTCAGAAGGAATTCCAGAGCAGAGCAGCACCTTGAATCCACTGTAAATCCTCCACCTTGTTATCATTCAGCGATCTGCAGGGTGGTAACACAAGAGATGCTATCTTTGTTTTACTGTTTGCACAGCTGTAGGAATTATGTCCGTGCCCACAAACCTAGCTCTATTTAAGGGTCTTCAGGGCTGCTATTCCAAAACCAAGCTCAGGGCAGGAACGCTGAAGCACAAAACGCTTCCAGGAAAAAGTGCCCCCTGCAAACTGTTAATGAGAGCTTCTTGTAGAAATCTGCTCCTTGTTCTTCGGTGATAACTGATCTAAAATCTTTGCTCTAAGATGGACATTTTGACAAACAACCCCAGATTTTTTTGTGCCTGGCTCCCCTGCTGTGTTCCCCTCCTCTCCCTTCCTAAGCCTATTTTAAATTATTTTTGATATGTGTGTTGCTCTACAGGGCTAATCTTTTGCTGTTTAAACAGAAACAGGATCATGTAGGTAGAACTATCCAGCTTTTTCCACATCATGTCCTATTATTCTTTTGCACCTGTAACAGAGAAATATATTGAAACCCCATTAATTCTGACAACTTTTCACTGAAAAATGGAGAAAGAGACAGGCAAAACACTGGAAGAATTTTTTTCAAACTTATAAAGACCACTGCCCAAACCACCAAACAAAAAAAAAGAAAGTCTTTATTTAATGTTTCCTTAAATTATCTATGGCTCAAATATTAGTAACCCAGGACAGCATTTCATCACAAGATTCACTGCAAGGGTGCGTCTGATTTCTGTTCAAGACACTGAGACTTAAGTACTTGCAGAACACTGAGTAAAGGCTTGAGTATGTTCCTTTACTAAGGTTTTGAAACTTAGCCTGTGTCCTTTTCTCTAATGAAAGCTTGTCCTAAGCCAGGGAGTACAGACAAATGAACGAGTGAGCAGATTTTCTAGATCCACGGTGTCCACAGCAAAGAGAAGTGTTGTCATCAAGCTGGCTCTGGATACCTGGATCTGATCCACGCTGCCCCAGCCCACCTTAGAGCTGCCAGGAACCTTATGCTGAATGGACATCACCATCTTCCCAAGTTACTTTGTCAATGCCCCGTGTCTCCCTCTGCACCAGTTGATGGGTGATACTGCAAGCAGAAAGTTAGACTGACCTGAAGCAATTCTGCAAGGACCTTGGGTACATTCTCTAATCTAGGGACTATCACTCAGCTACCATGAATAAATAGGATTTGCAGCATAGTCTGATTCTCACCATCATAGCAAAACACTTTGGTATCAAAAGGTTGGCATGAAGACCTATAAGGCATTGCAGTGATTCTGATGATTTCTCTGCAGGAAACAAATTTCTATTAAGAACCACTAAAATTATAAGGCTGGTAAATGG
Source organism: Rhynochetos jubatus (assembly GCA_027574665.1). Lineage (NCBI taxonomy): Eukaryota > Metazoa > Chordata > Aves > Eurypygiformes > Rhynochetidae > Rhynochetos > Rhynochetos jubatus. The sequence goes on from CM050648.1 coordinate 49,871,837, forward strand.
CCAGCACTTCACTTTGTAAAATTCCACGTTGAGTTCTTTGTAAATCTGTCAAGCTGTAACATTGTAGATCAAAATTTTCCATGGTAGCTGCCTGCTTCCAGTGAACTATTAGGGGGAACATTTCTAGCAGAAATTAGCCATTTTCCGAATTATGCTTAAGCAAAATACACATTCCAATTGACAGGAATTTATTTTAGTTTGAATATAGTGTTCCCATTTGCTGGGAGGGAAGGAGAAAGCTAGTGGGAAAAAATTTTGCCTCACCAGGTAATTCAAAACTACATCATGTGCAAGCACCCACTTGTGGTAGTGGAAAAAAAGGTTGGACAGGCTCCCATATCCTAATTTTTTACTGCACAGTTTTACAAGTTTAATAACATGCTTTAAGCACAATTTTTGGCAGATCATAGATCTTTTGACTGATCTTGGTGGTTGCTCAAAAGCAGAGTCAGAGCTCAGAGAACTTCCCATTTCCCTTCCTTTACCAAAATCACATTCCATAGGTTTACCTTGTTGGAAAGCAGAGGCCATGTTGGGGGCGTTCGTATGCTCGAAGCCTGGGTTAATGTGACATCATGGCGATGACATAAATTAGCAAGCTCGGTGATGGCTTCCAACAGAGAACAGCTTTTCCCAGTCTGGAGAGAGTGGGATTCTTCAGAAATTGAAATGCACTGAAGATTATTCCCAAGCTCTCCAGAACACAATAAGCTCTTGGATAAATTTTATAACCGTCCCAGGGACTATAGCAATGGATTCTATCGCTTAGCCTTAAAATGCAGCAATGAGATTAGCATTCAGTGTTAAACCCCACCCAAACTTTTGAAGGACTTCTCCACCAAAACTGCTGTTCTGGTGAACCAGGGTCAGTGTCACAGCTGCTTCTTCCCTGTGTGTGCTTCCAGTGCCATTCTGCAACCTGAGCTCTCTGTAGGGAGGAGACCCTGAGCAAATGGCACAGGGGCATTGACTTCCACATCTCCTTTTCCAGAGCATTTGCTAATGAGACCATGATACAGTGTTCAGAGACTCAGGTGCATGGTTCTTAAGGTCCACCACAATTCCATTCGTTCAGTATGGCAGAAATGATGTAGTGGTTCATATGAATGTTCATCTCCAAACGAGAGATGTTATCTATTCCTTTGTTCTTTAATCTGCCTATTAAAGCCTCTCACACACAAACACGCATCACTCAGGTCTTTACAAATGCCGTGTCCTTGGTGATCCATGTTGGATGAACCAAAGAAGAGTTTCAGTGAAACTCACAGAAACAAAGACATTTGGACCAAAGGATGAAAAGAAATACGTAACACCTAGCTTTTCCCACAGGGACATCACAGCAGCAGGCAGTCTCATTTACCATACACACTGTCATTTTGGGACATAAAGCAGGGACTTAAGGATGGTATCTGGGCATTTACTGTGAGTATCCTCAGTTTTGTCAGGTTAAAGCTGGAACCAGTGCATTAGCTGAAGGGATTGTGTGTGTGTGTGTGTGTGTATGTGGTTTAATACACATTTAATATAGCTCCTGGGAAAGCTAATGGAGGTTGCCTTGGGGAGTTGAGCAACCTCCCAGTGCGCTCTGCATAAATCTTCTTTAGCTGCAGGTGAACAAAAAGTTATGTTAAGTGCAAAAGTGAAGGTAACAGCTGCTGAATACCTTTTGCTGGCCTGCAGAGAATTGGTACTGCATGTTACCAGCTGATTGGTGATTTCTTAACCTCTTCTAACCTGTAAAAATAAGAGGAAAACTTGAAGCTTTGGGAGAAAAATTTCTCTCCTAGTAGATTTTTCTCTTATTCACCAAGGACAGTAGGTTAAAAAAATAATTTGGAAAGAAATTCAGCTAGAAAATGGCCAGGACACCACAAATGCGGTTTTATAAGACTCTTTCTTCTTACTTTCCTTTTTTTTTTTTTTTTTACCTTGAAGAAGATAACTCGGTTTTATACTTTACTGTCTTATTAACAGAATGCATTTTGGAAGTCTGCCACTGTTAACAGTATCAGAAGGATTTAGGACTGCTGAAATACACTTGAAGATTTAATTCTGCTGACTTCAGCTCTGATCCAAAGTAAAAACTGTAACCATAGATTAAATGTTTAGCACCAGATATTGCAATTGCTGCTTCTCATCGTAAATCCTTGTGTCTATTGCTGTTTCAGACAGCTCTCTGCGGGCCTTTGGCAGTGTATGCAGCACAATGCTCCTGTTGTATCAGGTCCTTCACCAGGGGCCAATTCTTAAAAGTCCTCTCTCCATTCTTCCTCATAAAACTCCCAGTTGCCCAAGCGAGAACCTTGAGACGCAGCGATGGAAGGCTGCCCTGCGGACATAATTCCCACACGACGCTGTGAAAACTAGGTTGGCTGCCTGTGTTTTGTAATACCTGATCTTTGTTTTTTCCAAAAGGGTATTCCAAGGGTGGGGAGGAAAGGGCCTTTTCAGACTTTATTAATCTCTTAGGAGAGCCAACTAATAAAAGCAAATAATCAATACAAAATTAGATTGTCATGATGAAAATTAACTAATGTGGTCATTCATACACTAGAATATCTGGTTAAAAGTTTAAGGACTACCTCCCTCTCTTAGTTATAATTTTATAGGTCTCTGTAGACTCCTTTTTCGGACTTCAGGAGCCATTGACATTTTAATCTTTTTAATGCGGTCATCTGATTTACACGTGGGGTTCACTTTTTCATAGTGAGTAGCTCTCCACTCATTGCTTATTGCACTCAAATAAAGTTATAATAAGAATACATCTCAATAGTCCCTGGTCCAAAACTGGTGCCTGTCTTCCCTGACCTTGGGTAGATTTATGGTATTGTAAATCTCAGCACACAAGCTCTAATTTTTTTTCTACTAAAATTTTAATGTCAAGGGTATAACCCAAAATATTTTCAAGGCATCTCATAGTTCCAATCATACTGACATGTGAGAAGATGCTGGCACCCTTATTCTTCTAATGAGAAAAAAAAAAAAAAAGGAAGAAGAAAAAATGTAAAACCAAGGCTAACAATATGGCACAGACTAGAAGGAAAAAAAACAAACCCAAACCTCTGGTGTTCCCACAACAGCACAGAGATCATGGAGTAGAGATTGGGATGAAAGGCATTGAGGTGTAAGCCTTTGTCTGCAATCCTAGGTGGTGGCCTGATGTTGAAATTTTTATGCCTTCAGGAAGAGGAAAAAGCAAAAATAAGAGGAAAAATTTTAGGTCAGAATGCTGAGTGGAAGGTCAGTGGCACTACCCCAGCTCAGCTAACCCAAAAATGAAGTAAAAATTATTCACTCAGCTAGATGGTATCTATATTTCACTTACACACTCTGGGACTGTATTATCTGTCTTATATAATCTCTTGGTAGTTGGGAAGGGGCAACTCAGAATCTGACAAATTTTATTTAAATACATTTTAATTTTAATTTGGGCTTTTGGAACTTTGTCACGATGGTGTGTGGATAACCTGCTGCTGGATTCCCCATCCTTCTTGCACACGCACGTTTTCAGTTAGGTTTTTCAAGCGGTTGCTTGTAGCCTTCTCATACTTCATCAGCTGTATTTTTAGAATTACGTAAGACCTGTATAGAACAAGAATATCAGTCTTGTTTGGTAGGCCGTGTTAGTCCCAAAGCATGCAGACAAAAGAGACCATGCAGTGATGCACTCAGCACAGCTCCAGTGCAGGAGGCAATTGTTTCCTTTGTTCCTTTCCCATGTGAGCAAACTAGTCTTTTATTAATTCTCTACCCTATCCCCATTTAGTTTTATAGAGAGTGCCAGGGAGAAGCTGGGAATATAATGCTTTCCTCTCTTTTTTTGCTACAGGTCATATAAAATGGATATTGCATTCAGTGCAGATGAGGCAACATTGTCATTCATCAGTTCCCCAAATTGGCTGCTTGGCAGACAGAATTATTTAAGTAAAACTGAAGTAATTTTCAAAATTGAAACTTAAGCTCTTTAGTGACATAAGCCAAGAGCAGTTTTTCTTGGACCCCCAACACTTCCTTGGCTCGCATTCGCAGTTCAGCTATTTTCATTCCCGTCAATTAGTTCAATCTCCATGGATGTGAGGAAGGGCTAGAGCAGCGCAGTTTCTTTTGATGCAATTTCATGTTTACATATGGAGCATCTGTTACTCCAGGAGTCTTGCCGTCACTTCCATTATATGGAGAGTATTGACAGTGATAGGAACTCAGGACCTGATGGGCCATTTTCTTCTGAGCTTCACACAGAAGTGCCTTGGCAGAAAGCCGTGTGCAAGGGAATATCCCTCCAAACAAAGGAAACACGCTGTGGCAAAGCCCTGCAAAGGGGCCCAGGGAAGAAAAAGTGTATAGGAGTGTGCCCCCTTCCTCCCCTGCTCCAATCCTCCTGAGCATCTGGGTATTTGACACCTTCAGTGCTAACACTGGCACAGGGTTTCTTGATGCCAAGCTTGGGGTACTCCGGCTGGTCCACTTGAAAATAAAAGGCTCAAGGAAGGGGCCTTGCCTTTAACAAACTCTTGCTATCAGGCCACATTTTCTTTGGGATAGGGGGAGCTATAAAAGGTTTTTCTTCAGTATTTCTTTTGAGACAGCAGGTATTCCACTTGTATTGATGCGCCAGAGGCTATCATTACCAACAACTCAGGTAAACATCTTCAGCCAATTATTAACCTGTGAGAGAAAGATAACATTTTCTCCTTTTCTTGGTACCTTTTATTTGTCCTTAATACTTTCCAGGGAAATATCTGAGAGCTCTTGTTTTTCATCTTATAATTTGGTCAGGAGGATAGGTTAAGAGTCTAAGATTGCTGCCCCAAATCCCAGCACTTGGTTAAGTGTGATTTAAGTGGCAATTAAAATGTTATGCTAGGCTTCAGTATACGATGAGCTTCTGTCTCTCATTTAGCACACCCACCCACTGCCTAATTTCAGAAAGGGCCTGATGGATGGTTTCAAGGACTGTTCAAGAAATATTTGACAGGTACCTGCTCTCTATCATAGATTGCTGCTGGTTTAATAACCACTACATTTCCCGATTGTTTGGCTACTTTAGTCTCTAAGCAACCTTCTTCGTAGGAAATGCAGTCTGTACTGATACATGGACAAGTTACGTGCAGTCTTTAGGATCTCTCAGGTGCTCAGAAAATGCCACTGGTGTGAGCAGAAGCCCCATGCCCACTGCCAGAGCACCTTGAGAACTCAGGGCTTGTCATCTTCAGGAAGAAACTGACAACTTCTCTTCCTCTGGTGGACAATGAAAATGAAAAGATCTAAAGTATCTTATAAAACAATGTTTCACAAATTGGCTTAACTGAGATGTGCCATTCAGATTTGAGCTATTTTGTTAAATTATCAAACAGAGAAAAAAGTGTCTTGACCAAAAAAAAAAAAAAAGTAACATACCATTCAAAAAAAGTTTAATGGAATATTTCAGTTATTCTTTCCAAACAACATTTCACTGAAATCTACACACTGCTGAAAGTGTTTGCTCTTTTTTTCAACTGACATTTTTTCCTTCTAAAAATGTCCAGCCAAAAGTTTTCTTCTCATGTATCAGTGTTGCAGTAGGAATACTTGTAACTGTGGTTTAAATTTATGTGAGATGTTTTTAGTCTGACTCTTCAACCCACTTAGATGAAGGCAGACTCTTGTATAATTTGAAACATTCCACAGTGTTTATCTCTAGGTCTGTGAAATTAATTAGAAGGACAGTTTTAAAATATTGCTACATGAGTTATGTTGCTCCTAGAAATTCCTGCATTTTCTCAGAATAGGTTAATTGTTTCTTGTCACCTCCCACGTAATATTAAATTATGTGAAGCTAGTTAGGCACAAAAAATGTGGATTTTGGTTTCATCTTGGGGTTTTAAAAAAGTTCATATAGTGAAGTGCAGAAAACACATAAGAGATGTAGCCTTTACCAATATCAGTTTTCTCAGCAGACTCCCTAACCTTGGACTTTGCATGTGGAGTTACTATAGCAAAGCTAGTAAGTAATACAAATGCTAACCATATATGGAGAGAAAATCTAGAAGGCAAACAGTACTTGGTATTGATGGTGTATCACATGGATACTCTGAGACCTGCTTTTTCATAAAATAAGAGTATGTTTTCTGTTCCTGTGTGACAGTTATAATTTAGTGGGCAAAGTGACTTGGAACCTGCTGTGCTCTTTGCCGACTGCAGGTCCAAAGATGTGTCTAACCCATCATTACAGCACCTTGGAGCCACCACACCAGGGCTAGTATCTGTCCCAGTATGTTTAGGCATGAACTTAATATAAAGCTGACAGATACACTCATTCATCCAGCTTCTTCATCCCATGGGCCATCACGTGGAAACAGTCTTGTAGCGGCCTTTCCTTCTCTTAAATTATAATTGTCTGTTCCTGATCAGTTTTGAGCAGTACTTACTTAGAATTTTTACTCATTACCTGAGACGGATAATAGCAGAAGATTTGCTGGCAATTGTATTCTGTTATTGGGGTTTATTGTTATTTTTTCATTGTTTCTTTTTGTTTGGTTGGTTTTGTCTCCCTGGGATTGTCCATGAGCAAAATTATCTGGGAAACAAACCTCATCGTTTGGTTATGAAGCACCAATAAACCTGAACAGCATTTTTTTTTGTCTATGCTGAATAGCCTTTGCTATGTATCAGCCCAGTGCCATTACAAATTCAAACCCTATATATATATTGTTCATGGCCCTTTGTGTCATCAGGAAATTAAAGTTTGCAGCTGGCCTCTTCATCTTAGTTAATCATGCGAACACGAAATCCTTAAAGGTCCACGCAATGGTCCCTGCGGGGGCCCCACTCAGCACTTCTCTGCAGCGTGACATTGTTTTTCAGCTGTGTTTTTATCTTCTCCCCTCTTCTGTTCTGAGCTCCTGCTGCTTTTAGCTTCAGTAGCAGACTGTCATGTGGCACTTTATCACGGGCTGTCCAGAGCGCCACAGTAACCATGCCCCTTCACCACGCACCGCAACCTGCTTGGGAGTTTAGGAGGTTGGAGATGAAGCCTCCCTGGTGCTCGCTGCCCTGTTATCCTGCCTTCAGCCCTGCCTCGGCAGCGGTGGGAAAAATCTCTGCCTTGTGCTGTGTCTCATGCAAGGGTGATGGTTTAAGGGCTTAGTTTCTTCCCCCTGCATTGTATGCTGTGGCTTCTTGTTTTCTAAGAACTCACTGAAATTATGACAATAAATCAAACATTTCCTTTCAGATGTCTTTTAACATCTAGCATGATCTCCTTCAGGTCCTGGATATGTCCTAGATTTTAGTTTCCTTAGGTAATTTCCTCCACTGACCTTAGTGACCCTGAAGAGGCTGACCTGTAGTTAACTTTGTCTTCCTTCTTAAGACTCAGTTTGAAAAGTTAGTCAATACCTCATTTAAAAAGGGTGGGGGGAGGTGGGAGCAAAGGACAGCCTTCACTAGCTTCTTCGTTTTCATTTCCTGTGCCATTGTATTCTAACTTTCTCCCTGACTGATTTCCACTCTCTTGCAGGTGACAAGAAAAATCTCTTTGTATTTGTTTTCTTGCTTTATTTTCCTTTGCTCCTTTAAAATTTTTGTTAGCTTTTCCTTACCTTTTGATACATAACATACATGTAAAAGACTTAAAGGGTTCTGGGGGTTTTTTTACCATCAGATTTTTCCAGAGTTGTTAATATTTTTCTCTTTACCATTGAGAAAGCCATTTTGTCATTTTAAAGATCACAGCTACTTTCATAGAGCTCTGATCTTTTGGGCCCTAAGCCAACAAATCTTTTAAGCATGTGCTTAACTTCAGATGTGTGAGCAGCTGTATTGAACTCTGTGGAGCTAGTCAGGTGCTTAAAGTTAAGCAGATGATTAAGTGTTTTGTTTGGCTGGCCTTGCAGAGCACTGGCCCCCAGAGCCCCTTCGCCAACAGCCTGCGCAGAGCTACCAGCGCAGGGGTGCTCTTGCTGCACTCAGGAGGCAGGCGTTGGGGCAGAGAGGGGGGAGTCCTGCAGTGCACTATCCTCTGAAAAGTTGTAGGAGAATATCTTTATTTGAGGTTACTGATTTTAATAACACGCGTGCCTTTGCACGCAGTACCTTCTGACCTCGCGGCGTCTGCAGTTTTAAGTGATATAGACGTGGGCCAAGGAGGAGAGGAACCAAAACAGATGAAACAAGAAAGATGATACAAAGACAGCCACACGGGTCTGATTTCACAAGGACATGCAGCTTCTTCTGTTATCTTCCCCTACCGATTTCAGAGAGAGACTCTTAGGTGCTCAGTCCTTCCCTGGAAGTATTCATCACCTTGCAGGATCAGGTCTTATTTATGTACTTATTTATTTATCTATCTAACCCATCTCTATCAGCTGCCCATATTTTTTGGGTTGCTGCTCAGAGGTGGGAAGACAACCCACGCTCCCAGTTGGCCCACCCTCACTGGGCGCTGGGTGTGTCTTTGCCTGCCCGTTTCTACACATTATATTCAGAGTAAAAAGGGGATCTTCCAACTGCTTGAGACCAAGGGGACAAAACAGGAGCCAAGTCCCTTTTGCTCTAAGGCAGAGGGAGGATATCAGTATGGCAGCACTGTCCCATCACAGATTTCTCTTGGCTGCTTTCCTCTGCCTGGAAATTGGGCTGTTTGTTAGTACGGCCGCTTTTGTCACCAAAGGACACACCTTTGGTACCTTAACCAGGGAGGTTAGGCTGTTTGTAGCAGTTTGAGTGCTCAGAAGTTAACCTGAAAAAGGGGACTGCATTCAAGCACATGGAAAAGTTTCTCTGGATTGATATGAAAAATTGCACATGGTAGACTCCTCCTAATATTGCACGTGGTAGTCTCCTTTATCAGCTAAAATATCTGGCTCTTGTCATGCTGGTTTAGAGGTTGTGGACAAGCTGGCTGGTGGTTCTGCATGCTCTTTCAAGCCAGTAAATCCTTAGGACACTGCTTTTGTTGAGGCGTGGCCAGACGAAGAAACCATCATCGCTAAATAAATGGGATAGGCCTGAAATAAACTGGCAGATGTTCCCCGTGACAAGACATTTTGATGTTCCTCACAGATACAGGCTTGAAAGTTCTTCACATACAGGCTGTTTCACATCAGTCTCATTTCTAGCTCTCTGTCAGAGACTGTACACAGTAAATGAATCCTTTTAAGCTAAAGAAGGAATTCCTTCAGTAGGTAGCAGTCATAAGATCTCATATTCGTACTGGCGTAGCAGTAGGTGGCTCCATCCCAGACCAAGACCCAGTTGTACTGGTGCTGTACCAACATTTCCCTTCAATCAAAAGCTGTTAACAGCTTCTATCCTCTTCTGGAAATTGGCTGCTAGGAATGGGGAAAGTCTTGGATAATATCCCTTTTAAAATCATTTCTACTGACCTTAGACTTGAGAAACCTCTAAAGCAGGAACAAAACAGGATGGGGCCCATGGCAACAGCAGCAATTTCAGCATTATTTCAGGACAGATAGCGTGTCACACTTCTGCATTGGTAGGCTGGCATCTCTTCTTGTCGTATGACCCTAATTAATTTATATAGTATGCGTCATGGGGGAAGACAAGATCCAGACTGAAGCCTTTGTAATGGGATTTTACCCTGTGCCAGACACAAGTAATTAACTATATCTATCTTTTTCAGTTTCAGTTGCTCTTCCCTAAAAGATTTATATTAGAGAGGTGAAATCGTACACAGTCACACCTTGTCCATACAAGCTTTTCTTATCTCCTGTGACAGAACTAAATGCTATACTTTGTCTCTAGCAAATGGTAATATCCCTATGACTAGCACCAAGCTAAAAATCACTCCGAGCACACTTGTTCTTCATGACATTATCACTGCTGTGATTATTAGATAGCCTCTGCCATCCCATATTCACTTTCATTTCCTCCTTCTGTGCTTACTTAAATTTCTGCGGTATATCCTATTGAGTGCATGGCAGGTAGGGAGGGTATTTATGCATAGGATATGTGTACAGACAGTGCCAAGCTTGTCAGAAAAGGGCAGGGAAGAGGTAGAACACAGGTGCTCTTCTAAAATAATGAAAGTAGAATTCGTCTTCACACAAACTGTAGCAGAGGTGTGAAAATCCTTGTTGTTAAAGGTCTACAAATATTAAAAGATAAATAAAAAGGACTGGATTTTTAGCTCCTGTGTTTGTCCTTTGAGGGTTAGGAAATAGAGGGACTCCCTGTGCTCGTGGAAGACTCTGGGCTGTGACTGGTTGGTGTCAGGAGAGAGTTTAAGGACAATTTATATCTTCTGTCCTGGTCTCAGCTGTGCTGGCCAAAAAGGATAACCTCAAGGACCTTGTCACCATCTCTCTGGGGACAGCTTTTGCCTTCCTGCCCTCCAGTTCAACATGATCCTTCCCTAGCTCACCTTCATGTAGCCGTCGAGACCAGAAACAAGCTGCTACTGAAGCTCATGTGCTTCAAGACTGGACGAAGAGCAGTTGCATGAAGAGTTCAGCTGAGGCAAGAGTCAGCAGACAGTTGGGGATGGACTGGGGGCAGCAAGAGCTGCAGTCAGCATGGCTTTTTGTAGGGCGGGGTGTTTGGGTATGCTCCAGAGGAGGTGATGGTCCAGTAACAGCGTCGCCTGGAGTAACTGGTACTGAGGGTGGCATGGTGGGGAAAAACTGCATCATGGAGCAGCCTCCCCATCCCCAGGGGCTGCATCCAGCCTTGCTGCAAGCAATACTCCTGCTAACAGCACTGAGAGCTGTGCCTGCCATTCCCTAAGTGCAAAATGTGCAGGAAATTTATCCTATTATACCAAAATTGTCGTCATTCTCCACACCCCTGGCACCTGTATTTTGTTCCTAATGACTAGTTTGTCCTCCCTCTAGCTGGGATAAACTACACAAAAACTCTCTCACAGGCACCACTTCTCTCTATTCTGCCTGACTTCTGGCTGTCTCAAGTGACCCTGCACCAGAAGTAAAGCCTACATGACTAATTTTAGACCACCTCGCAATCCCTAATATATTGTACCTCTTTAAAACCTATAGCTGCTCATTTCTCTTACACATCCATGATAGGATCTTACTGCAGCATTCCAGGCTACTCCTATCTCACTTAAGCCTTATATGTCTTAACTTTTGTCCTTGGCATCCAGACAATCCTTCTATTCTCAGGATGCTTTCTGCTGAACTTCCTGTCTATAAAAATGCGCTCAGGGAGTCTATCACTCTTCCAGCCTATTCCTTCCCCTTCCCAGAGCTTCCCCTTCTCTTACCATACCAAGCAATTATTCTTATTAATTATTCCAGCTAACAGTAATTATCAGCAGCATGCACCCCCAGCCACATTAATAACAGCCATCTCTAGGACACTGAGGAATTGGCTAAAAAGATTCACTTTGCTACTTGGATTGCACAGTAAGACAAATTCTTTTTCTTCCCTGTGTGTCTATTTTGAAGGGGCGGGTGGGGTGGGGGGTGTCCTTACCACTTTCTTGTTTTAAGATGGGAAAAAAGAAGGTAGATGAAGAAATGTAAACTTAACTGTATAGGCATTGCTTAAGAAGAGTCAAAGAATAGAGATCCAAGGTTTACTCTGTGGATTTTGTACACCGTTTCTAAGCAGTGGCATTAATTGATTTCTTTTTTAGCTTCTGATATTTATGAGCCAAATACTGAAATTTCTGCTTGAGCTCCAATAATCTGGGGTCTGCCTCAGGGTTAGAACTTTGTATTGTTTTCGCCTGTTCCACAGGCACAACTACCGTTCAGCAGCAAATGGAATAAAATTTGGCCATGTTTCATCATCTGTAATTTGTCAAGGTTTTTCGTCTCACTGCTGAAAAGCACTGAGTTTTAAAAAGTGATGTTTCTTTAGTGCAAAAAAAGAACTAAAAAAAAAAAAGACAAAAATATTTTGAAGAGAAAGAAATTAAACAAAAAAAGCCCTTCTGCAAAATGAGAGTTTAAAAAAGTATTTTCCCTCAAAATTGCTTACCATTTGTCTAAGCTGCAAAGTTTTTAATGACATTCTAGTGAAAACAGAGCGCTCTGGCTAAATTCCTTCAAACCCAATAAAGCAGATGACTGGGAACCATAATGGAATTGATGCTGTCAAGTGCATTTGCTTTTTTAATGCTAACATGTTTTTGGTTATTAAGAAACAAAAAAACCAAGTGGTATATGATCAACATAGCTTCTGACAGGGGCATTGGAACCCATCTGGCTTATGGATCCCCCACTTTTTTTTATTAGCCTGAGATTATAAAGTTGTAACACTGTAGTTTAGCTTCTGGCTTCTGCAATTGTAAATTGGCAAAGGGCTAACTAGAAGGTGTGAGCTTCTGAAAACTAAAATATGATACTGACCCCGTGCATACCACACAGGCCTGCAGCAGATGTATTGGATGAAGGAAATACAGTAGCGCTGTCGAAATGTTACTGATTGGTTCCAACTGAGTAGTTCTAGATATAAACCAGCTTTCAAAAGCAACAGATGACATAAAAATGTCAGAAATGATCATTAAAAGATGGTGCCATATATTACTTAATGAAGTCACACAAGGCAAAAATAATACCAAGCATCCTCCAGTAGTAATGGATGTACTCCATGAACATTAGCCCCACAGTTGTCAATACCCGTGATGAAAAAGAAGCCTCTCAATCTTTACAGATTTCTTTAATTTAAATAAGCCTTCTAACATAGAGAGGATTTGTTCTCTCAGTGTGCTTCATTAGTGTAGCTTACCACCACAAAACCTGGTTGTATTGAGAAAGATTGCCCCATTATCAAATAATTAGGACTGCCTTAGCAGGTGCATACACTTACCTTTGTAATTAAATCCTTGTTAAAACACCAAAATCCAGAGAATTTAAATGGTTACCTGATCCCAGAGGAGGTAGCCCAGAAACTTATTCTATAAGGTAGACGTCATCTGGGAGCAACGATACTGAGCAGAGAATCTTTTCCTCATGGGATGTTGATGAAGCACATCTGCACACATCATGTGGTGCAATAAAAATTGCAATGACAATACTAGACAAACACCTACTGTACAAGAAGCCAGAGAAACCAAGCATAATCCTGCACAGAATCACATGCTATGTAATGGAGCTTTCACAGCTTTGCTAGCTTTAGAGTTACAAGCAAAATTAAAGGTGATGATCCTAACTTTTAATAATTATTTGAAATATTTGCCTGATTTACTATACTCTACGATGAGTCCAGGAGACTTATTCCTGAACTTAGCTTCTGAAATCTTACCACGGTGGAACAATAATGGCTACATGACTACATGTACAGCTATTTTAGTACTGCTCAGAGTCCTAATAAAATCTGAAAGAAAATAATTAAGTTGCAATAATCTCACACAGCCATAAAAATCACATTTCTAACATGTTATAGATACATTTGTATATTCCTGTGTTGTATGTTCCACACGTTTACGTAAGTGTGAATGTCCATATTAATAAATATGCCAGCAAGTGGATTAGCACTCCATTACAACAAATTCTCCGTTCGGCTAGCACTCTCATTGTCTTCACCAGAACTGATCAACCATATGTGACATCATTAGCTACTTGCCTAGAAGTGTAGCAGTGCTTTTACCATAAAGACTACTGAGTCATCTCTTGTTCTGCTGGCTACTTGTATTCAGCCTCCAAGTTTGGATCAGGAGCTGCAACCAAACTCTAGTTTCCAAAAGCCAGAGAGAGAAGACTAAGATGGGAATAAATTTGTTTTCCACCTCTCAGAAGAACCCTGTTGACCAAAACAGTAGGGCCCAACATGAAAAATAACTTGCAGAATCAGCGCAAACTCATTGACTTCAATCTGTGTTCAAAGTTGTAGATTCAATGCTGACAAAAGTACCCTCATATTTTAGATGTGAAACGTCTATAGAACAGCCAGTTTCTGGAACGATGTTCTTAGATAAATGGAGTTAGTCCTGGAAATCAATTTAGACAAAGCTGCAGCAGTGCTGGTATTGGAATTCACCAACTCGCTACATAATTTGAATAAATGGGAAAAGAGATGACTCCTGAGAGTAGCACTGGCAGCCAAAAGAATTATACTGATGGACTGGAAAAGCAAAGCCATGCCATGTATTGATTTATGGACTATTGCCCTTCTGGATATAGCTAAATGTGAAAGAACTCCCTTTATTCGTACTAATAAAATGGACATCAATGCTCTCAGACAAAAACTGCTGTTGGAGTTGTATTGTGAATAGTTGGCGTGCGGGATGGTCTTTTTTCACTTGCCCATCACACATGTGGGCTCTGTGGGCTGGTGAAGTTTGAGACACACAGAAAACAACAAGGGCTTTTTCTAGAGTTGCTTCATTTGGATTTTTTGGGGGGTTTTGTTCCACTCAAAATTATTTCCATTGTCTTTTTTTGTTTGTTTGTTTGTTTGGTTTGTTTTGTTGCTGTTGTTTCTGCTAGAATCTCTCGGTGTAAATCAGAATTTAAGATAGTATATATTCACTTAATAGATGTGGTCCTATGACAGTAAATTTTCAGCATTTCAGAGATAAGTGCCTTTTTCTCTGGCTTAAAAATTCTAGGCAATGCTAAAGGAGCATAAACACAGCAGAACACTAATTCCTCCCCCTCTGCAACACCGTTATGGCTGTGATCTCCTTGTCCTACCCGCCAAAGCTGGGTTAATGCACGCCACGCTCGATATGAGAAGACCCTTACAAACAAGCTCTCGCTCCCTCAGCCAAACCAGCACTGTCCCTTAGGTCTTGTTTATCTTCAGAGGACCCTCTGAAGATTTCCTGCTCTCCACGAGTTCATCTCCATCAATATGGGGAGCCCTACTGTAGCCTGGCTGCTGCCAGAATTTTTAATGCTATATTGATTAAACTGCTATGAGTGGGGATGAAATTATGTGGTATTAGTTGTGCTGGCAACTGGTTTACCTCTGGGATCCTCATGTTGCTAGCGCTGGTGGAGCTAAGCCAGAATTAGGAGCACTGGGAAATTAAAAAAAAAAAAAAAAAAAAAAAATTAAAAAAAAGCCCTTATGTAGGCATGACCTTGGTTGTTGAAACTTAAAAGTCACAAAATGAGTAGACCTTTTGGAGTCTGGGATGCCGTTGCGTTCAGCGACAAGTCCTGTCCATCTTCCCAGCAGAAAGGATGGGTCTCCACCTAGGAAGGCCTGAGTCAGAGCTGGCACCAAGCACAGCTGTGAGTCAAGAAGAAAACACAGCTCTTTGCTTCAGCTTTTGTGGAGCTAAGGAGAGATAATGAGATAATAAGTTCAGTTCTGGGATATTCAGGTAAGTATCCTTGTAGCCTTGTCCCATTGTTATGCCCTTTCCTAAAACAATCCTCCCAGCTGCTAGCAGAGGCAGGGGCCCTTTATCTGCTCATCACCCCTGTGCAGCAGGACTCCTCCTGCACCCAGGGGACTGAGGGAAGTGAGTCAGCCCGCTCCTGCAGAATGCTGCTGGACGCAGCAAAAGGACTGCTGAGCAGCTCTGTGCTGGGAAACAAAACTCAGTCCCTGGAAAAAGAGAGAGGAACACACTGGTCTTGCTGTGACTGCGGTGGTGAGACCTCTTGTGAAGAATTGCTTAAACATGACTGAGGTGCGTGTAAAGCTCAGCGTAAAGTCTATGAATGATTGCCCATTGACTTACTCCTGAAGTGGTTTTGTGTTCATTTTAGGTGCAGAGTTGATCACTGCTATCCAGGTGAACCTGAAAAAGAATTGCTAGTGCAGTGGTGCACTTAGTAGTTACACAAAAACACATGACCATCAAGGATTGCTGGACAAGCCGGCGTTTCACCCTCCTTGAGATACAATGGGTACATAGTCCACTTCAGACACTGACCCCAGTGTTTACAACAGCAGCACGTTGTCTGAGTAAGGTTTCCCCAGGGCTCTCTGCAAAACGCAGGTGACAATTATCATTGTTTTCCAGACTAACTAATGTCACTAATGATATGACTTACTACGTGACTACTTCCAAGGCTGCACTACTTGACCTGTGTTAAGACAGAAAGGTACAGAACATGAGAAGTTTGTTAAAATGAAACTGAGCACTGATTAGCAGCGCAATTTGTAAATATTGAACAAAGTTTAAGCTTCAGTCAAGCTGAAGAAAGAAAGGCTTTGAGCTGAGGCTTTTATAAGTGCAAAAGAAAATGGAGAGAATTAAATGATTCTAAATGCTTCCCACATTATTGTTTATTCTCTTGCAATCTAATTTAAAAATTTTAAAAAAATTGCACCAACTGTTTTTTCTAGATCAAAGAGAAAGAAAAAGTCCAACATTTTAAATTTCTTTGTGGAGGAAACACACCTCCAAAATATCTGGGGATAGATGGTTCCAGAGCTTAGTGTGATATTACAAAACCTGTCACGTCCAAGTCATTGGCTGAAGTTGAGCCTGAATGGCTAACGAAATGACTGAAAATTATTGTCAGCTGAGAGGTCTTCAGTGGCCTGTGACAATTGCAGTCTGTGATGTAGAATGATGGCTGCTCTTTTAAATATACAGATGCACTGCACTCAGGGTAGGACACCAAAAAAAAAAGCACCAAATATTCATACAGGATGTAGGAGGCATGGTCTGGAGCAGATGAAAGATGGAGATGGAGTCAGGGCATTGGAGTTAACATCTTCCTTTCATCAAACATGCCACAGCATTGTAACAAACACCTCAAGAAATCAGAAGAAAAATAGGCTTTAGCGGAATGGTTCACAAGTTGTTGTAAGGAGTGTTTACCTTCTGAATCTTGTAGTGTTTTGGGTCTTCCTTCGTTATTTCCAGGGTAAAGGCTGGCCCAGCCCTGTCCTGGTACTTTGTTTATAAGCTGAGCTGATGACACTACAGCCTCAGGAGGAATAGTTTCAGTGAAAGTGATTGTAGAATATTTCCATCTATCAGTCATGAAGCTTGAGTAAGCAAAAGATATACTGTCATTTTGCTTCCTGTTCACATATTGGCGGTAAATATAGGAACTTATCCTCTGTGTGTCTGAATATGTCTTATTTTCATGACATGGTGCCTATGTGGGACGTAACAATGATGGAGCAGAATCATTATGGTGTCATTGATTCCTTACAGCATAAGAGATTTTGGAAGTCAGATTATCTTCAGAGCTATAAACTCAGGGTAATCAACTCTGCCACTTCCTGCATCAAAACATCATTGCGGGATGTTGTTTTTATAAATCTCTTCACCTTCAAACCTTGTGCAAACAAAACTGTGTTTTCCCCTCCTGTTTGGGGAAGGTGGATAGGCTGACCCCACTGCTCCTCGTGCCAGTCACACAGCAAAAATACCTCTGGAGTGTGAAACTGTAAAACCAGAGGGAATACTCTTCCCTGGACTACTCATCTCCTTCAGTGCAAGCTTTGCTGAGCTCTTATTCAGCAGATGGTGCAGCAGAGATAGCCTCCAAAACCACAGAGACAAATATTTGATTTGGATGAGTATATTAAAGATTACTCACTTCTCCCCTCGAATTATCTGTGTTTTGCAGAGAGTACAAAGGGCATGGTTTGGATTGTCCCCTTTCTAATAAAAGTGATTTCCAGCTGCTGGTGCCGAGTGCCTTCTGCAGGCCAAGCTCACTGGTATCCGATACTCTGTTCATGGTTAGGTGAGGAAAGGACATTGGCCTTGACACCTTCCTGGGGAGCCTCTGAAGCAAAATGAACTTTCATGAAAATCACCCACCTCCAACAGCTATTCCAAAGACAGGACTGTCAGGTTGGCACACGCTGAAACAGTAAGTTGTGCCCTGCTTTGCAGATTTCTGACCCAGGCAAAGCAGCAAATCCATTCTTCCATCCTCAAAACACTGGTAAAGGTCATGAAAGCAGTGATGAAATGTGAGCTTCGAGTGGAGGAGTCTATCAACTCTGGCTTCCCTCTCTGGGCAGCACCAGCTCTCGCTCAGTTCTTTTGAATAGTCACAGTGCATCCTAAGGAGGGGTGGGGATGCAGGGCTGATCATTTGGGAAAAAGCCTCAGGGAGGCCCATCACCTACTCCAGGCACTGTGTGCATGTGTGTACATATCTGTGTGACTTCAGATTGGCCTGTCTTTAAGATTCACTGAGTGCTGACAGCTCACAAATTTACTTGTCTGTTTTTCCCGTGGGTTTTTGTACATGTCTTCCTGGTAGATTATTGTCATTAGATTAAACACGTTGCTAAAAGCAAGTGTTTCTAAGTTTTCTTTCTGCCTCTGCCTTCCTCTCTTTCTGTTGACCCTTACCACCGTTCAAGTCGTAACAAGATCATTTCCAAACCCTTTTATTTCTCCCAGACTTCCAGCTTCTCAAAAACACTTTCTGTCACTCTTCCCAGAAATTAAGTTACTTTCTTTTGCTTTCGCTAACCACAACCCTGCTGTCTGCAACCCCTTTCTGCCATCTCTGCAGCCTGTATCCAGTTCACCCTGTTCAAAACCTAGTTACCAATATTACCTTGGTAAGCCCTTTTTTACACGACATTACCTTCCTCCACAGTATATCTGAGCACAAAAAATTCCATTTTTTCATGCCTGTCTTCGTGAGCGCTCACAGCCATGGGCAGGACTACACTGTATTTCCTTTCTGAATGCTTCTCTCGTCATAGATAGTAACGTTGCAATGTCGTTTCTGCATTCATATGCATCTTCTCATGCTCTGGTTTATGTAGAGGATGCATGTTCCATGTGCAAAATATGAACCTGTCTCCCTGTACTGGATTTTCTTTTTTGAGGTCCAGAAAAGCTCACTGATACCAATTCACAGTATTTCAACACCATGAAGGAAGGAATGAAATAAAATGTTTAATATATGAGTCTTTCCTGTGACTGCTTCAAACTCATGTGCAATTGAAAGACTCACTGGTCTTTCAAATTTCCTCGGGATAGAAGCTACGTTTATTTTTGCCATCTACTGTTCCAAAAGATCAGCCAGCACTTAAGCTAGAAAGATAATGAGTAAATGGAAAAAAGCATCATATTTATCTTTGCATTTTACTAACAACGATCACTCCACTTCTACATGGAGACTTGAATGTAACAGGCAAGCGCTACTACTGACTGCGTTTAACATAAGGAACACTGCTCCCAAATATAGGGCTCATGACCGTTAAGCTGCAAGTGCAACTGCTAATAAACTGACTGTGAATATTAATCCAGTATTCCCTTTGTAATCAGAAGGTTTCATCGCTGCCCCATTTGCTTTACAATCATGACAAGTAGTGAATGTATTCAAGGCAAAAAACAATGAAACAGCTTTTTTTTTTTTTTTTTTTTACAGTCTATGCTTTATCACTACTTCATTGATTTTTCAGTATTTTAGCCAATACAGCACAACCAGATTAACTAGAAAAGGAACGTTTCACTTTTAGGTCATCAGTTCATGTCCGAGACAGGTTGGTACTGACCAAAGGTCACTTTAGAATTATAATTTTAATCAAGACCAAGACAGAGACGGGACTGCAAGAGGCATACAACAACGCTTTAAGTTTCTTAAGCTGCCCACAGCATACACAACTAGACCAACTTTGTTGCCTGCCAAAGTCAAACTGATAGAGAGTTAGACGGTCATCTAGTTGCCAGATGTCTGGCTGTGTAACTTTCTGGCACTAAGCATTATATAGAGACAGATCTATGGATTGGATCAATTAGCATTACACTTACCATCTGACAACTGTTTGGTCGCCTTCGCCCAGTTCCTAGAGGACAGGTGTTCACATCACAGAAATCACCATCACAATTGGTACGACTAATTGATACGGTTGTTGGCAGTCACAGCAGAGAGGACAAGGACCGAATTAGCACCGAGACCAAAGCACTGTTTCACCCCTAGAGATGGTCTCCAGCTCAGGATGTCCAGGGCGTTTGGAGGATGCCTTTCTGCCATTGCATGTGTTCTGCTGCACAGAATCTGTTTGGTTTTTGGATCCAGTAAATTTATCCAGCACTAAATTCAATGAGGTTTCCTGGGATACAAGGGAAAGAAGGGGGCTGGTGAGTCTCTTTTCTTTAATTTTTGGTTAAGATACCTTAAGAAGGATCTCTACAATTTTTTGCTACTTCCCCAGTATCTTCTGAGGTTTATTTTGTAGCAGGGGAAAAAAAAAAAAAAAAAAGATAAAGTGAGTGCAGAGATCTTAACAGTGCAGAGATCTTAACAGTAAGAGTGTGTCATGCACCATTTCGAGGGAAAATAGAAAAAGTACACTTGCAGAAATACCCAAGCATTTACAGTAACTCTAGTGTTCCCTCATTTCTTCTGTTTTACACTCCAGACAGTCATGTAAAGAGCTTCATGGGTATATTCTCTTGCGGAGCTTGTGGGTATACTTGGTGATTAGACAAATGGGGTTCTGCTTTGGCAAATGTCCATTGCTTTCCCCAGCTGACTTACAGAATATGCTATAAAATGCAAAGGAAGGCAATAAACCTCCCATCTGCAGCTGAGATTTCCACTTTGCCAAAGACCCTTTTGCTATCAGCACCTTTAACTATGACTTTCAAAGAAGAGAGGTATAATTTTTTCTGTGACAGATACGTTGCTGCATTCACTAGCAGCGGTATCATCCCAACCTTATGTGAATTGATTTTGAATATTAACCTAAGAATGGAAAAGCCAATAATCATGTAAAATACAAATAGGTCTTTGGACCATTATTCTACCCAGAAGAGTAGGCAAGAATTTCAGCTGCTTTCCTATTTTCTTTGCACTCCAGAAAAATACTACATTTTTATGGTCTATACGTCAACAGTGCATTATTGATTTTTAATACTTTTAGCAGATACAGCATAATTACAGGCAATAATGCAAATACTGCAAGTGAGAAATGCAATTAGAAGACACCAAAAACTTTGCAAGCTGGGTCAGGAAAATATAAAAGATGAAATATTTTGTTTCAGCATGGGGATTTCCTGGTCTTCGCTTTGTATTCTTCAGAGGTTAGAGAAAACAAGAGGAATTCTGCCCTCTACTAAACTCCTGTTTCCAATACTAAAGGATTAAAGAGGAGCAGATATGAGTCAAAGGCATTTGCCTGAAAAAGCCCTTACACAGCAAACAGTTGCTGCAACAGAGGATGTTCATCGTCTGTCGCCTTAATTTGAAAGGTATCATTATCATTAATTTTGACAAGTAGCCTCTCCTTGGGGAATCCAAGCCTGAGCCAGTCAGGCTTTTCCTTCGGCTCAGGTAAGTAATCCCTACTCATGTGAAGAGTCCACATCAGTTTCCTTTCACCTAACAAGAAGATCAAAACAGCTGCTTTCAGGCTGATGACTGACTATAGAAAACAATCAGGAAAGAACAAATAAAACATAAACCTTTGCAAAAACAAAGAAACCCTGTGCCCAGGGTGTCACTGGTGAAATCATTCACCCCACTGCTTCCAATCAGGCATGCTAGGGTGCTCCCACCTCCCACCATGCTCCCACCTCCCAAAATTCAGCACCTACAGCCCTTAACAGAGGCATTTCCCCCCTGCTCTGTACCTACACACGTGTTACTCATAGGAAAGGTTCCAGGAGGCTTACTTGGGTAAAAAAAAGGCCAGATTCTGAATTTTCCTTCTCCTCCTGGCTGTCAAGGATCTTACTTTCTCATCTTAAGGGACAAGTTAATTCAGACTCAACAGTGCAATGTCTCATTTTGAATAGCTCCCTGTTGCAGACATTTTTAGTTCTCGCAGCAGAGTGTCTTCTTTCCCTTTCAAGTTTAATTCACTGGACCAATTATTACAAGAAAAAGATATTCCAGTTTATCTTAATCCAGTGGGTGAAACTAAATGAGATGTTCTTGTTCTGTGGTAGGAAGGTAATCACTAAATTCCTCTGGAAAATGCCCAGGAAATTTCTTTCATAGAATGATAGAATCACAGAAGAGTTTGGGTTGGAAGGGACCTTAAAGACCATCCAGTTCCAATCCCCCTGCCATGGGCAGGGACACCCTCCACTAGACCAGGTTGCTCAAAGCCTCATCCAGCCTGGCCTTGAACACTGCCAGGGATGGGGCACCCACAGCTTCTCTGGGCAACCTGTGCCAGTGCCTCACCACCCTCTCTGGGAAGAATTTCTTCCTGATATCCAATCTAAATCTCCCCGCTTTCAATTTAAACCCACTACCCCTTGTCCTGTCACTACAGGCCCCTGTAAAAAGCCCCCTCTCCCAGCTTCCTTGCAGGCCCCTTCAGGTACTGGAAGGTGCTATAAGGTCTCCCCGGAGCCTTCTCTTCTCCAGGCTGAACAAGCCCAACTCTCTCAGCCTGTCCCCATAGCAGAGGTGCTCCAGCTCTCTGCGCATCTTCATGACACTTTTCCAGACTCGCTCCAACCAATCAATATTGTTCTTATGTTGGGGTTTCCAGAGCTGGACACAGTACTCCTGGACAGTTTTTCTGAAGAAAAAGTTCAACTAAACTCTGGGTTGCAAATCTCCTAAAATACAGTATTTGCATTATAATACACACCGTAGATTGTATCTTCCCACAGCCCTCCTCACCGCACATAAATTATTCCGATTAGGAGAGAGCAATTGTAGCAACCTGTGATTGCCATGTCCCCACAGCTAAGCAAGCTTGCTCTAAAGCTTTCCTTTCTATAAACTCAGCACAAAGAATCTGTCCCAAATGCCAGGTAATGTTCAGATGTGGATGCAAGATAAAAAGAAACAGTTCAATTTCTGACTTCTGGTACTGGACCTGACCCAGCAAATTCCTGCCCCTGGGTCCCACATTGAAATCTGAGCTCCAGGATGCTGATGGCCAAGCAAGCACCCAGTCCTGCTCCTGGAGCGGTCTTGATGAGGGCTTTGCTGCTGCCTGGGCTCTGCTCTTCCCTCCACTGATTTCCATCCCTCATCCCACAGCCAGCAAGGTGCTGGGGAAGCATCCAGTTACACATCTGTCTTCTGAACTGCAAGGGAGTGGATGGTGAGAGGGTTTCCTCCAGCTCCTCCTTGCTCAGGAAGTTTGAATGCTGCCCCCGTGGTGATTTCCTGGCTAACACTCCCAGAACTGCTAGACAAAAATATAACTGGGGATCAAAGAGCAAACAAAAGTGCTTTTTTCCTATATACATGTATGGGGAGAAACTTCTTGCTCCTCAGGCAAAATACTGGTAAGTCCTCTCCCCCACCCTCTGCTGGGATCTCTCTCTTGTCCTTGTCCTTCCAGAGAAGTGCTGTCTTCTTTCCTAATATATAATTTATTTACAGGAAAAAAAAACTTGTTCCTTGTCAGTATCTCCTCAAGCAAACAATTATTTATCCCCAAACTTTTTTTTTTATTATTCTCTGTTGCATTTTATATGACGATAAGATACCTGTTGTCCGTGACAGCTTTCTACGGTGAGAAAAGAAAATGAAGTTGAATGAGAGACAGACTGGCCTCAAGAAAATAGAACTCTGCCTTTGGAGTGGAAGAAAATACCCCGAATGTTTGCCATATCCCTTTTCCCCTGGTGATACAAACCCTCATCCATGTGTTCATGATTCTTGAGGAATCTCTAGCTTTACCATGACCAAGGGACAAATCTTGTACTCCTTACTCAGGTGACCCCTGGCAATTCATATAAAAGAGATCTGTTTCCTATTTCTCTTGGTATTTCAAGACACCTTGCTACCTTACCATTGTGTTATTTTGTTTTTACTGACTTTACCATGGGCCTCGGGTTTACAAAACACTGTGGAGCATTTCTTCCTCTCCTTCTTTTAACAAACCTCCTTCCCAGTGACATGAGGCATAGAAAACTAAAGTTTAATTCGTTCATCAACTTGCAAATATATTCAGTGATGATAACAAAGGGGTAATGGCAAATGACATGAGGAAGTTCTGACTAATTTCCAATCCAATTGATGTTATTGAATATATCAGATGAACACGGTGTCATTTACACCTTTTTTTTGCTTTATATTTTTGGAGAGCTGGTAAAGGTATCACGTGTTTAGGTCACGTAGCCCTCACAAAGGATGAGTGATTTTCTGTGTGAAACAGAGCATGACAGGAGGCTGCAGGGCCCTCTCTCCCCAGACTGGTCCTGAGTCTGAAGGTATCCACTTTGTGGAAAAAGGGTGGGATGCATACTCAGGCCAGGAGGTTTGGTATGTCTCGTGTGATTCTCATCCAGAAATAACCAACAATCTACCCAAAAGTAAATATGCATTGTGTGAAGTCCTCTCCATGCCTTGGCTGTACTCTGGAACTGCGCTGCCAGGACTAAGAAATAACCGCAGGGAGTATGGGTAGCACAGAGGCTCTGGGTTTCTAGGCAGAAATGCCTGACCTCTGGCAGATCCCTTGAGATATCCTGGTTCCCAGATCCGAACTGCTCTGCCTGTTCCAAGAAGAACAGGGGGAGGCAAGAGATAAATATACACTTAATGCCTTCCTGATGGAACCGTCTGCAGAAAATTCCTCGAGGGAGTTTCCTGTCCTTTTTTTGCTAGTTGTTGTGAGCAGGGAATGAAATGACCCATTGGTAAAGTTATTGGAAACTTTCTGCATCCAGAAAGCTTAAATGAATACTGTCAAGTTATTTACCGTCCGTCTCACTGTCTTAAAATAATATTGCAAATAGAAGAGTTATTAAAATAACAATGAACCAGAAGGAGAATGAAATGGAAATAGCAGCATTGTTTATGAACAGCAGTGTGTCTCAGACAAGGCTGAAACTTCCCTCTCAAGTTGCAGCAGATACAGAGTATTAGTCTGTCTCCCTTTACTGCTTTTTCCAATACCAAGGGAAAAAAATCCCAAGCCTTCTCCTGACACGTCTGAGTCCAGCGCAGTCCCCAGTATAACTATTAGCCGGTGCAGTGTTAGCCTGTAGGAGAGCTGTAACTATTGTATTCTTGTTACAGGAATTCTGCCTTGCTCCCCCACCCCAGATGCAAACACATCAGATATTAAACCTGAGAGGACAACGCCAATGCCCTGCATTGCAGGCTTCCTTTGATGGCTCCAGGGGATATAAAGGTATTTTGCCGTTTCCTCTCCAGAGGCATCTGGTTTAGTCAGGTGGTTCACAGTGCACATGGTCACATTTATTGTTTGGTTCATTCTCCATTGTGTTTCTTCCCCCTCCCCAGTATGTTATCTGTCCTGGCCTTTCCCAAGGACTTTTATACGGAACTGAAATATTTGTTTATTTCTGGCATTTCCATCTGGTGTTAAGAGGATGAGAAACAGGCTTATGTCACTGACACTCCCCGGCCGTCAGAAAGACTGTTACAACATCCCACAGATCTGGGGTTTTATGTGGCTCCCCACCTCTAACGCCTTATCAAGCATAAATGCTACAAGATCCTGTCTGAGTCCTGGTAAGTATTCTCTTGCAAAGGCACCCAGTTCTTTTATGAAGGCCCACCATTTCACAAATCACAGACATCCATTGTTACGACAGCCAGGCTCCGCAGATCCAAGAATATTATAAACAAAAAAATAAATCAAGGCTAACACCCAAAAGATGGTTAATGTCCTCAGCAAAACCCTACCTTTCAGCTGCCTGAGCAGAACAGAGCCCAAGACAGGTTATACTTTTAGGTTACCTGAATGCTATTTTTTTCTCTTCTCTCTAATGGTCTTCCTGTCACCTGCTTCTGGTGAATCTGTATTTCATACCCTATTCAAAATAATGTTAAGTATTCAGTATTAAGATTTTCACCTTCAGTAATGCCAGGTAAGAGCTAAAAGACCTTCATAGTCCCCAGTGTTAGACTATACTCAAATTCCATTCAAACCTGTGATTCCAGTTAGATGTCATCTGTGCTGGTCTCAGGAAACCATACTCCCCAGTGACTGTACTCACAGGATTCTCTAGCTGAGATGGCGGTTGTGGAGGTGTTGGCCGAACATTTTAATTCCAACACAAATTCTTTCTTGCCCCACTTGTAAAACACCATTTCATCAATGGAAGATTTGAGGATGCACTGGAGATAGGCTGGAGATTATTTCCATATCACTGAGGATTTGCTTCTTCAGCCTCCACAGAAGGCACCAATTTTCAATACCCATGCGTGTCGGACATGGGTTACAAATGGCACTTAGGGCTCAGCACATTCATAAGCTTCCTCTGCAGGCCCACACCACGACTTTCAGGTATAAACCTTGTAGGACTCCTCTGGATGTGAGCACTTCTCATCCATAAAGAGCTTCATCTCATAAAAGTCTGTTGCATTTTTCAAGTGAATTTTGGCAGTTGGTTAGGGTTTACTAGAAAATCTCTGCTGTATGTCCTCTGAAAAGGCAGTCCAAGATCATCTTCCTAAGTCTTCTAGAGGACATAAAGCAAGCAAAGCCCTTTTTTTAATGAGGATTTGAATAGCTTTGGATGTCTTGGAATTTTCTTTTGCCATCTTAACCTAAATAATAAGTACTTGAACAAAATAAATTAAATACATTGCCTATAGTTTTCTATAAACCAGTAACTGAAGTCCAGGGAGAAAGAAAAAATAAAACTAAGCATGGTTGGGAGAATTAAGGACACACAGAGTGCCTTCTCTGTGCTACTTAAAAGAGTATTTTCTTAAATACTTAGCTCCTAGGAAGATTATCTCTAGATGAATAGTGTCTGAATGGTTCTATGTACTGTCAGTGCTTCAACAGACACCCTCAGATGCTACAGGAGATGGCCTAAAAGGTCCAGCACGCCCAGGAATGCTGAGATTGTTTATAGTTAATAACAGAAATGTTGAGTGATCCTTTGTCTGAAGTCAGGCTGAGGAAGAGAATGTGGGTTGTTGATAAGCATGCAAGAATATCACTCCTCCTGGCAAATCACTTCTACCAGTGAGTCACCATGGCTGGGGCTTGTTCCTTCCTGGGGGCATGTCCTTACTACCCTTTCTCCGCCAAATCTGAAGTGGGCTTAAGCTTCACTCCTTACAGTATTTTCTTCCATTTGCTCAAAAGGTACTTTTTCCACACACTTTCCTGGCAACAAAAGAATTCCTTAGATTAGCAGAGGGAAATGTAACATAAAAATGGGCAGGCATACAGGCAGAGTTACATCAGCTCTTAAATTCTTCCAAAATGGAATTAACACAAACAATAGTAAGTTAATTGCCAAGCTCAGGTTCAGAATGACTGCAAATGAAAGGGATTCTATGCTGGAAAGAGATATGTTGGGGATATGTGCCTTGTTTTTGTTGAAATAGTAGACTACTGCACAGTAGTACTGTGCAGCAATTAGATTTACCCTTTATCTATACATTCCCTTCTACTAAAAGAATATAGCATATACAAATTTTTGTTGGAGAAAGTGTAAAGTGACATCTCCCTTTTGCTGAGCAAAGTCTCAGTTAAGTTAAACAGATCACAGTTTGATCACAGATTTAATCATTTAACAGTAGACCTTTGTACATGAAGAAGATTGTATAGAAAGTAAAGAAAGGTGTCATTGGCTGGAGGCTACTGAATAAGTAGAACCACTAGTTGCATTATTAAAAGAAGTTGCGCCTCTAATTTTTTTCTGCAGCAGGTAAAACCAGAAGATAACTCTCAAATGTCAAAACGCCAGTGTTAGTGAATGTAGTGCAGGAGACAAAATTCCCAGTGCTGCTACAGGTAAAACAAATTTTAAGGAGGATTCTAGCACTTTTGTAATGATGGAATACAACCTTAGGCAATATAAATTCATAATCTCTCAGGACGAATGGCCTTTAAAAATGCAACAGATTACCCAATTCAGCGCTGAAACGGGATTTGAGCTGGCAGCCTTACAATGCCTGTAATACATACTACAGAACTTCCCATTAGCATGGTACTTGCATTAGCTTTGAATTTTTCATCAAAACCTCACAGACTGTCAATAAAATGATGATAATAATAACACCTGCATTAGTATGGGTGTCTGAGTCCCCGTCACTCCTCCTCACCTCTCCACGTAGCGTGTTCATGGAAGCCAGGCAGAGCAGAACAGCCGGGGAGCCTTGCTCAGGTGCCCAGGAGTTTCTTTGCTGTCACGCAATTGCGCACAAAGCAGCGCTGCTGGTGCTGCACCCTCATCCCTCTGGTGACTGTCCCCCTCCTGAGGGGGCTGGTGATGACAGTGTGGAAGTGGGGAGGAGGGTATAGCCAATGTATGGGGCAGACGTCCCAGCAACTCAGGACAGCAGTGGCAGGAGGATGCTTTGGAGGATTCAGCTGTGGGATGGGGAGAGATGTGGAGGAGGGGAAGAGACTGGCCTGGGCATCCTGGGGCTGGCATCCTGCTCCCCAGCTGAGTTGGTCTTACCTCTCCACATTTCTTCACTCTGTCTTCAGCCATAACAGGCTGATGTGTCACTCAAATATGACATGAAATATTTCTCCTACTTAAATTCATTTTAGCAAGAATAGTTTGATCTTTCTTTTTTTAAATTTAAGTAAAACAAATTACAAAGATTAAAGTAGCCGGCTTAATTGTGACTAAAAGGCATTGCCACTGGATGAATGGCTGACAGCCTGTGTGAAATAGGTTTAATGGTTCTGCTTCGGTTATAAAAGACAAATTTTCAACTCATGCCACCACTCAAGCGCACAGCACAATTAGCATTATCTTTGTAAATATCACCATTACTTTTCATTATTAAATTTACATTTTTTCTGTCTCTTTAAAAGTGAGAAAGATGGGATGAAACCCAAACCTGTGTTTGTTTTTTTTTAACTGTGTCTTTTACTAAAAGCACAATTTACCCAAATGAAACCTTATTGCATCTGGTCTAAGAACGCTTATGCCAAAAAGCTGATGAGACTTATATAACAGCCATGATGTTACGTCTTCAAAAAAACAGCCATAAAGGAACAGATTCTTAATTGAAAGCAGGCTGCTAATAACAGTTCTCTTTCAAATAAATGTTTGCTATCAAAGTAAGTGGTAAAATGATTGTTTTTCTATGTGTATAGATTATAAATTTGATAGTTTCACACACTTAATGGTGATTCTGTAGATTCAGTAGTGATGAATTCATACTTCACTTTCTATCATTCTGCAAGAGATGTGGTCACCGCACACTGGTTTGAAAGAGTTAAGGTTAAAACATGCAGACGATAAAGCAGTTTAAGTTGTGTTCAGCCTACACAGAGAAATATGAAATAAAACCCTAATATGCTCCTCTATATTTTACCTTCACTCTTCTGCCCGGAACAATTTAACCAGATGCTCTGCTGATTACCTTTAGCACCGTATAGTGAATTTTACTCTGCTATACATTGTGGACATTCAAGACTTACTAAATCTTCAGAGAAAAGTCCGGGTCAAAGTCTGTGCAGTGCAGATTTAAGGTCCTTTACCTGGAGTTCTGATTAGCTTTCCTCAGATGCTCATTCACTTCTGTGAGACTTGGACTTTAATGCCATAACTGTAAAGCACAGCTTAGCTTGCTTGTGCAGAGCCAGCCATCTCCTGAGGTTTCTCTCGCAACTGCTGGAAACCAATTTGCCTCAGTCACTCCAGCTCCTCAGCTCAAACTGGCAAACTGACTGGTTCACATCACAGGATGGCTTTTTTTTTATATATAGCTTGTTCATGAGAATAAAATATTAAGTGCCCTAGGCCCACTTTGTGTGTGTGTGAGTGGGTAGGGGTTTTTTTTGTCTTTTTTTTTTAATGTGCTCCCATAATGTACAGGAAACAAAGAATTCTGACTTTGACCAGCAAAGACATGCAAATTTAGAGAACTTCAAACCCTTCCCCTACAATGCACCTCAGGAAGGAGCAAGCCAAAGTCATTTAGGAAAAATCACACATGGGAAGGGGCCTTGAATTTTTTAAGAGCTTTCTCCATTTATCTTTTACCAGTCATGCTTGCCTTATTCCCTAGTCACTGATTAGCACGCACCATTGTGTAAAAGCCGGTTGTGGTGACAGTCCACATAGTGAAAACCTCTGGAGTTGTCTTACCATCCTTGCATCAAAATATCCATCAGTCAACTTGTGCTAAAACTACGTAGTTTAACATTTTTTCTACTCATTTTTGACTAGAGGTGGTACCCACATAGAAAGGTTAAAATTTCAGCATGTCTCTACCCACCTTGATTCCTTGTGCAAGTCCTTGCTTGACGTTGGCTTATTTCAGCAATGTGTGGGGATAGAATCTGGATGAGCCTGAGCTGGGGTAGACAATCTGAGGAGGAAAAGATTGGTACAGATATAGCAAAAGAACAAATATGATTATTCAAAATGACAAAAATGGGCATGAAGTTGCACTGCTCCAACTTTGAAACATTTGACACAAATGTTAAAAGGAGACATTTCCATGGCATCTGCATTTAGGAGAGTTTTATCCATGAATATTTCCACTCTTATTTAGTATATTTTTCATAGTAGAATGACATTATTCCCCTTGGGCCCTCAGTTTTTAATGTTGCATTGAAGATAGAAGTAAAAGACTAAGAATCCCCTAAACACAAGTAACTTTGCACAGAGATGGCAAGGAACAAATTATCACCAAACAAGCATGTAGGTAAAACAGGATACATTCTTAATATTTTTTTTAATTAATGCAATATATTTTAAAAATAATTTCTGGATTGAGTCTGTCAAACAGTATTACCTAGAAAAATAAAATCTTAAACCTGGGAAAATCAAACATTTCATGGAAGCAGAGGACCAGAAAAGAATCTTTTGGTCATGAAGCCTTATGCCCTGCTACAGTATAGTCAGTTATTGTCACGTAGTCTCATTTCATAAATTGATCAGGTTCCCTATTAAAAGAAATTAGATAACGGTTCATACCTTGGGGCAAAAGGCCATTATAGAAACTCAAGTCTTTAACGGTTAGAATCTGCTTCCAATATTCAGCCTAGATCTATTCAGTTCATATATTATACTCGTATTTGTGACAGCACTGTCCTTTGGGTGAAATACCCATTTATTTTTTGCCTGATTTTTATCCCTTTGATGCTTTTACAGGGAACAATTAGCTTCCCTTTCAGCCTCCATTTTACTGGAGTGCATAGGCAATGTTTTTGTGTGGCCCCTTAGCTAGATGGGTTCTTGTTTCCCTTCGTGCCCCAGAGCCTTTCTGTGCCCCTCTGCCAGGTGGCAAGTCCTGGACAGACGGAGACCCAGAGCTGCATACTGAACTTGGTGGAGGGTCCCTTGTAGTGCTGCTGACATGTCTGTACATCCGTGGGAACTCTCATCCATATGGGGGTTACACCGACCATTTCCATCAGTCCACCGACTTAGAGTTGTGCGTGACCACCAAGAACTTCTCGGTCTTCCCGTGCCTCAACACTTCAGTTCCTAGCTGAAGAGCACAAGGTTGTGTAATGATGACCTTCAAGTACACAATTTGGCACTTTGCAGTTCTGTTCTTCTGGCTCATTCTGCATTTATGATGTCTCAAGGATTTGTGTGACCAGTATTTTATTTTTTTTTTTTTTTAGCACAGTCCTACTTTTTGTACCACAGTTTCAAAATGAAGCTCACAAATAAAGGCTAGGTCCTAGTAACCTTGTAAGCCCACATCCTTGCAACAGGTAACCTCATTCCAGGACTTAATGTCCCTCTTCAACACAAGCAGTTGGCGTCTCCCTTTAGTTAGTTTCTTATCCACGTTATACTTTCTGAACTAATTCCCATCTTCTTCAGCTTAACTAATAATTTCCCATGTGGCACCTTATTACCTACTTTTCAGAAGTCCATAGAGATGAGACCTACTGCATTTCTTTAGTCAAGAAAATCTGTTATTTCAGGGAAGAAAGCTATCCAGTTACTCTGCCACAAGCAGCTTTTGGCAAACGTACACTGCAGTCTGTCCCATCTTTCCCTTACCTCAGTGCCTTCGTCTTAGAGGATTGTGTACTCTTGAGATTATATTAAAATAGGGCACAAAGCTGCCGCAAGCACTTTCTCCCCTTTCTTAAAGTGGGTGTTACGGGTACTATATTTGCCTTTCTTCCATTATAAGGCATATGAGGGTGTAAGTTAATACTTTCTTTGACAGATGGTGTGGGCAAGGAGCACACCAAGAGCTAACCCCTCTCAGCTGATGGGTGGTAACTTCTTAGCAGGAACTAGTTTACCTATTGCATTTTTCTTAAAGCAGTCCTGGGAAGTCCCTTGAAATTACAGACCCATGTAAATACCCACTGGATGGACAAACTAAGGGTAAATCCAGGGAATACCTTCTGGAAACTGAAGAAAGAGAGGTTGGCTGAAATTTGTGTTTTGTTATTTATTATTTGGACTACTAATAAAGGCAAGCCCTCAGAAGGGGTAAGTTTGACCTTATAGTGTCACGTTGAATATATTTGAGGCAGTGTAGAAACACCACCTGCTCACACAAAGAAATTCAAAGCCAGTCTGTCCTAAATCATGCCACTGTGTTCAGTTATTGCATATATATTCCCCAGCACAGCATGATCTTATGTATTATATATATTGCAATTAGACAAAATGGTGTGACTTAGGAATGAAGTGGCAGCCTTAATTGCTGTTTTCATTTGTTACAAAGTTGTAACTTGAACACTGAGGGTAACTTTAACTCTGGCAAGCCAGTTCAGGCAGAAAGGAGAGAAAAGTAGAGGGGAACAAGGTGCCTCCTTACTCAGT
Organism: Rhynochetos jubatus; assembly: GCA_027574665.1. NCBI lineage: Eukaryota > Metazoa > Chordata > Aves > Eurypygiformes > Rhynochetidae > Rhynochetos > Rhynochetos jubatus. The sequence continues at coordinate 49,904,313 of CM050648.1, forward strand.
CAGTCCCCTCTGTGGAAGGGCACTGGTGGAGAAGGGCCTCGGTGGGTACAGCCCACCCTCCCCACAGGCTCTCAAGAGGACCTGTGTCCCCAAGCTCCCCCCGCTATGCCAACCAGCTAGATGAAGAGGTTGTTGCAAGCAAAGACAAAGCTAATACAGGGCTTGGAAGACTCCTGTCCCAGACCCTCATCTGCAGAAGGCACCAAATGATAATGAGCGTGCCTGAAACCCCGATCTTTTGCAACGGTTGCTTTTATCCAGAAAAAAAAAAAAAAAAAAATTGGGTGGGAATTTTAGGCAATGACAGTAAGGAGCACAAGAAAAGGGATGTGTCTGGAGGCAAAGGAGAGGTTTTGTTAGGTGTTTGAGAGGGCACAGAGCATCTTCCCTATGGATCAAGGATCGACTCAAACAGGCTTGTGGCTGCTGTGTTTGGCTTCTGGTCTCAGCTCTAGAGCAACACAGCTGTGCAGTATTTTCCTTCTTAAGGGTCTGTGGCTAAGTCAATGCCGAAGCCTTTGGGCTTGTCTCAGTCCTCAGCCTGACTGAAGTTTGCTTGTCTAAAGACAGAGTTGAGGCCCCAGGATATGGCCCCCTGTTAATATGGTGACTGATACTGAAACTATGTTTTCCCACAGAGAGCCTCACGGTGAGCGTGTTTCTAAAAGCTCTGCATAAAATGTAAACAAGGTAGGAAAGTCAAGTCTGTAATGAGCATTCTCTCTGCAGAAATGATGCTCACGCAGTGATGAAACTCTTCATTTGAGCTCATCTCACTTCATGACATGTATTTTTTCTTATGGTGCAGCTTCTATAAATCCTTAGCGGCGTCACAGCCCATGTACATTAGATATTAGCTGCAACTGAATCTGAATGTTGTCATTTAACAAAGAGGAGAATAAGCTTCAAATGAAAAAAATGATTTAATGGGATTAGAAAGAACTACAGATACTCTTTGTGATTTTTATGGTTGCACACTGTGTCAAGAGTTTGGTAATTTATAAAACTTCTTGATAGAAATACATGAATATACCAGTCAAAGTAATAATTAATTCCCTCGAGAAAATGCTCATTAAAAAAAATCTGTTATAAAAAAGAAAATTCTAAGAAGCTAGGAGATCACAATGTAAGCTAGCTGCCAATTAAGCCTTCATGGGGCTGAGAAAGGAAAATGAAGGCAACAATATAGCTTTCTGACTGGGGATTTGATCTCCAAGATAACCTCCGAATTGCAATGTTTCACTTACCCAAGGCTCTGCTGAAATACATCCTAGCTGATTATGCCATAATACTGTACATTTATCCTCACATGTAAGGAATTATTCTATTACTCATAAATGCAGTTACTTATGAATGGTAGACAATAGTACCCTTTTCAGAAGTGAGTTTGTAAGGAAATACAGAAAAATCTTTTTTCTTTTTTCTTTTTTTTTCTTTTTTCTTTTTTCTTTTTTCTTTTTTCTTTTTTCTTTTTTCTTTTTTCTTTTTTCTTTTTTCTTTTTTCTTTTTTCTTTTTCCTATCATTTATCCCAGGAATGCCATTTTTTCTAAATGCAGGTCTACCTTTTCTGCAGTGGGGTGTCATCTATGATACTTTGACTATGTATCACCAACTTTACGTAGAACATGTGAGAAAGGCGTAATATCTGAATACACTGCAGAACCCGTGCCGGCCAGAGCAGGCCTGCAATCAAAGACTAAACTGATTAATAAATATATTTAGTTTGACGAGCTATAAAAAGGCATTCACTAATAGTTACTGTATGTAGCCAAACAACGGCCCCTCTGCCAGTAGAGAGCAGAGGTCTAGAAGATGCCTGTGACCCCTATGGTATGTGGGTCACCTCCAACATCCATGTCTGTCACCGCAGTTTGCACCGCTGCAAAGTACAGGGAAACTTCCCCAAAGTGAGGGAACTTGTGCTAAAGAATGGTGTGTTCACAGAACAGCTATAAAACCCAGGCGGTTCAGATTTTCTGTGTATTTGTAAAAAAAGAAATCAAATAGTATCTTTTTTTAAAGAAAATTATTTTTTTCGCAAATGCTTCACAGATAAAGGCTAAAATAACTTAAAAGCCTTCCTACAACAGAATGCAGTGTTGCAACCTTCACTCACATCACATTATACCTCTTCACAGAAGACGTTCCCCTAATGTCTAATGGCTGTGAATCACAAGCCCCAGCGAATTGCACTGGGGTGAGGTGGGAGGATTCCCCCACGTCCCCTGCCCCTCTTCCCACCCAGAGGGAAGCCATTCCCTCAAAAGTGGTGAAATGGCTGTGTTCACCCTTCCTCAGCTGTTGTAGTTCATCACCCAATTTATTCATTTAAACTGCTGTTGATTGAAATTTACCTTAATCTGCTGGGATGCGACTTGTGATTTAGCGGAGACGGGTGAGGGACTGCCTAGGCGGCAGAGCCACACTTCGGCTCTCGCTTACGCCAGTACAAATTGGAGTCAAGAGAGGAAGAGCAAGGTGGAAGCGGCCTGGGCACAGCGAGAACCGGCGGCCCTTGGCTATTAAATATGTGTGCATAAAAATGCACGAAACCAAACACCGCAAATACCCTGCCAACAGCCCGGGTACTTTCATATCCCAGGGCAGAAACCCACGGGTTAGGTTGGCAAAATGCAGCATTTTCTATTCATTTATCACTTCGCTACCTATTTTCGGAAGCACAATTCATATCACAAGTGGAATCATCTGGATACTGCTGTAGAGAAAATTTCATTTAGCTCGTATGGATGATTTTAAGGCCTCCACACCACCATCCCCAGGGGCTCCTAACCCTGCAGAAGCCCCCAAGTCACAATGGTATATGCCCTGTCCTACTACCTTGTGCACATGTGAGAACAGGGATGCTCCTGGGTGTGACGACTTTGGGCACCTCCACGTCGGTCAAAAGCTTCTAAATACTAAGTGTCAGGATCTGATGTTTTACTTATGTATGGGATGACTGCCATTTTTTGGTAGCCACATGGGAATTGGCAAGATTTTGTTCTTCATATTTATTTATCTTTTATATCGAATTATCTTCCCCCTTCAAAAGTAGAGCACAATTTATGACAATGAGAGCTGAGTATGTTACACAGTAATAAAGGTAAGCACTAACAGAATAAAGCTGTCTAAGGGGTGCTATAAATGTATCTCATTAATTTGTATGCAAAATATATTTTGGACTCCGCTCAGTGCATTGCAGGTGAAGGCTGTGTGGGAGCCAGAAATGATGCTGTGCTTCCTGGGTCCCTGAAGTAGCCTTGGCCTGATCCTGGACTCAGTCTGAGACATCATTATAACCATTGGAGAGCCCAGTGCCTCCACTTTATACTGCAGATGGCAGCTGGTGCAGAAGAAGCATCGCTGGCTTGAAGGAAAAGAGGAGAGAACTACAGGTTCCAGCCACTTTGCCACATAAATTGGCAGCCTCTTAGTAGGTGAGCAAGCCCTTGATTTCTTTCTCGCTTGCCGATGGCTCAACTTTTTGCTGATCCAGTCATCCCTGCAGGGTGTTGCACAACTGGGTATTGAGGGTGCAACACCATCAAGGGGAAGCAAACTTTTTGTTAGTTACTAGAATTAAGGTCACTGGTGCAATACTACGATTACTATCTGACACTACTTAGATGTACAGTGGTATTAAAAATATCACATTATGTTAAATCCCCCTGAGATGGCCAAAATATTCAGGAGTCCCATTTATCCTCTGTGGACCTCTGAGGCTGACTTGGAGCCAATGAATGCTTTGGAGTATCTCAGTCACATCATTTAGAGGTATACCCACAACAGCAATGATTACATTGTGCTTGAGATCACGTGTGAGCACTGTGCAGAGGTGAAGATGACAGACATGGGATCCTTCTGCTACTGTTCTCTTTTTTCCCCCCACCCTAAAAAAAGTCAAGCTGGCTTCTTCCCAAGGAAAAAAAAAAAAAAAAAAGGTGAAATGCTAATCCTTGTTTATGTTACCAAAATGCTAATTTTGCTGTGAATGTAAACTACACACCCACACGCATGCACACACACACATTTTAGTCTCAATCCCGCAGAGGAGCTATGGCTAAGCAGTTACACAGAGTCACTTGAAAGCCAGCTGAAAGTACCCATTGAGTTTGCTGAGGATTCCCCAGAGGACACCTTAGCAGTTCTGCTCTTACAGCTCAAGGAGAATTGGTCGTTCCACGGCTACGGTGTCGTTCTGCCTTCTCCCCAGACGAGGATGCCTAAGGGTGACTTATGGTTGCTGCTTCCTAACTGGAGCAATAGCATTTTTTTTCACCTTCAGCTCATGCGTCAACTGGCTCACAAACCCAGGCATGATATTCTGGCCCAGATCTCCTGACACGTGCGCACACACATGCATAAAGACCGTCGCGTTGTAGGAACTTCTCTATTCACACTGAGGGGAGAGGTCACTGTGGATGTGAATGTGCACTGCATACAGAAATACAGCACTCGCCATGCTAAAGGAAGCCATGTCACTCCTTTGCTGAAGTCTCTAAATCAAATTCACTAGCCCTACAACGCTAGGTTAAAAACAAGGGTAACACAGATTGCAATGTTTAATGCCCTGTGGCATGTTGAGGAACGCAAACATGACCCTAAGCTGGAAATGATAAGTCATAGCCAAACATGAGTCTTGCGAGAAGCTTTTCACCCTGTGGAGAGGTATGACTCGTGACAGAAAGTGCCAGAGCCCAGTTCTCACTGTAAGTTAGTTTCCTTTGGTTCTTTTCTCCTCCAACATAGACATCTGAAAAAAAAACTTTAGAAATGCATTAACATGCATGTTGTGTTCCTGAGAAAATGTGTTAGTGTCTTATTCTAATTATACCCAGACGATTTCATGAATATTTGAGAATTAAATCCCTAGATCTTAAATATTGACCATAAAAAACCCCTGTCATCCAGATTTGCCATCAAGGCACTAGATTATGGAGCAAACTGTTCCAGAAGAAAAGACACAGCTCCGACAATTTTTCCTGCTGAGCGCAGGACTTTGCAATTCTTCTCTGATGGAGGTGCAACTGAATGTAAAATCACACAGAGGCACAACACCTCCTGCCATTCTGCTGGAAGAGGTTCACATGTTTTTATTGTTCATACAGAATAAGTCAGCCCCACATACTGTTGTTACTGACAAACTCAGGGACAGTCAAGTAGGCTGATTTTAATTTGTGAATTATAGTCACATTAGGACTTTAGGGAGTATTATGGTAAATATGGCAATGTTTTCATACTGTAAATGTACTCTAATATTTGGAATTAATTTAAAAGAAAAGATATAGCTGAAGGGTTAAAAGTAATAAGCAATGGATGAGCAGCAGCCTGACAAATCCAAGCAAAAGGAGAGGAAAAGTGCAGAAATGGCATTCATCTGTAGGTGTTTCTTCTGGGGAATTATCTCTAGTCATCGCCTAGTCATGAGACAAGTTTTTGCCATAATTACAAACCCAGGCCACTGTGGCTGGGCATAATCCAGGGAGAAAGGCACTGGAAACGGTGCCTATAATTTAAAATTATAGGAAAAAAGAGAGTGCTGAAAGACAAAAAGGAGATTTATTCATGAAAAATATTGGGGAAGCAGCTCCTTGAGGATCAGGAAAAACAGTTCTGGAAACATAAGTTGTGTGCCAGTTCCCATGTTATCAGAGAGTGCTCAAAATGTAGTTTTATTACAGGAAAATCTGACTAAACACACAGACACTGACAAAATTCCCCAGTGTAAAATCCCTGATGCCTGGTTTCTGGCAGGGAAGCTGCTTGGAACCCTGGCTGGCAACCTGGCAGGTTCTGCGTCAAGGGTTCTCCTCCTCTTTGCCAACTGGGGAGAAAGCCCCCTCCTTCACAGTGCCCGCTCTCTTCTGCAAAGACAGCACCTTCCAGGTTATCCAGGCACCTCTCTTCTTACATGTTTACAGAACACAAGTGTCAAATTCCCCGGACACCAGTATTCGGTTGTACCAAGCGTTACTTATCCCACAGCGTACGCAGATATGGAGGCCAGCCCCTGCCTGTGGGGCATAGCTCAGGGGAAACTCAGGTACCTGTGGTGCAGCAAGGATGCAATAAGGCATTGCTCCTGGGGACCTTCTGGCTGCTGAGGGAAAGTACCATTCTGCTTTGATGTCCACTGGTGTTATCTCCCCACCTCCCAAATGCTCCCATTTCCATAATGTACATCCTGGTACTCCCTGCATTCACCCTGTCCCACCTCCCCCAATCCACTGGGGACTTAGGACCCCACTCAGCAGAGACCCCAGTGAATCTCAGCTCTCCTGCCCTGTTGCTCACCTGTGACAGCTCAGAGCCCTACCCGCTGCTCCAGGCACCACCTCAGCCACCCATTCACCCAGCTGCCTTATTTCCCAGTTACCCCTGGTGTCACCGTGCCAGGCTTGGTGTGTTCCTACAAACAGCTGCAGGATATAGGACACCATTCACGGGAACGCTAGAAACCTGGCTGCCTATTGTAAAAGGAATGATGGCCCACATTTCTTAAATCTTTGAACAGTAAAGGGGAGAGAGAGGAAAAAACAACCAAAACCACACCCCAGTGATACAGCTGTGCCCCATTCCTAATAGCTAACACTCAATTTGCATTAGCTGCCAGGGCACACTTTCTGGCTGGTTTAGGATCTTTCCCATTTCCAAGAAGCCTAACCTGCTGCCCCAGCCATCAACGCAGTACAGGAAGCAGAATGGGAGTTCAGCTGGGATGAAATAGGGGCTGGCAGCAGTTCCATCAGACAATACACTGCTGCACTGGAGTGAGTAAATAATATGTGTGGATTGATAGACTGGTGGATTGGCTGGGTTAGATGATGCCACAGTCATGCACCCTGGATGCAAGAGAGTCCTAGGTTTTCACCCTGTCAGGATCCCCTGGTGATGGACTATCTTCCTTTCGTGCCCTCGCCCACACATTTCAGGTCCTGAGTCAGTTAAATGATTGTCATGAAGTGATCTTTGTTCTGTACTGGATTATGACAGGATATGTCACAGCAAAGGTCAGCAAGCATGGAAAACATCCACAAACTCTCTGTGTAGAGTGTCTCCCAGTAACAACGATTCCTGGGCAGGTCAGTTCAAGAGATACAGCGGCAATACATGAGAACAGGCTTGCCCCACCATTAGCAGTAAGTCAGCTAAGCCTCCAATACAAACCTTCCCTGCTGCCTACTGTGTGTGGGACTACACGGACAAAGCACTGAGCAGCAGGGCAGGGCAGGGCAGGGCAGCAAGCTTCACGGGTTCATGAGGCTCATTGCTGCCTGAATGCTACAAGGTGTGGAGTGGCCAGCTGGGACAGTGTTACAAGGCTGAAATGTATACAATGGAGATGGGTCCGACATCAGCAGGCTGTTTATTCACGTACTTCTTGGGGCAGACCATACCACCTCAGTTGTACTAGGTATTGGCTAACATGTGAAAGTGGGGTAGTGGTACCTCTCTGGGTTGTCTGTGGAAAAACTGATCACCAGGTTTCATGGGTTTCCACTTTAGATAATAATACTAACACCCCAATTACATGCTGAAGGTGTGAACACTGCTTTTGTGACACTGGATACATGAAGCTCCACACGTGCCACATAGCATTATTGGTTTTGCAGTGTACAACCAGAAAGCAGAATATCACAATATTAAAGAGCCTCTGATCTTTGCTCCAGACTGCATAGCTACTCCATTGCTCCATGTGAGCCGTAACAGTTGCTGCCGACTGGTATTCCTGGCTCCATCCTTGTCAAGGTGGAAGAACAAAAGGGCCTCAGCTTGGTTTGCCATTTTCCTTCCTTCTGTTTATTTCTTAGCCAAGGCAAGAATTATTATTTGAACAGATGAAGCCAGGCCACTTTCCCTCTTCTTTTTCTGCTCCTTTACTCATGTCTTACCTCTTAAGTACCTTGCATAAAGGTCGCATTGGCATCAGCTGAGCATATTCCTCTGAACAGGCAGGGGGAAGTGCAGCTGCGGGTCTGCTGAATGGCTTGCATAGCATGAAGAGACACTCCTTCCTAAATGTTTCTCATTTCTTTTAAGGTTTTTTTTCTCTCACTGAGCACAACAGCAACATTAATGTCAATGGTATGAAATAGTCACTAATCCTTTGCAGCCAACTCTAAAGTTGAGAAACTTAACCTTTATAAAATCTCTAATTTGAGAGAGAATCTCAGTCAGAGATGAGCTACAAACTCAGCAACTAAAATGAGAAATCTTGGTTTATCCTTTGGCATAAATTATATGGAGAGACATATGGCTTAAAAGGTAATGAAACAAACAGGGAACTGATCTGAAATCATGTATTTTCAAACCTGAGCTTGCTAGCTAAAAGGTATTCATAGATTTTTTTTTTTTAATTGATTTCTTTAAAGTTTGGCATACCTGAAGTTAGGGTGAGCTACATTTGGATTTTCTTTTGGCTGGTTCCTACTTCTGAGGTAATTTTATGGGCGGGGGGGGGGGGGGGGGGAAGTGTACCATATAGGTATATTTGTTTTCCAGCTACACAGCACAGGAAACTAGCATTTTTATCCTCTTTCTTATACACCTCGATATTATGCAAGAAGGATAGAGACTGCCAACTACTGTGATTGTGGTCGGTGATATATTTTAGAGGAAAACTCTGTTTTTCGTTGTAATTTCCAACCTATACCACTCCGGATAAATACCGGGCTAAAACCATATTGAATTAATTTTGGAAAATTTCTGACAACCTTGTAAAGTTGTACAGCTGCTCCTGAGGCTACAAAATGTATGCATATTTGCACATATCTTTGCATATTTTCCAATTATTCTTTTTCTGAAGGTCTGCTGTCCCTCTGCTTTCGAGCTTCACTAGGATTTTGGTAGAGGAAGGTGCCTCGGTGTTAGGAATGCGCTTTTTCCTGTTTTTATAGGAACTGGGGTTAATGGCTGTGGATGAAGGGAGGGAAGCTGAACTGGCTTTTGAGACAAGGCCTGGCCAAGCAAGGAAACTAGAGCTATGAGTCAGATGGGAGGAGACTGGGGCTGGCTGGACTCAGAAACTGGGTTAGGAACCGTCAGAGAGAGAAGGCGAGATCACAGGGGACGTGAGGCTGTATGGCACATCTGCATCGCCAGATCTGGGAAGGGTTTGGGGTGCCCGTGACACGGATCCAAGCACTCCAGGGCTAGTATATGGCAGAGTTACTTTCTCCTGCCGTACACCTTGATATGGTCTTTAACCGCATGATTTCCTACTGTTTTCTTCATCGAGCCCCTGCCTCATTCACTGCACAGAGTGGATGTTATTCATCGGCTTCATTCTCATTATTCAGTGTAATGGCCCTACATCCTATTTACTGCTCACTATTCAAACCCTGTTCCAAAGATAGAATAATTAATTTCCTCATGGGCTGTTCCTCATGGGCACTCATCATTACAGTACTTCATAAATAGTAATTCATTCATTTTCACAACACTCATGCGAGAGGTAGGTTGGTGCTATTCCCATTTTTCAAATGGGGAACTGAGGCAACCAGACTTTAACTAAGGCCAGCATCCACTCTAATTATAGATGGCTGGGCTAAGTCACTACACCCCGGTTTGTCAGAGCGCTCGGCATTTCACAGCCATGCGTATCGTCAGTGCACACCTCAGAGGCGGTCGTGAGTGGCACTGAGGAGGGCAGACTAGCGAAGTGTCAACTCCAGGGCTCTCAAAACACGGTAAGTGACCATAAATGAACAGCCTGGCCTTGGTGTTCCCACAGCATTGCAGATGAGGAAGAGGCAAGGACAGAATCCTCTGTGTAGGACAACATTCGAATACTTCATCAAGTGATCCCTCCTTTCTCTTCCTGCATACTTCTTCCTAATCCTCCAGCCTTGCAACACATCGTGCTGGTCTTTCTCTCCTACTTTTCCTAAGAGATGGTCAGACAAGTCCATCTGCATCATACTGAAGATAAACATCAAGGGGAGAGCTAATTAGGGCTGTATAAATAATTTCAATTGTTCCTACACCTTGAAAGCCTTATGTGACATCAGCCTTTTAAAACTTTCTCTGTGTGTACTACCCAATATCTTCCCGTAGAAAGGCAGTCTGAAAACCTCACAGAAGTCCCATTATGGAGGCCCAGCAGCAGGACTGAAATCTGTAGACTCACAGCACCCACCTCAGCCACTCAAGCTAGAAGAAGGTGGTTAATGCTGTATGCACACAAGCGCTTAAGGGGAGCGAGACTTTCTGTGTGGGTGGTTTCACAGGTGCATAAGGGGTAAGCCCAGATGCCTGGGGTCCACTCCAGATCTTGGAGAAGGGCAGCCAGCGGCCCCTTCTCTCACCTTCCAACACTCCAACCTTGGTCTAGGGTTTCTCAGTCCTGTAAATGGGAATCCCAATCCTCCCTCCCTGTGTCACCACCCTGTTTAATTTTTTCTCACTGGGTTTCTCACTTGCAGCCCGCTTCTTGCCCACCTCACTTACAGTTCCATTTTCTCATCCCCTTGTTCCTCATCCTGACTTCCATCCTTCTTCCATCCCATGAGGCAGTAAGCCACAAAACTGCTCCCCTGATTCCTTTCCCAAGCTCCTTGTCCTTCTGCGCATGTGCTTCTCACCATGCCAGGATGACAGTTTTTCTTCCACACTCTCAAGTCATTGATATCTAATCTCAGGTGTCTGCCTCCAATTCCCTGCAGTCCTGCATCCCGTGCCTCAACACGTGCAACCCCAGCATTTGGGAGCAGCAATAGCGGGGCAAGTTTTGCCCAGAGCCTGCAACGTCGGCGTTTGCACGCGCTTGGTGCAGACAGAGTTTTGGAGGACATCGCTGCCAAATGCCTTAAGAAGTATCTACTGAATTTGAGCAAAGGCTGAGGGTTTGGCCAAAGTTGGTCTGTTCTCACATTCTTGAACACAGGGTAGGTCTTTTTCTATGCCAAATGTAATGTCCATGTTCCAAGGCATGGATATATTAGAGTTAATCGATTAAATGGTTGAAAAGACTTTTTTTTTGATGTGGGCAAAATAATATAGTTTCTATAATCTTGTTCTTGGAAATTGCTGAACTATTTTCGCTAAAATTTTAGAACAACAAATAAATCAAAGTGAGGCAGACATTCAGCATGGGGAATTTTACTTGAACACTTAAAGTCTGGCACAGTTATATGCAACTGAAAAAAGGGTTTTATAATGGGAAGTGTCAAGCATTAAGTATAGGTGGCACTTCCAACTCCGCCTATAATATAGATTGGATTAGATGCCTGGTTCTGTTCCCAGGGCATTCTGGATTAAACCAACTGACGCACAGTGGCCTAGGAAGAAGTTCTTATTTTTCTCTGGTTAATACATTTGTATGACATTTTTGTCCTTAAAAGAAAGGGGAAAGAAAAAAAAACAAACCCCACATCATTTATCTAGAAGATTCATTTATTTACTGGTATTGGCGAGAAATGCGTAATTTGCTGAAAATATGGAATGGATGATTATGGCAACCAATTTTATGAGAGTCTTATAAAAAGAGAGGCTTAATAATAAAATGTTAACAATTATAATTTAAAAATGAGTCAGCTACAGAGAAAATAAGACAAAGGCAAAAAGAAAAAAGCAAAACCTTTCAGAGCAAAATGTTTTATTTCCATTTATTTCCAATGCTTTGCAGATGTGTGTGGGGCAAGTAGGAGGCTAATATATCTCACTTTAGCAGTACTAATTGTTTGCATTATCACAATAATCAAATGCAACCATATTAATCTCTGTGGTTATTAACTTGATTTTTACACATTAAGATTTAGATTTAATCCCCTGGGACCATCTATTAATGCTTTTAAAGTTGAAGGGTTTCAACAGTTTTAAGGTTTTTTTCCCCTCTTTTAGCTGCAGGCAGTAAAATTTGAACGTGTGTGGAGTTTTGTATTTTGCATTCCTGTGGGATTTTCAGAGACACTGCTGTCAAGGACCATGAATCATGTTAATACATAGCAAGCTCTACAGCTATTAAAATGTCTGCAATAATGTGATTATTTTAAAACGGAAAAACTAATATCATATGTATTACTTAAAGATCAACCTTTTTTTTTTTTGTCATTGGAAAGGGCTGCTTTTGGGAGGGGGTAATGGAAACATTAGTGGGAGTCGCTAAAATGTGAAACGTCTAATCCACCAAGAGAAACTTCAGTTCCTTTCGCAAAACGCAGCCTTACTGAGCTTATAGTCATTGAAGCATAAAAATGGCCAAAAAAATCAAGATCAATAAGCATGAAACGCTATTTTATTTTTGTTTAGCCAAACTGTAGTTACACTGACCTGCTGGAACAGTATCTGGTTTCATGCTTTCACGATCACTGAATGATGATACCCAAGCAGAAAACAGGGCGTGGAGGTGTTTTTATGAGATGTCAGTGTGGAATGTGGCGCTAGGATTGAATAATGACGTGAACTGGTTAAAAACTCGGTTTTCAAGGTGGATGTATCAGATGCATCGCCTACAAGTTATATAAACAAGAAAATACAGTAAAGTGACCCCATAAAAGGAAATAAGAAAGTGTCTTAGAGTGCATTACAGCTCTGGTCTTTAAATATTAACTCCAAAGACAGAAGCAGTAAGAAGCTGGGTTTGACGAGAAAGAATATAGTTCCTCAGATCACGTATTTTGGTCATGGTTGATTGTGCATATAGGTATTACTTTTCCCCAGTAAATCCTCCCTTGTCTACCTGTGTTTTTTGGGCAGCCTTCAAGCAGCCACTACGCCATTTCACATCTCTAAGAAGGTGACAAGGTATGAAAACTGCTACAGCCTCTCTGTCTTCTCTGTATCTACATTCCTGAACGTAGCATGGCCTTCTCCTCCAGCAAACACTCTAGCACCTCAGGTTGTTCAGGAGTTTAGGGGTTTGTGCTTGAATGAAGCGCCACAGAGGGCAAAAGGGTCCCCATACCAAACAGCAACTGAAAGGCACCGTGGGTAGGATGCAATCATTTTAATAGGCAGGAATTTAACTAGTGACAAGTGGTTGAGTAGTATTTTATAAGGTGTTAAATAGGTCTGAAATACGAACCTCTGGGCTTTCAGTACACCAGTGGCCCAATTCAATGTCATATATTTTACTGGGCACTCAGACAGACACTGTCACAGAGGAAAGGGCTCAAGTGCCCTTGTTCAAGGTCACGTGGGTTCCTCAGATGGGCGTTTTTGCAAGCCAGTTATTGGCACCACACCAAATAATTTTAGATTATGGAATATAGGCACTCCATTAGCATTGTTTTAAATTGCACTTTCTGTTTTGTAAAATCAAAAAGGAAATTTCACGGGGAAAAGAAGTCTCGCATTCATGCAACATTAATGTTTAGGGAATAATGTGGTGTTTTGCCATGTTAAAAGAATTATTACAAACCCTTCATTGAGAAGCTCTAGAGATCTCATACTTTGGAAAAGAGACTTGATAATTGGATGTGCAGGAGGGGGAGGGAGATGTATGGGGAGGGTGTCACTTTTGGTGACAGCAATGAGCCTTTTTTTGTTCTTGTGAAAAAAGACCCCGATCTGGCCAAATTAGAAGCTTTTGAAAAATTTGAGAAGCAGGTTGGTGCAGGTTAGCGTGGGGCAAGTAACTGGAGCTCAAGGTAGAGCCATTCACTCCTGGGGTCTCTGCTTCCCTGTGCTGAAGGGAGAATACCATGAGCCCATGTACACACAGGCAAGGATGCTTGGAGGAAGCAAATTAAACCCGCACATGCCGCTTCCAGGGATCGCACCTTTTTACTTGCATGATCTTTTTTGTGTTACCTGAGCATTCCGGGAATCTCGCATAATATCCATAAATTCGGGCCAGCTTGTGTCTTCCAAATCTCCACGTGGAAGTGGTTTCCTTTCCCAGGGCCGCAAAAGTTGCGGCGATGCTCACCCCCCTCCCGGCTTGACCAGCCCGCCTGCCCCCGGGAACAATGGAGCCGAGCTGCCTAGGCGCCAGGGTGAGAGGTCACGGCATCCCACCGAGCTGCCAGATTTGGGGGCAGATCCCACGGCCTCCACTGCACTGAGCCAAAAGCAGGTCTCCTCTTGCCCCCTGCAATCCTGGCAGGGAATCTCGGCAAGAGGAGCCTCAGAGGGATTTCTTCGTCAAAACTCACCTTTCACAGCTTTTTGTTTTTTCTTCTTTTCTTTTTTTCTTATCCACATAGAAAGGGACAAGACCGTATGGAAAATTAACTGCACTGGTTTACAGGTCACGTGTGTGAGAGGCTGTGAACGTTTGTGCATGGGGTCATTGTTGGATTTTACAGCAGTTGCTTTTATCCTTGGAACTGAAGCTGCCACATATTTCGAGATACCTGCTTGTTTTGTAAAGCTAGAGGTCTGGGCAGAGGAACCGAGGGAGTCTCTCAGCTCCACTGAAATACCTTGGACTTGGAGAGCGGAACTGAGCGACAGACTGAAAAAAAAAAAAAAAAAGAAACAGAAAACATAAACATGTAAATGTGACATCTGCGATTCCACTTTACAGAGCGTTTTACATGTGTGAAAATGGCTCATTGTCTTGTGAAAGTGAGAACTTTGGGGTTGAAACTGATGACAGAAATTAAAGGGACTTAAAAGGCAAAGCCCAGCTCTAGAAATTAATTTAAAAGAAGAAAAAAAAGGGCTATGCCAACATTTTCCTGAATGATAGCAGAGATGTGTGCTAAAGAATAGGTGTTGACAGAAAAGAAACACAACCCTTTAATAAAAGAGGTGGGCAGGCAGACGTATGAACTGCTGAAATTTCAGCATTTTGGAGTCCTGTGGGTAGAGAACACTGGAACACAGGAAAAACAAGTAGAAAGGATCTTAGGAAACCCCCACCTCCTGAAATTTTTGATAATTTTAGATGCCATTTCACTTGAGAAAAGAAACGATTTTTTATACATATAGGAATTGCAAAGGGAAAAGAAGACGGGGTGTGGGGGGAAGGAAGGAGGAAAAGACACATTAATGCTTTGACTTCCCTTTCAGATATCCCCTGCACTGTGTCATAATAAATCTCGCATCTTGCTGCTCAGCTGAGAGCTCTGCTGCAACACTCCTCAGTCGCTTTGTCTCGGAGCGCCGTTTGCATTGAATTTGGGGAGTCTTCTAAGCAGCTGCAACAACACTGTAATATTTCCTTGCTATTTCCTAGCAAAACATGATCCAAAACCACACTTTTGGGAAGGAGGTACTGGGGAAGCACTGCTTTGGGTGGCTGTGACTCCCTGAGTCTGACAGCCTCTTGACAGTTCCTGATACTGGCAGAGTGAACGTGTGTAGTCTCCTTGCAAGGTTTGTGATGTGTTTTTGATTTCCTGCCTCCAAAATGCATTTTGGCTGGGAAACAAGTGAGGCATATGATCCTTTTCCTTGCCATACACATATCAGGAAATTGTTACCCTTGTAGCCTGTTCACATTAGGTAACTGGGCTGCTAACATTTGAGAAGAGTTTCTTGCTTATTGGCTATTCAGTTGTTGTGCGAACATGAGTGAAATCATGATTTCTTGAAGAATGTGAACTCCATGTGATTCTGTCCTCATGGCGGCTTTGTAAAGGGTGCTAATTTCCACAAACTGTGCTTTATTTGTCTTTCTCTTAGCTACTTCTTTCAATGCCTTTATTCTCTAGGGGTCACATCATTGTCTTCTGAAATCTTGAAAGATCTTGCTTACATGTGAAAAGTGGCTTTTTCAGAAATGCACAATTTCAGGAATTAAAGCTAATCAAGGCACCTTCTTCTTCCAGGGCAGTAAAGTGGTTGTGATAATTTCTGTGTAAGTTTTTCTTTTTAAAAATAATGGAAAGAGACAACATCAAATCAAGAAAAAGTATTTCTCAGTGTTCATTCAGGGGTCCTGAGATTTGAGACATCTTAACAGATGACCCAATATTCTCATGTTTTTTACTGTGTAACATCCTTTTAAGTTGTTGAAGTCTTATTTCCCTGTTAAAATTCTCTTCTGAACATGCCTTCTTTGAAATTTTGCTGACCAGAGACAAGAGTTTTTAAGATAGTTGCCAGAATAATTTCCAGTAATGTAAATTCTTAAGTTCTGGATTCTGCAGCAGGAGAGAGGCTATGCCTGCAGTCTCCAAGTAGACAAGGGGCTTTGCAGAGCTACAGGCATCCAACTGCCTTGCCAACCCTTGCTGGACTGGGGCCTCTATCAAAAGCAAATACGAATTCACACTTATGTTGATCAAGAGTTTTATTTCTGTTGCAAGAGAGGAAGGAAAAGAGGTAACCTTTAGATGAATACGTGAATGCTTCTACGTGGTGTCATTTGGTACAAATTGACCGGAGGTAGTTTACTTCACTTATTTTGGGGCTTCACCATGACAAGATACTCGTTTCCATCGATATTGGTAAGACTTTTCACTTGAATACAGTCTAATAAATGCTACAGAACATCTTCTAAACTCTCCGTGAGATATTGTATTGCTTATACGAGGGCCCAGTCCTCCTCTTTGGTCTAATGTCTACTTTCTGGGTTCTCTAGGAGAGAGCAGAAGTAGTTTACAATAAAACCTGGAAAACACACTCTGATGAGGGTTCTTTGAGACAAAAAGATATTTTGCAACTTACAGTTGATCCTGGCATCCTGACAACATGTTTTAGGTTGTAAAAAGCCACTAAAATGCATTGAAATGGTGATGATGATGATTAATTTCCGTCCTAAAGAGAAATGGCTAATGGATAATACATCTCACTGACCAACTTTTATATTCACAGACTTTGCTTCTAGATTTCTTTCTGTTAAAAGAAAAGACATTCAAGCAAGTGATTCTTCTTTTTAACATCCCAAGCCCCTAGAATATTGTCTTTATGGATACACTTCAGAGTTCAGCTAAAAGATCATATTGCTTTAAAATGGGCATAGTAAAACCAAGCATGCCTGGAGGAGAATTTGTAAGCACAATTATGTTTGCCATAGAGTTGCTAGGTCAGTGGGCGGTATACGATGCACCCATCTTTCTAGGAGCAGTAGGATTTCCTGCTGTTTTTTTCAGTAGTGACCTAGAAGGAGGTTAATGATTCCAAAGAATGACTTTTCCCTTAGGGAAAATTTAATCTTCTGACCTTTTTCTCTATCTGTCCATTCCTTTTAAGTCACAGACCCCCTTCATTTAGCTTACATCAAGCTGTTTTATTTTCTTCAAAAACATGGTTGAAGTGATTGCTTTTGCTTTCATTTAACCCTTGAACTGGATGCATTTCCAAACTAAATCATTGCCCAGAATATGGAGTTGCTTGTAAGCATTTCTTTCAGATTTCTATATTTGTCTTAAATGTGATTGTCAACCCTCAGAATCACTTTGACAACTGACTAACTTCGAAAATGCATGCCTTTAATGTACTCTTGCAATCATCTCCAAGAGTTGCTTTAGAAAAAGAACATGACAGGAATAAAGCAGTTATTGGAGTTTTTTCTTTTTTTTTTTTTTTTTTAGTTCTATCGAAATGCTGATGGAAACAGAGTATTACAGAAGGAAATTTTATTTAAAATACATTCACTAAGACCATCATGCCATTTTGGGGGCATGAATTTGAGCTCATTAAAAATATCAGCATTGCACAGTCAAACTGTTGGGAGTGTTTTGCTTTGTCTGAACTAAGCAGACACTACTGAATCAAATTTGTTGTCAGAATACTATGAAACAAAATTGTAATTACTTTATTATTCTCAAAGGTGTTGACTCTCGGGTGCAAGGAGTTCTGGAGGGTAACTGGAAACAGAAACTGCCTTGTGCTTGAAGCTGTCAACTTCCTTTTACTCTGCAGCAGACACTGTTTTTGTCTGTATTGTATTACACGCGGTTATTGCCAACATAATAATTCATGAATATTCCTTCATTTTCAGAATTATAATTAATGCTGGATTTTGACATTATGACAAAGTAGGGCGGCTCGGCAGCAGAAACATTCATCCCTAAGAACAAAGGAATTGCCATATTGGAGCAGACCAGTGGTCCATCTAGTCTGGTATCTCTCTGCCTCTCACACTGGCCAATGCCTGAGGCTGCCGAGGAAGGCATAAACCCCCCTCACGCACCTAATTGCAATACTATACCACAGAGGGAAATTTCTTTTCGACCCCAGCTGGTGATCAGCTTATGCCCTGAAGTATGAGGATTGATAGCCCTTATAATTTTTATTCTAGCTAGTGTGGCTGCAGATGCTATACTTAATCAAATAAATGTCTAATACTTTGGAAACGCTCAGTAAGGGCTAAATACTCTCATCTCTTGGGAAAAAATCCCAAGGAAGGAAAAAGTGCTGAGAAATTCCACAAGGAGAATCACTTCGAGTTCCCACTGCTTTCTCTCCTCTCAGGGGAGCACAGTTTGCATGCCTGTGGAGAGGCTGGCAGGGCTGGAAAGGACGCCAAGCAGCACAGTCCTAGGCTTCACAGGGGAGTCCGGCTCCGAGGTCGGCTGCTCTTTCCTCCTCCCGCCTTCTGTCCCTTGGCCAGGATGGAGACGGCTGTTCAGAGGGAAGAGTGGGAGTTAGGGACTCCTGTAGCAGCAGCTGTTTGGATTTCTGTCTGAAAAAGCAATGGTTTTAGAGGGGAAACCATGGCGCGTAGGACGGCCCTTTCCCAGGTCTTCCTTTGCAACCTGAGATGCCCTGTCACCAAACCTGCATATCACTGGCCATGTGCCCTTTGTGTGGAGCAGCAGCTGAAGGCTCTCAGGGAACTGGAGGACATGACAAAGAGATAGTCCTCCTCCTTTCATTTGCTTTTGTTTTCTAATCTTTTATTCCCTCCTTTTTCCTTGTCTTTTCTTTTAGTTCCCGTTTTTTTCTTAGCAGTTGCCCCAAAGCTGTTTTCCTCAGTCTTATGCAGCAGCCATAAAACCCACAATTTAACTACATATTCTGCTGAAAAAAGCATCTCCATATATTCACTAAAATGTGCTTCCCACTTATTTTTTGTGAAACACAAGAGAACACACAGGAAAACCTGAGCTCTTCTGTAGCAACCAAAATTTCACGTGGTCCTAAAACTCCTCATCCTCTTCATGTTCCTAAATTAAATGATCTCTTCTTTTAAATCCGCCTTCTAACTCAGTCCTGTCCCCCATTTCATTAATCATGCTTACTGCATTTCTCTGTATGTATCCTTGGTTTGCTGTGTCTTGCCTATAATCCGCAGACTATAATACAACAGAATGTCCAGAAATGCAGCTTTTACTCACGGAATCGCACAGCAATATTTTATGTTTAACCATCTTTTTCTCTTCTTAGTGTATCTGAGCAGCTACTCTGCTTTTGTATGTTTTCTAAAGTCCTGTGATATGCCAGATAGCATTTTTCAGTGAATGATGCCTAGATTTTCCCACGCTAATTAATAGCCATCGGTTCTTGAGAATATTTTCCAGCAAGCACTCCTTGGCATTAGCCTGTTTAATTTTACATGCCATCATGTCACCATTTTAGCTTAGTTCGTTGGCTTGCTCTGGAATTTCTTCAAGTTTTGCCTAAATTCAGCTAACTTAAAAAATGGCCAAAAGTGCTCCCATAAATATTCCTGTTTAGAGCAACGGTCACTGGGTTTAAATACCAGAAAGCAGGCTGCGACTGTTCTAGTGAAAACAAATTTTACCATCTTGATTTCAGAAGCCTTTTCTCAAGATTGCTAATGAATAAGTTGAACAAAAACATCCTTATTTCTGCTATTGATCCCAGGGGCAATTCAGAGTTAACCTCTTTCTCTTCGTCAACTGACCACCGATTCTCCTGCAGTACCTAGAGAAAGGGACGCTGTCTAGTCATCTAAACGCAGCTCTGGAACCGTGGTGCTCATGAACCGAAGTCCTGGTTCTGACACAGCTTGCTTTTAAAATTGTAGGTAAGTTACTTCACTTCTACTGCAACCAGGTCATTAGGAAGTTGTGGTAATCTGCCAGTGTTTATAAAATGCTTTTAGGAGGCAAAATTCTACTTGTTCTGACATTTCAGGTTTCGTTTTCCACCTTTTATCCAGTTTTTACACCATAGATGGACTTCAATTCCAGAGCTGCTACGTTTTTCTTGGAAGACACCTTACCAGAAGCTTTCGGAAACACTAAATAAATTGCATCTTCTGGTTCTTATTTATCGACTACTTAATTAACTCTTGTAGTTCTAGGAGGGTTGAGAAAATGTAAGTAGAAGCATCGCAGCTTTTCCTTGCTATCTGTGTGCCTAAGCATATTATTTTTACTGATTCTCCGACTAGTTTCCTAGTACTAAAGTAAGACTTAGTGCTTTATAATTCCCAGGATCATCATTAGCACCTTTTTAAGAGATGGGTACAACCTTGGCCACTCTCCAGTCCTCCTGTACGGTAGTTGTTTTTAAAGATAAATTATATATTTTTGTTAGCAGCTCACTTGCATTGGTCTTCGGTTCCTTCAGAGCTCTCGGATGAATACCATCTGGTCCTACTGATTGATTGCAGTTTAATTTCTCAGGTTGATCCATCACCTTTTCTGATATTCCTACTTCTGATAGCATCTCACTTTCAACACCTAAAAAGAATAAAGCCTGTGTAGTATTGCATTCTCTTTGTTAAAGAACAGTGGGAAGAAGCTGTTTAGCTCTTTTTATTTTCTTTTCCTGTATTTGATTGTGTAATGCAGCTTAGCATAAGGAAAAAAGAAATTGACAGCAAATGCCTATTTTTTGTTGTTTATACACATTTTATTACAAAAAAAAAACCAAACCACAAACCAAAACCAAACCAAACCAAACCCAAAACAAACTAAAGATGTGTCAGAGATTTGTTAGGGGATGATAGTGTCAGAAGCCCAGAATTTCAAGTTCATTTATATTTTCTGTTAATAGTGAATCATACTTTTCAGCGACTGCTGTGGAAAAACTGCCGAGGGAAGTATATATAACATTATGGGGGATTTCAGTGTTATTTGCTATGGCTGAGCAGAATAATAAAGATGTACTTATATTACCTATAGTACTAGAATCTAGAACAGAAAAAGAAATCAGAAGGCAAGATTCTGCAGTGGAATAGCTCACTGACAAGCAAGCAACTAGAGAGAAACAAAACTATACTCACATGAAAATAGAGCAAGAAAGAAAAGTATCATAATTAGTGTTAATTGGTAGAATATCAACTCTGTATATTTCTCTATGCAGCTCCCCACTCTTCCCACATACTTCTACAAATCTTTCCTCTGTCTGCTTTTATTATTCACAGTGCTCTCCGTCTAATTTACACTGTAAGCTCCTCAGGTAGGGACCTTGTCTTTTCATATGTCCATAATGTTAAATACATGCCAGTCAAACTGTTGAAATTATAATAACTGAGGTGGGGTTTTTTTGTTCTTTCTTCTTCTTTTTTTTTTTTTTTTTTTTTTTTAACACATGATAAGTTAAAAATCAAAGGTAATAATTAGTTTAAAACAGCCCTCAGAGGCAGTCCTAGAAAAAGTGACCTTTTGAGCTACAACTGAACTAACCAACTTTATTGTGTCTTGAGGTCAAGGCTCCTATTTCACATGACTTGAGGGTCTTTATGTGCAGGTTACCCTGCAGTAAACCACACACAAGGTTATGATCAAGTAGACTTTGCACTTCAGACATCTACTGAGGAACAGCAACAAGATTCGATTCAATCTGAGCCAAAAGTAATCCAGAACCAGGCTCAGGAATGCAATGGAAAACTCCTAAAAAGATCAGAGATGAGATTAAAATACAACAAAAAAATAACCAGAAGACTGGCTAATGCAAAGCGAGAGCATTGGACTGATTTTGAGAGGGCTGGACCCTACAATTACAACTTTGACGCCACAGTTTGAAATCTATTAAAGGGATTTATGTTTTGCAGCTGACATTTAAAATTAAGGATTTATTGGGCTGGGAATGAATATTCCTTCTGCAATTAGGTTTTTGGAGGTCATATTTCATA